>CM070599.1:16107676-16707676 GCA_036346395.1 Hsuehochloa calcarea | reverse complement strand
AACGCAAACCAGGAAGCCATGCAAGCAAGAGATCATAGATCGTTACTACTAGATGTGCAGTGCAGCAGAAGAAGAGTTGGAGCAGCCTGATCCAACATTGAGCGAGCCAATGAAGTGGTTGTAGTCAATTGTCTGGCGTCCTCTGTCGAACATGGGAACGAAGGATCCCAGATTCTCTGTGTTCCATACACTAGTCCAGAAATAGCTAGTGTACACAGTCAAACAAAAGTGATAGCAAGATCATATCACACATTTATTAATTAATAATTAGAGTTTATTACAAAATTGGACACAAGACCAAATATAAAGAAACAACAGAAGCAAAATAAATAGGTAGGCCACACAATTCGCCACAGGCAATCGTCTGGGGGGCACAACCTAGTCGGCCTGATCCTCATCGTCTTGATAATAATTTTCACCTGAATGATTGCATTAAGCAAGAGTGAGCATAACAACCGTGCTCGCAAGTTACACCCAATTAACATAATATAATGCATGCTGGTTAATATCGAAGGGAAAGGTGTATGGTTATTTTGCACAAAGCTGCATTTTTATTTTTAAATACTCTTACTAAGTTCAAGTCAATTCTTTAATCCATAACTAAAATCAAAATTTTAAATTTTAAATTTTATAGTGGATAACCTCCTATCAAGAATGGTGAAGGATACCCTCCTATCACATGGCTAACCGCCCAATTTTACCACAAGGACTATCCATCCCAAAATCATTTGCTAAATTCATTTTAAAAACAAAACCAACTTCTAACTTGGAGTGGCTTTGCTCAGCATGTCCATGACCATGGACACGGTTATTCGAATAGTTTTACATTCTGCATAGGTTGTACAACTTTAACTACAAGAGATGATTTGCTTAACATATCGGTCAATACATGCTTCCGTAGGCGTGTCACTAAGCAATTATCACTAGGCCTTCACAATGCTCTACCCTAAGGTTATTATGCCTGCTAAGGTTTCACCCCCATTGGGTTAACCACCCACCGGAAGCCCCCTCTTGCGCCAAGTGAGACTACTGTCTAACCGACACTCACACATCAATATGGCATAAACAACAAAGTGGTATTTCAAATTATTCAGCCTAGTTCTGCCCACACATGACATGTGGTAGTACGATGGGGCTTAGCAAGATGCGGCTCGAAGACCGGTTCTTAACCAACCTGGGCAACATTCCACAACCTTGGACTCGATCATAAAAATGGATCGATCATGTGCATTGACTTGCACCATACCAATCATCCATTTTGCCCAAGTCTAAATTATTTTCATTTATTTTGCAAGTAAAAGCATTTTCTAAAATTTCTATGGTAAGACAATACCATAAAATCAATTTGAATCAAATTTGAATAATTTTGGCTAAACTCGCAAATTCAAGATTTTGGTCTAAGTATTGTCTAAGCATACCATTTTCAACTTTTATTTTAACTATGACCACAAGGGAATGACTGTTCAAACATCAATATTGGCCATACAAAGGACATAGTATAACTAGAACTTTAGAACATGAATTTAAAATAACTGAATAGAAATATGCATGCGATAATAATTTAAAATAGAATTAAATAATTTAAAAATAATAGGGTCAACATGGTCAAAGGTATAACTTGCCTTACTCGAAGGACTCTTCTTCTCCTAATTCAAATTCCTTGGAGTCGTCGAAATCTATACTTGAAAATATAGCAAGAACAAATAAATTAAAATTAAAATTAAAATAAACTCTAAATTAAATATTTTTTGCTCTGGAAGGTAGATATTGAACTTATATGGATTTAGGAACAAGAATCGATGGATTCAGAGTTCGTATGAAGGAGAACGAACGTCCGGAAGTTCGGATATCACAAGAAATGATAGAATTCCAAGTACTGTTTATCTTCCGAGTACGCTACATCTTCTGAGTACTGTTCCCCTCTGAGTACTGTTCATCCTCCGAGTTTTGTTCATCTTTCGAGTAATGTTCATCTTCCGAGTACTATCCATCTTCCGAGTATTGTCCATCTTCTGAGTACTGTTAATGTTCCTAGTATTGTTCATCTTCCGAGTACTATCCATCTTCTGAGTACAGTTCATCTTCCAAGTACTATTCACCTCGCGTGGTCAGAAGGAGTTACGAGTACCTGGTCGAAGGAGATTTCGATTATACTAGTCGAATGAAAGGTTTCGACTACACTGGTCGAAAGAATGTTTTGACAACACTGGTCGAAGAAAGGTTTCATAATACTGGTCGAAAGAAGGTTTCTACAACACTGGTCGAAGAAAGGTTTCGACTACATTGTTCGAAAGAAGGTTTCGACAACACTAGTCAAAGAAAGGTTTCGACTACATTGGTCGAAAGAAGGCTTTGATAACACTGGTCGAAGAAAGGTTTCGACTATACTGGTCGAAAGAAGGTTTCAACAGCATAGGGCTGCAGTGGCGGCGCTCGACTACAAGCTCGTCGGCACTGCACATCACGGCGAGCTACACGAAGGCGCGCAAAAGAAGAGGGGACGACGATGAACCTTATGCGATACCTTGCGGCGGCGAACTACAACAGAGTGGTCGACAGCGAGGAGGCTTGGCGGCAGCGGGGTACGGGTTCCGGTGGCGATGGTGCTCCGAAGGTCCTCCGTCAAAGAAGAATTGCGCGTGAGGTAGAACACGACGCGGCGAAGCTCCCGGTGTAGATGACGACACCAGAGATCAACCGACGGCGGCACAATCGGTGGTGCTAGGGTTGGCAGCGGAGGAGCTTTATGCTTTGATTCCAGCAGCTAGAGGCGAGCAGAGTGGTCGTGGTTGCGGAGAATGGAGTGAGGGGAGAAATGCGAAGGTCGCCCACTTTTATAGGGCAACAGCGTAGCCAGAACAATAGGGACGTGCGCGAGCGTTAACAACCGATGCAGCGACGAAGAGAAATGCGAGTAATTGATGGAGAAATGGTCGATTAAGTGCTGCAGTGAGTGGAAGGTGATTGTGGCAATAATTATGCACGTCTTGAGTGGAAATGGATGCATCAATGCGTTTCATGACCGAGACTGGTGGCGCTCTGGCTCGGCGAGAGGAAGACGAAGGCATGGTCGGGGATGACAGGTTGGGTCGGGGCGGGAGAGAGAGAAGGGGAAGGGCTGGCATGAGCCAGTCGGCGCAGAAGAAAAGGCCGTGGGTCGAGGAAGGATTCGGTCCGACCACTGTTTCCGGATTAAAAGGTTTAGCGATTTAAATAATTCAGTTAATTCATTTAGGCTTTAGAAAATAGTAAATAAAGTCAAAGAGTTATGGAAAAATTCACAGAAATTTCCTGAGTCATTTTGGACTAAAATAAAATATTTACAACTCATAATTGGTTAATAATTTTTGCAAATAGTTTATTTTGGCTTTAAAATAATTAGGGGAAAGCTTTTAAAATTTTAGAAAATTCCAAAAAATAATTAAATTTTATTTTCAATTGGAAAAAGAAATTTGGACTGTTACATCCTCGATCTCGATCGTCTTCTCCAGTAACCTATCACGTTCCTTGCAAAATTTGTGGATCATCCTCGAGCGCAACAGCAACTGTAGTAGTGCCTCTAGGTTCATGCGTAATCAGTTGTGACTCAGAAACACCTTTTCGACCACGAGTCATTAGCAGTTCCTAGCAGGACATAACGATTCCCGAATACACATAAATTATATCGGACGAACCATAATGCAACATGATCTATGAGTAGGTCCTTATCACTTACAACTAGCTGTATCACTATACGACCAGTTCATATTTAGTCATGACCAGTTCGTAACTCCTTACGACCAGTTAGTGATTATGTCGACCAGTCCATGACCAGCTCGTATCTCCATACGACCAGTCCGTATCTAGTCTGACGGAACGACCTGCTTGTGTATTCTCCCTTTGCCTCACGATATCTGGTTGAACTACAGATGAGATATTATGTCATCCATGGACTATTCAATACTTTCTCAATTAAGTGTCAGATAACTTTATGTGATCGACTCTTCGACCACTAGTGGCATGACCATACACTTTCTTTATTCGACCACATCGAGGGACCCAGAGATATATCTCCTGTTATGTTAGGAACAACAAATCCCATATCCGACCTTTATAACTACCCAGTTACGAAGTAGCATTTGGTAACCCCTAAGTGTACTATTACACATGTAGTAAACAATGCTGATCTCAGGTTTAAGGATTATACATCATCGTTACTTGAGACCAACGGATGACACATAAAATCATAACAATTTCAATAGTATCTCATGGTGGGTCAATTCAACACCAAGTTCTCTAACATGTGTTTACATTATTGATTCGATATCCCTATATCCATGACCGGTGAAATATGGTCATCAATCAATACATGTGTTGGTCGATAAGTTCACTAGTGTTCCGACCAGTGATACATTTAGAACAACATCATATAAGTTAAAGAGCTTCACAATGTATTATGCAGCTACATGAATGCCCTACATCCAATCCTCTTGGAGGTCTTGCTACATTCACGCTCCTTCTCCCGCATGTAGAAGTTGTGTTTCTCTTCAAGAGTGCAACAGAACTCTTTGATTGTTTTCCTCCCCTGTTCTTTCTGAAACCAAAACCAGCATGTTGCGCGTACCGACAATAGAACTGGTAATCAACACCCTCATTACCAAACTTCATGCAGACCTAGGGCACCATATGGTCGGGGACGTCCTCGTCCTAACATCAGTAAAACACAGTTAACACCGTAATATACAACAACAAAATAAGTAAATGACTCTAGATATAACAATAAAATATTAAAGAGTGCAAATCATTGTAAATAGATGACATACTGGTAGTAAAAATGCACACAAAGACCGGTAAAACAAACATACGTGGGTGTACATGTGATTGGCGTCGGGTGTCCTCATCTCGCTCGGTGAAATAGCGGGGGGTGGCGTAAGGACCGAGTTATGGAAGAGAGGACCCTGGTTGTTGGGGGGAGGGGGCTTACAACCAGGGGTACAACGTTTACCGGCAGTGTAACCATCTGCATAGAGAAACCTGGGTCGTCTGCCGCTCTGCTGGGCATGGCAGTGAATGTCAGGGGGAATCTGCATGCGTTGTAGGAACATCTGACCTACACCGGTGACGAAGAACGAGCACCACCGAGCTGGGTTCCTCCATGCCCGTGGGGTGGATGTCCAGTAGTCATTGTCGTCGGAAGTGAATCCTTGGAAGGGATCGCTGGGGGCTGGTGGGGTGGCGAGAAGTGATATTGACCAGGCAAACATGGGAAGGGGGGAGGTGGGGCAGATCTTATGATCAGTTATGTGGGGAGCACGTTTAATGGGATGCACGGGATCACCCGCCTTTTCTTTATTGCTTCGTGCCATGGGAGGACATGCGTGAGCATTTTTTTTTTGTATAAACGCACGGGGATTGAGTGGTCATATCGTTAAGTTTGTCTTACAGTCAAACTCATTTTGGTGTGAAGTAAAACTAGTCAATAGGTTCAGTAATTAGATACACATACAAGACAGTAAAAATTCATGCACTTATAGTAATTCAACTGGGGAAAAAAGTAAACCTCATTGAACACAGTAAACGAACGAGAGGATAGTAAACAATAAGTGAGTCGGCATTAAAATTAGATGGGTACACGTGAGTCCGCCGGTAGGTTTGTTACCACCGCACTAATGATTCTTTGGTTTTATTGTCGATTCCGGGAGTAATAGTTTTTTTACTGCCGATTTAGGAGACGCGTGATCTTCTTTTTACTATCTATTTCACTGACAATCATTTTGATATTTTATTTTACTGTCAGGTTAGACGATACCGAGAGTTTTACCACCGATCTTAACATTTGCGTGTGTGTTTTACCACTAATCACACGCGGGAAATGCGGGGCTGGTGAGTTGCACGTAGCACGGGGGATCGTGGGCTAGCGCGAAGCGCGGCCTAGGCGACAACCCACGCACAGAATAAGCTATTCAACGTGCAGGCACTGAATAGCGCTACGATATATATATATATATATATATATATATATATACCCACGCACATAATAGCGCGCGTGTTGTGAGTGGCAGTAAATGGCTCAGTATCCTCCAAACTGGCAGTAAAACTTCTGTATCACATAATTTGAGGTAAAAGTTGGCAGTAAAAATGACCGCACGATGCCCACATCGGCAGTAAAAATGTTCACTCCTAGAATCGATTGTAAAACCCACAAACTGGACGGTGCTTAACGAAAACACTAGATCTGCAGTAAAAATAGTCCTTGTGTATCCGACCTATTTTTACAGGCCGCTCCGCCATCGTTTACTATCCTCCCGCCCGTTTACTGTGTGCATGATAGGTTTTACTGTTTGTCTCAATCTATATTACTATAAGTGCCGTGAAGTATTAGTACCCATATGTATGTTCGTAATTACTGCATTTTACTTTAGCACAAGTGCATTTAACTGTATGACAAACGAATTCTCAATCGCTCACCCATGTCCTCTCACGCTGCCTACTAAAAAGAGGAGGGCAATCTGATGCATCCCACCAAATGCACTCCCCATGTAACTAAACATAAAATCTACCTCCCTCCTCCCACGTTCGCCCGATCGGCCTCGCTTCTCCCTCGCCCCCAACATCCCCTTCTGACGACTCCCTTACGACAAATCAGCAAGGAGAATGAATATTGGCCGTCTCCCACACGGGCACAGAGGAACCCCACTCGGTGGTGCTCGTTCTGTGTCGCCTGTGCGGATCTGATTTGCCTCCAATACGTGCAGCTTCCCTTGTCGTTTACTACCATACCTGACGGGATAGCGGACACCCCGAGTTCCTCTACGTCGGCGGTAAACACTTTACCTCTAGCTGTAAGCCCCCCGACAACTAGTATCCTTTTCTCCACACCTCGGTCCTAACGCCACCCCCGTTGTTTCTCTGAGCGATGAGGACACCCGATACCGATCGGTCCTAAACTCACGTATGTTTGTTTTATGGTTCTTTATGTGCACTTTTACTATCAACATGTCATTCTATTACTGACTTTACCCTCTTCTGTATTTTACTGTCCTCTATACATATCATTTACTTGCTTTTCTATTAGATATTACTGTGTTAACTGGTATTTGCTATTGTTAGGACGAGGACATTTCCGACCATATGGTGCCCCAAGTCTGCATGAGGTTCGATATCCTTGGTGTTACTTACCAGTTCTACCGTCAGTACATGCGACATGCTGGTTTTGGGGTCAGAAAGAACAGGAGCAGGAAGACTATCAAAGAGTTTTGTTGCAGTCTAAACGTTGCAAGACTCCCAAGAGGATTGGGTGCAGGGTGTTCATGAAGCTGCAGAAGATCCCAAAAGATGACTCTGTCTGCATCAAGCGGGTTTTGTTGGAGTACAACCATCCTCTTGCTAGGACGCCATCCTTGGTCGTGTTTATGCAGTCACACAAGAACTTTGATCCCTCCTTGATGCAGCTCGTCGACACCATGCAGCTCGACAGGGTCCCTCACAACGCTATGACAAACATTTTGTCACATATGCATGGGGGTAGCATAACATACCATTCACCGCGTGCGACCTAGAAAATATGTTTTTACTGTGTTCCATCGTTGTCTTTACTGCTATGACTGTGTTGATCTACTGTTCACCTCTTATTCTTATTTTTACTGCTATGATCATGTCAATTTATTATTTTTTACCATCCATTCTACTGTCTATCTTAGGAAGGCTGCGAATATACGCGCTGATCATGCGGACGATGTGAACAAGCTAATGGTTTTCTTCAAGGAGTGTCGGTCGCGAAGGTTGAACAATCATGTTCCTAATGCGTCTCTTTGTCTCCCCCCGACTTATAAAGATGGACATCATCTTGCGAAGGTTGAATTCACATAAGCCCCCACCTTCCCCCAGTGAAAAAATTCCAAAACACACACTCAAACTCAAAACACAAACAAGAAAAAGTGCCTTAAAACTCTTCTTCTGCTACCCTACCACAGATGGTTCTAGCCTACCTAGCCCTGGTATACGAGCAGCTCTCTGGGCAGAGCCTGGGCTAGGCTGTGGACCATGATTATGTCAGCGACCTCCTCCATAATCCACCCTCGTGTCTACCGGGGAGCGTAGCTGCGATCATCCGCACGCCGCGCCTCCTACTCAATCAGACTAATGTCATGGTCTCCGACGTCCGACGAGCCAACCTCATCATGGAGATCGTACTCTCAAGCTACGTGGATTGTGTTAAAGCATCGATCGAGAGGCTCGACAACTACTTTGCAAGGAAAAATTAAAAAGCCAACCTCGCCGAGACCGAGGACGAGAGGACCAACCTCAACTGGACTATCGTCAACACGCTTCCTTTGTACCATCAGCGCGAAGCTCGACTCGCCGCTGCGAAGGAGCAGGTGGAGACGTTTCTCCACAAATTCACTGATCCCGCTCCCGCAGAAGTCCAAGAATAGGCTTACGAACGCTTGAGAGCTGCGATAGCGTCCTGTCTTGGCCACTATGGCCTTTTTTCTTTCACCTTTTTTCCCCTTCTTTTCTTATTATCGTGCAATGTAAAAAAAATTTGACCGGCCATGCAATTTGGCCAAATGCTCCTGAAATATATTAAAGAAGTTCTATCTTGAGTGTTTACTGACATATACATATGATTTTACTATATTATTTGCTTCAATTTACTTCCTACGCACATAAAAAGATACAGTACACAAGAAAAATACACATTTATTGCTTCCTACTGTCCATTTTACTGCGTCGTGTATGACCATTTACGAATGTTGACTTTTGTTGTACTACCCGTTGAGCACTACTGATGCAGAACGATTATCTGATTAGAAATAGTAAATGTCCATATACATACAAGTAAAAGTAGATGTCGGATGCAGTAAAATCATATGATGGGTTTGGTGGTCGTTGGAAGTGGGCTTATTATCACAAAGAACACATGTTGTACATTATGTTATTGTCAGGCGTGACGTCTCACGTCGCGAATAGTGGGAGATCGTGTGTCCTTGCCCTAATATACATACAAAAGTCCGCTGTGACATGATGATAAGGCAAGAAAATATGTTCGACATAATTATTGCACTATATGTTGCAAGTTACTGCCCGAGGGGACATCGTGCATCGGGAGGAGATGGTGGGAAAGTGTCCTGATAAAAAAAAATACAAATACATGTGATTCGATGGTAAAAAAACATTACATGATTACTGTGCTAGCCATTATGTTTTACTGTATGCGCTTTGCGTAATCGTATCTCAAAAAACTGGTTGTAAACCTTATACATGAATTACTGTCACGCACTCTATCAATTACCGTCGAATCAAATTCATGCGCAGGAGCTAATGTTGCTAGCCCATCGACTATAGTTAATGGGTCGGCAGTACGAGGATTGCACGCACGTGTCCCACCTGTACTGACCACGCACGGTGGGCTGGCTAGGTGCCAGACAATAGTATATCTATATTCTCCTATATAGGAAGCCTTTTTCGTACCCCTAGGAATATATACTCACATTTTCAATATACCACTTAAACAAATATATTATACTTCTTTATTACTTTCAGTATACTTAAATACCAATTGTAAGACACTCCAATACGACTTGATTGAAAAAAATATTAGAGCCTTTTTATTTTTGCTATATACCCTTTTTATATATAAAAGAAGTATATACACGAATTTTACTATAAAAAGTGGGCTTTAATGAAATTTTTCATGGAACTCACTTTGAATATGTTATAATTATTATTGGAGTATGCTCAAATTGATAAAAGATGTATCATTATACGATTTAAGTAGTATATAAGAAGTAAGAGTACGTATTCCCAGAAGTATCCTACCATTTTTCATATATATATCACTGAAACAATAATAAATATCACAACAAATCACTTGTAGACCTTAATGTACAAAAAATTGCCTTACCTCGTAACATCATATGGGTCCTAAGTCCTAACAGGTGCGAGTTTGGAGAAATTTAAATTACGACATGTAGGTCGCTGTTGAACAGTTGATAGTACAAAAAGGTAAAACATCACTTGTAAAGGAATGGATGAAGCACTTGGTATGCATGACCAAACTGGTTCCGTCATAATTGGAAATTTACTGGGATTGGTATATACGCATATATTGTGTGGTCTTTTTTCTTCTTTTTTTTTTTTATAAAGAGCGGCAGGAGCGCTGCCAGCTTAACAAAGGCTGGCGTTAGTCGTTAGATCTTATTTCGATGTACCACAACAAAAAAAATCTTGATTTGACGCAACAAAAATCATGAACTACATCGATCAGTTTCATAGTCGCAACAAAATTCTCAATCCGATGCAACAAACACAAACTCAAACTAAACATTATACAACAAATGAGAACAACTGTGGCGACAAATAGAAGAATCTATTGCAACAAAATTAAAACATTGTTGCAACAAAAAAAACCACTAAATCAGCCCCAAATTTTTTAAAAGAGTGCCGCAACATTCGAAAGTAATCATTGCAACAACTCGATTTACTGGTGCGGATATTTTAGATGGTCTCGGAGTAGGAGGCAAAATTGGTACAATCGGAAATCATCACCGCGATATTTTGGAAAAACAGTTGCAATATCATGGATGACCTGTTGCTACAATAAAAACAAATAGATGGCGGACTTGCCTGTTGAAATATCTCAGTAGGTGAAGGTATGAACCGACGTCAACGCAAGCCAGCGGTGGCACAGTCGCCTAGAGATAAGGAGATCACGCAACACGTCTAGGAGCTCGTTGGCAAGGTCGGTGGCCAGAAGCTTGTCGGGGTGGTGATAGAGCACGGAGGGGTAGCTAGAGCTAGCTCTCCTATGTTGGCTTTTAAGGTCAGTATTTTTTTGTCCGTGCAATCATGCTGCAACAAGTGCATAACTCCCAAGCTCTGCTTCTGACACAACATTTAGGTGCTTCGTGATGCTTAAGCAGCATGAGTGCGCCCGAACTAACAATCAATCACAAAGATGTTGAAACACAAAAATTCAGAGTGGTACAACCACACTGGGTTCAGTAATAGTTTGTTCAAGACTTAATTAATGTATTTGCTTCGTAGAACTGTAGCAGCAACGTTATTGTGTTTTGTAATTCTTACTGAAAGAGTTTTCTTGATAGAAAAGTACACTCCATTTCTTTACGCTCAGAAAGTCTGCAAAAAAAAAAATATTCTGGTTTTGGTTAGTTCAATGAAATATCTTTGGTTCTTGACCAGACAATAACTTCCTAGGACCGGGAGTTCTGCTCGTCATCCTGAAGGCTGAGGGCAGCCATGTCCATCATTTTCAGCATATTATTACCGAGTCTTTTTTTTTTCGTGGCCTCTTTAGTGAGGACGCGAGCCGAACGTGGGCGGGCAGAGGGCTCGACGGCCACTCATGCCAACTGAGCTTCGCTCAGTCCTCATATTATTACCGAGTCTTGAAGAGCTCATCAAGTTTATTTTTGTTCAGATCGATAATTGGAGGTTTATATGACATTTTGTTTGTTCATACCTCGTGCTTTTTACAGAAGAATAAATTTTATATGGAATTCCAAATTATAATTTGATCATTTATATTTGAAGGTGCATGCATTTCTAGCTTCAATTAGGCGATAACTTTGTCGATTATAGTTTTTACTAATGTTCCAACCCAAATGCAGTGTACAATTAGCATGCCGACTCAAGTGCCGGCAAGCAGACCATTTGGGATCGCAATCCTGAAAGGTAGGGTTTTCGGCTCGAGGCCCTCCACATGCGCCTTGAGCATTCGTGGCCACCTCAAATTGCTACTGCACATAGCCTAAATTTCCAATGCCTCCTAAGCCTACTACGGCCGACGGCAGGGAAGAAACATGCAGAAAGAGTACTCCCTCCGGAGCAAATGGAGACGCTGGAGATACTTCTCTGTCTTGACTCTTCATCACTCTCACTCACTCTGTATCTCTCTCTCTCTCTCTGCCTTTATAGGGCATCTCTTTGTTCTCCCTATTGCTTCTGTTATTTTTTAAAATTATTTTTTTTAGTGGCCAACTAGCTATGCTCAGTTCTCCCTCTTGCTTCTGTTATGATATGCATTTTTGGCATGTGCAATTATGCAGCAACAGCAGGTGCCCCCATAACTTTAATTTCTCACAGCTCATCTGTCTAGCTAACACAATGGCATTGTGCCTCCCAAACTATGATTTCAGCGTGAGTATATTTGAAGCTAGCTGGAAACTCAAACAGGTACTACAGCACTTGGTTACTCCTAGTCCTATGGTTGTGACACACCATGCACACACACACTTGATTACTGACTACGTAATTCTTACTGAAGTACCTGTTGTGGATTGTGAGAAAACCTGCTGCTGATGCAAAGGACATATTCCACATACCAATTCTAGTCTCTCTTTTTTACAGTTTTGTGAATTGCCGTTTGTACGACTATATTCATCATGAGAGTTGTTTCTAATTATACTTGTACTAATTGTAGAGTATACTATACATGTATTTGGTGCCAAAACTTCCAATTGTTCATCTGTGCTTGGTCCAATTTATAATTGCAATTGTGAAGTTGATGGCCTAGTAACTTACGGTTGCCACTAGTTTTTATTTCGAGTTTGAGGTCCCATTTTTTCGGTGTGAATCGTCAAGAGTTTGTATCTAATAGTTCTTGCAACAGGAGGCTCACAGTGAATCAGTGGCCTGTGTGCATATTTACTAAACGATAAAACCACTAGCTCTAATGTCGTGTTTGATGTCCCATCTTCGGGTTTCAACTGTCAGAAGTGCATCTAATAGTCCTTGACATTATTAGGCTCACGGTGACCGGTGCGCATGTTGATTATACGATAAAAACAAGCACAAGAAGGAAGAAGAAAAGTCTCGAACAAACATCAAATGTGTGATTTTTTTAGGAAGGTCCGTGATATGAAATTCGTTAAAGCAAAAGAAGAAGGTTTTTCAAATTCAATAGAGGCATTACACCTGTAAGAAATCAGTGAAGAAAGACATCATCAATCAGTGACAAGTCACGGCAAGACTTCGATTCACACCCTACATGTCGGGTGAGTTATTTGTGTGGATTTTCCACTACGATTTTTCTGGGACTTGAACCTGTGACACAGGTTACTGTTAGATTGCTCTGCCTTGCTACAACTCCAGCCAAACGCTGAGTAGGAGGTCGGAGAACCAAAGCATATTCAACTTTTAAGCTAGATTATGGTTGGAAAAGAAGCATTTTGAATCCAAGAAAAGCACCAAGATACAAACATATCACATTAGAACTTAAAATAATCAATTAGGCCATAATTTGGGCCTCGTATTGACCTCCTAACTCTCTGTTTGTAGAGTGAATGATTGCTTAAAATTATTAAACATGCTTTACGCTCTTACTTGCCTATAGCCTCTCCTAGGATGAAGAAAAAGTGGCCCATTCTCCACGATAGTCTGATATATGTTGACGTGGTATAGCCGAAATTCTCGATGCGCCTCCTAGTCTTGCAGTTCGCTCCTAAGGAAAAAAAAAAAAAACTTGCACTAGGAGTGCTCTCTCGAGCTCTGTCACACACTTCTCCGTGTCCCGACCATTCATTGCTGAATACTCTCTCTTGCTACCTAATTTTGAGATTCTGCTGGTGCTATCTCTTTTGCTGCCTTTACGGAAAATATCCCGCAACTCAGGAGGACATTATTCTCCAAATCCATTCCTCGATCTGGAGCTACTGCATAGACGACTGGCCGGGTACACAAGCTATGGGTCGAATGTGTATGGATCACTGTCTAAGGCTGGCTTAGACAGGCTTTACTTAGATGGCTTAATCTGCATATGTAATCTCTTAATCCACTTAAGCTCAGCTCACTAATCAAACTTCCTATGCCACTCTTCCTTTCTTTCACCGCCCTGGTATGGATCTTGATCATTTTCTAAATTCAATTGCCTTCAATCTCTTGTTTTTGTACGGGGAATAACCCGTATTAATAGGATAACGAAAGAGATATGTAAATGCGAAACTATAGTCTTTGTATAGGTCTACTAGCCACAGGTTGATATAAAGTGAACACCACCGGAGAAGAAAGGTGCATACCTGCAGTGGTGATCTAGAATAGCATGGTGCTTGTATATATATATGGTGAATTTAGGTTGTCCTTGATTCTGGATTTAAAACTAGCCTGTTCAAGAAAGTTTTATCATTACAATTGGAATTTAAGATGGACTTCAACATTTTCAGCTGGACCAGCTTGAGATGTCTGACAAGAGGTAATCTTGCAAACACATAAACAGACAAGATAGTTGTAGAGAGTGGAGATGAAAACGAAAACCATGTTGAACCTTTCTACCGAGATGTGTCATGGGCGTGGGCCCGCTGCTCTGGCGCACAAGGATGGGCAGAAGCCGGCCAATTATGATTTGATTATAGGAAACTCCGCTTCATGCGTCAGCCGAGTGTGTGTGTCTCTCTCTAGCCGATTTCCTCTCTCCCTCTACCGAGCACCCTCATTCTCTTAGCGTTTTCTCCTTCAGGCCACACCGTACTTGGCTGAACTGCCGGTTAATTATGATTTGATTATATATCAATCCCTTAGTGATACGAAGTTATGATTTGATTAGATTCAAATATCTTATAGATGATTTACTTATTGTTTTTCAATCTGCTTATGCCGACTATATAAGGCTAAACATTGTCATCTATTTTTAGGAAGTAAGAAGATGAGTTAGTCTTAAGCCTTAACATCTCCCTAGTATAGTTTCTCTCTACATCAATAGGTGCCCTCTCCTCTAAGCATATCATTCATTCGAACCGTCGCCGTCGGTCTCCTTTCCACGATTTTTATCTCTTGTTATTTACTAGATATATAAGAAAGACAGCTGCGGATAAAGAAAAAAGGCATTCTTGATCTGAGAAAAGCACAAAACCTACAAGCTCAGTATTGCTTATCAAGAAATGTTACGAGCTGCAGGTGATCTACTACATTTGAAGGCGCAGGTATTGTCATTGGATGTCTTAGTGGGTTTAAAGTCTCAACATCAGCGAGCCATATACTAGTCTCTTGCTTATATACATAACGCTAATTCCCACGTGCTTCGCAAGCCTACATTTCACACCGATGAAGAACGCTGCATTAGAAGCTCGCCCACTCTAGCACATATACACCTCTACGTTTCATTACTCTTCACCTATCACCTTTTAAATGGTTCCTTGTCCATACAATCAGGGACGAAGTTGGACCCTGAACAAAAATTTGACTTTGTGTCGGGAGTAGCTAGGCCGGCTCGAGGCTTGACCCATAACCAGCTACACCCCCTGCATACAATCATGCAGCAGCAGCAGCAGCAAATGTGCTCTCTTTATACATATGTACCTTATTGCTGCTCAATGCTCACCATCTGTAGGGCTGTACAGCAACTCATACCAGTTGTTGTTGGGCATTGCATCGATCAGTACACCACTTGTAGAAAAGTTTATGAAATTCGATCGATGCAGATCAACAGTGGAGATTACAACCAGTTGATTTAGCTTTGAAGGGTAGTATGGTGGACAGGATATTTAGTCATGCCACAACTCACAAGTTACGACCCAAACCCTGACGGAGCCCAAATCCAATTAGTCAATGTCAATCAACTCCACCGCTCTTATCAGCATTCTTCGTGCCCTATCTACCATCTTTCATGTTACCTTTTTATGTACCTACCTATATTATAGCTCTACCCTCGGTGCTCTTCCAGCTGTTGTACCGTGTAGCAACTCGTATGAATGGTGGTGGGTACCGTCACTACTAGGATCCTAAGTTTTGCCTAATGTCCTAAAACCGTCGGTAATTTCCCGTCAGCAACTCGTGGTCTGGCACTTGACTAATAGCCGACGGTACCGTCGGCCACACAGTAGCGGAGGGTTTCTTACGGACACTTCATACTCTGTCATCAGTTGGCCCAGGCCTAGGATTAGCGTGAATCTTATCCCAACTTACGACGGCCTAAAGAAGGATAAAACCGTCCGTAATTTATGAGAATATTTTTCAAAAGAGTTAATTTACTAAATAATAGCTGCCCTAAACTAGCATGGATATACCAATTAAATTCAAAAAAAAAAATTTGTACACATTCCATCACGATTAATGGAAACAAATTGTTTTATTCTACTATCTTTCTTCCCAGAAACTCGCAAATCCTTTTATATGTGCATACAAGCAGTACTAAATGTTAATATATTATGTTTATTTAAAGTAACGCTATCTTTGATTGTTAAAATCAGAGTACATGAGTTACACATATATAGATTACAGCTATCATGTAAACGCATACAACTATTAGGTGAACGCGTATAGCTATTATGTGAACACGTACAACTATCATGTGAACGCGTGATTCCTCGGAAGAGAAAACATCATGCATGTAGGAAGTCGATGCACCGTCCTGTCTAACACGCCTCCGCGGTCGAAACGTCGCCAAGGCGGATATTCGGACTGTACCTAAATTCGGTGAAGACGGAAGTCTCGCAGACGACGGTCCGGCGATGATGATCCGGCGTGATGATGACGGTAGACGGAGCCCTCGGAAGGCCGTGGAGGGAGGGCTGTGTCGACGAGCGCGCCGCGTCACGCCACGATGTCATCGGAGGAGAGGAGGCACCGGAGAGGTCGAAGCCAAGGCGGTGAAGTCCAGAGCCGAGGAACGTCGACGGGTCGGCAGGGCGAAGTAAATCGATCTATGATCGGAAAAAATATAGAGAAAACCCGATTTGAAGATGACTAGAGAAAACTCTAATTGGTAGCCGATCGGATGATCGGTGACACGACTTAAACTATGGATTGCGTAGCCCCCGGGAGAGATCATGGAGATGAGATCATCTCCCAGGGGCGGCGTGGCGAAAGCTGTGGAGGCGGCGGCTCGGGAGTGGCACTACTCTGATACCATGTAAGTGAGGAAAATAACACTATCTTTGATTGTTAAAATCAAAGTACATGAGTTACACATATATAGATTATAACTATCATGTGAACGTGTATAACTATTATGTGAACGTGTATAGCTATTAAAATCAGAGGTGTTCGCATCCTGC
Source organism: Hsuehochloa calcarea (assembly GCA_036346395.1). Classification (NCBI taxonomy): domain Eukaryota; kingdom Viridiplantae; phylum Streptophyta; class Magnoliopsida; order Poales; family Poaceae; genus Hsuehochloa; species Hsuehochloa calcarea. The sequence continues at coordinate 16,690,685 of CM070599.1, read as the reverse complement.
AACCACCGCTTCCGCTAAAACATAGCTGCCGTGTCAAACACTCCATCCACTAATGATTTTGAGTTTTTGTTACCTATTGAGAATGTACTGGTGCCCATCGGACCAAAACGCCCTTTCTTCCCTCTAGGTACCCTACCGCTAGTCATTGGGCCAATGGCCACGCCAGGCCCCACGCCCCCGTACGCTAGGACGCCCGCGCCTCTGGCTACTGGACCGATCGTCACGTCCCCGAGGGCTGCGTCGACGGCACCTTTGGCTGCTGGGCCGACTCCTGTGCTCGACCCTACGCGCGCGTATAGTACCTCGTCGGCCCCTCTGACAGCTGGGTCGGATGCTTCTCCCACACAAGTCATCTCACCGGTACGACTGGCCACATCACCCCTGGTGGCCACACCTGCTCCTGCTCCCATGGTACACATAGTCCCGACTATGGGTACTCTCCACGACGGCGGTTCCAATGCCGCCGAAGAAACTCCCACACTATGGTCACTCGCGATAAGCATGGGTTTGGCGGACCGTTAATTAATTCACCTTTCATGCCGATGCATCGTCACCAATCTCAAGACCTATCCATGCGCCTGGCGAATCCAAACTAATGGTGTGCCATGGAAGTCGAGTATCTTTGCTTTGCTCGCCAATAACACATGGGATCTTGTTCCGCAACCTCCCAAGGCGAACGTTGTCACGAGCAAATGGATTTTTCGGCAGAAGTTTACTGCTGATAGCACTCTTGATAGATACAAAGCATGATGGGTTCTTCGTAGTTTCACTCAGCGTCCTGGGATTGATTATGATGAGACCTTTAGTTCGGTTGTCAAGCCGCGACCGGCGCATAGTACTCCCTCCGCTCGCTCCAAGGACTGGCCTATTCATCAGCTGGATGTCAAAAATGCATTTCTTCATGGCACTCTATCTGAGACGGTTTATTGCACTCAGTCAACGGTCTTCGTGGATACTTCCTGCCCTGACTTTGTCTGTCGCTTGAACAAGTATCTCTATGGGCTTAAACAGGCGCCGTGTGCTTGGTACAGTCGCTTCGCCTCATATTTGTTGTCCCTCGGGTTTGTGGAGGCCAAGTTAGACACGTCGCTGCTTATCTATCACCGTGGTGCTGATACTTTTTACTTGCTTCTTTATGTTGATGATATCGTCCGACAAAGATCCTCGTGTGCATGTTCTCTACCAGGCAATTGCCGCTCTTCAACGAGAATTTTTCATGAAAGATCTCGACGCACTTCATCATTTTTTGGGTATCTCTGTTCAACGGAGTTCAAGTGGCCTCTTCCTCTCTCAACGATAGTATGATATTCTGGAGCGTGCCAGGATGTCAGACTGTGAACCTTGTAGTACGCCTGTTGACACTCATCTCAAAGTGTCTGCCTCTACTGGCTCTCCAGTGAGTAATGCTACTCGAGATCAAGTCTTGCCGAGCTCTCTGATGACGACCTTTACAAGACCAGATATCTCCTATGCCGTCCAGCAGATTTGCCTTCACATGCACGACCCTCGGGAGCCTCATCTTACGGCGGTCAAACGGATCCTTCGATATCTACGCGACACCCTTGATTATGGCCTCCAGCTTCACCGGTCACCCTTGATTGGGCAGGATTTCCAGATATGTGCAAGTCCACATCGGGCTACACTGTGTTCCTCAGTGATAATCTTGTCTCCTGGTCGTCCAAGCGTCAGAATATTGTGTCTCGCTCAAAGGTCCGAGGTGAGTATAGCGATCGCCAACGCCGTCGCGGAGGCTTCCTGGCTTTGTGAACTGCTCCATAAACTCCGCAACCCTTTTCATCGCGTCATTGTGGTTTACTGCAACAATGTGAGTGCCGTTTATTTATCGACAAACCCGGTGCAGTATCAGAGCACCAAACACATCGAGATAGACCTTCACTTCGTCCGGGAGAGCATGGCTTTGGGGGATGTTCGCGTTCTTCACGTCCCAACGACATTATAGTACACCGACATCTTCACCAAGGGGCTGTCGACTTCCGTCTTCACCGAATTTAGGTCCAGTCTGAATGTCCGCCTTGACGATGTTCCGACTACGGGGGTGTGTTAGACATAATGGTGCCTCAGCTTCCTACATGTATGAGGTCTTCTCTTTCGAGGGATCACGCGTTCATATGATAGCTGTACGTGTTCACATGATAGTTGTACGCGTTCACATAATAGCTATAATTTATATATATGTGTAACTCATGTACTCTGATTTCAACATTAAAAGATAGCGTTACTTTCCTCGCTTACATATTACACGACTGAAATTCAATATCAAGAAAATTGTAATAATCCCTGTCGTTCGGTGTCTTCTCAGATCAAGTCACTCTTCAAGATGTCTTTAGAGACGTTTCACTGAAGTAGGGGTGGCGCTCAAAGAAGTCCATGCTATGTGCTTAACATGCACAAGTCCTGATCGTATAAAAATTGACACAGTTAAAAAAAACAAAAGGCAAAGCTTATTCTTACTAACGGGAAAACATAAGGTTCATACAAGCGCAAATAGATAAAATTGCAAAGGTAATATCTGTAAAGCAACGAAAGTAACCAAAAGAATCAATAAAAACTCTTATCTGTGTTGCTTACATCTACAAAAAGAAAAGGCTGTGTTCTGTTTGCAGTTTTTAGTCAACAGTTAGGCTTTTCCACATGTACGAAATTGACTCAACGCATGTGTGTATAATGAAAACAAGAGAAGATTTACCAGAACATTCTCTCATATTTTTGTTGCAATCTGCTGCATAACGCACAAGCTCTGATCATGCTCTGATTGATGCCTTTATTTATATGAAGTGGCAAATGTATTATAATAGATAGCAAATAAGCTGAGTAAACAAAATATGAATAGAGGTTGTGGAAAATAAAATTTCCTTGAGGATTTAGTTGCACTCTTGAGATTGCCAAATGCCCAAATCTGAAGTCAATGGCAAAACAAATCCACCACGGAGACCTTGTCAACCAAAAATTTAGATAGTGACTTCAACCAACAAAGCATATTTTGTTGAATATATAAGTATTTTTCGAAGTATTTTAATCTAGAAATATACTAGATGAATCATGCACAATACTCTAGACTTTTTCATAAAGCAAACAGACATGAACACCATAGTTATACTAATTTCCAGAAGAACAGAAAGTGGTATTCCTATCCCGGTGTTCAAGATAACAACAGATAATAAAGTTAAACAAACAACAAGTAAGATATTGATATACCCAGAACCAGTAGACGGAGCAGCAGCAGAAGTGTTGGTGAGATCGTCGTTCGTCATGGCGTAGTGGATGTCGTGGTAGTAGTCGCGCAGATGAAGCAGAGGATCCGAAGCAGCGATCGGATGAAGACGGAGCAGCGAGCAGTCGCGCGAATACTCCCTAAAAACCTTATTCGTCCTCGCTCGTAAAAGCCTTCAAGGACGGGGGTTCCGAAGGCCTACTCTCCCGGTTCGACCGTACACGCGACTCACCGGGATGGAGATCGCCAGTCACAAATTGAGAAAGCTGCGTAGTCTCTCGTGGGAGTCGATTGGAAAAGCTCAAGAACACAAACAAATCTATGTTCCTATAATAGCCAAAAGCCAAAAATGAAGAAACAGGGACCAGAGGAAACGGTTGCCATCAACCAGTGCAAACCGCAGCCATAACTCACTGGTAACTGAAACTTCGTTAATGATAAAGAAAAAACGAGCCTGACGTGCCTGCGCGCGCACTCGCACTCGCACGACACGGCGAGGCGAGGCGAGCGAGTGCGCGCGTGTGTTGGCCTCCTCCAATTTCACAAGGGGGCTACCACGTTCCACCTTATAAAGTTGTGTAACTCTCCTTCAACTCTCCATGTGGGACTAATCAATTTTAGTACGTGCACATGGGCCTTTGAGATTCTCTAGGAATTAAATAGAATTAAAAACTAGGCCCAGTCTGTATTAATTTCTACATATTTCAGAAGGATTTAAGTCTATATAAGTCTTTGACGAGTGACACTAGGCAGAACAACAAATTCCAAGGGAAATGTTACACAAACAACAAATTCCAAGGGAAATGTTACACAAGGTAATTTATCCTGAAACAGAGAGAGGTGGTAGAGTAGAGAGGGCGGAGAGGTGGCATCGTGGAGGAGGAGGTGGTGACTGTGTAGGTGTAATACCCTATTTAATAAAAAGAAATATAAAATGGTATTAGAAAAGAAATTAGACGAGAGAGGGAAAGGAGGGAACTGGGTTGCTAAGGGGGGGGGGGGGTGAACCCTAGCCAACCCCATGTGCCCCTGCAGCCTACCTCAACCCCTAGCCGCCCTGGCCTTGTTGCTGCCCCCAGCGCCACGCTAGCCCTACCGCGCACTCGTTGCCGGCTGCTGCTTCCGCCACCGCTCCTAGCTGCTTTGGCCGCCTTTGTGGAAACTTGTGGATTCCCATGATGTCATTGTTCTTTTTTTTTATTCTGGAGCTACCTATGTAATACCTCGAAAAGCCTTAGAGAGAGAATGAAAAGGATTTGTGGGGTTTTTTGAAACAAAAACCCTCGTGAGGACCTTTGTGTAATTTGACAGAAGGGGATACGTGGAAATGAGAAGCTTCGGGTTTTAGAGGGGAGTTGTTTTCCTGGAACGAGTCATGCGGGAGGAGTTGGATCTGCCATGCTAAAAGTGGACATGGGGGAGCCGAGCCAAAAAAATCCAGAAAAAACCTAGTTGCTTTGTTCCTTTGTTTTTCCGTGCACCGCCAGCCATCATCGCCATCTTCTTTCGCCAATCGCCACTGGCTACAACACTAGCATAGCGCCATCTGCCGCCCGTGCTTTTCCCACTCGGCCAAATAAGTGCGGCGCCACCTCAGCGTAGCTCTCGCCCTTGCCAGACCGACGCCTTGTGGTCATATACTAGATAATTATAGATAATTTGGGTAGCTTTCTATATAATATTTAATCATGTCGAGCGGATGGTTAAATTTCGAGTTATAAATTTTGTAAGCCTACTGTCTAGAGAGTTGTCGTCTTTTGGCAGCATCTTGGTAACTTATAGATTAAAATTAGTAAATTGCCTAATTAGGGTTTTTTATTTACATGAAAAGTGTAGATAACTGTATAAGGATTCTAGAGAGTCCAAGTACACAAAATTTGGTTGGATAGAACATAAGTTATCAAAATAGTAAACTTGTTGTCCAAAAGATGAAAGAACTGTCTTCTGGATTCTGTTTGCAGTTTTTAGTCAACAGATAGGCTTTTCCACATGTACGAAATTGACTCAATGCATGTGTGTATTAGTTTCTTTATAGCAAATTAACCATGGACTGCTATGTAACCTATGTTAAATGAAAACAAGAGAAGATTTACCAGAACATTCTCTCATATTTTTGTTGCAATCTGCTGCATAATGCACAAGCTCTAATCATGCTATGATTGATGCCTTTATTTATATGAAGTGGCAAATGTATTATAATAGATAGCAAATAAGCTGAGTAAACAAAATATGAATAGAAGTTGTGGAAAATAAAATTACCTTCAGGCTTTAGTTGTAGTCCTGAGATTGCTTAATGCCCAAATCTGAAGTCAATGGCAAAACAAATCCACCACGGAGACCTTGTCAACCAAGAATTTAGATAGTGACTTCAACCAACAAAGCATATTTGAGAAGGATTTATGTCTATGTAACTCTTTGACGAATTTGAGAAGGATTTATGTCTATGTAACTCTTTGACGAATGACACACTAGGCAGGACAACAAATTCCAATGGAAATGATACACAAGGTAATTTATTGTAAAACAGAGAGAGACGGTAGAACAGAGAGGGTGGAGAGGTGGCAGCGCGGAGGAGGAGACGGCGACCATTTATGTGTAATACCCTATTTAATAAAAAAAAAATATAAAATGGTATTACAAAAGAAATTAGAGGAGAGACGGAAAGGAATGAATTGGGTTGCCCAATAAGGGGGGGAGGCCGAACCCTAGCCAGCCCCATGTGCCCCTGCACCCTGCCTCAACCCCTAGTTGCCCTGCCCTGTCCTTGTTGCTGCCCCCAGCGCCATGTTGGCCCTACCGCGCGCTCATTGTCGGCTGCTACTACCGCCACCACTCCTAGCTGCTTTGGCCGCCTTTGTGGAAACTTGTGGATTCCCATGATGCCATTGTTCTTTTTTATTCTAGAGCTACCTACTCGTTCGTTTCGCTAGAGTTTGCTAGGAGGGCCAAATTTGAGTATGCAGAGGTTATTGTAGTCTCTTCTTGTCAGCTCTCCTGGGGTATCATTGCTAGTTCCATAGTTTGTCCTTATTGCACAGTTTCTATAGATGATGAGGATTTCACCACTAATATGATGGTTATTCAGTTAGAGCATTTTGATGTTAGTCTTGTCATGGACTAGTTGCATTGTTATCGGGACGTGATCTCTTGTTTTTGGAATACCATTACCTTGCAGACTCTATTCGGAGAGGAGTTTATCTCTCAGGGGAGTGCACACGTACATTCTATATTTGTGTTGGCCAGTTTGTTCACTAGCTGATGAGCTGTAAAGACTAGATTACTCTTGGCTCTTGCAGAAAAGCCGAGTATAGCTTTGCATATCGAGGAGATTCCGATAGTGCCTGACTATCTCGATGTGTTTCCTACTGGTCTTCCAGTAATGCCTCCAGAGTTAAATGTGGAATTCCCCATTGAACTTGTCACTGGTACTCAACCTATCTTCTTGTCTTCGTATCGTTTGGCACATCATTTTTAGGAGAAGTTGAAGAAGCAATTTGATGATTTGTTGTCCAAAGATATTTTCCAGCGTTGTGTGTCACCTTGGGGAGATCCTGTGTTGTTCACAAAAAGGAAACATGAGAGTTGGTGTATGTGTATTGATTACCGTGCTCTCAACCTAGTGGCAATAAAAAAAACAAATATACTTTGCCTCGCATTGAGGACTTGTTTGATTAGTTGAATGGAGCCTAGGTGTCCTCCAAGTTTGATCTTTAATATGGATATAATAAAATTCGTGTGTGGGAACAGGATATTGAGAAGACCGTTTTCTCCATTAAGTATGCACATTATGAGTATAAAGTTATATCTTTTGGACTAACGAATGCCCGAACCATTTTCATGGAGAAGGTGAATAGCGTGTTGCACAAGTACCTGGATGACTTTGTGGTGGTGTTTATTAATGATATTCTCATCTATTCCAAGACTGAAGGAGATCATGAACGACATCTCATGCTTGTGCTAGAAACTTTGAGAGAGCACAAGTTTTAAGTCAAGTTAAAAAAAGTGTGAATTCTGGATTTCAGAAGTGGGATTAACCCTATAGGTATTGCCGTTGATCCCAGCAAAGTTTCTAAAGTGGTGGACTGGAAGATACCGTCTAATGTCAAGGAAGTGATGAGTTTTCTGGGTATAGTTGGATATTACCAGCGTTTCATGAAAGATTTCTCCATCATTGCCAAGCTAATGTATCAGTTTACACAGAAAGGCGTGAAGTTCCTGTGGACTGATGACTATGAGTGCAATTTCTACACTTTGAAGGAGAAGTTAGTAACTTCCTTTGTTCTCACTAGGGTTGTTCATTTTGACACCGAACCGAAGAAACTGTCCCAAAAATAAATATTGTTACTAGCTAACATGTACGAGATTGAGGTATAAAAGGAAAATGAAAGCCACACATTCCTACCCTCCACTTGAATGAGGCCGGTTTGGATGTTTATCCAGCATTCAGTTTATATCTCACCAACGGTATGTCTGGATAGGGAGGATTTAAATTTAATCTATATCTTAAAAATGAAAGATATCTCACTCGTCCAAACATCCCTTAACCCAAATATATTCCTTTCTTAACGGATAATCATTATCATGAAGTTGATATGATTGCATGCAAAATTCGGATTTGCATTTTTAAGGACATTGCACCATTTTTGTTGGTATGGTGTGTCCGAATTTACTAATTTGCAGGCGTCACACCCATGTGCACCGTCCATGTGTCCACCTTGATCTCATCTTCTTTGATCTATTTTCCTATCCTTTCCATTTCACCGTTTGTCCCCTTCACCTTCCCAATCACCTCCCCTCCCTCATAGCGGCTGCTCCTGCCCTTCAGCCCCTCCCCTCCGACCATGCACCACTTGTCTTCATCTTCCCCGTAGCCCTGCTGCTTTCATTCTGGTCTGTCCGTAGTGGTTGCACTAACAACAGTTAGCTGTCAGATCCAGGTTTAGAGACGGCTATCACCGACGACGAGCCTTCCCCATTCGCATCACAAGGGCCACCATACCCACAGACGAACGAAGTCATGCAAGGAGAAGTTTTTGAATTGATTTTTTAAACCATTTTTGAAAGTTTTTTAGTCGAAAGTTTTCGAACCATTTAAAGTTTGGAATCGAAAGTATAATAGTGTCAAACTAAAAGTTTTCGAGTCATTAGAAACCTTCAAATCAAATGTTCTTGAATCTTCTTTTAAAGTTTTGAATCAGGTTGAAAGTGTTGAGTAACTATCGCTGGTGAGTCTAGTCCGAGTGATTACCTCGTAAACAATATTCAGAATCGTAAGAACAAAACAAGAACGCAAAGCACAACAGTAGATTGAACACATAGATATGAGGGGACTTTAGGCTTGCTTTGTTGCTCTTAAATAATCGTATTACAATGGTAGGGGGTCCCCCCTATATATAGCCTCTCGACCCTACTAGGGTTTCTGGTAGAGTGCCTATATATGGGCTGGCCCAGAGTTTCTTAACACTCCCCCTTGGGCACCCATTCTCACATGTGCATACCTCGTTAAAACTCTATAAAAACCTAGTGGAAAAAATTTAGAGAAAGAGTACATGACATACATTCTACAACGTTGCAAGAATTGCCTCATTAAAAAATTTAGCCGAGAAACTTTAGGAAAACTCGTCAAGGAAAAAAGAGTACAATCCACCCAATTTCATTTAATCTCCAGGATTTATTCTTTAGGTACTCGTTCTTCGTGATCAAGTTTGAATAAAGAGTTTGTGAAGATTCTTCCCCTGAATTCTGCACTTCTCTAAGTCTCATCATTCCAATTACACGTATGCATCTTTCAAAGTTAGACGCTGGTAGTGACTTAGTGAATAAATCTGCAAGATTTTCACATGACTTAGTATGCAGTACTTTAATTTCGTTGATCTTTTGCAATTCGTGAACATAGAAGAATTTGAGGTTGATATGCTTAGTGAGAGGACTCTTCATATAACCCATTTGCACTTGTACAACACAAGCTGCATTATCTTTATAGATAATAGTAGGGGTTTACGCAGTATTCAATCCACATGACTGGTGGATGTGGTGAATCATCCACCGAAACCAAGAACATTCCCGTGAGGCTTCGTACAGTGCTATGATTTCTAAGTGGTTCGTCGAAGTAGATATAAGACTTTGCTTAGATGATTTCTATGAAATTGCAGTTCCACCACATATGAATACATAGCCTATTTGTGACTTAGTTGTATGTGGGTCTGCAGGTACCCAGCATATGCGCAGTCAGTCATAGTTAGGTCTTGGTTCCTTCTGTAGAATAGACCAAGATCTTTGCTTCCTGAGAGGTATCGAAAGATGCCCTTTATTCCCTGCCAACTCCTTTTGGTAGATTCTGCATTGTACCTTGCTAGTTGGTTCACTGCAAATGCAATGTCCGGTGTAGTATAGTTTGCCAGATAGATGAGTGCTCCTATTGCACTCAAGTACGGGAATTCTGGTCCCAGGACTTCCCCTCCCTCTTCTTTAGGTTTGTACGGGTCCTTGTCCTGCTGCAAGGATCTTCTGACCATCGGTACTTTTGAAGGATATACTTTTTTGAAGGACCGAAATGGCAACAGAGGGGGGTGAATGGTGCTTTAAAAATTAAGATCCTCCCCTCTCAAGTGTCCACACAGCAATCCAAAAACTTTCTGTTAAACAAAAGACGTGATGTGAATCAAATCCAAAGAGTTAAACAAAACTGGGTTGTTCTGTCAGATATCGGAAGTTCCGATTCTACCTTGCGGTAGTTTCGCACTGCGGTAGTTCCGTTCTTCCAGTGCGGAAGTTCCGCCAGCGGTAGTTCCGCCTTGTACAAATCGGAAGTTCCGATTGTCCTGACCGAAGAACAGTACGCTCGGGGTTTTGCCAAAAATCCAAAAAACTAACTCATTAATGCTCTTCTCAGGTCAAGTCTCACAGGACATCATCCTAAACAACATCTTGACCTCATGGAGAAGAATCACAGACAAAGATCCATTAATCAAAGCAAAATCGGATTTCTTGAATATTTGGCAAGAAAGACCAAAAACCACAATTAGCAAGATTCTTAGATTCTTGGCTCATGAAACTTTGAAGATATATTAGCAATATCAATAAGACTCTAGATATCAAGTTTCATACCATCTCATAAGAAGAATCAAAAGTTTCACCAAAACCCTAGATATTCAACGTAGGAACAGAGAGAAGAAAAGAGGCATAAACAAGGAAACAAAACCTCAGTGATTTCATTGCTAGGAATCAAAGATTACATAGGCAAAAACAGAGGAATGATTACACGAATTTCAGTTCATCCTCTCCATCTCAACAACCAAAGCCAAAAAGCAAAACAAACTCTCCAAAGGCTCTTTGGCTAAAGCTAACCCTAATCTCTTTTTCTCCAAAAGTCACACAAACAACCAGGGGTTCACCTCTATTTATAGCCCTTGGCTAACAGGTCTCCAACCCGTTATGCCGGCTAAACCCTAACAGAGCCCGCTTCCACTTCTGCCGCCTTGCGAAATTACCCTTTCGCCCCTCGTGCACCTTCTGGAAGGACCCGCATTCCTTGTCGTCCACGACTCGCAACTACCTCGAGTACACGTCGTCTTTAACACATCTTTACCGTTCTGACCTCAACGCCGCCTGCGTCTAGTCCGGTCTCCACGTGTCTCGCCACGACTCCACCTCGATGCCCTACAACCAGCACAGACAAGAAACACATCACATAGCATTGCTCAAGATAATTGAATATCATTTGTATTAAACTCAAACTCATTCACAACTCAAAATCAAAACTATGCCCTATCTGCATAGTTCTGCGTACAATCGGAAGTTCCGCACTTGCCATGGCGGAAGTTCCGATTATCGGAACGTCCGCACTCCCAGGTTGGAAGTTCCGATTATCGTCAAAGCAGAACACACTTGTCAGGATTTTTGGAAGTTCCGCGTTCCCAGGGGCGGAAGTTCCGATTATCGCAACAGAACACAAACGTCAGGATAATCGGAAGTTCCGTTTTACCAGGGCGGAAGTTCCGATTATCGGAACTTCCGCATTCCAGAACCGGAAGTTCCGCACAAGATGTGAACCACACCGCAAAGAATAAGAACGCAATGAATCCAATCACAAACTTTTCAACATAGCGTCGAATACTCATCACTCGAAAAGGGGACCCTACTCACATGGTCTCTCAATCTCCCCCTTGATGAGTATATTGACAAACACGAAAAAGCATACAGATGAGTTTGTGATAAAGATCAAACACGGTCTAATCTAGAAAACAAGAAGGCTCGAAGCTTGAAATGAAATAGCAAATTTTTCTGCAATGCTCCAAAAGACTTTTCTTTTCAAACTAACTTCTCCCCCTTTTGGCAATAAACACATCAAGAAGTATTACAGAGAGGAAATGACTATATGATATTCATTTTAAGCATTAGGAGCCATGAATATTACCCAAAATGACTATTAGAGTATTACACCAAGCCATAACACATAAGAATGCTATCAAGATCATGACGATTGATGTAGAGAATAGCTAAACCAAGAAATCCATAATCTGAGCGTTGGTCCAATTCCTTAGCAAGTCAAATAAACCAAGATTATAGTCTAGCTAAAAGTATCCAAGGATGATACAAGCCATGTAAAATACTCTAAGAGGAACCAAGAAGCATAATATTGAACAGTTCAGAGTGCTACCAGTTTTAAGAACGACTCAATTGAACAAGTACTTGGTCTTTTTGAAGATAACCAAATTTAGCATATTTTTATTTTTCTGAAAATTCTTTATGGTTTTATCTTAGTAAAGCAAGTCCTGGACTAGGTGCCATCCACAACTGCCTCCTAAGCTTCAACCATTTTTCAAATCTTTACCATGTGCTAGATCCCAAGCCTTATGCGACCACTCCAAGCAACAGACTTAAGAAAGTGATCTTAGGTCATCCAAGACTCCCCCTGAGTTCATGCCTAGTGCAATGGCAAGCAGTCTCATGAGAAAGAGTTGGTGAGATCAGTTTTTTCGCACAAAAGAGATCATTTTTGCTTTAGAAGTTGTAGACCAAAGATTTAAAGATAAGTCATGTTTCTTCATAATCGACCCCTGGTCGTTGAGTGAAACCATATGCAACGAGCCTTGCTTTATGTCTTACAACTTCATTGTTTTCATTTCTCTTTCGAACAAATACCCACTTATACCCTACGGGGTGCACATAGGGAGGCGTGCGGCTTACAGACCCAAATACCTCTCTTTTATTCAGATATAATAATTTTGCTTCTATTGCCTTCTTCCAATCTTTCCAATCTGATCTTTTCTTACATTCAGCGAGCGATGCAGGCTCTGGATCAAGATTGATGATTGTGATAATTTTTTTTACAAAATAAATATCGATATTGGTTGTTGTTCTATTCATAGATTCTCCCGTGGTCACATAATTTATAGCTATTTCTTCATGGGGCGAGACTTCTAATGCTTCTACTTGCTTACCACTGCTTTCAATTGCGGGGACAAGTCCCTTTAGTTTTTCAGCTCGAAGTGTGTGCACGCATCCATGCTGATGTCTCCCTATGTGGGAATATTCAAATCCGGTATACCTTTTACTGAAGGTTCCATACTGGTGTCAGGTCACAACTGGTTCCCCTTCTGTTGTGGGGAGCTTCATCGATCGGCTATGTCAAGTCCTTCTTATCCTTTTTCGCCAAGTGTCCCTGGTTACTTGAGATTCGAGGGCTTGGAGTTCTTGTCCTTTTATTTTGAAACCTATGGACGGGATTAGGGATACCTTCAATATTCTTTGGTATTTCAACCCTCTCCGGCGTATTGCATGCAGGCACATGTGACTTGGTCACGCTCTTCAAATCACTAAAGTGGTCAGACAGTTGATTCGTTAATGCTTGCAAATCAATTATCTTCTAGACTTCTCTATTTGTTTCACTAGTGCGCGGGTCATGTGCATGGATTTCCGTGGCTTGCCATGTCAGTTCCCGACATTTTTCATCAAGGGGTTGATTTCCTCCCCCTAATGACAGAAAACTATCCTCATCAAATATGCTATCAGCGTAGCGGGATGTATGCAAATCTCCAGTCATGGGGTCCAGATACCTGATTATGGATGCTCTCTCATAACCAACGTATATCCCAGAATTTCAGAGAGGACCCATTGTATTTCGCTGTGGTGGTGGTATAAGTACATAAACCTTGCAACCAAACCTTCGTAGATGAGAGATTTTTTATGCTGACCCTTGCGCTAGTTGCATAGGTGAATGGATGTTTTATACTGATGGTCGGAAATTGATAAGAGTTGCTACGTGCAGGACTGCGTGTCCCCAACATGTAGTTGGTAAATTATAATTTTGCAAGAGCGGTCGGGTAATAAAATTAATTCTTTTAATTAATTCATCTGCTAGTCCATTCTGGGTGTGGATATATGGTAGAAAATGTTCAACGGTAATTCCCATTGCCATACAATAATCATCAAATGCCTTTGAAGTAACTTCTCTGGCGTTGTCCATCCCGATGGACTTCACATGATGATTAGGAAAATTATTCTTAATCTTAATTATCTGCGAGATCAGCTTTGCAAAAGCGTGGTTTCTCGTAGACAATAAGCATACATGCGACCATTTTGAGGAAGCATCGATGAGCACCATATATTACCTAAATGGCCCTGATAGGGGCTGTATAGGACCGCAAATGTCTCGCTGGATATGGTCCAGAAATGCAGGGTTTTCATTCTTTACTTTCAGAGTAGAGGGTTTAGTAATCATTTTCCCAATGGCACATGCAGGGTACACAAAATCTTCTAGATTCAGGAAATTCTTTACATTGACATTATGTCCCTGAGAATTAGTAATTATATTTCTCATCATTCTAAGATCGGGGTGACCTAATCTATCATGCTAGAGACAGAAAAGTTCAGAGCTTCTAAAAGTTATTTTCAGGACAGAATAGGATGTAGGTACCTTAATGTGAGTGTAGTATAATCCAGATTCATATGAAGGCAGTCTTTCTAATACCCCTTTTCCATTTTCCTCGCGCTTTGTAATGAGTAGGTATTCCTTACCATACTCTTCTTTAGTCTCTACGTGGAGACCGTTAGCGCAAATATCTTTAAAGAATAAGAGAGTTCTAGTCGATTCTGGGTACAACAAGGCTTCTTCAATGACCAATGTTGTGCCCATCGAGAGTATAATTGTGGTTGTTTTCGAGCCTATTACACAAGTATCACTGCCTGCGATTGTCATAAAACTACCAGCATTCTTGCTGATCGACTGGAATTTTTTTGTCTCTCTTAATATGGTATTCGTTGTGTCGCTGTTTGCTAAGCACACTTCCTCCATAGGGCACCACACGTGTTTATATATATATAGTATTTAATAATATGAGGTAGAAAACAATCCACACATACAAGTAAAATACTTCAAAACAGAACACAATTTGCTATTAATACGGGAAAAAGTCGTGCGATACTCATAATAAGAATTTATTGCTTTGCTCTCCTAGAGCTTACAACCATTATTCAAAATCAATGTTCTATCACAACCATGAACTGCAAATGACTATAAAATCTAAATACAATGCGTGCACTAGATCGAACCAGCAAAGTATGAAGAAGCTTCTTCCTGAATCTGTGATGTGTCCATCTTTGCTTCTTCGGCAACTACAGCTGCTACCGCTGCGATGTCCAAAGAAGGTGTGATGGGGGTTACTACTTGGCTGTCCACATCCATGGGTGCATCCCATGACTGTCCTTTGCCCTTTTTCTTAGCCTTGAAGGCATCGATCACGTGTTGCAACTCACGGCAAGCACGTGACCAATGTCCCCAAGTTCCGCATTTGTAGTAACTTTGGTCCTGCTGACCATAGGGATTCTCATCACGCTTCTTTTGTTCGCCATTCTTGGCTTGGGAATTCTGCTTGGTTTTGCGACCCATGACCTTACCCTTCCTGCTTCTTTCTGTTGAGTGAGGTTTCCTTACCTTGTAGCTGCTTGTGTTGACTTTATGGCCAACTTTGCTACTAGACAGCTGTGAGATATAGTTCTTTCAGAGAACGTCATCTTGACCTTCCGTAACTTGCATGATATCAATTAGTTCGGCATACTTCTTATAGCCATCCTAACGATAGTTACGTGCGGATTGCACCGCGTTTGGGTGGAAGGTAGAGAGAGTTTTTCTATCTTCTGCTCGTCTATGGTTACCTTACCACAGAGTTGAAAACTTGTACAAATTCTGTGCAATGCGGAGTTGTACTCTCCCACGGTCTTGTAGTCAGCAAAACATACTCGGTTCCAATCCTACCCGAGGAAGGATGGTGTACTTTAGCTTCTTGAACCGCTTCTTCAGTGCGATCCATAAAGCTAGTGCGTTCTTTTCTGCCATATACTCATTCTTGAGCGTTAGGCAGAGATGGTGTTTGAGGAAGTGAAGTGCTTGATCATTCTCCTCAGCAGTTGGAGTGGCGTCCTTCGAGGTGCCAAGTCCAATAGAAGCATGGAGCTTCTTAGCTCCAAGTACGATTTTGACATCTGATGCTGAAGTTAGGTAATTGTTGCCATGCCGGGCCAGCTCTTCGAACTACCGATTTGTAATACCAGTCATCTGTATATTCATGCAAAAAGTGCATAAGATTACTGTTGGTAATTTGCATAAAATGGTTGCAAAAATTCTCATAATGTTCACATATTTTTTCTATGCATTTTTCATGATTTTACTGCTATTTTTAGTGATTAAAAGCAACATAAATAATAAAAAATATCTAAAATAGTAAATATAGTACATAAATTGCATAGAAATAATAATAACAAAGTGCAACAAATTTCAAATGTAAAAATCGATTCAAAATTTGAATTCCTGAGGTCTTTTTTTGCTTGAAAAAACTTTCAGTGAATTCTATAATTTTCAGGGGTTAAAATGTAAAATTTCAGTTTGAGAAAAAAAATTCACGTAATTTTCATAAAGTCCGAGGCGATTTTCAAAAAATTTCCTTATTCGCGTAAAATTTCTCATAATTTTCAGGAATCTAGGGACCTTTTTGCAAAACTATTTTTTTTCTTTTTTTTTCCTTTCGGTCGTGGCACCGGGCCGGCCCATAGGGCCGGTCTCCTGGGCTGGTCATCGTCGATAGAAAAGGGAGGGCCGGGGGTAGGGTTTCTGACCCCCTTATACCCTGGGTGGTGGCAGCTCCTTTCATGGGAGCCACACGACTTCAAGTCAGTTCGCGGTAGTTTAGAACGAATTTGCAATTTCAATCTACGGTACAATCGATATCCATTCTTTCATGCAATCTACCGATTGATATTGTGTCGGCGACTACAAGTCGGCTCGCACTTGATTAGAACGGATTTGCACAGTAGAAAACCAATCTAAAAAATAAATTTACAAAATTGAAAGCAATCTAGAAATTACGATTCAATTTACGAGTGTCGTTCTTCGACGGTTATCTTTCGATGAGAGGAGAGTTGATCGTGCTGATAACGTGTTGAGTAACCGTCGCTGGCGGGTCCAGTCCGAGCGATTACCTCGTAAACAATATTCAGAATCGTAAGAACACAGAGTACAACAGAAGATTGAACACAGAGATATAAGGAGACTTCAGACTTGCTTTGTTACTCTTCAATAATCGTATTATAATGGTAAAAGTCCTCTCTATATATAGTCTCTTAATCCTGCTAGAATTTCTAGTAAGCTATCCATACATAGACCAGCTTATAAACTGACCCAGAGTTTTTTAACAGAAATTACGTTTGTGAGTTGCTTTGCTCACAAGCACTCTTAGGATAGATGTCTGTGGTGTGACGTGAGTTCGTCAGTTCCAAAACGTTTCTCAGAAACGTGGCCGACTGTAACACTACAAAACACTGCCCGTAATTCTGAACTTTCAAAGGGGAGGAAAGAAAAAAAAAAACATAGACAAAGAAAAGAAACGAGAGAAGAGAAATAGCGGACCACCATGGCAACCCGCGCGCCGCCGCCGTCGTCGTCGACCGGATCCGTGACTGTGACGATCGACCCCTACCCTTCGTCCTCCGCCCCGGCAGCCGCGCCGCCGCCTGCGGAGACGGTGGTGCTGCGGCTGAAGCGGCGGGCGAAGAAGAAGGTTACATGGAAGGAGGGGACCGTGGACAACGAGTCCCTCGGCCGCAAGCGCTCCAAGAAGTGCTGCATCTTCCACAAGGAGGTGCCCTTCGACGAGGACTGCAGCGACGACGAGGCACACGGCGGCGGCCGGAGCCCGCCGGGGGACGATGGCGAGGGAACCTGCGGCGGCGGCCGCTGCTCATCCTCTTCCCATGGCAACGGCCACGGCCATAGCGACCACCACTGATCTCCGATTGGGTAGGTACGAATTGGGGATCGTTGATGCTTATCTCCGCTGATTAATTTGTTGTGGTAGGTTTCGCGTTTTGATGCGATTGGATGGGTGGGAGGATCAAATCTTGTGATCAATTTGGGGGGAAACATGTTTGCAGGGTTGTATGACTATTTGGTCAATGAAGGAGCAATTAGATCAATCATTTGGTAAATCAAAATGTTAAAATTCCCCTTTTTCTGTTGCTAGACGTCATTCATTTGATTTGAGTTCTGCTTACAGTTGAAATTGTCCATAGTAAAAAGCTATGTAACACTGATCCAATGTTTAGTAGTAAAGAATTTTGGAATCCTCTTTGGCCGGATTCTTTGAACCTGCAATTGAAACTTCTTCCAAGCTATGTTATTGTAGTTCCATCATCAGTCATTTTGCCACTCCGTTTTCCTTACTGATCTTGCGGTGCATGCTGTAATCTGCAGGCCACTTTTGATGGGCCTCAGCATCAACGGGTGAAGTTATCATGTATGGGAAACATCGCTTCTGTGTGTTACAGCTTTTGTTTTATACGTTGATTGTGGATGCTAAGCTAGCTTTACCATGAGTTGGAACTTTGCAAGAGAGAACCATTGTACCGGGTCTTGTTAGACCGCAACTCCTATACCTAACTGTACTGTTGCATGTATGCAATTCTATGTTTTGAGATGTATGAATTGCTACTCCTGTTGTCTTTGTCGATATTTGATTGGCTCCAACTTACTCAGGCTGTTCTGGTTGATTCGATTGTTTGCCTCACTATCCACGTTGGCTATATCGTATTCGTCCCTAATCAATGTGTTGTGTGTGGTAAAATAGTGATGATGAGTAAAATAGTGATGATGATCTAATGGTTGCTCGTATACTTCGTGGTTCTTGCCGTACTGGCTTCTCAATTGTAGGACACCATGATCCACAGGATATGATGTTATTTCATCCAGTAGAAATGCAAAACTTTTGTGTATGCCAAGGCCATCAATTCAGTGCTCAAACGATGAAAATGGGAACATATTATTGTAAACTAATAATTAGGTGTAAATGTAATTGTGCAAATCACTTTTGTTCTGTCATCAAATAAATACTAAAACATTACAGAGAAGGCTGTGAAGGTAGTTGTCAATTTAGTCTGCAGCCATATAAAAACTGAAGCTTAAATTCAACTTGTGTATGTACAAACAAAAGAAAAGGCTGTTAAGGTTGTTATCAATTTAGTCGTCAAACCAGGATAGGTAGCTGCATATATGTTTCAATAAAACTTTGGACCCTGGGGACTTTGATGCTTGGTATGAGTTAAAGAACATGTCTGCTCAGGTTACCTTCTCAGATTGTCAATACCGCATCAGGTCAATATATTTCCAGGTCTTTGTACAGCTGCAGAAACATTCTGGAGCTCAGCCTTGGAGGTTCCAATGCTGGGTGCCACACAAGCTTAAATCCTTTTTGTGGTTGATCCATGGTTTTATCCATATCTGGTACTAATTTGAAGAGAAGAAATTGGTCAGGTGATCAGCACTGCAAGTTTTGTGGTTTGAAGATGATTGAGCACATCTTTTTCACATCCCCCTTTGCTTTGTTCTTTTGTAGTGGTGTCAGGGACGTTACGGTCCGGGCTGTTCCCGAGTCTCAATGTCCGAATGTTACAGCAAGTCAGTAACTGGACGACAGAGGCAATACGAAACTGAAGCTATCCTGTTTGGTTTGCAGCAACCATGTGTGTTACGCCGACTAATCGCAATGATATTTTTCTTGCGCACAAGCCAGCGGGCTATCCTGTGTGATTGATATTCGGGATTACATTTTGTGCAATATTAGATGCTGGCTCAATCCCTCCAGTTTTTTTATTATTATTTAAATTCGCTTGAGGTGTGTGTGCCATTCATTTCCGAAGAACAGAGTTGACAAAAGCTAAAAAACGACATGAAATAAACATTAATACGTTAGTTCTCTAATCCTCTAATTTTGTCCAAGCAACTCTGTATGGACTCAATGATCTCTGTCGTGATACGGTCACCAGCAGCCAGCTTGTATTGCTCAAACTTTGCTTCTTCGCACTCCAATGCGGCTTTCTTGCAGGCTCTGATAGTTCCTGAAAGAAGGAAAGAGGTGATCAGCTCTGCTCTGGCATACTGGCCTTGCAAATAGTTTTTTTCTTAGCGATATGGCTATACGAGGAAGAGCATCCAAAATATACATGGAGAAACACCAATAAACCATCAGGCCAAAGTTTGACCAGGGAAAACACTAAGAACTAAGTTTGAGGTCTCAATGTGAACTGACATTGCAACAAACTCAATTATATACGTGTATGTAAAGAAATCTGAAAAATATGACAATGCTATGATTGCTACCAGAACTTCACCTTACACTGAAAAGCTATAGTTAAGTGCACTAAAAAGAAGCAGGTATACATCAGGACAATTTCAAGAACACTTGTCCAATTAGATACGGGGATGGGCATATCAACTTGTTGCGAAAATATTGCATTCCACTCTAATTCAATAGTTCATAACACCGTAGTGAGCACAAGGAGATTAGATTCTAGATTCAGCTATTCCAGAACTGATTCATGGTGCATCAAATTAAGTGTCACAAAACAACCAAGTTAATAATAATAATAATAACAACAACTAAGACTGCTTTAGCTCCACCATCCATGATCCACTCACCACTCACATCCAGCAGGTTGAAAGATACAGGGATCTTCCCAATGCTTCTCACCATTGTGATAGCAGCCCACACTTTCTGGTGATCTTCGCGTGACACTCGGATCACGCAAAGCTTCGTTAGAGGATTTACGTACTTCACTGCAGAGGAGCAGAGCTCATAAGTACTTCTAAATTAAACAAGTAAACACACTACAGACATCTATGATGTTGTCTAGAAAATTAAGGAGGTCTTGGAAGTTAGAAGTAATTAGCACCTTGTAATGATCCGAGAGACGCAGCAAGGCCACACTCCCCAAAGTTGAGCTGGATGCTGTCTCTGATCGCTTTGGTTATATTGAACTGGGTGAGGATAACAGGATCGGACTCGCCTCTGCTCGCGTCGATGAAGACTTCCATCACCATGTACCTATTCTTGAAGTGAACCATGGTGTGACGCCTCTTGCGCTCCTGCAGAGCTCCTGCTTATTGTGACCACCTGGACCTGCATGTAGACGAAGGACAAGTAAAAACTCAAAACAGTGAGAGCCTGTTCAAGAAAACCAAGGAAGCATATCTCCTTATCGAAATTAGACCGACATAGGCAGGGAGGATCATGGCATGGCCAGGCCAGTGAGACAAAACAACAAACACTTGGCGGGCATGGCTGGCACCGCCCAACAATCACAGGGAATTTCCTACTAAGCTGGAGTAGTTCATCCATGACGAATTGGGAATAGCAATTTACAAACCTCAGCAGCATGGAGTGAGGAGCGGCGGGCCGGGCGGCGGAGGCGGCACCGGAGTGAGGGGAGGAGCGGCAACGAGGCGAAGTGAGGAGTGGCGGAGGCCGGGCGCGGGGGAGGATTTACTGGAGCGGTGGCAGCCGGCACCACGGGGAGTGAGAAGCAGCGGCGGAGGGTCCTACTCCTGCCGTCCTCGTGCGTCTAGGGCAGGGGAACCGCGGACGGTGCTGCGGGCGGCGCTTGGGGGCAGGGAATTGGACTTTGGGAATCTCGTCTGTTGGGGCGAGGCTGCTAAGGAACCAGGCCATCGTAAACAATTAGCGGTGTAAACAACGGATGGGATAATTCCCAACCGACCGAATAAATATGGACAAAATTTGAAGTTTTTTTCTTCTAGATATCTAAGTTTTCCTCCGGATTCGGATACGGATTCATATTTTTTTCTACCGGATACAGATACGAATTCGGTAAGTAGATATCCGATAAATTCGGAGTTATCTGGAAATTAATTCGGATCTATCCGATCGACTATCCGACCGACGACCGCACCAGACGCCGACAGGTGACACCGTGACAGCCATTTCTTTTCATCGCTCGCGGCCTCGCGCAGTCGCGCACCCGCAGACCCGCACTCGGTGTTGGCGCTCCGCAGTCCGCACGCAGACCTAACCCTAACCCTCACCGCCGTCGCCTCGTCCCTTCCGACCTTCCCCTCACTCGCCGCTGCAGCCTCGTCCCTTCCGGCCTTCCCCTCCCTCGCCGCTGCCGCCTTCTCGCTTCCCCTCCCTCGCCGCCGCCGCCTCCTCCCTTCCCCTCCCTCGCTGCCTTCTCCCTTCCCCTCCCTCGTTGCTACCGCATCCACAACCACCGCACCACGCTCTTCAGCCCGGACGTTCTGGTTGCCGGAGGATTACAAGCCGATTTGCCTAGGGTTGGACGATTTCTACACGCGCCGCCTCTATCTCCGCATCCAAGTGAATTCTCATTCCGATTTTCTTCCTCCAATCCTTATTATCCCTCCCTTCTTCTCCATGGTTTCCCCGCAATATTCGTTTTTCTCTTTGCTGCAAACATATTTGGGTGATGATGTTAGTCTGAACAATTCTGTACAATATACAGTTCTACTTTTCTCCAGATGTATATGAAGAACTATTTGATTGTTGTATAGCCTCTATCATGTTGAACTCTCACCTGTACTGTGTTTCAAAATGTCTGAACAAAATGTCTTTTGGATGAATGTCCAGAATCCAGAATCCAGCATCTTTTTTTTTTTTCAAATATTGACTTCATTACGAACATGACTTTGTACCAGTAGCAACAATAGATCAATAGCTCATCTGTTTTGATTAATTATTTGTATCTTTATGCTTCTCTGTGTCAGTCTTGGTTGCTGGTAGTACTGCTCTTCCATGAAAGTTCCTAATTGGCACGAAGTTGTCTCTGTATATTAGGCATGAAAGTGAGCTTTTGTGAAAGGGTAGTGTATAAAGCAGTACAATGGTACATATAACTCAACATTGATGACCTAATTTGGTTGAGATGTCTCTATGTTGTTCTTCATCTGTTCATGATGTACCGAACTATTGCTGGCTAAATTATTGCTATCCTTTTGTTTTATTTGTTTCTGTAGCTATACCAGCACCAGCATAATTAAAAAAAAAGATATACATTTTACTCAAAATTTTAAGATGTAAATTCAACTTAAGTGGATTAAAATGGCACATAAAAAATTGGCCAAAATTTGCAATTTTGTTAAACTATTCTACACCATAAGCACCATAGTTATCAACCTGTACTACAGTAAGACTACCAGTAAATGTGTTCCTATCCATTGCTGCCCCAAACGAGCTTCCCTTTTATTTCTTTGTTTGCTTGGTATGTAGTAACAACTCTGCTGCCAATGCAACAACTGTTTTGGCATTATTTATTGGAATGCACTGCAATATTGCATATATTCAGTGTTAAAGGTGCTGTAAATTTGTTCTTCGTATGTTCATGATGTACCAAACTATTGCTATCTAAATTATTGCTATCCTTTTGTTTTATTTGTTTCTGTAGCTATACCAGCACCAGCACAATAAAAGGATGAGCTGCCCTGCAATGGCACAACTGCTCTCCAATACCCTGCAATGGCATCATTGATCATCAAGCTCTTACCAGCCTCCTAAGTCCTAACCTCGTACTTACAAGAAAGAGGTATTCGAGGCCGCTCAAATATTACAACTGGTAACAAAGATCAGATACAACCATACAGGTATACAGAAATATTACATGTGCTCACTTGGTTCCTTTCTAATTCTAGTTTGGATCTATTATTGTAGGATGAGATGATGACCGAGGCTGAAATCGACTGAGGCGTGATCTATTACTACTTGGCTACTTGTTGTGCAACTTATGCTATGCACGTGCTTTTCATTATCTTCTTCTCCTCTTTTCAGTTTTTGAATGCCTTTTTGTTATGTAAGAACCTTAATTACAATCTCCAACTTATGCTATGCACGTGCTTTTCATTGGAAATCGTCGATATATATAGAAATTGGAGTGATTTTGTTGATTCTAGCAACTTTTTAGTTACTACTACTTGTTTAACTAGTTAACTACCCTTTGTTATCGTGTGATGTATTTAAATTCACTTGTTAAACTACTAATCTAGTTGTATTTTGGACATGTAGTATGGTTGATTGATCTTTATTTACGCGACATATATAGTTTCTGTTTTCACACAATATCCGATTAAGTATTCGTGACCGACACAATCCGTATTCAGTTAGGGCATGTATTCGGTCCGTATTCGTGACCGAGACTATCCGCATTCGTATTCGTATCCGTCACTGTCCGTGTCCGATTCTGAATCCGAGAAAAAATATGGAAAAAGATACGAGATGGACGATATCCGTCTGTATCCGCTCCGTTTACACCCCTAGTAAACAGTTCATCTACGCACCATGGGTCTTATTCCTTATGTTGCACACTATGTGTATATGACTTTATTATCTGTTTTTATATCGTCTTAAGGCATCTACAATAGTTTATATTACTTATTACTAAGAGATGAACATATCAGTATTTATGTGATATAGGGGGGAGAAGATGAGCTTGTTTCTAGATAAAAAAACATGCAAGTTGTTGAAACCAAAACACAAGAAACAACAAAATAGCTATTGAAGACTTGTTTGTTACCTAAAAACTTGTTTTATGGGTAACAATTAAAATAGTAATTAAAATTCTAGATACAAACTCAAGAAATAATTTATTGAAAGACTTGTTTCATTTTAATATATTGATTACTCTCTTCTCTTAATAACAAACCTAGTAACAAATTAAGAAACTGTAGGACCATAAAGGCGACTAGAGGGGGGGGGGTGAATAGGCGCTTTCTCGATTTTTCGCATTAATCAAATTCAACACGCACTTTTCTCCTTTAGCTATGAAAGCTAAGAAGATCAGTAAACGCACAGAGGAAGCCTTGTGCTGCATTCAATTACCCCTTTTACCACAATACACAAAAATAGAGAATTGATCTCACTGGGCGGTCGGACCGGTGTGCTGCTGGCGATCTGACTGCCTGGCGGTCGGACCGGCCTCAACTAGCGATCTAATTATCGGGCGGTCGGACCGGCAGTGAAAAATCGGTCAGACCGATTTAGTCCAGAGGCAACACACAATGCCCAAATCTAAAACGAAAATTGGTCTAACTTTTGATTCAACCAATGAAACTTGATCAAATTTGGAGCACACCTCTCTAAGGATATCTAAGACCTATTTCTAGCGACGATCGTCCAGATCCACTTCAAAGAATCAATCTCTTAAGGTTTTACCAAAGAAGTGTTCCAAAACCTAGAAATATGAAAATTTTGATCCAAGACTTGCTTGTGAGGGATTGAAGATCTAGATGATTCTAGGAGTATTCCCACACATCATAGCAAGGTAAAATCGGTCAAGAGACCAAGCATAAACACTTGGATCAATAAAGCACCAAAATCATCAAAAGAGAGAGGAACCAAAAGAGACTTCACCCTTAAGCAAACATCAATAGATTGATTGATTCAATATGTTGCTTACAAAACCACTCCCTCAAGGAGGACAAGAGCTCAATCCAAGAGCACACTCAAATCTCCTCTCCTCTCCAAACCCTAACCCTAGAAATGGTTTTTGCAAATGAGAGCTTAAGTGCTTGGGGGTTTTTTCATCTCCCCCTTTCTATTTATAGGAGAGGCTAGGGTTTCTCTCATGGGCTCCCATTAAGGCCCAACACAAATGGGACCCACACACACACATCAATCTGTTGAAGCAATTGCCTGCTTCACCACGTGTAGGTTGATTAGCGACTCTCATCATGTCGGCAAGTTTCTCCCGTCCGAATTCCATCGGAACCTCCAAGGCACTTGCACCGACCCCGCGCCGCTAGATCCAACCAGCTGCAACGAACTGCCCGTGCGATCCATCTTGTCCATTCTGCACCATGCTTGAGTCACACGACTTCACCCGGCATCCATGATCGTTCTAGACCTCAGCTCTCCAAGCTTAGTCCCGATCCACCTCACTGTTGACGTTATTGACCTGCAAGCCACCTGCACATCAATAGACAAAAAAATCGTCTCCGGGAACAAGTTCTTCACAACTTGACCCACGTTAGCTCAACAATGCAATATGCAACAATAAGGCATTGAAACTCATGCATTAATTACAATAAAAATACAACAATGCCAAAATGGCCGAAGTCCAAGTGGAAGCCGGTCTGACCGCCCTTCCATGCAGGTCGGACCGATTTCCCAACGGTCGGACCGATTCCAGAATGGCGGTCTGACCGCCCCAAAAGATTTAGCCAAATTTCAACTCGAAAATCCGCACCCTCTCTGGAATTTCCTTTTGAATAGAACTTTTGACTGGGAGCTCCAAAAATTATGTGACCACATCCAGGAGACTCCCCTCTCATACCTACACAACCTATTTTTGGCCTAGCCCTAAACTCCATCATAAACTGTGCCCGGTCGGACCGGCAAGCATCATCGGTCGGACTGCCACACGGCTGGTATGACCGGCGACATAGCCGGTCGAACCACCAATGACCTGACAGCACAGAAGTTTGCCAAAAACGCGAGATTTGACAAACCAACAACGCCATTGTCAATTGACTCATCACTTTAAAATCATACACATATCCCCACGATATCCACAGAAATAAAAGATTACATACAGCCAACTAACACACGAATTAGTACAAGAAAGTACGTCGGCTCAATTAACAGACCTTAGGCCAAGTTCCAGCGCTCCGGTCCTTTCGGTGGAAAATCCTATATGCCGGGCGCGCAGCATATAGCAAACAGGCGCCCATCTGTGGCCCATGGCCCATTAACGGCCGAGCCATTGGACTGGCCTGGAGCGGTAGGAGTACCGGAAGGCTGCGGCCTGCGGGTGTGATCCAAACTTAGAAGCACATGCGCCTTGGTGTGGATGCCCACCATCAGAAACATTTCTTCTTTCTTTCTTTTTTCATTTACTTTGCATTTTTTTTTACCGTCGAATGTCGTGGTAGGTTCTTTTGTTATTTATCGTGTTCAGTTATTCTTCCATCATTTTTATTAATACTTTTAGTTTGTTGAACCAATTTTTTTTTCATTTGCCTTACTAATAGGTTTTTAAATGTTCCAATAATAGTCTTGAATTGTTCATTTGTTCTATTAATATTTTTTATTTCTTCCGAACACGGTGGATGAACCATTGGAACATTATCTATGAATTGTTCGAACATTGAAACCAAATACGTGGAACATTACTCGGTTCGCCGTGAACTTAACGCGTAGAGCATCCTCGATGAATTATTGGAACATTGAAACATAAACGAGTTGAACATGTCATGTTTACGTATTAGAACATCCAACACCCACCAGATTCATTCCCTCTTACTTAGTTCAAAAGTTGCGCACGGGAACATTGCCCACGAACTAATGAAACAATGGGACGTAATTCGTGGGATATTTTATTTTATTTTATGGAACATATGTCTAATGATATCATGTACTAAGTCTAAATATATTGAAGTGTCGTATGGTTTTGAAGATCTCGTCGTAAAGAGCACGATGATTTAAACAGGTCATGAATTGGACAGTCGATTTAAAAGTTTTTTCGGATCGCAAAAAAATACTCTCGAATTACGTGCAAGTGAGTTGATAGGTTGTGAGAGCTATGCTGGCAGGGCCGGCCTAAAGCACGAGACTATTGGCCCGTCACGGGCACAGCATGACCCGACACTTTGCTCGGGGCAAACCGGTATAGCTCAACTGGGCAAGCCGTGACTCGACCCGATACGCATAGTACCGTGCCGTGTATAGCCCAGCCCAGGCACGACACGACACTCATGGCATGGTTGACGACCGATGCGAAGATGACCGGGCTTACTTGGCCCGTCAGGCTTTATTGTGCCTAATCAGGCCCGTGTCGGCATGGGCCGGGCACCCATTTGGCCACCTCCTGAGTGTCGCCTAGCGTGGGCCATGCGACTAGCGACATGTAGCAACTTGTCGCGCCAGCGGCATATAGACAACCCCTGAGAAGGTCAGTTAGGGTTAGGGGTGGATAACGAGCTGGCTCGGTTCAGCTCGTTAAGGCTTGTTAAGAAAACGAGCTCGGCTCGGCTCGTTAAGCTAACGAGCAAAATACCAGGCTCGGTTCGGCTCGGCTCATTAAAAACTCGAACTCGACTCGTTAGGCTCATTGGGCTCGTTATCAATAAAATACATGCAGTCCATCTTTGTTAATCAACGATCATGCTACCATCACCATGCACCATCTCTGTTATGCAATTAACCCACTTATAGCATGTAAAAATGTTTGATTCATTCTAAAGCCTCTAACAGAATGCTTGATTCATTCTGAAGCCATTAAACATATGCCACTATGTATTACAGGACGGGCGGGCGGTGGTTTGCGGGGGTGGGTGAAATAGGGAACGATCTGGAAGGCCAAGCGCACGAGCCCCGAGCTACCGAGCATTAGGGATGAGAGACTTAGGGAATTAGGGTTGCGCTGAGCCAAGTGGCCAGTGGACTGCCTGGTGGTCAATTGAGATGGCTTGGAACTCTAGACGTCGGGTGAGTGAACGAGATAAACGAGTTAACGGGCAACTCGCGAGCCAGCTCGGCTTGGCTCGTTAAGAAAACGAGTTAAATTGCTGGCTCAGCTTGTTAAGAGACCGAGTTCGAGCCGAGTCGAGCTGACTCGCGAGTTTCGAACTTTTTTTCCACCCCTAATCAGGGTCCTCTCAAAAGAAAAAAAAAAGGGTCAGTGTTTGTACAATGTTGTAGGCTCCAAGTTTTTTGTGTACTACAACAGAAAAGGGCCTCTGACAATGCATATCTTACAACGGAATTAATTAGCGTTCTAGACTAAACCAGCAGCAACAGATAATGTCTTAGCAACCCAACTGCCCATGTCTAACCACGAATCTACTCAAATACTTATTTATCCCTTTGACCCTTTCCTTCAACCGCCACCTCCATTGTCACACTGGTCGCGACCTCCTCCTCCGCCATCTCTAGAGGAACGATCAGCCTTCTCCTCCACCATCTCTAGAGGAATGATCAGCCTTCTCCTCCACCATCTCTAGAGGAACAATCGCCTCCTCCATATCTACTGCCTCAGTCACCTCCTCAAAGTCGGAGGTGGAGATGGAGTTGCCGTTAACCTATCCAATTTGGTGAGTTCATTTAAATCTGTGCGGCTGCAGTTCATTTAGATCAGTTCGGCTGATTTTGTCGTGGGAACATTTATCTAGGCTTGCATTATTGCTTTACCTTTCTTTTTCTCTGTTTCGATTTGTGTGGAAACTACCCCAGCATCCAGGATTCCAGGGCTGCAATGGCCTACTGAAAGCACCACTTCTCTCTCATGGTGTTTCTGCAGTTTTTTTATTTGTCATGTTCACATGGTGTTTGATGAAATTCCAAGTGATAATGAATCTGTGTAATCTTTATGCTGTAGTCAATGATAATGAGTAGATTAGTCCATTTAGCTATTCACCGTGTAGTTCTCTAGTTTTTCTTAGACATTATATCTAAACTTACTTTACAACAACTGATTTCTTTGACTAGAAAAATACAAAGCATAACATACTATTTTGGATTCTTTATCTTATGATTGGATTTCTTTTTGTAGGGATAGATTAGGCCTAGTTGTGATTATATTGGTAGATTATTCTACAGTTTAAATTTTGTTTCCTTGAACAGAGTAGGGAACGACAGAGCATATAAAGAGGCATGCCGGAAATGACAGCATAGCAGAGGGGAGATAGAGGAGGCGGCGGTGTGGCATAGATGCAGATAGGAGGCGCAATAGGTTGGCGGCACCACCCTAGAAATGGGGTAATCAAAGATTCCCTAATAACTAATTTCTTTAGATTTTGTAATACCCAATTTCTCTTGGATTCACCAATTCCAGAATTTCTATTGGTTTAACATTCCAATGTGATAAAATGTGTGAATTGACCACACCAATTTGACTAATATGCATATGATTTTTATAACTTGTGCAAAGGGGAGCACTGAGGGACAACACTTCTGAACTTGTGCCAGCCGATTATTAGGAATATAAAGCTCTGAGGTTACATACAACTCTTCTGAACTTGTGCCATTTTTTTCTTTAATTTGTAGTTTGATACATAAAGTAACTATTGTGCATGTAGGTCAAAAGGACCGGTTGAAGATTTCTCATACTTGGACATTTAAAGGAGCAAAATATTTGATCGTTGGCTGGAAGTAGCTAGAATTTTAAATTTTGAGGCTATATACATTATTTATTTTAATTACTTGTGTATACAGTAAACATATCTTGTTTTGTAATAACTGATGGTGTGAACAATGTACTGGAAGAGATGTTCTTCAAGCAACGCAATGAAATTTATTTATTTTTGTGGCATCATTGTTATTCTATCTTGTGAGTATGGAATAGTTGGGCCAAGCTGGCTAGGCAATAAAAGGACATTTTTCTTTCAACGATTACAGGGATTATAAAATCAATTGTGAAGGTAGTTGGCCTATCACGAATACCACTGCATAAATACGTTGCCATAACCAAGCTATATTAGTTGCTACGCCGCAACACCTTTTCCCACTGTTACCAACGCATGTACATATATTGCAATATACACTAGCAACACCCTCAATGGCAACACATACTAAATGCGTTGGTATAGACACTAGCAACACATATTTAGACATTTTGGCAACAAATATATGTGTTTCTGTTCGGGGGGTTCATATTGTAGTATATCATTGATATATCATAAGCTAAGTTTACTTTTTTTCCTTTCCTTGTTTAGCCTCTCCTCTCAGACAGATTCTACAAGTAAATTAAATATCGGATGAAGTTTTCTCACATACGCATGTAACCATATGCACTATCCTCATTGTTGAAGTGTTTTGAGATTTGTGCAACCTTTGGAGAGGGAATCAAATGTGTATATGGAGAGGGAACTTGAGCTGCAGTCATTGAACGGACGATGTCCTGCGCATCGGGCACCAAGTGGGGGTGGGGGGACCGTACTCACCCGCTAGGTCATCACGACCCAGCGAGACTAGCTGGTGTCGTAGCGCTCTCCATCGGTCATCCGTGGGCCAGATCGGTGGGGAGGTAAGTTATGTATAAATCTACATTTTGTTTCTTGGTTATGTCTTACGTTCTGCTAACATCATGTCGTTCTCCCGCCGCAGGTCCGTCAAGATGCATCACTTCTACCATTCGCGTTCGGTACACAGACTAGTGCTCCTCCTCGATCATTTGCACTGCACATCCGGGAGGTACATGATTCTCAATTTACGTCTAGAGTGCTTATTTTGACTAACATTGTCTTGTCTTGCAGCCTTCAGTTGACCGTGGGGGTGACAGATAGTTTACATCCACCGATGAGGATACGAGCATCCCAGCTCCTGCCAAGGAGCAACACACGACGCTAGGGTTTGGAACATACACAAGGCAGAGCTCCTCTGCGTTACTGGCACACCGTACGTTCAAGGCCAGAGCTCATCTGGGTTCACTAGCACACTGCATGTCCAAGACCAAAGCTCCTCCACACGACCGGAGTTGCAGACATCGTAACTTGGGGACGGTCAATTCAAGAGTGGAATTATGCAGTCCCTCGTTCGTGACTTCATTGCAGGTGGCCCCCAGTTCGGCATGTCTCAGCAGGACGACAACGACTCTTACCAAACTCAGCTTTCTCTGACTCAGCTTACTGGTGCACCTCCACTCACTCAACATACTCAATGGTCTCCGTATCCCCTCTATCCGACATGCGCTCTCCGAACCGGCTGACATATCCCACGGGACATACTCGACGCAAAACATCCAAGCGCACGCGGATGTAGATGCAGCGAGCAGAGAGTAGTGGCTCAGATGAGTGAGCCATATTGTATCCCATGTTATGCAATTTTGTTTCGATATATTTGTATTCATATTTTGTTTTGCTATATTTTTATGCATATTTTGTATGTTATGTGTACTGCTGCGCCATATTATATATCGACATTTCTAATGGAGTTGCAATGTAGCTTTTTTCAATAGATAAAATTGATGACATTTTGGAATGGTTACAAGTACTACATGCCGTGCGCGGTTCGGTTACACGTATTACATGATACACGTGCGGGTTTGTAGCACTCGGGATGAAGGAGGATGCAAACTAATGTGATAGAGAATTTTGATCGAAAATTATGCATTTCCCTAAAGAATCCAAAACCTCCACCCAAAACCCCCTCCCAAAACCTCACCGCATGGCCTCCCCTCTGCACGGCTATCGTGCGCCCCACCACCGCACAGCCACTGTGCGGCCACCCCCCACCGCGCAGCCACGGTGTGGTACCCTTCTCTGCCGCACGGTCGCGGTGCAGACAGGGGTACGTGTCACCCCTTTGTTCATCCCGCATGGTGACCGTGCGGCAGAGACGCTATTTTCGCAAATACGGGGGTAAGCTCGCCATTTTCGCTAAAATGTTGCGGAATAGTGCCAATACGGCCAAAAAATCATTCTCCTACCTAGAGCTGGCCAGATGGGGCATGCCTACTGGGCCGGCCTATGGCACGGAACTGTTAGCTTGGCCCAGGCACGACACGGCTTGAACTATTCATGCACCCGGCCGGCAGAGCACAAAGGCTCATGCTGTACTTGAGCTGTCACCTCGGCACAGCACAGACAGTGTCGGGTCATGCCATGCACGACATGAGCCCAACATGGCCCGTGTAGCCCGATTGCGGAGATGCCGAGGAGGTCGCCAGCGGGCCGACGCCGAGGGAGGAGGATGGCAGGGCCAGCTCGAACTAAGGAGATGGTGGTAGGGCCGGCTCGTGAAGGGAGGAGGAGGAGAGGAGGAGGGTGGTGCGGGAGTGCGGCTGGCTTGGGAAAAGAGGAGGCGAGGAGGGAAGAGGACGCGGCCGGACTACCGGAGGCCGGAGCGGGGGGAGAAGAGGGTAGAGGCCAAGAGGGAGGAGGAGGGCGGGGCATCGCCAGCGTAGAGGATGGAGAAGGCGGCGGGGGCTAGCTAGGGAATGGAGGTAGAGCCATAGGGGGGTGGTCAGAGTGGAGGGCGTCGTCGGCGTGGAGGCATGGAGCTTGGAGGGGAGGGCGCCGCTATGTGTCGACGTGCGCCTGTGCGGATGTGCGCTAACGCGATAGCTCCTGTGCCGCCCGCAGTGCTGTAACATGGTAAGGAGACTGAGGGGCAGGCGGTGGGCGAAAAGTGGAGGAGGTCAGGGTCGGTAGTCGAGTACGGGTAGGGCAGTCCTGGCAGGGGCACCGGTAGCCAGTCTGGCGGTCTTGTGGGCCGTGCCTGGCACGACACAGCCCAACTAAAATCCGGTTGTTAGTGTTTTTGACCTTTTTTGACTGTTTGGCTCATTTAGCACCCATCCATTCCTTATTCTCTCTTTGAAATTTTGTTGTGCAAATTCAAATTCGTGTTGAGCTAACTTGGCAAAATTCAAAAAAATTGTGCCAAATTTTGGAAAATTCTATTTTCAGCAGCAATCAGCAAAAGAGGTACAATACTATTTTTTGCATACTTTTATTGTTAGTGCTTGTTATGCTAAGATGAAAGTAATAATAGTGTTAGTTCCGATTTTGCAGTTTTCATTATAGACAGTTACGACAGCCTTGCTCTTGTTGATTATAGACTTTCACCGGACGAAATTGTTGGTGATATGCCATAGAGGCAATCATAGAGATGATTGTATCACGTCTATGTTTATGTGTTATTGAATAAGTATTATTCTATTCCTTGAATGAATCATCAGTTATGAAGATTAACAAGTATGTGACTTGTTGGTGAAGCTCTTTAACTTATGATGATATCGCTCTAAAGGTTTTCCTAGTCAGATATCACTGGTCGGAACACCAGTGACTCTGACGACCAACACATGTATTGATTTATGACCATGTTTCACCGATCATCGATACAGGAATATCGAATCAATAATGTTAACACATGTTGGAGAACATGGTGTTGAATTGACCCACCTTGAGACATTGCTGAGATTGTTATGATTTTATGTGTCATCAGTTGATCTCAAGCAATGATGATGTATAATCCTTAGACCTGAGATCAGCATGATTTTTTACATGTGCAAGAGTACACATTGGGGTTGCCAAACACTACTCCGTAACTGAGTAGTTATAAAGGTAGCTTTCAGGTATGCTATGAAACATGCGGAGGAATATGACTGGTTGGATATGGGATTTGCCCTTCCTAACATAATAGTAGATATATCTCTGGGCTCATCGATGTGGTCGAATAAAGAAAGTACATGGCCATACCACTAGTGGTCGAAGAGTTCGACTACATGAAGTTATCTAACACTCGATCGAGAGAGTATTGAACAGTCCATGGATGACACAACATCTCACCTGGAGTTGAGCTAGATATCGTGAGGCAAAGGGAGAATACACGAGCTGGTCTTTCAGTTCAATCAGATACAAACTAGTAGTATGGAGATACGAGCTGGTCGTAGGCTGGTCAAACATGATCACTAAGTAGTTGAAACTGTGGTCGTAAAGAGTTACGAACTGGTCGAGACCAAATATGAGCTGGTTGTATAGAGATACGAGCTAATCATTAGTGAGAAGGACCTGGTCATAGATTATATTGCATTAAGGTTTGTCCGATATAATTCGTGTGTATTTGGGAATCGTTGTGTCTTGCTAGGAGCCGCTGACGACTCGTGGTCGGGAAGGAGTTTTCGAGTCACAACCAATTACGCATGAACCTAACGGGTCACATACTTAATAATGGGTTGGAGCAAACCAGTACAGATATAATTCATCAAACATGTTCGGATAGGACCCGTCATAGGCACTATATAAGGAGATGCTAGAGAGCAGAGGAGACACACGATATGAGACAGACGTGAGTTGCTCCTAACCCTAGCCGCCATCTTCTTGAGAGAGCCTTCTCGTGCGACTTGGTGATAGCACACCAGCGTACGGTGTTCCTTTCCCGAACGTGTGGATACTGTAGAGGCACTACCGCGGTTGCTGTTGCTCTTGTGGATGATCCACGACCTTGGCGAGAAACTCGATTGGTTGCTAGAGGAGACGATCGACTGTGAGGACGATCGACTACGAGGACGATCGATTGCGAGGACACTGGACAATCGACTATGACCACTGCATCAGCGTTCTTGACGTATGACAATTGACTACGACCACTACAACGACGCGCTCTTTGTTGAACTAGGCTGCTCCAACTCTTCTTCTGTTGCACTGTGCGTCTGGTGGTAATGATTTGTGATCTCTTGCTTGCATGGTGTCTTGGTTTACATGGTAGAATTTTTGAATTGTTAGCTAGCGTAACCTACCCGTATCCCTTCAGAAATTGCATCCATGGATGCAGCTGCGGCTACCTCAAACCAACAGGGAGGGCAAAACGGAGTTCCATCATCAGGCTCCACGGCAGCATCAAGCTCCATGCCAACCTAAGCAAAGAGGTCGAGGTCGTCTACATCGGGACTATGAGAGAATTTTGACAGGACAACCAAGCAAGACGTATAGGAAAATGAGGTACCATATGCTATTTGCAAAATTTATCGCAATGAATTGTCTGCAAGGTCTACAGGTGGAACGAAGCACTTTCTTAGACATGCTACAAGATGTCGAGCTAAGCAAGGATTGGTGATGAGGCAGACGTAGCAACATACAACCCCGATGGTACGGTACGTAACTAGGACTATAATTCTGAGGTAGTCTGTCAATCTCTCTGTCATTTAATTGCTTATGAGGATTTACCGTTAGACTTTGGGGAGTCTCATGCTTTCCAAAATTATATTATTACTGCGCATAATCCTATATTTTCTTTCGTTTCTAGATAAGCAATAACTAGTGATCTAGTAAAATACTACAATAAACACCACAATAAAATAAGTGAACTATTTAGTACATGCACATTTTCGGTGGCCCTAACCTCGGACATATGGAGTGGTCGTGCTAGGGAGGATTATCTTAGTGTAGTTGCTCATTATGTTAATGATGATGGGTAATGCAGAAAAAATTATAGGTTTGAAATTAATTGATGTATCACACATGGGTGAGAATATTGCATGTTGTATTATCAAAGTCATGGAAGACTTTGGTCTTACAGAAAAATATTCTCAATTACTTTAGACAACGTCGCATCGAACTCTAGAGCTATGGATATTCTTACTCCAGTGTTGAGTACATACGCATCAACGATGCGCTTGTCATATTATTAACATTATAGTCAAATGTGGTTTGAAGAGCTTGATTCCGTATATTAAAGCTTTTCGTGATGCAATTTGTTTCTTGAATAATTCCATCATAAGAATAACACAATATAAGAACTTTTGCAGGACGATTGGTGTACGTCCAAGAAAGTTCGGTTTGGGTGTGGATGTAAGATGGAACTCTACTTATCTGATGCTTAGGAGTCTTGCACCATATAAGAACACTTTTCTATTTTTATTCAAACGCACTATCATAGCACTGACGGTAGTATACTATTGACTGAGCAACATTGGTTCGTTGCTGAGAAGATACTATCTTTTTTAGAAATTTTTTATGAGGCCACTATTGCTTTGTCCACTATGTACTATCCAACATCTCTTATCATTGTGCATTGTATTTTACAGATTGCTACTCGATTGAAAATATATGAAAATAATTTAGTTTTACATGATGCTATTGTTGCTATGAAAACTAAATACTTTAAATATTGAAGAGAAATCCCTTACCTATATGCATTTGCATTTCTTTTAGATTCTAGAGGTAAAATTGATGTATTTGGTAGTGTACTTGATCTTCTTAGTGATGCTACAGGGCTAGACTATACTAACTATTTTGTAGAAGTTCGTTCTCGGTTATACGAGGTTTACCAAAGGTATGAAAATAAGTTCCGAGGAGTCCGCTCGCAACGACCTCCAGTAGCCCCTGCCTCAAGTAGCAAGACAAATATACGGGTTAAGATCTTCGGTGGCTCTTCTTAGAGGTCTAGGTTTTTTTCTTTTACACCGCCGCCTGCTCAGCCAAGATCCACAAGGAGTGAGGGATTATCCACCTATTTGGATATCGATACGATGGATTTCAACTAAGAAGGCTTCAAAATTTTGCAATGGTGGCAAGTCCATAAGTTAACATATCCCATGCTATCCATACTTGCACGTGATGTGTTAACTATTCCTGTCTCGACGGTTTCCTCCGAGTCTCCTTTGAGTCTTTCAGGAAGAATATTAGAGGATAGTAGAACAAGTCTCACAAGTGAGATGATAGAGATACTTCTAACTTTGGAGGATCGAGAACAAGCCGATTCACTGAGCCTTAACGCCTGTGGAAAATTCATAGTTGTCGGAGGTGTTTGAATCTGTATCTAGACAACGACACGTAGAAAAAGGATGTATGTAGAATTACAAGTTGTACACTTTTTCCTTTGCTAAGGTTTTCATGTTGAGTTTTTTTACTTGGGAAAGGTTTTAACGATGCAACAATTTGAATATTAATATAGTTTTTTTATTATATTTTCAATATGTTGGTCTCATTTTTTTTTATAATTTTCATATCTATTTCTGAATTCTACACATTTTTCTTTTTTTTTTCGAGCCTAACGGGTTAGTGGGCCGAAAAGGCCTGTCAGGCTAAACGGACTCATGGCGGCCCAGCACGGCACGAGTGGCCGATGGGCTATGTTTGGACCGCCTCCTTGGCACGTGGGACAGTACATCATGGCCCACGTAATAGCTGTACGACGATGGGCCTTGTCGGACCGCATCGTGCCCGTGTTGAGCTACCCATTTGACCAGACTCGCCCCACCCCACCTGTCTCTCTCTCCTCATTCTCCCCCTTCTCTCTCTTCCTCTCTCTTTTTACCACCATTGTGTACATGGCAAGATCGGGCAATGAGGACGCCGGGTCCGGCGACCGGAGGTGGGGCGCGCCGCCACCGGATCTGCAACCAGCGTCATCGTCCCACTGCGCCGGCCACCTCCACCTCGCGCCATCATCCTCAGCTACATCGACAGCCTCCACCTTTTCATCTTCTGCACCTTCGGCCCTAGTTCCGACCACCCTCGATCCCGCGGTCACCTGATCCGGTAGTTCCCATAGCTGTCACCGCCGGATCCCCCCTTTCCCTATCCCCCGCATTGCCAATGCCGGATCCAGGCGTCCCATTGCCGTCACCACCGGATCCGCCTCACCACAAAGTGATCCCGCCGGTGTCGACCCGTTCATCGACACTATGTTCTTTTTGCCCCTATTCTATTCTTGAATTGATTTTTTTATATAGATTAGTTAATATGTACCAATTTTTTTTGGATCCGCCTCATCCTATCGTTTCTTATGAATTGATCCAATTTGTTTTTCCAAATCTGATGAAGTGGAGATGCACGTGGGCTTCTCATTCTATTTGTTGTTCTAATATGATGAACAATAAAAACAGACCGAACAAAAAATCTATTGTGCCGCAATTCTCTCATTAAAAAAAGTTGAATTTTGGACAATTTCTTGGATCCAAAAAATGTGTCATGAATCCGATCCGAATATTGAAAACGAAGTAAAAAAAAACGTGGTGGTTTTTGGATTGTGTAATTTCTTGATTCCGATCCGCGATGAGAGAGAAGAGAGGAGAGAGGGGGGAGGGAGAGTAAGTGTAGAGAGGTGAGAGAGAAGAGAGAGTCGGTGGATAGACGGAGGAGAGAGATACATATTCCAATTCCCATGTGCACCAATCTCAAAGCAAAGCGTGTGGTATGAATAGTACACGTGGTTGCATACGTACGTGGCTTTCATTTTTCGTTAAATATCGGCACTTTTCTTTTTCCCTCATCCCACTCTGAGTCTCCCTTCCTCATTTCAACATGTACGAGTGAGACTATAATTTTTGTTCTGTCTATCCACCGAGATCAACGAGATGCACGGTTGCCAGAATTTTCTTTGGGATCATTAATTGTGCAAGTAGTGATACGTAAGTAAACAGTATTTGACAATGGTACTGTATCAAATGCTACAAAAATAGCAAAATATATAAATCTTTTGCCTGCAAGACTTTCTTACTAATATTGATATATATTTGGTGTGGTTGGATTGGTGGTAACGTGAAAACTGTGATTGATTTGGCGTGATAATTTTCTTGAGATTAGGACACCGTGTGTACTCATTGCTACCATCGAACGGCGACTTGGTAAATTTAATTTACGAAAATTGGAGCAAGTGTGAATTACCCTTTGAGTATTCCGCTTTTGTTTATTTGATGTAATGTTAAATAAGAGAAGTTCCACTGCTTTTAGGCCCGTCATTGGTATTTATAATTTGAGTGATGAGCTAGGACAATCGTTGGTAAATCAAAAGAGTTAATGTCCCTTCTTTTTCTCTTTATTCCAAACATAATTCGTTTGTTTCAATCTTCCAGGTTCTTCCAGATAGCCAGCTAGAATTGTACCAAATATCGTAGCATGTACCAGTACATATATAGATGTTTACTTCAATCAGTTCTCCAGAATATATATATTGTTTCATTACTGATGCGATCTTGCTGTCCTTTGCCCACTCTGCTGTGGAGCATCACGGAGCACAAATTACGAAATGAAAACTAATCAATGCCGAGGGAAGTAAAATATACTACTACACAGAGGGTCATTACAGACGACTCTAAACAGTCATCACACATGATATTTGAACCGTCTGAATCTATATGCTTGTGGTAATAAACGGTTATCATAGACAGTTTATAAGCTGTCTATGAAAAATCACAATACAGACGGTTTTTTTTGTTGAAATCGTATGTGATGACCTACTATTATAGACGGTTTCTACCAAAAACCGTATATGATATGTAGGATATCACAGACGGTTATTTTTACTATCCGTCTGTGATTGGACACATAACACAGACGACTACTATAAAAATAACCGTCTGTGATATCCGACATATTACAGATAGTTGTTGGTGGTGGCCATCTGTGATTGGATACATATTATAGACTGGTGTTAGCAGTAGCCATTTGTTATTGGATACATATCACAGATGGTTGTTAGTAGTAGCCATCTGTGATTGTATATTCACAGATGGTTCATTCAACAAAACTGTTTGTGATAGTTCGCTTCATACCTAAATATTTTGGTTTTTCGCCTAGCCTCAGGTAACGTTAGTCATACCCTCTGAAAACAAGCAAGCAAAAAACAGATATACCACAATTGATTTGATGTAGAACAACTCAAAGTGATTTAAAAATTCAATAGCAATTACAAAATCACTTTAATGATCTAATTACAAAGTGATTTGATTACAACTCAAAGTGAATTACGATAAATCGGAGTCACCGAGGTGAAACTATCCACTCTATTTAATGATCTCCCCCGTGATGAAGGTGACGAGCCGTCCTCGAACTTCCACAAGTAAGTCCAGATGGAAGACACTTTCTGGTATTGACAAACCTCTAGATCCTTCGTCTTACCACTCGTGATTTCCAGCATATGATGACAAACGTAGAATGCATATACGTTGTCTCGATGTAGTTGATGGTGGCACAACAAAAATAGAAGTGTGATATATGATATAGGTATAGAGGCTAGGTTACGAAGTGTGATATAGGATTATTGTGCTGTAGCGGGTACTGAAAATCGCATCCTGTGTCACAGTGTGGCGCCCAGTTCATTGTGCGTCCATCCCTCAGCAACATAGCACTAAATGACCTACGTGATTCCAAAAAGTTATTCTCGGAGATTTCAAACGAAGGAAGACTACAATAGAGTTACGTATAGAGGAAATGAGCGTACCAGTTGAATAATTTTTGCACTAGGGTGAAGTCGTGGTTATTATTGACTAGGGAAACAAGTTATAATACATTGTTCCACTTTGGTACAATGACTAAAAAGATCGAGTGGAACCTACTCATGTATGTCGCTTTAGTCATTAAACCTAAGTTCGTGTTGCGTACAAAGAACAAATAAAATTTGTATAGCAAGTAGTGAAGCACTTACCCCTGGTTGTAGGGTACTAGTATGTAGTCCTTGTCGCGGTGAGCAAGCAATCCCTTCGTTATGTACTTCTCGACGTAGTTTGCGTCTTGGATGATGCATTGCTCAAAGATCAAATGTGGGTTGAGGAAAACCTACCAGTTGTCGCGATCGCTGGGCTTGTTGCATCATGTATTGATACATAAGCAATTAGTTATGACATTTAATGGTATTGCATGAATGTAGAACTTGATTGTACACACTTACAGTGTCTAGCATCGTAGAAGTGAGGTGTCGAAGGCATCAAGGTTGAATAGATCAGATAAGTCTTCGAAGCACATGATGAAGTAGGCTGGCTTGTGGTGGAAATAGCTCACTGTGCAGCTGACGATGAATCTAGTAGGCTGGTCTTCCCTCGCCTCGTCGGTCTGCCGCATGCAAAGTGTCGCAAGCCAAACCACTGTGGCGTAATGTTGTGTACGAGACCAACGGCATTCCGAGGGAGAACATCCCGGGCTTATGAGATGCCTTAATCTTCTTCAATTTGGCCTTAGCACCTCGCGTGCTATTCGTCTTCTTGGAAGACAACTCGATGCGCTTTTCTTGTTTCTTCAGCGCCATCTCCACAGGCGCCGTCTCCATGGTAAGGGATACGGAAGCCTTCTGAAGTGGGGTTGACGTGGAGTCATTGAGGCATGGCCGTGTGGAGATCGTGGCATTGCAGGGTCCAGGGCGATGTCCCTCTTGGGCCACTAGACAAAAGTGTGCAAGGCATCCCCTAGTGTTATGATATTTTTGTTCGGGTGCTTCTCCAGCAGAATGGATATCAAATTATCATATACCATGTCCACCTGGATCTTGACAGAACCCTTGCACCAGCTGGGCACCATGCACCACTACGCCTTCCTGGTATGGAAACACCACTCCCGCCCAGCCTCAACAGAAATGGACCCAACCATTCTCACTTGGAGCCTCTAGAGCGTGGGCACCTACAAAACGATACACAATTAGCTAAGGCGTCCTACAGGTCTATCTTTGGAGCATTCTATAAATGTAGATTACCTGGATGAGGTCGATAGTAAATTGAGCGTCACCAAGTTCAGAAAATGCAGACGTGGACGCGACGCTACTCCGATGTTGAGGGGGACTGACTCCCAAAATTACAGGGGCGACTTGCGACCGGTTGATGAGTTGATTCATTTGCTCCTACAATGTTGTTATCTATACTTGAAATTGTGTAGTAACCTCGGTTTTCCACTA
This sequence comes from Hsuehochloa calcarea, assembly GCA_036346395.1. Classification (NCBI taxonomy): domain Eukaryota; kingdom Viridiplantae; phylum Streptophyta; class Magnoliopsida; order Poales; family Poaceae; genus Hsuehochloa; species Hsuehochloa calcarea. The sequence continues at coordinate 16,649,057 of CM070599.1, read as the reverse complement.
TTCCTCAAGCTCGGCCTTGGATCTCTTCTGACTCCTATACACCCCGGAATCGTATGGGAATCCATGCTTCCAAGGTACGTAAACTCCAAGTCCTCACGTGCGACCCGGGTGCTCCTTGTTTTCCAAGGTCATGGATAGTATATCCTTCTCTCTGATTGCTTCGAATGAGCCTTGGGAAGATTGGGTACTCAATGTTTGCTGCAAAAGGCCATCATGTTATTTTAGACCCTACGAAGTTATGGACTTATTAACAACTAGGTAGTTCGACATATCTTACCAAGCGTTGGGACACTCCCTCGTCTGCCGGGTTTATGAAAGAGATGGCGCTCGACGACGTGGCTGAGGCCCTCGCTCTTAACAAGTTTCGAGCACACTCATCTGTGATCCTGGCAAATGGCTGGGAGACCTCCGTCTGGATTGCCACATCGTCCTCACTCATCCATGCCTGGATTTTACCCGTATACCTGTTGGAAATATGCCCTAGAGGCAATCATAGAGAATATTATATTTCGTTATGTTCATAATATTAGATAGTATGTTATCTTGTTCCTAGAATAATATCATTAATATTTATTATCAAGTATGTGACTTGATTGTGAAACTCTGTATTTCTGCGATGATTATTCTTAAACGTTCTGTAGTTGAAAACATATGAGAACACATATGAATAGACTAGTATATATATTGCTTGATGACTATGTTTCACATATCATAGATATGGAGATATCAAACCAATAATATAGACATATGTTAGAGAATATGGTATTGGTTTGACCCACCTTGTGACACTATTGAGATTATTATGATTTCATGTGTCATCAGTTGGTCTCAAGCAATGATGATGTATAATCCTTAGACATGAGATCAGCATTGTTTCCTACATATGTAATAGCTCTTAGGGGTTGCCAAACACTACTCGTAACTAGGTAGTTATAAAGGCAGCTTTCGGGTATGCTATGAAACATGCGGAGGAATGTGACTGGTTGGATATGAAATTTGCCTTTCCTAACATAACAAGAGAGATGTCTCTGGCCCCTTGTTGTGGTCAGATAAAGAAAGTGCATGGACATACCACTAGTGGTCGAAGTGCCGACCATATGAAGTTATTCGACACTTGATCGAGAAAGTATTGAACATTTCATGGATGACAAATTATCTCACCTAGAATTCAACTAAATATCGTGAGGCAAAGGGAGAATACACAAGTAGATCATTTAGTTCGACCAAATATGAGCTGGTCATAGATTGTTGAAACTGGTCTTAGACTGGTCGTATGGAGATACGAGCTGGTCGTAGACTGGTCGAACATAATCACTAACTGGTCGTAAGGAGTTACAAACTGGTCGTAATTAAGTACTAACATGTTGTAAGGAGTTATGAACTGGTCGTAACTAAATATGGACTGGTTGCGACCAGATACGAGCTGGTCGTAAGTGACAAGGACCTGGTCGTAGATCATATTGCATTAAGGTTTGTCTAATATATTCTTTATGTGTTCGGGAATCGTTATGTGCTGTTAGGTACTGCTAACAACTCGTGGTCAGAAAATAGTTCCCGAGTCACAACCAATTACACATGAACCTATAGGGTCACACACTTAAAGGGCTAAGATTTGATTTGGATGATGATCCGAATTCTTGTAGGCCATGAGTTCCTAATGGGCCTCAAGTTCGAGACCCATCATGGATGCTTATATATAGAGGGGCGGTGGCATAGAGTTTGTATACTCTTTTGAAGAATTCCCAAAACTCTAACAACCATGCCTTCCTCATCCAATACCACACCGCCAGCGCTAGTACTCTAGCGCGTGGTGTCTCTGCCCCGTATGTGTAGATAACTTGGAGGTGATGTTGTGAAGCATCAGCACTAGGACGATCCGCAACTCATGAAGATCTCAGGAGTAGGAGGAGAAGCCGTGCGGCGAGTACGACTACTACTCAATCAACTTGCTACATCGACTCTGCTTCCACTACGAGTCGGTGCGTCTAGTGGTAATCTCGTGATCTATTACTACTAGAGGTTCCTTGATTGCACGGTAAATTTTTTTGTTTTGTGCTATCGTAGCCGACCCATAATCCTTTAGTACCCAGCGGTGCCGAATCTATGGGGGTGAATATTTTGTGCCTGGATAGCCTTGTGCACCGCACTTTTCTGCAGATATTCGTTCATCATCTTCATCTGCACAAAGGCATCCCATGTATCCGACGACACGAAACTATACTTTGTGCAGGGCGTCTGATCCTTGTTCACATACTCCGTGAAAAGCTTGCTCTTGAAGGTATTCCAAGCATGTGCCATCGCGAGGAATGCCTGCCATCGCACTTGTTCATAGAATTCTGGTGTGATCTCAAACGACATTGTAATTTCAGTCCATAGCTGCGCTTTCTCTACGACCGTCGGATCCTTCCATTTCTGTGTGGTGATGGGGACTCGTTTCCTTGCAAGTATACCGCAGGTGGTCGGAATGCTGCCGCTGCTTTCTTCAGAAGCAGAGGGACCCCAGAGGTACTGATGGACGTGATGGTCATTCGGCCACAGGTATTTTCGATATTCCTCTGACATGTTGCTTAGGTACCACTTTCCTCGAAGATCCAGACGCATTCGGCGACGTCGATGACGACAGTGAAAACGGTGCGGATGCCATATCGCTTACTTGCTATCTCGCAAGATTAACAAATTAGTATTGTATCAATAAATGATATAACTACAAGATCAACAAATCAGTTTTGCATCAATTGGGATAAAATGCTCAAAATATAAAACTTAACAACAAAAAAAAATCATCAATTGAGAGTTCACTGTCAATATTTCAATTGAACCAACTACACAATATTTCAATTGACAGGAATATAAACAATGACTGAATAATAATTAATCACAGTGAACAGAAACTACCAACAGAATGGAGCAAAATGACAAGACAACATCAACATAATGAAACAGAGGGATTTAGTGAACATGAATAACATGACACAACATTAGAGAATCCAAAGCGGTGAGCTTGTACCCCCACAACATTACTAAACAATATCTTCTAGTGCTAGAGTCAATCAAATCAGCATAATTTGAAATATCTACTAGCACAATCCAAAGCGGTGAGCTCATACCTTGACGGGAGGTGTGGACGAAGAGAGAGTCAAGGTGAGGGGAGTGAGGCGTCGTCGAGGTCAGTGGCGGCGGCGTCGAGGTCGGGGGGTCGCAGAGGGAGGATGCTGGTGCGGGGATGATGGTGGTGCAGGGGAGGAAAACGGTGTGGAGAGAGGAGCTCGGGGATGACGACGACATAGGGGAGGAGGAGGACACGGAGAGAGGAGGCTCGGGAGGAACACAGGAAGTGAGGGCGTTGGGGAGGCGAGTGAGCTCTGACGAGTAAGTAGGCAAACCCTAGTAGGCCCTACTTATAAATACATATCATAGATGGTTCTCTTAAGGAACCGTCTGTGATCATAAGCTTTACTACGACCACCACCTGGTCATAAGCATATCACAGACGGTTCTATTCCAGAACCGTCTGCGATAAGCGAGCATATCACAAACGGTTCTTTTAAAGAACTATCTGTGATCGTAAGCTTTACTACGACCACCATCTGATCGTAAGCATATCACAGACAGTTCTATTCCAGGACCGTCTGCGATAAGCGGGCATATCACAAACGGTTATATTTACGAACCGTGTGTGATAAGAAAGCTACGACCACCACCTGGTCGTAAGCATATCACAAACGGTTCTATTCGAGGACCGTCTGTGATAAGTGAGCATATCACAGACGGTTATATTTAAGGACCATATGTGATAAGTATCATATACAGTTCTATTTTGGTACCGTCTGTGATGCTTAGCCCTGGAATTTTTGGACGTGTGCACGGGGTGCAAAATGTTTTGATGCCTTAGGAATCGTCTGTGCTACATATATCACAGAAGGTTTGTTCCACTAAACCGCCTATGGTAGTTCCTTATATAGCTAAAAAATATTATGTATTTTTGCAAGCCTCAGGAAATGCTATCCATGCCCTCTGAAAACAAGAAAGCAAATACAATCACAGATGGAATAATTTCATAATTAGTAAATCAATTACAATGGAATAATTCCTTAATTACATGCTGAGTTTCTTAATTAGACTGGAATAATTCATTAATTACATGCTGAGTTTCTTAATTAGAATGGAACAATTCCACTTGGCTATTTTGTTTGAAAAAACAGCCCTTCACGATGATCGAAGCGCATATAGCTAGCTTTCTCACTAGGTTCTTCCTCGAGCCTGATGTCGTCTCCGAAAGGAGGCAACTCGTTAAATTGATTATACTCACCCTCATCCACAACATTCTCAACTTCGACAATCCTTCTTTTTCCATGAAGAATTATGTGGTGGTTCTTATTTGTCAGGTCCTTTACATAAAAAATTTGAAAAACTTGCTTAGCGAGTACGAATGGTTCATCTTTGTATCCGACACATTCGAGGTCCATAGTAGTGACGTCGTTCTTGTCGACCTTCACACCCTGTGGAAGTTTGACCCAATAGCACCGAAACATGAAGATCTTGAAAAGTATGTAGCCGAGCCCCGAAATCTCCACCACGAACCCATAGTAGGAGCTCAACATAGAGGTATTGAACTGCTTGTGAAATGTATCTATGCGGACACCACTCTTTTGGCCGGTGCTCTTTCTATCCTGAGCCGTCGTATAAAATGTGTATCCATTTATGTCGTATCCTTGCCATATCACAATAGTAATTTTTGACCCTTTTGCCAACCATGACAGCATATCATCACTTGATGATGACTTCCCAGTGAATCGCACCTTTAAGCATTCGTTGAACCGGCGATTGTGCTCTCTCGTGATTCAAACCTCCGACCGACCTGGATTCTGTTGGTGTACCATGTCTTTGTGCTCGTCGATGTACGGGGACACATGGGTCATATGTTGCAAAACCATAAAATTGACTTGAGCGTACGCGTCGAAATTGGGAGTGATTGATTTCCTTCCGATGGTCCTGATACCCTCTAGCCTCCCCTCGTGACGAGATAGAGGCACACCTATCGGTTCCACCTGAGCCATGTAGTCAACGCAGAACTCAATGACCTCTACGGTTGCATAACCTTCGATGATGTTGTCCTCGGGCCGAGATCGATTCCATACATAGGATTTGAGAATTCCCATCTACCTCTCGAATGGGTACATATGACATAGGAACATAGACCTGCATATCTTTATCTCTTTCACAAGGTGAACAATAAGATGGACCATGATATCGAAAAATGACAGAGGGAAATACATCTCAAGATGACATAGAGTCATCACTACCTAGGCTTGCATAGCATCTAGTCCTTCGGGATCGATGACCTTCTAAGAAATTGAGTTAAAGAAATATCACATCCTCATGATTGAGACTCAGATATTGTTCAGCAAAATACTTCTAATTGCAAAAGAAAGCATTTGTGTCATCAGCACATAACAATTATAAGACTTCATAACAATTAATTTCAAAACTTCTACAGAAACAAGTTTCTTCATATTGGTGGAGTAACCGGACAGAACTTTCACATCATGTAAGCTCTGACACAGTTCCTTTCTCTTGGCCTTGGACAGAGTGTAGTAAGCTAGGGGATGGTACGTTCATCCTTTATCGGTCTCTTTTGGTGCTAACTCGGTCCTTATATTCATATCAACCAAGTCACACCGTGCGTTGACACCATCCTTTGTTTTGTCACGAATGTTTAGTAAGAGACCAATCAAGCTCTCACATACATTCTTCTCCACGTGCATGACGTTGATGAAGCAGTGAACTTCTAAGTGCTCTCAATAAGGTAAGTCCAAAAAATTGATCGCTTCTTTCAGATGTTCTTCTGACGGGTCCTCAATTTATGTCCTTTTCCAAGCACAACATCGATATCCTTAACCATATCATCGACCTCTTTCCCTCGAATATCCCTAGGAGGTAAACCGTTCACCTTATTTCCATCAAATTGTTTCTTCATCTTGCGGTATGGGTGATACTTAGGAAGGAATCTATGATGACGCATATACATAGTTTTGCACGAGTAGTTCAGCCACACACTATCGGTATCATGTAAGTAGTGCGTATATGCTTTGACTCCTTTTGTACGGAACCCCGACAGGTTACCAAGGGCAGAAAATCATTAATATGCAGAACAATATGGCGCGTAAAGTAAAGTTCTCTCATATGTACGCATCCCATACTTGTACCCCTTCGTTCGACAGTGTCACAAGATGTGGATTTCATGGGGATATGTTCCAGATCTTAGGATGATGTGACAATTGGCAATGGCGTTTATGGTTTGTCGTTTCACGTGTTTTCGACAAAGTTACAGGCTTACTGGACAGGGGCGGTCCGACCGGTCCTTGCACGGCGTCCGACCGGTCCCAAATCGGTCGGACCGGCCATGTGGGGCGGTCGGACCGGCGATGACCAAAGTGGTCAAAACAAGCTGGGCCAAAAATAGGTGTTGTAGGCAAGTGAGGATCCCAATGCACTTGGTCTCATGATTTTGGAGTCTCCAAAAAAGTTCTATTGGTTTTAATTTCCGAAGGTTTGGATTTTGGGGTTGAAATTCGGCTAAGTCCCAAGGGCGGTCCGGCCGCTCACGAGGAGCGGTCCGACCGCCAAGGGCGGTCCGACCGGCTCACTGGAGCGGTCGGACGGGGTATTGACTTGAACGTCCGCCAACCGTGGCGATGTTGTTTTGTTAGGTCAAAGTCATTGGTTTCATGGCATATGTTTTGCATGATGCATGTTTTGACTAACATGGGTCAAGTTGTGAAGAACTTGTTCCCGAATTCGTGTTTGCTTGTCTGTGGTTGTGCAGGTTGCTTGGTGGTCAACGACGGTCAACGGCGAGGAGGATCGGGACTAGACTTGGAGAGTTGAGGTCCAGAATGATCGACGATGCCGGGTGAGGTCAACGACTCAAGCGTGACACAAGATGGACAATGGTGACCTATTGGCAAATCCATGGTGCATGGTGAAGCGGTTTAGGTCAAAAGGTTAAAGACGGCGCTTTGCGAAGCGTGCGTGTGTGACCCGTTTGTTAGTGGGCCTTAACGGGAGCCCAATTGAGTCAAACCCTAGGAGTTCTAGGCCTCCACTATAAATAGGAGGAGGTGGTGGTGCACCCTTCTCTCTCGCCTTTTATGTTTCAAAACCCTAATTGTCTTTAGGGAGTTGAGGTGGAGGCTAGGGCTCTTGATGGTTTGTGGTGAATTTCGTGATCTTTGATTGTCCACTGATCCATGATGGTGTGGATGTAATCCAGCATCAATCACGAAATCAATCTATGCAAGGTTTGCTTGAGATAAGTCTCTTTTCGTTCTTGCTTTCAATTTCATATTTTTAGGGCTTTCTTTGATCCGCGAGTTTGTGATTGATTCTTTCATGTGAATTAGCTTGATGTGATATGTGTGAATCTATCTAGCATCAACTTGATCATCAATCACTCACGAACAAGCATTAGGATCAAGTTTTCGTTCTTGCCCGGTTTTAGACCTTCTGTTGTTCGATTGGCAATTGTTAAGGATCTCTCCAAGAATTATCATTATATTCGATTGGAATAGGTCCTCAATAGCATAACGAAGGTGTGTGCAAAGTTTCGTGAAGTTTGGAGTTAAGAATCAAAAGTTTCACCTTAGTGCATCTTCGTCATTGGGCTGATTTTACTGTTTCAGATCGGTTCTGTAGACTGCCGGTCCGACCGCCCATCACCACCGGTCCGACCGATTTGGGCGGTCCGACCGCAAGATAACAATGGTCCGACCGCCCGACAATCAGTCCGACCAGGTTCGATCTGAAGGTCGACCGCCAATGCTTGTGTTGCTTTGATTCTTCTTGATTTTTGTCGCATTGCTTAGGGGTTTAATTGGATTCAATACTAGTCTTCCTTTGTCTTGGTATATTGATCTTCATAGCTTTCTAATAGCTCTTGGAGTGAAATTGTATTGAGTTCATAATTTGTGAAAAAGTGGCGTGCTCCTATTCACCCCCTCTAGTCGCCTTTACGGTCCAACAAGTGGTATCGAGCCTGTTAGTTCAATCTTGATCTTAACGGTCACCGAACTTTGGCGATGGATAAGTTTTCTACTAAACCGCATATCTTCGATGGGCACGACTATGCCTATTGGAATAATCGTATGTGCGTCTTTCTTGAGAGCGAGGACAAGCTATTTGGGATGTTGTTAGAGCCATTGGTTATTCCCGAAATTGCTACACGCTTACGCAATTCTTTTGGCTAACAACAATAAGGCTAAGAATCTTTTATATGGTGCACTTGGTAGACAAGAATATGATAGAATTTACAATCTTTCAATCACGCATGAAATTTGGAACACTCTCGAAACATATCATGAGGGTTCATCCCAAATCAAAAGGTGCGCCAAATAGTTTACAAGCGTGAATACAATAAATTCGAGATGCGTCCGGAGAGAGCATCGATGACATTTTCATCGCTTTAATAAAGTAATTAATCAAATGAAAGCTGTTGATATTGAATATTCTCAATCTAAAATGCCACCCATCTCTTGGTGCAATCAACACCAAGGAGTGGGACATGAAGGCTCTTGCTATAGAGGAAAATGTTGATCTTTCAAGTCTTACTTTAGAATTGCTTTATAGTAAACTCAAGACTCATGAAATTAAAAGAGTTGATCATCCCAAGAAAGATAATTTAGCTTTGGTAGCGATCCTCTCAAAAGGTTTTGATGACTCTTTTGAATCTTCTTCGGATTTTCATTTGCTTGTTTATCGCTATTCATGAAGAGGAGCTTGAAAGTATTCTGAAGCAGAGTTAGCTCTTCTAGCTAAAAATTCACACGGGCCTACAATAATGTGAGAAACAAAAAGAGGTGGTCCGTGACATGCTATGAATGTGGTGAGCTCAATCATATCCGCAAATTGCCCCAAGTGAAAGGTAAGAGCAATCATAAGGAAGGAAAGCGACTTGGAAGAAGCCTCCTTTCAACAAATCAAGGTATGAGGCTAATAAGCTTGTGAAGGTCGCTCACCGGTCCTTGCCGCTTTGAGGATCAATCCTTGAGCGATGTGGATACGGGAGTGAGGAGGACAAGGAGGAGGAGATCCTCAAGGCAAAAAGAAAGGAAGGCCAAAGACTTCACTAGCATGTGCTTCATGGTCGACACTGACGACATTAATGATAATGAGGTATCTTTTCTTATGATGAGCTTTCGCTAAATATGATTCTATAGTTGAGCAATTGCTTAGTCAAGATGAAGCACTAGAATTTGTCATGACAAAAAATAAGAAATTAGAGTAAAAAATTAGCAAACTGAAAGTAGAGCTTAAAAATACTAAGACTCTTGAACCTGATGAATGTTTATCTTGTCATGCTATGCATTCAGAAATTACCAAGTTACAATCTGCTCATAATATTTCTGTACAACAACTTGAGAATGCTAGATCTGAACTAAATGAAATTAAAAGTGCTCCTTGTGAAAAATGTTTAGAATCTAGTAAATTGATTGCTTTTGATGTATTTGATTCTAGCCCTTGCACTTCATGTTTAGAAAAAGAACGTGAAATCAAAGATATCTTAGAAGCTGCTAGAGTCAAATATGCTAAGCTTAAGGACGATATTGAAAATACTACTTGTGCTTCATTTTCCACTCTTAAGCTTGAAATTGCTTTGTATAAGGAGAAATCTATGAATAATACTTGTGATGCTTGTGTTAACTTGAGAAAAGAAAATGCTTATCTTCATGATACATTAGAGAAATTTTCTAAAGGTAAGAAACAATTAAATATGATTCTTGACAAGTCTAAAACTCCTTATAAGAAGCAAGGTTTAGGATTCAATTCTTTTCAAGACAATTCAAACCCAAAAGTCATTCAAGTCTTGGAAAAGGTTTAATTGAATTCAAAACCCAACTCGCAAAAATATCTTTTAAATCTGCGGTTTTGCCCAACCTTGTATTAATTCAAATGGTGCTTCTTCTAGTGGTACCAAGTACCATTGCACTTATTGCAAGAAAGGTGGGCATTTGATTGAATACATTGGCGTGAGGTTGAAAATGATAGGAAATTTTTGATAGAATTTCATTCATGCAACCTAGAGCTTCTATGAGACATGGTAACACCGAAAAGAATAAACACGGATTAGGATTTTCTCTCATGCAAATCATTATGTTTCTAGATATCCTAATTCTAATGTTTATCGATCGACGGTCTCGATCATTGGTGGTCACCGGTCGACCGTTTTGGTCGCCGATCGGCCCGACCACTAGACAACGCCGAATAGCCCATGGACGATTTAAGTCTCATGTTAATTTAAACATTGCTCATAACCGAATGTTAGATGAAATCAAGGATAGTACTTCGGTTTGTATACTCCTTGCGGACGTGTCTCTCGATCTTGGATTCCTAAATCTTGTTTATCTAACCCGATGTTGAGACACATCGTTCTTTGTTCCTTGATTTTCGGGACTACCGTGGAAAGGGAAGAACACGTGGTTCGTCGACTCCGGGTGTTCACGCCACATGACCGGAAACTCAAAATGGTTCACCTCTTTCACGCGGGCAACATGTGATGACTTCATCACCTTTGGAGATGATACACAAGGCGAATTGAAGGCAGGATCAATTAGGGTGAACAACAAATTCATTCTAAAGGATGTCGCTCTTGTGGACAAGCTTAGGTATAATCTCCTTTCTGTATCTCAGCTTCTTGATGATGGCTATGAGACTGTTTTTAAGAAAAATGCTTGTCGTGTGCTTGATTCTACTGGTGAGCTTGTGATTGGAATCTCTAGAGTTGGTAGAATTTTTGGAGCTGATTTTTCAGAATCTCTTCTTTGGATCTCTTAAATGTTTGCTTACATCTTCTTTCGATTTACGGCTTTGGCACCGACGTTTGGGGCACATTGGTTTTGATCATCGACACGAGTTAGCAACCTTGATCTCACGAGAGGTTTGCCCAAACTCAAAGCATCAAGGATCTTTGTATGTGCGCCCTCGTAGGCATGGCAAATAAGTTGCCGCCTCACACTTCTCAGTGACTATGGTTATGGTCGACGGACCGTGACAGTTGCTTCATATGGATCTTGTTGGTCTGCTAGAGTCCGATCAATCGGTGGAAAATGGTATATTCTTGTCATAGTCGATGATCTTTCTAGATATACTTGGGTGTTCTTTCTTACTTCAAAAGATGAAGCTTTTGGTTATTTTCATGACCTTGTTCTTCGTTTGGCTTCGAGCTTCACGGTGCTTTGAGAGCAATTCGCAGTGATAATGGTACGGAGTTCAAAAATGCTTCTTTTGCTTCTTTTTGTGTTTGGCGTGGTATTGAGCATCGTTCTCCTCTCCACACGTCCCTCAACAAAATGGCGTGGTGGAAAGGAAGAATAGGACCTTGGTCGAAATGGCTAGGACGATGCTAGATGAGTATAGCACACCGAGGAGATTTTGGGCGAAGCTATTGCTCTCGCTTGCCATATTGCAAATCGTGTCTTTTGAGACCTTCTTTAGGCAAGACTCCTTATGAGCTTCGTTTTGGTAGAAAACCCTTTGTTTCACATTTTCGAGTTTTGGATCAAAATGTTTTATTCTTAAGACAGCAATTTAGATAAATTTGAATCAAGAACTTTTGATGGGATATTTCAGGTTATCCTGCTCATTCGAGGGGTTTTGAGTTTTTAATCTTGAGACTAACATTATTGGGAGACTTGTAATGTCACTTTTGATGAGACTAGCCTCGAGCTAGATCAATTGCTACTGAGATGATTTCTGGTGACAGAGCATTTTTGTGGAGGAAGATGAGGACGAAGCTAATATCATTCCTTCATCTGCCGCTCTTGAAGCGCCCATATTGATACAAGAACACACACGTCTACTTCACCTTGATTGAGGCTCTCACGATCATCTTCATCATCGAAGATACTGCGAGGTCGAAGAAAGCGGTATCTCACCGGGCGCTCCGCCGCATTCAGAGACAAAGATCCTCCGGAACAGATAATAGGTAATCTACATGAGCGAGTCACTCGCTCCAGGTATAATGATCCAAATCTCTACTCTCATTCGGCTTTTGTTGCTTCTTTTGAACCCCGCGATATATCACATGCTTTATCTGATTCTAGCTGGGTAAATGCCATGCATGAGGAGTTAGAAAATTTTAAAAGAAACAAAGTTTGGAACCTAGTAGAACCCCCTAGTGGTCATAATGTTATAGGAACCCGTTGGGTGTTTAAGAATAAACAAGGTGAGGATGGTTCTGTGGTTAGAAACAAGGCCAGATTGGTAGCTCAGGGTTTCAGCCAAGTTGAGGGGTTAGATTTTGATGAGACATTTGCTCCTGTTGCTAGACTAGAAGCTATTCGCATTCTGCTTGCATTTGCTGCATCAAAAGTGTAATACCCCGAAGGTGATTCGGCTTATTAGAAGAAGTTTCGGAAGAGGGAGCTAATCGAAAAACCAGAATCATCTTTTCACCGGGGGGTTTTCTGTGATTTCACGGCAACTGGGCACAGGCCACGGCCAGGAGGGGCCCATGTGGTGGCTGGCCATAAGGGGGTCCCACCCCAAACCCTAAACTCCACATTTCTCTCCCCCTCCCCCCCTTTGGAGCCGCCGCCACCTTTCCCCATTGCTGTGCGCCGCCTTGTACGTCGATTTTGGGTAAGATGCGTTCGTTTTCTGTCCTATCTATCTTTTAGAAAGTTGTAGGTATTGTTCTTAGCTTTCCATAGCCACCGAGATCACATGATTCCGCCTTACGGTTTAGGAGATATGATTTTTTTAGTACGCGCTGTTCTGTCTGTCTAACGAGAAGGATCTGTCGGCTTGATCCTAGGTTTTGATTTAGCTACAGGCATTTCCAGAACCTCCACCCAAATAAGTTATTGTAGCCCTTTAAATTATGTTTCAAAGCTGATAAAGATCATCTCCATTGGATCTGTATAATGAATGTTATGATATTTTCTTTACCACTGTTCTGAATTCTGGGCAGATAAATGTTAGCGTTTTCATCTATTGTTTAGACTACTGTAGAGGCCGAATCTGGGGTTTTGCCCTTCTAGAGTTTTATTCCTGGGAACGTTAGCTTTCTTTTGGCACCACGATCAGGAAAATCCGTTCCGTAGTTTGGGAGATATAACTTTTTGATTGCGATCTGTTCAGTCTGCCTGAAAACTGGGGTCAGTAGGTTTGTCCCTCGGTTTTGTTCAAATTAGGGGCCGAATTAGAACCTTCACCCAACTAAGTTATTGTAGTTCTCGAATTTATATTTCCAAGTTGATAAGGATCATTCTCATTGGATCAGTAGGCTAAAAGTTACGTCGTTTTCTTTATTACTGATCTGTATTCTGGACAGACGTAGATGGGTTGTGTTTAACTGATAATTAGCCCTCTGTTTTTGTCGAATCAGGGGATTCCGTCAACTAATGTTTTGTAGCCTGATCAGTTAAGAATCAGTGAGCACTGGTTTCATATCTTTTAGAGTTAAAGACAATTAATGGTGAATTTTCTCGTACGACTGCCAGAAGTTAGGTAATCTGGACTTTTTGTGTAGAGGATCAAATTGAACCTTTTGTTTGGTTGGTTTGGTTAGAGATTGTGGGAGGGCACGTGTAGCACTATCGTACTCGGTTGTCCTCATATCGATCATTTTATATTGTAGGCGGTGAAGCGGTGAGTGGAGGGGTACCTCAGTTACCTCCCAAACCGTCGCAGCGCGGCAGGCAAGTAACTTGTATACTATGATTGATGCATTATGTGATGTGTGAATGAATGATTATATTTGTCCGTATTTGTAGATGAATGCCATGTGTATCTTTTCATTTATGAGTACTATTCAATCTTGCCATGGGATCACATCATGACATGCATAAATTACCTTTGTAAGACCCATCAATTCCAGTATGGGCACTTGAAAATCCCATCAATTCCAGAATGGGTACGTGAGTCCACCATTCCAATGTGGGCCACGTTACGTGAGTCCACCATTCCAATGTGGGCCACGTTGGACGGCCGTATGAAACGTTCTTCATACGGTTACTTTAAGTGAACACCGACGGGTGTTTCACTCGCTATACCGGTATATGCTGCGATATGTCCAATTCCTTCAATGCATCATTTCACTTCATCCATTCATAAAGTTGTTTCCAATCAATGTTCAAGTTATGATTGTGATAAATTGTTCATGGTATGTTTGATTGTTACATACAAGTACTTGCTGAGTCTTTGGCTCATTCTTGCTTTGTTGTTTTATTTAGGTAAATGACAAGGAAGAATGATCTCGTGGAGGGTAGTTCAACACGATGCACTCACTACCATAATCCAAATATTTTGAGAACTTTTATTGTCGTTATTTATGTCTTGTGTTGAATTGTAATAAGCCATTTTGGTCATAACTACCGTATCCTCTCAATTGTTTATTTCCATTCCGTTGATTAAACTTGATGATGAATCCTTGTTTCGTATATCCTTATTAACTCCTTCACCTTGTCATGTGTTTTGATGTTATTATTCTAAAGAGTAGTGATTGTTGGTGACATCTTGACTTCCTTATAGTCGTGGTGTTACGCTTGGTATCGAGCGGGCTTTAGGTCCGTGGTTCATTCAAACATATTAAATTGACACTTCGTGCACATTAGGAGGGTTGGGTAAACCTGTTGCTTCCGCATTTCAATTGTGGTGACTCGAGTATTGAGTCGTTGTTAAATTGTGTTGTGCTATGATGTGTTAATCCATGATATGATGTGATAACCTCTATCTATGAAATTATTCTATGATCGTCATGAGATGATCCGATATATATATATATATATATATATATATATATATATATATATATATATATATATATATATATATTCATAATTGATTGCATTAGTTATGCGTTTCGCTAGAGGGCGTTGATCGATTGAGTTCGTGGTTGATGTCACAGGTTTTGCAAAGCTACACCACCGCTTGTAGTATGATATTAGAGAACTTCTTACCTCTGCTCCATAAGCTCAGATTGAGCATGAGCTCATTGATGAACTTGTTGCCTTTCTCGAACCGATATCCGGTTTCTGGTTGTGGTTCTGGCGGTTCGTGAATTCTTTTGAAATTGGGGTTTTAATGAAGAAGGCAAGCTCCAGCAGGTTCTACGATTCGTTCTTTGAAACAAATATTGCCCTTTCGACTATTGTGATATTTCGCTCCACGTGAGCATAGTTCAAATGCAAGATTCCTCTTTTCACAAAAGACTTGTTTTACCCTATTGGGGAAATTTAACTCATTCGCTCGCTTGGAATCTCGGTATTGGAAAACTTCTTTTGCAAGTTCTTTATCAAGTGTGTATTGATCTTGCATATTTCTCTTGAGTCGCTTTAGTAAGTCGTTCTCTTCCTTGATTTTCGAATTTGACAAATTCTTGTCGGTGGCGATTGATGAATTTCTCTTGGGTTCATGATTTTGGTAGACGAGTTTAAAAGGCCTTTAATGGTACTCCAAAACATTATTGTTTTTCGATTGTCGAATTGCTTTTACTACGAATGATCTTTGTAAATTGGCAACATTGATATTTTCATGGTTGTTCTTTCTTTCTCATTGGAAAAGAGCGACTCATTTACTCGTTTGATGGTTTGCCTAATGAGAATTCTTGTTGCAAGTTTGTTAACACGAGAAAGCTTTGGCTCAATGTATTCCTTTTGAAACCCTCTGCTTGTTGAAATTTGATGCATCTCTTTTCTGAAGAAAAGCGTTAAAACCCTTTTGGAGTGCTTGGTTATGCTTAAGTCGGGGGTTGTACCCAAACAAAGATTGTGGGCTACGGGTTTCTATTAGATCCTATTTGTTTTTCAAAATAGTTTCTTGCCTTTCTGGCTGCTGAGCTCTCATTGTTGTTTGTGAACGTTATTTTTGACAAGATCGATCTCCTTATGTTAGCCCTATCTCTCTTGTTGATAAGGGCAGCTCGGTTATCCGCTTGATTCTGAGAATGAAAATTTCCTTTCACAAAGTTCATTGAAGAAATTTCGACTATGTTCATTTCTTTGGAATATTTGGAGTGTTGGAGTTTAGAACCTCCTTTGGAAAAGAAAAGTGTCGAAACCCCTTTCTCTAGAGTTTTGAAGTCTTTGGGTGTGACGTTTGTTCAACTTTGTGGTTTTCGCACGAAATTCTTTTCTAGAACAAGTTGTTATTATAATTCCATGTGATCTTTGAAAATTTTTATGACCCGATTTATCATGTTTCCTTTAGAAGGTTTATTGACACGATCAAGAATGTGAGAGTAAGGTTGATTCTTTGTAGAGAAAGAAGTTTGACCACCTTCTTGATGTTTCCAAAATGATTCAATTTTGAGTTTTGTGTTCATGACCTATTGAGGTCCAGTTTATTATGATAAACGAAGTTTGCCACGTAAACGATTTGTGCAGAGTTATAATGGTTCTTGATGATGCGATCGTTTTGATCTTGAATGATCGTTGTTCTTATCTCAGAAGATCCGACATTCTCTTCTTGTGAGGCTTATGTTTTCAATTGTGGACTCCACCTATGTTCAATGAGTTCATTGCGTAATTGGTTTTCCTCTTGGTTCTGTGTTCACCGCGAGTGGTAAGCAATTCTCTAGTTGGTGAAGATCGTTTCTATTTGCCTCTTCTTTTGAGAAAGAATCAACCCATTCTTTCCACGTGGGTCTTTCAAATACTTTCTAAATGTTGTAGTGAGTTTGATGTTGATACATGTGGAAATTTGATCGCCCTTGGTGATATCGCTTAACATGAGAATACTTGAGTTTAGTTTTCGTGACCTTTTGGGAGTTCATGAATCATCCGAAACCGAAAATATTTTGGGTAACTTGAGGTATAGGATTATCCTATTGCTTCTTAAGAGTTTCGTGTGATTTAGCCCTAAAGGCTCCTTGGTTTGGGTTCACTAAGAGAGGTTACAATCAAAGTAAATTATCGTCGATTCGTTGAGAATCCGCTTGTTTTCCCTGAAGTCTTGTAAAGGGAAATGCTTCAATTTTGTGGTCAGAGGCATTTGGATCTCATGTTTCATGAGTAGATGAATTGTTCCGAACAAATTTGGCGGGTTGAAAAATGTTATTGGTTCTTAAGTAGTTCCGTGGATTGGACTAAAGAACTTACCTTGTTCATGTGGCAAGGTGTTATTCGCTCAAGGACTAATTGTTGTGTTAAAGGAAAGGGCATGAGAAGTAGTCATTAGTCCGAGTCAAGTTTTGTAACTTGAGGTTTTAAAACATGCCTAAATTTTCTGCCCTTTTCACTCCAAATATTTCGAGTTTCAATCGTAATGCCGTTTTCTTATCGGTTGTTATTTGCTATTATCTTCTGAGGAATGTGTTCCCTCAACTACGAACTTAGTTTTCGTTTTCTAAGATCACCTTTAGCAGAATATTTCTTTTGGTTTCTTGGCCGCCGTGGTGAGCAACGCTTCCCTGTATGAATGAACTTGTTTTTGTTCGCCTCTTCCTTTAGAGAAAGGATCACAGTTTCGTGTTGTGAAGTGTTTGCAAGGTAAAAGTTTGGCAACTGTTTGGTGGTGGATCAGTAATCGTAGCGACGATATTTTGCTACCAAGTTATCGGAGGAGTAGTAGAATGTGAAATAGTTTTGATCTGTATCCCTTGGAGGGAAATTGATTCACCTGAGATGTTTGACTTCGAAGTAAGTTTGAAAAGTGTTACAGCTGATTAACACCTGGTATAGTGAAATTCTAGAACTTCAATTCAGGATTGAAAGGTTGGTGATTATCGGAGGTATGGAAACCTTCATTGAATTTTTAGAGTAACGCAATTGGATAGCATTGCGAGATGGTGTGGGTGATTTCTGATGATGTCAATGAGTGAGTATGTTAGTATGGTGGTAATGTTGGAGATTTAATTCGATGATTTCACAATCGGTTATAGGAGCAATCCGTTGTAGAGGTTTTGGAAGTTGGATCTGGTGTGCATTTTTATGCTAGACCATTGGTCACGCGATGATTGTGCGTAGAGGAAGTGGGATAATAGAGTTTCCTGAGCAATGAATGGTCATTGATAGAACTCTTCTGATGTAATACATGTCCGTGCGTGCTAAGGATCTTGAATTGTTGTTATTGGAAATTGAAGGTAATGTGATTGCGTGGTGCCTACTACTGTGGTGTTATGGATGCCTTCAATCAAATCGATTTTGGATTACCTAGAGTATCCGGTAGATTTCATAGAGTCTCTTCACAATGGTGTGGATGATTTAATTCAGTTTGAGCATGATTTGAGGATATTTAACTAAGAGGTTTAAGCTCGTGTGGTATGCGATGAAGTCAAATTCCAAGGTTCGAGAGAAATTTTATCCCTAGAAGAGAGCGTGGAAAGAAATGTTCATCGGATAATTAGGTGTTTTCTTGATTCTCGCTTGAGTTTGGTATTGTTGACCGGTGTTTTCTCGCAATTTGAGTTGAGGTCGTGTTGGCATGTAGATTCTTTCCAATTCGCATAAACCGCCGTGTTTGGTTTAGGCGTTCGAGAATTTCTCCTTTGGTTGTAGTGGTGTTCATTTGTAAGCTGCCTATTTAGAAAATGGATTTGTTTTGAGATGAATTGTCAAATTTGGAATTTAATCTTTTGGTGGAGAGTTAGCAATGAGTGGACGCGATGAGGACTCTCTATTTTCAATTGGATTCTCTTCGCTTTGAAGTTGCGTAAATTAGAAAGTTGGTATTTCGTTTTGACCGTCTCGGGTATACGCGCGAAGTACACAACGTCGAGTGTGTTCTGGTGCTGAGTGGGCAGATGAACCATTCAAGGTTCGAGTTTTAGTTTAAGACGTTGACCATCGAGTAAGGTCTTACCTTCGATCCTCTTCTGATGAGTGTACCTAGAAAGTTCAAGTTGATTGTTAGGTCAGACGTTGCTTCACATCTTTGCTTTGTGGTTTCTCTATTCGAGAGAGAGGCCACTTGGGAGATAGAGTCTCGCATGCGCGAGCAAGATCGCACCCGCTTGTTTCTCGTACGAGTTAAATCCGTTGATTTCAACTCCTTGGAAATTCGCTCGTATTAGTTGCGGTTAGAATTCGAGGTTGAATTCCGTTAAGGGGTAGAATGTAATACCCAAGGTGATTCGCTTATTAGAAGAAGTTTTAAGAGGAGCTAATCGAAAAACCGTAATCATCTTTTCACCGGGGTTTTTGTGATTTCACGGCAACTGGCTCGGCCACGGCCCAGAGGGGCCCATGTGGTGGCTGGCCATAAGGGGTTCCACCCCAAACCCTAAACTCCACATTTCTCTCCCCCTCCCCCCTTTGGAGCCGCCGCCACCTTTCCCCATTGCTGTGCGCCGCCTTGTACGTCGATTTTGGGTAAGATGCGTTCGTTTTCTGTCCTGTCCATCTTTTAGAAAGTTGTAGGTATTGTTCTTAGATTTCCATAGCCACCGAGATCACATGATTCCGCCTTACGGTTTAGGAGATATGATTTTTTTAGTGCACGCTGTTCTGTCTGTCTAACGAGAAGGATCTGTCGGCTTGATCCTAGGTTTTGATTTAGTTAGAGGCATTTCCAGAACCTCCACCCCAATAAGTTATTGTAGCCCTTTAAATTATGTTTCAAAGCTGATAAAGATCATCTCCATTGGATCGGTATAATGAATGTTATGATATTTTCTTTACCACTGTTCTGAATTCTGGGCAGATAAATGTTAGCATTTTCATCTATTGTTTAGACTACTGTAGAGGCCGAATCTGGGGTTTTGCCCTTCTAGAGTTTTATTCCTGGGAACGTTAGCTTTCTTTTGGCACCAAGATCAGGAAAATCCGCTCCGTAGTTTGGGAGATATAAATTTTTGATTGCGATCTGTTCAGTCTGCCTGAAAACTGGGGTCAGTAGGTTTGTCCCTCGGTTTTGTTCAAATTAGGGGCCGAATTAGAACCTTCACCCAACTAAGTTATTGTAGTTCTCGCATTTAGCTTTTCAAGTTGATAAGGATCATTCTCATTGGATCAGTAGGCTAAAAGTTACGTCGTTTTCTTTATTACTGATCTGTATTCTGGACAGACGTAGATGGGTTGTGTTTAACTGATAATTAGCCCTCTGTTTTTGTCGAATCAGGGGATTCCGTCAACTAATGTTTTGTAGCCTGATCAGTTAAGAATCAGTGAGCACTGGTTTCATGTCTTTTAGAGTTAAAGACAATTAATGGTGAATTTTCTCGTACGACTGCCAGAAGTTAGGTAATCTGGACTTTTTGTGTAGAGGATCAAATTGAACCTTTTGTTTGGTTGGTTTGGTTAGAGATTGTGGGAGGGCACGTGTAGCACTATCGTACTCGGTTGTCCTCATATCGATCATTTTATATTGTAGACGGTGAAGCGGTGAGTGGAGGGGTACCTCAGTTACCTCCCAAACCGTCGCAGCGCGGCAGGCAAGTAACTTGTATACTATGATTGATGCATTATGTGATGTGTGAATGAATGATTATATTTGTCCGTATTTGTAGATGAATGCCATGTGTATCTTTTCATTTATGAGTACTATTCAATCTTGCCATGGGATCACATCATGACATGCATAAATTACCTTTGTAAGACCCATCAATTCAAAGATGGGCACTTGAAAATCCCATCAATTCCAGAATGGGTACGTGAGTCCACCATTCCAATGTGGGCCACGTTACGTGAGTCCACCATTCCAATGTGGGCCACGTTGGACGGCCGTATGAAACGTTCTTCATACGGTTACTTTAAGTGAACACCGACGGTGTTTCACTCGCTATACCGTATATATGCCGCGATATGTCCAATTCCTTCAATGCATCATTTCACTTCATCCATTCATAAAGTTGTTTCCAATCAATGTTCAAGTTATGATTGTGATAAATTGTTCATGGTATGTTTGATTGTTACATACAAGTACTTGCTGAGTCTTTGGCTCATTCTTGCTTTGTTGTTTTATTTAGGTAAATGACAAGGAAGAATGATCTCGTGGAGGGTAGTTCAACACGATGCATTCACTACCATAATCCAAATATTTTTGAGAACTTTTATTGTCGTTATTTATGTCTTGTGTTGAATTGTAATAAGCCATTGTGGTCATAACTACCGTATCCCTCTGAATTGTTTATTTCCATTCCGTTGATTAAACTTGATGATGAATCCTTGTTTCTGTATATCCTTATTAACTCCTTCACCTTGTCATGCGTTTTGATGTTATTATTCTACAGAGTAGTGATTGTAGGTGACATCTTGACTTCCTTATATTCAGGGTGTTACAAAAAGGTTTTAAATTATATCAGATGGATGTTAAAAGTGCCTTTTTAAATGGTTTCATAGATGAGGAAGTGTATGTTAAGCAACCCCCTGGTTTTGAGGATCCTAAATATCCAAATCGTGTTTTCAAGCTATCTAAAGCATTGTATGGTCTTAAACAAGCCCCTAGAGCCTGGTATGATAGACTTAAGACCTTCTTGCTTAAAAATAATTTTGAAATGGGTAAAGTGGATAAAACTCTATTCATTCTTAGACGTGACAATGACTTCCTGCTTGCTCAAATTTATGTGGATGATATTATCTTTGGTGGTTCCTCTAATGCTCTTGTTTCCAGCTTTTCTGACACTATGTCCAGGGAATTTGAGATGAGTATGATGGGAGAGCTTAATTACTTTTTGGGACTTCAAATCAAGCAATGCAAGGAAGGAACTTTCATCCATCAGACGAAGTACACTAAAGATCTACTAAAACGCTTCAACATGGGTGACTGCAAGCCAATTTCCACTCCCATGGCAACCTCGACTGTTTTGGATCCAGATGAGGAAGGAGAAGTCGTGGATCAACGCGAGTACCGCAGCATGATCGGCTCCCTTCTGTATTTGACAGCCTCGAGACCGGACATTCACTTCACGGTATGCCTTTGTGCAAGATTTCAGGCGTCTCCGAGAACTTCCCATCGCCAAGCCGTTAAGCGCATATTCAGGTATTTACACTCTACCCTCTTATATGGCATTTGGTATTCCTGCTCTTCAGCTTTGTCCATTAGAGGTTTTCAGATTCGATTTTAGGTCGTTTGTTAGATAGGAAGAGTACCTCGTGCTTTGTCACTTCCTAGGCACTTCTCTTGTATCTTGGTCCTCTAGGAAGCGGTCTTACATTGCACAATCCTTCTTTGAGCGGAGTATGTAGGCTCTTGCTAATTCTTGTAGCTTGATTTTGTGGATGACGCCCACTTTGAAAGATTATGGGTTAAACTTTGCTAGTGTTCCTCTTTTTCGTGATAACACTTCGCTATTAATATTGCTAAAACCCGGTGCAACATTCTAGGACTAAGCACATAGACATTCGCTTTCACTTCCTTAAAGATCATGTTGAAAAAGGTGATATTGTGATGCACTTCGTAGAGTCCGAAGCTCAATTGGCAGATATTCTTACCAAGCCTTTAGATCAAACCAGATTTTCCTCCTTAAGAAGCGAGTTAGGGGTAATTTATCCTTATGGGTTGGTTTGAGGGGGAGTTTGATCTTTTTCTTATCTTTCCTTGTTCTTTTGATCTTTTATTGTTCTTTTTCTGAACTTAGTGATCTTTTCGAACTTTTTAGGTTTTTAGGCTTTTTAATTGCATCTCATTGTGTCATATTGCATTCATATGAAAACTCCAATAAGTGGTTACAACAAATGGTATGAAAAATCCAAAAAGATGCATTGTAATATAAGATTTTCTGCTTATTTTTAAAAATTGATGAAGCTTTGCCTATTACCCTTTAGAGCTTTTGTATTTCAATTCTTGCTCAATGTCATGTCTAGTTCTTTGATTTGCTAGAATTATCATGCTTTTACATGTGTAGCTAAGTCTTTGCTATATGAGCTAGAACCTTTAAACAACTCAAACTAAGAAATTGCAATTTGTGGATGTTTTAGCGAGTTGCGCAATTAGTGCTCCTCTTGTGACATTGGCCCTGTCAGAATTGCTTTGTTAGCTCTTTGATCTAAAATTGACCATTACTTGAGCTTTTGTGTTCTTGAGATTCTAAAGCGCTCATGTGAAAAATGAAAATCAAGATTGTCTTATGCTTAAATTGTGCCAAACTATTCTTACGAGATCGCTTGTCAAATGACATGAACTTGGAGATAGTTTGATGAACCGAGACGATCTCATGGGGACCGCTTGTCGAAATGACATGAACCTCAAGATTTGTCGCCGGTAGAAGCTTAGAAAGAGTTTGTGGATGGCTCCTAGTCCAGATCTTCTTTACTAAGATATACCTTTAATCAACTTTTGGTCGAAGCTTAGGATGAGTTTGTGGATGGCTCCTAGTCCAGGATCTTGTCACTAAGTTAGATCATTAGTCAACTTCAATATTCAATGCAAATGAGAAAATGTTGACAAATGGGCGTTTACAAAATATTGAGCAAAATGATTCAATACGGGACTTGATTGACTCTTAATGTGGTCTTTGTTAGATTTTGATCTCACTTTGACATTTTGACATGGCCAATTTCACTTTAGGATCCTGTTGATGAACTTCTTTGAATTTGAAGCGTTGCTTAAATTGATCAAATCTATCGCTTTACTTTTGAGCCTTTGTGCTTAGTTTTGATATATATGTCTTACCATGATCTTGCTAGCTATCGGGCTTGATATGTTGTTTGTGCAATATTAGAGATACTAGATTGTTCTTTTGGGTAATCTCCAAAGCTTCTTGTAATCAAAAATGAAAAATACAAAAATGAAGCCACTCCATTGCACTTCATGCATATTCCTCTTTATGCTTCTTTTGTTTCGCTTCTTTCTTTATTCTATATTTGTTATCTCCGGATGAGAGGAAGGCGTGATTCCTTGATGAATCCATTGTCAAAGGGGAGAAGATGTGTTAAATGAGAAGAGAAGATGTGTTAATGAGAATATATTTCTTTCTTCGGGGAGAAGTTTGTACAAAGGGGAGGCGAAAATTTGAAAATTGAGGATCATAGTGAGGGGAGTTCTTGAGTTGCATTCTTATTGTCTTATTGAATATTCGAACTTGAATTGCATTCTTTTGTACTCACAATGATCATAGGTCAATTGAACAATTGTTCTTTCATATGGACCTCATGTGAGAATTTTGACCCTTTTCCGAAATCAAAGTTTTATGCTTTCTTTTGCCTTGTCTCACATGCCTATACTATTTCGATGCCACTTGGTCATTTTCATTGCTTTTTCTTGCTTATGGACCAAGTTGTGCCTTTGTGCTAAAACCGCGAGTAAACTCGTTTCAAACCTCTTACTTACATTTTTCGGATAATTGCCAATGTGTTCATCAAGGGGAGATTGTGGATTTCATAGGGATATGTTCGGATCTTAGGATGATGTGACAATTGGCAATGGCGTTTACGGTTTGTCGTTTCACGTGTTTTCGACAAAGTTACAGCTTATCGCGAGGCGGTCCGACCGGTCCTGCACGCGGTCCGATCGGTCCCAAATCGGTCGGACCGACCATGTGAAATGGTCGGACCGCGATGACCAAAGTGGTCAATACGAGTGGGCCAAAAATAGGTGTTGTAGGCAAGTGAGGGGATCCCAATGCACTTGGTCTCATGATTTTGGAGTCTCCAAGAAAAGTTCTATTGGTTTTAATTTCGGAAGGTTTGGATTTTCGGGGTTGAAATTTGGCTAAGTCTCAGAGGCGGTCCGACCGCTCACGAGGAGCGGTCCGACCGGCCAAGGGCGTCCGACCGCTCACTGGAGCGGTCGACCGGTATTGACTTGAACGTCGCCAACCGTGGCGATGTTGTTTTGTTAGGTCAAAGTCATTGGTTTCATGGCATATGTTTTGCATGATGCATGTTTTGACTAACATGGGTCAAGTTGTGAAGAACTTGTTCCCGAATTCGTGTTTGCTTGTCCGTGGTTGTGCAGTCGCTTGGTGGTCAACGACGGTCAACGGCGAGGAGGATCGGGACTAGACTTGGAGAGTTGAGGTCCAGAACGATCGACGATGCCGGGTGAGGTCAACGACTCAAGCGTGACACAAGATGGACAATAGTGACCTATTGGCAAATCCATGGTGCATGGTGAAGCGGTTTAGGTCAAAAGGTTAAAGACGGCGCTTATGCGAGCGTGCGTGTGTGACCCGTTTGTTAGTGGGCCTTAACGGGAGCCCAATTGAGTCAAACCCTAGGAGTTCTAGGCCTCCACTATAAATAGGAGGAGGTGGTGGCTGCACCCCTCTCTCTCGCTTTTTATGTTTCAAAACCCTAATTGTCTTTAGGGGAGTTGAGGTGGAGGCTAGGGCTCTTGATGGTTTGTGGTGAATTTCGTGATCTTTGATTGTCCACTGATCCATGATGGTGTGGATGTAATCCAGCATCAATCACGAAATCAATCTATGCAAGGTTTGCTTGAGATAAGTCTCTTTTCGTTCTTGCTTTCAATTTCGTATTTTTAGGGCTTTCTTTGATCCGCGAGTTTGTGATTGATTCTTTCACGTGAATTAGCTTGATGTGATATGTGTGAATCTATCTAGCATCATCTTGATCATCAATCACTCACGAACAAGCATTAGGATCAAGTTTTCGTTCTTGCCCGATTTTAGACCTTCCGTAGTTCGATTGGCAATTGTTCAGGATCTCTCCAAGAATTATCATTATATTCAATTGGAATAGGTCCTCAATAGCATAACGAAGGTGTGTGTAAAGTTTCGTGAAGTTTGGAGTTAAGAATCAAAAGTTTCACCTTAGTGCATCTTCATCATTGGGTGATTTATTTTTTGGATCGGTTCGATCGCGGTCCGACCGCCCATCACCACCGGTCCGACCGATTTGAGCGGTCCGATCGCCGAGATAACAATGGTCCGACCGCCGCAATCGATCCGACGGTTGATCAAGACAGAGGTCGACCGCCAAGATACTTGTGTTGCTTTTATTCTTGCTGATTTTTGTCGCATTGCTTAGGGGTTTAATTGGATTCAATACTAGTCTTCCGCTGTACTGGTATATTGATCTTCATAGCTTTCTAATAGCTACTGGAGTGAAATTGTATTGAGTTCATAATTTGTGAAAAAGTGAGTGTGCTCCTATTCACCCCCCCTCTAGTCGCCTTTACGGTCCAACACAAGACCTTCCAGCAATGGTGCTAAGTACACATACATATCGTTCCCAGGTTGCTTTGGCCTTTAGATAAGTAGTGACATCAAAATGTACTTCCGCTTCATACACAGCCAAGGAGGAATGTTGTACATACATTGATTCACAGGCCAGGTTCTTTGACGTCTGCTCATGTTATCAAAAGGATTCATGCCATCTGTACTCAACCCAATCCTTATATTCCTCGGTTCTGCACCGAAGTCTTCGAACCTCCTATCAAAGTTTCTCCACTAGGTAGAATCAGCAGGGTGTCTTATCTTTCCATGTTTCTTACGCTCCTTCGAGTGCCAACGTGGCAATCTTGCCTCTTTTTGGTTCGCAAATAAATGCTTCAAACGGGAATTATAGGTAGATACCACAACACCTTAGCAGGAGGTCCTTACTTCACCTCGATACCCTCGCCGTCATCAGAGTGATTCTTACGCTTGTATCGGGATGCTTTGCACACCGGACATACATACATGTATACATACTCTTTACGATAGAGGATACAATCGTTCTTGGCTTGGTAGATGGTTCTGGGCAACACATTTCCCTCTAGAAGGATGTTCGCTAGGAGACCTAGTAACATTGTGAAACCTTTATCGGACTAACCATTGCTTTCCTTCAATTTGAACATTTCAAGCATATATGACAACCTTGTGTATTCTAACTCGCAACCCGGGAACAAAGGTAGTTTCGTCGAGTCCTCCAATAAGCCCTCGAATTTACCAAACTCTCTCTCACTATAATCCCATTCTGTATCGTGTACCATCTAATTCAGAATGTCATCGTGCGACCTACCCTCATTGAAAGTACAGTCCACATCCGGCATAGCGTTGTCTCCCTCGATGATGTTACTACCTTCTAGTATAATCTGCTCTTCACCGTGACTGGTCCAACATGTATACTCCTTTTTGAAACCCATTCGAATCAAGTGACCTTTGATCTGCGCCGGGTTGGTAAACATCTTCAGATTATCGCAATCAATGCATGGACAATACATAAAATTTTATCCCCTTCAACATATCCTACTCGGCAGCTCTTCTAAAAGTAGACACACCATCAATGTACTTTTCACTCACACAGTTCTCAACATACATCTAGCTTCGGTCCATCTGCGCTACACACGTAACAAATTAGATTAATGCACACAATTATCCTTCCAATTGACCAAATATACTACAAATTGAATAGCGATTAACTTAGAGTAAATTTAAAGGATTACAAATTGTTACCCTTGGAGTTCACCACGAAGATCCCAAATATATCCCGCGAGATCTTTTCCTATTAACCAACCTCTCTTTCTTCCTCTCATTTCCTTCTCCTCCTTCCTCCTTCATTTGACATAGTCAGAACTGAGGTTAAATATGATGTAAACAATATTATTTTACATAATACAGGATAAGTCAATGTATATATATACATGTTGCTCATTGTTCTATTGTAAATCTTAACTGCTAATAACCACATAACCTCATTGGATGATAAACCTAGTTATCATCGATCTCTCTAGATTATAATGCATATAATTAGCAACAAATATTAACCTTAGATCACCAAGAATAAATAGATCTATAAGAACACTTGCAAATATAATATATTTAATTCTTTCACCAAACGCGCCAAAGCGGGCCGCTTCCTTCAAAGCAGCCGCATACCAAAGACAGATATCATAATAGACAGATCTGTCGATCTCACAATAGACAGATCTGTTTGGAGTCGGGATGCGGCCACATATTTAATTACGCATATCATAGACTCTTCTGAAAAAGAACCACCTGTGATACGTATCACAGACGATTTTAAATAACCACAGTTTGTGATAATCGTAGACTTCACAGACAGTTCTTAAAAAGAACCATCTGTGATATTCGGAGACCTCACCGACGGTCTCTGAATTATCATAGTCGGTAATACATATCACAAATAGTTCTAAAAAATAACAGTCTGTGATATGCTCTTTTAAATATCTGATCGTCCCCTTAGATCTAAATATATCTGAAGTGAGAAATATCTCTCTCATATATATATATATATATATATATATATATATATATATATATATATATATATATATATATATATATATATATATATGGGGCTGCTTTGAAGGAGGCGGCCGACTCTGGGGTGAGTTTGGTAAAAGAAATACCGTAAATTTTCAAGTATGCTTGTAGATCCGCTATTTGTTCTTGGTGATATAAGGTTTGTATTCTTTTATCTCTGATGCGGCTTCTTTGAAGAAGACGTAGCGAGTACACCTAAGAAAGCAACTAAGCCCACCACAAAGTAGGATCTTTTTTTGAGGGTCATCCACACAGCATGATGAGGATGAGACATCAGCCACAACCAACCTCATCGAGCCTGCAAGTTCAAGAAGCATGACTGCTAGGATATCGTAAGCTAGGCTATTTCACTGGCATTCCTCCAGACACAACTACATGCCTCGGATATGCCACACAGCATGTAGAATCTTCCTCCTCGTACTGCTTGGGCACATCCGAGGCCTGTAGTTGTGTCTGGAGGAATGCCAACAAAATATAGCCTCCTCATGCGCTCTCCTGGCAGCCATGCTTCTCGAACTTGCAGGCTCAATGAGGTTAGCTGTGGCTGCTGTCTCATCCTCCTCATGCTACGTGGACAACCCCCCGAAAAAAGATCATGCTTCATGGTAGACTTAGTTACTTTCTTAGGCGTACTTGCCGTCTTCTTCAAAGCAGCCGCCCTTATCACAGACGGTTCTTGTTAATAACCATCTGTGAAATACATCACTGACGATTCCAATTACAAATTGTTTGTGATAAATAAACATCACATACTGTTGTAGTTTATAACTGTCTATGATACAATCTTGGAGTTTTTTATTTGGCCCCTTTCTTCCCACGGTCGTGGAACGTAGGAGGTCGTGGTTGTGGATCATGGTCGTGGAGCGTAGGAGGTTGTAGGAGGTCGTGGTCATGGAGGGTAGGAGGTGGTGGTCGTGAAGTAACTGGTTTGCTGTAGTAGTTGTATGCAAATCGTATCACAGACGATTCTAACAACAAATCATCTGTGATGCAAATCATATCACAAATAGTTCTAA
The DNA here is from genome assembly GCA_036346395.1 of Hsuehochloa calcarea. Taxonomy (NCBI): domain Eukaryota; kingdom Viridiplantae; phylum Streptophyta; class Magnoliopsida; order Poales; family Poaceae; genus Hsuehochloa; species Hsuehochloa calcarea. The sequence continues at coordinate 16,619,936 of CM070599.1, read as the reverse complement.
CAACAAACCGTCTGTAATACAAAATTATCACAGACCGTTCTTGTTAAGAACCATCTGTGAATTATCACAGACGGTTATATTTAAAACCCATCTGGAAATAACCATCTGTGATATTTACATTCGGTTATTTTTAAGAACCGTCTGTGATATTTCATAGACGGTTTTCAATATGAACCATCTGTGATATTACATCTTCACATACGGTTTTTACCACAGCCAGTAACACAGACGTGTACTAAACGAAAACCGTATGTGATTGTATTTAATACTGATGGTTCCGGGGAACCGTCTGTGATGAGACATCCAAGATAGCCCCTTTTGTAGTAGTGATACCTCCACTAATTCTCCCACCTATTGTCGGGACCCAGATTCCTGAATCCAAACACTTTGTGTATTTCTGCACTAGTCCCATGATCAGTAGCTAGTGCACACAGTGGAAGCATTGTTGATAACAAGTCCAATCACGAAATAAGATTAATAAACACTGAGTACTCGGCCTTATGGCCACCTATTACAAAGTGGTCAAAAGACCTTGAGTCTTACAGCAGTAAAAATAACAAATGAGAAACTCCGAGTGGTAGCCTATCAAATTGCTCACCAGCATTCGACTGGGGAGCGCAACCTAGTACTCTAGGTGCCCTTCATCAAAGCCACATGCGAAATAGTCATAGTCGTCCTCAGCATCATTGAAGGCATCTGAGATTTAATTATTAGTGTAGTATGTGAGTACATAAAGTACTCCATGAGTCTTGGGAAAGATGCATATGTATAGCTTTAACAAGTGGGCTTATAGGGTTCTTTTGCACAAAGCAATATTTTAAGTTTAAATAGTTTTCATAAAGCACATTTGACAAACGTAGTTTCAATAAGTAAATTAATTGATATCACTAGTGGGGATTCTAGCTACCAACCACTAGTAACGAGGCTCTAGCCGCCAAGGTTTTCAAAATAGGGTTCTAGGCGCCAACTGGCTCTAGCTGCCAGAAAACTACCCGAGGGTCCCAACTACTCTCGATTCCCAAAATTTGTTCTTTTGAAATCAAAACTAAAATCTACTATATGAAAATGCATCTTGCCCGCGCTTGACCATGGGCACAACTATTCGAATAGTTTTAACACTCTGCGGAGGTTGTACAGCTTGACCCACATGAGATAATCAGTTTATACTATCCGCTCACACACTTTCAAAGGTGTGCGACTAAGAGATTATCACAGGGCTTTTACAAAGCTCTATTTTGACCCAGTTCTACTCGCTAAAGTTTGGCCACACTGACCCCATCTTGCACCAAATCAACAATCCAAACAGATCCAAATCAAAATATTGCTAATTAATTAGCCAGGTCCTTCCCATTTAGAACATATGGTTGTATGGTATTACTTAGTTTGGATAGTCACAAGCATTGGTTCTTAATATGACCTGGGAGGAACTTTACAAAATACAAGTTCTCGTGCTCGAGCTGCACCCGCTTGATCTTACCACCCGCCCAAGTCTAAATAGATTTCACCATCTTATTTTATTTTAAAAACCAACAACAATACCTATTGCCATACATTTCTCAAACTGATTTGTAAAAATGGTAATAGTAATTCCCACTCATAGGATAAACGTCACCGATAAAGCTTGTCTAAGCAGTTCTACCATATTTAACTATTCCGCAATGTTGTATTCTATATTGCAGAATCGCTAAGCTAGAGTTACTAAAGCTATAGGGTATAGTTATCGAGGAAGACATTAACAATTTTAGGTCTAACTAACATCTTACGATTTAATCTCATCATTTTGTATGAAATAGCAATGCATAATAATTTAAAACTAAAAATAATATTTAAAAATTGTAGGTACAAAATGGTTAAAGGAGACTTGCCTTCAACGTAGGTTGTTGTTGCCGCATCCGGTTGGTCCAAACTGGTGTCGATGACGTCGGATTCCATATACGCGAAACGATACAAATAAATAATAGAAAGCAAATAAAAACTAAAGATTATAAAATAAATACTGGAAGGTAGAGAATGAATTTAGGGGAAAGAATCGACGGATTCAGAATTCATATGAGGGAGAACGAATATCCAAAAGTTTGTTCTCACAAGAAATGATGAAAATAGAAAAAGATATTGTTTGGAATTCTACATTTCTGTTGTTTGACAACGTAACAGAAGCAAATGAATGGAGTGAATGACTTAGGACCACTTGCTAGTGATAACAGAGAAGAATTGAAAGGAAAATGGAAGGGGTAAATGACCAGATGGACCATCCTATCGTAGACTCAAAGAATATATTCACAGATACTTGCACACAGGGAATAGAGCAATTCCAGAACGCATCAGACAAGGTGATGATGCTGGCGAGGAAGGCGGTGGTGCGGCCGGCGAACAGCAAAAATGGAATCCTGGCGACGAGGCAAAGGTGATGACGTGGACGAATTTTTGGAGGAACTCACTAGAGAAGTGGGGAACGCGAATAAATGGCTTCGGTGTCGTGGCTCGACAAGGTCAGTGGTGACTCGGTGATCTTTGGGCGATGGCAACGGAAGCTCAAGATAGAACGCATTGAGGCGAACCAGATGGTGATAACAGCTTGGTCGAAGGATTTCAAACGGAGGTGGAATGCAGTGGAGAAGACCTTGGGCGGCCGACGGGTTGACGTCGGCGTTCCGGGCGAACGGAGAGGATATAGTGGGTGGGGTTTGAGGCAAAACGAAGAGGGTAATGCGGGGAACTCAATGCTCACCTCGGTGGTGGTGGAACGCGCAAGGTTCACAGGTGGTGAGAGTGGAGGCGATGGTCCGGTTCGGCCAAAGAGTACTTAGGGCATCTCTAATAGTATCATCTTTAATTTTGCTATATCAACTATGCATCAACGAAAGATAGATTTAGAGACAACACCTCCAATAAGTTGTTTCTAGCAAGTTGTCTCTAGCATTCATGCCAAACTTATAATATTCTCACTTCTTCACCCCTCTCTCATATAAATTGGTTGCTTTGTCTTGATTCGTGTGTAGAGATGGTTGTTTGAGGAAGAGACAGCTTCCTTTCTCTCAAATGCTTCTTTCTCTTTTAGGTAGGATTTTACTGACATGGAATAGCTAGCCGACGTGTGACATAGCACTATTGAAGTTGCACTTATATTATTTTATAAACATATTTATATAAAAATAATATTAAAAATTGTATGTTGAAGACCGTATCGATATAAAAAAAAACGTCATATATTCTTGATAACTTGGGGCGACTGTACAATTCCGAGTGAGGGACGTACCGCTTTGCCTCTGCTATAACTTGGTTTCCTTCTCTAATGGCAATCTAGCTCCCTCGGACTTCTTTGGCACAAACCTTCTTTTCTAGCCTGTCGCATGGTTGACCATCTTCAGATGGTCATAGGGTATTGCCAAAGGGGAAACATCTCTACGGTGCTGAGAAGAAGACGGTGGAAATAATAACAAGAACGACATCACCTCATCAATCTGTTGCTTAGAGGAGCTAATTTGTAATTTGTATTATCCTTTGCTCAATATGTCAGTATAGTGTGCAGTATCTAGAATATACCAACCAGAACAAGCTATAATAAATTGTGAAGCCTGACTTGTGGTAGCACAGAACTGTGGTTCTACACGACGACCGATGGATGGACCGTTTCCAATCAAATGCGAACTAACAAAAAATAAAATTGAGAGTAGTAGAGACAAGATTCTATATACTTGAATTATGTGGTGGTTTAAGATTTAGAACAGTAGTTGCTCTCGAAAATTGAAACCAAATACATTATCGTGAGATAAATAACGGCACACAAAGCACACACGGGGCAACTTTGAGAGCACACACAAGGTATTCAGGGTTATGCTGATGTGATGTTGATGTGGCAGTGTTCATGTAGATGCCACATCAACAAAACCAGAGTGAAATTGTTACGAGAGGTGATTTGCATGGTATTGATAGTTTGGGGACTTGGTTACTAAGTAACCTTGAAGTTAGGTGTTGACGGGACTTTTGTAGTAGTTGAAGGGGTTTAAATAGACTTTCCACCCTACTTAATAGGTTGACCTAACAGCTTATGACCCTACTACTCATCAAATCAATACATGTAAGTCAGGTACCACATCTCTTGTTTTACTATCGTAGTTGAGCACCTTGCTACATATACAACTGGGTCTGTGTGTTTCTTCTCTCACTACAAGCCTTGTGCATAGTACAACTTAGGAACCAATGAAATTTTCATCATTTTGGAAACAACGCTATGATAGGAATAAGAGGTGTCAGGAACGAAGCTACTAGCTGAGCTTTCTGAAGTCGCGAATTTATGTCATTAATACCTAGTTTGCTGTAACATGTTCGTGCAGATTTACCTAGCACACAGATTAGTAAGCCGTCCTCTGATGGCGTTTGGGATTGTTCCACGACGTCGGGACACCATCCTGATGGACTACAATGCAAGTTTGAGAAGGAGAACTCTCTTTGTTGCTTCTGAATAAGAATTTGGCTATTGTTTACACAAGGATCCTTTTCTCTATTCTGAACAAGATTGCTTGACGATTGAAGTTAAAATCGTATCTCTTGCAGGCACGAAAAAGGTACTTAGAAGAGAAAATTAGTTCACATTCACATGTTACGACGAATAGGAATCACTTCCAAAGTGCACACACAGATCACCGAATCAAGGAAAGATCAATGAAAACAGTCAGTCTCACTTGGTTATCTTTTTCTGAAAGTTGCCGATCAACACCATCGGAACATTTTCACCTAAAATTCTGTAACAGCCCGTTTTTGTTTCGTGATCAGTAATTTCAGAGTCTCATTTTGATTGCAAAAGCTTAACTCAAGTTTCTCTTAAAGTTTCAAAACCTCTCAAAGTTTCAAAGCTCAGACTTCACAGTATCAAATGCAATTCCTCTTTTAGTTCTCAAATTCCAGATTTCAAAACCCCCCAATCCTCTCTCTCTCTCTCTCTCCCCTTCTTTTCCATTTCCTTCCTACCCCTATCTCTGCCCGTGCAGGAGCGCACCCCGTCCTGTCCAGGACCCGGCGCCTCCGCGTCAGAGCGCCGTCCCATCCAGGCTCCCCCGCTCCCACTTGCCGCCACCGCTTGTCAGCGCTGCGTTCCCTCACCCGAATTCCCGTTGCTCCCCTCGCTCTGCCATCTCCGTGTCCACGTTCGCGCCCCCGGCTCCGCTCCCGCCGCGCTGCCCTCGGGACCGTGCACCATATTCAAGCCGTGCCAATGGCTCCTTCTTCTCTTGTGGCTATATGAGCACCCCTCCGGCCTCACCACTTCCCCCTTCCACCCTCTCACTCGCTCAGAGCACCAAAAACCCGCTAATCCTGTTTTCGGCCGCCACATCCCCGTCGCCGTTTGGCCGCTCCGGTGAGCCCCTTCCCGCGCCACCTCTGTCATCTTGCGTTCCAGAGCTCAAGGAAGTGTTTCCCCAACACAATTTCTCCAGTGACCGTGGTAACTCGCCGGATTTCGCTCCTTCTCTGTCTCCGGCTGTTCTCGCTGCCACCCGTCGCCGACCGAGCCTCGAAGCACCACGGTCCAATCATTGGCACCAGGAGCATCTCTCTGACACCCCGAAGCTTCCCCAACATCGCCGACCTTCCCCTTCATCTTCGGCAAGCTTCCCCGCGCAAGCCTCCTCGCCGCCGTTTCGAACCCTGTAGTCGGCCCTCCATCGCCCATCCCCGTCCTCTTCTTCGGTACCAGTGAGTCCCTTGTGCCCTATAGTTGCTAGTGCGCACGCTTTTTTCCCAAGGACACCCGGATTTTGCTCGGCGTTTTCGCCCGAGGGTCGCCGCTACACAACCTCACCGCACCGGTGCACCGCCGGCTGCGTCACCACCTCCCCTGGGACCGCCTGGCCTCCCCGGTTCCATTTTTAGCATCACCGACCGCTGCCATGGCTCCTCTCGCCGGCGGCAATCACGGCAAGGCCACGCTCGGCGTCCCCTGTTCGGTCCCAACCGGACAGTAGCCTGTGCATCATCTTTTACTCCACCGAAATCTTGGTCCTTAGGGTTGTGCTTTGATTAGCCTAATTAAACTGTCAGTTTAATTGTTGCCTGGTGTCAATGCCATGTGGACTCGGTACCTAATTAATGGAGTTCATTAATTCTGGTTTGCTCTGTGACTCACTGCCACGTGTGCCCGATAGCAGTAGAGACATGCTTTACTCCGATTCCTTCTTGGTACGTCAATGACAGTGGACCCCGAGGCTTTGTTTGCACTGTGAAAGCTTCAGTGGACCGTGGACCTATATGTGTGGACTTGGTCCACGCACTGTTACGGTAAACCACATTACTGTGCATCGGACCCGCATGAGGCAGTATTTCTCTCTCCCCTTATTTTCTTGATTTATTTCAAAAGCAAAACTTCGGAAAATCCTTTCTCCCTCGTTCTAACTCCAAAATTTTTGAAACTTGTTTCAAAAATTTGTAAATTCAAGATCTACATGTTGGTTCTTGTTTTGTTCAGTTTGGAATTTATTTATTATTTCTTGTTTATTTATTTGTTCTCTTTGCTTGGTTGTCCTTTTTCTAGTACGTTTATCCGAGTAGAGTTCGAAGAAGCGGGAGATGTCCTTTTCGATCAAGTACAAGATTATCAAGACTCGCTTGCCTTAGATCTAGACGAGTTAATATTTTGATCATATTGAACCTATATTTTATGCAAATTATATTCTTTTAAAATATCAAATTGCATGTTTTAATTTCTTATGCAAATGTATGTCAAATGATCCTAAGGTAGTTAAATACCCACTTGATGATTTAATTATTATTATACCATCTCTTGACGATTGAAATTCCTTAAATCATTGTCGCCCTAGTAATTATGTGGTAACTATATTAGTTATAGGTTGTACTTAAGCGTCATGCTAGTATTGCTTAAGTACCAGGATATTAACTACCCTAATCACCATCTTTTAATCATGAAACTGGTTTTTGACAGTCATTGGGTGTAAACAACTGAGTTGTTGAGATACTGTTGTTTTCACTTCTCAAAAACCCTAATAACCATCTGTTGTTACCACATCTGGGCGGATGGTACGACGGATGGTATGATGATAAGTGCTGATGTAGACTATGGAATGTGGGAATGTGCTATGAACCACCCAGATGACTGTAAGAACTTTATCATGTGATGACCTCCTAATATAAAACAATGGAACCACAAGTCTAATAATAGTAACGGCCTGGCTAAATAATTAGTGTCTATCTATATGAGTTGCACCATTGGAGGACCCGCTACGCTGTGAGCCTTTGTGGCTACGGGTTGGGGTGTATGACTTACAGGTCTATACGAGTGCAAGTCGTATGGCGCAATAGGGGGTCTAGGTAAAGGTTGATGGGTCTATGTGAACATAACTCTACTCAGGTGAAACCTTAGCGGGTGTAGCACATAGCGAGGGATGCCTTGTAAAGGCCTTGTGGTAATCTCCCTCGATTCACATGTCCAAGGAAACGTGTGTATATATCAAGGCGATTATATCTTGTGGGTATAGTGTACAGTCTCTGCAGAGTATAAACTATTCGAACAACTGTGCCCACGATCAAAGGTAGGTATGAGACACATAGAAGAGTTAGTCCTATTTATAAAACCTTGTGGGTGCGATGAAAACTCATTAGGCCATTGTGACCGGTTTGGACTCTTAAGGGGAGGGATCTGGTAAGACCTATACACCCGATTTTTGGCGACAATCGGACGATTACCGGAACCCTGTGTCCAATTGCATCTCCTAGATTGTACCTCGACTACTTTCGTAGCGTCATTACTATGGCTACTTTTCACGGTGTACTGATCGCAAGCAGGTTGAGCATGAAATTGTACAAAGCATGTGAGTCGTCCGATTCAGTGAGATTACCGATCATGGTGTTTCGCGGTACAGCTTGGGCCTCCAGATAAAACCAAACAATAGCAGACAGCTAAATGCTGTTGGTCATAGCCGTCATGTGTCACCACAACTTTGTGTGCCGCTACTACACTTGCATTGATATGTTTGCCTACGTTACATATATAGATCGAACCACATATCTCGCTTTCACTACCAGAAACGTTTTTTTTTATCCCGTGTGTTTATTTATCTCCCGAGTGTATTACCTTAAACACTTGGTATTATCCCAAGTACTTACGGAGACACTCGGAAAAGTAAGAAAACACTCGGTGGACATTAATCTCCCGAGTGTTTTATATTACACTCGGGAGACGACGACAGGGCATCTCTCACCCGCTCGAAAACGGACTCGAAAACGGGATATGGACGTATTCAAAACAGGGTGAAGAATATTCCCGAGTGCATATGTGTTTTGACACTCGGAAAAGAGACGAACTGTACCAATTAGTAGCGGCGCTAATTTTTTTCCTAGCCGCACGCAGTGCTAACCCTAGCATTTATCCCCGCCTCCATCGCAGCTTCTCACGCCGCCACACCCTCTTCCTTCCTCCACCTTCCTCCGCTGCGCCTCCTCCGCCTCCGCCTCGCCACAACCGACCCTCCTCCGCCGAAAGTCTCCACACCGACCCGCCGTCGCCAGTCATCTCCACAACCGACCCCGCCGCCTCCGCCTCCGAGTCATCTCCACACCCGACCCCGCCGCCACACCCTCCTCCATCGCCTCCGCCTCGTCGCCACACCCGACCTCGCCGCCATACCCTCCTTCACCACCTCCCTCTAAGATCTTGTGCACGTCCTCCTCGTCGCCACACTCGACCTCGCCGCCACACCCGACCCCGCCGCCCCCCTCTTCCACTACATCCGCCACCATCTCATCCACCGCCTCCACCTCCTCCATTGCCTCCACCGCCCCCTCCTCCACCGCCTCCGCCGCCTCCTCCGCCGTTGTAGCAGAGCCACTCAAATCGGGGCCACTACTGCACCCGCCGCCGCCGACCTCCTCGTCTGCCGCCACTGCGTCCGTCATCGACATCCCGCCCCTCCTCCGCCGTCTGCGTCGTCGTCTGCTGCATGCCTTCGTACCCGACAACGCCGTCATCCTGCTCCGCCGTCGCATCCTCCTCGTCTGCTGCTGCCGTAGCAGCCAAGGCCTCCATCCTCCTCCTCATCCTCCGACGCTGCCGTAGCTACGGACGTCGGCTACCTTAGGTAAAACTTGTCTTACAACCCATTCAGCATAAACGTTGTTGACTGATACTCTTTACAACCCATTCAAATTGGCATCTGTTTCATGAGCTGTGTTCCATCATGTAGTCATGTGTATCTCATGTTTTCCTGTATTTAGGTCTAGTTAGAATGGCCAATCGAGTGTTGGCAAAGGCTGAGGATGTTGACTAACCGTTCAACTAAGTTTGATGCATACACATGCACCATATGGACAATTGAAGTTTTGACAATGACATCAAACCATGTATTGTGCACTGTTACTCCTTTTCTTTCTCCCTCTTCCATAGTATTTTGCTAGTTGCTATCAGGTAGTATCGATTTGATTGGAAACGGTGAACAGTTTCTGACCACAACTTGAAGGGAGAGCTTTGTACTGTCTCTGTTTAGTTTGCATCAATCAGAAAGGCCACTTTAGATTTAGTATATCCACATGTAATATGTAGCCTATGGTTGTTTGTATTGTTTGACAAAAAAAAAATGGCAACCAAAGCATCCAATTATGCAGTTGAGAACTTGTGATTGACCTGCACGGACAATCTAGCCACAAAGTCCATAAACACATATCATGTTTCCAGAAACTCCCACATAAACACATGTGGTGAGAATTGAGAACCATGAATTTGTAATGCCCTAATGCAAAGCCAATTTAGAAACACATGGCTCACCACACTGACTAAGAAATGAGCCAACATGTGCCTACGAATTGGTTGATGGGTTATTTAGGTAAATCTCACCCTCTACTTCAAATATGAGAATATGCTACCAACATATTCAAGAAAACATGATGCAATGTTAGAACAAACTAACTTGCATACCTTTCCAGGCATACCCTTGGCAACATGTAGTGGTAGTTGCGTCTCATCAATATATATATTTGGTGTTGCTTTGACATTGACAGTAATATCATTCTGCCCTTCAGTCAGGACTATAACAAATGGTCCAATTGAAGCTGCAAGAATAAACACAAGGCTTTTTTAAGATTAATGAAGTTAAGGTTATACATATGCTAAGATAATATATATTATGATTGCCCTCCTTGTTCATATATCTAAACAAATGCCACAACAACACAAGTCAAGTTGTTTATCAGATAATCTCTGTATCATTCCCCAGAAATTAAAATTCTAGACTTATATACAAATATTTGCCTTCACATATGTTAAGGCTGTTATTGTCCCTTGAAGCTCCTGGTCTACAGGATACCAAAACTGACAAACCTGCACAGTAACCTCTGAACATAACCATTTACCAAGACCAAATGCCTTTTGGTTCTTGGTGAGGTAAAAAGGTGCATCCCTTCAATGGCATTATACATATCCATTTGTTGCCATTCCCCAAACAGCCCACAATCCGGCCTTAAAATCTTACCGTGGAAAGCAATACCAATCAGTATAAGCCAACTGATTTCTAATAGGAAATACACTTGGACGGTAAACCATAATATATACACAGTGGTACTGCAGAAATCTATTTTATGGATCTCTGCCCTCATTCAGCTGTTCGCTGGAACACTATTGTATTTGAAATTGGAGTAGCTTTAAATTTTTCAACCACTTAAGCTTAGGGATATCTAGAAATGTAAACCATCTTATGACATCTCACTGGTTTCTTGACTTGAGACATCCTTGACCGGTTTTAGGTTTTAGCTGTGAAGATAATATAAGACATTTCCGTTCAAAGATTAACACAAGTTTCTCCTCATTTCCATTCAAATGATGCAAAACAATTCCCAAGGTTTATGACCTGCCATAGATAGAAGTATATTGTTTAATCACATACTCACATACATATTCCTGTTGTAATGTATATCCCATGCTCTTTACATGGTGATATTCCTATTTTCCTATGTGAGCTATGGAGAAGTATCACATTATACGAAACCTATATCATTATTTGATTCCATGCAAATTTTTTGGCATATTTGTAGGTAGCAGCGGCTAGAAATGGTACACCAACTTTTACTTTCGTTTGCACGCCACTTCCTCACAGCAGTTATATATAATTCGTTTATTAAGCATAGAGTCATTGGTCACTTCACAGCAAGTAAATTACACATATAGAGAAACCATCATTAGACTCAGGACAACATTTTCTTTCAAATGTTGCATCTATAATTTTTATATATTTGTGGCCTTATTACTCTTCCTGTCCATTTGGTGGCACAATCTTGTGAGCACAACATGTTGTTTCTATAAGAATGTGACTTGATATCCTGTTAGAGGTAAGTATGAACTTTGTAGTGTAGAGAGATAGGCCTTTTCATGTAACATGCACTACAAAACCTTTCAAGTTAATTTAATAAATTGTCTTTTTTTGCACACTAGGATGGCCGAGGATCGTAGTTGGATGTACACTGGGTGTAGAAAGATGGGTGCGTACAGCCAAGAGTGGATGGAAAAGACCACCAATTTTGTGGATTGAGCATTTGCTAGGAGTAAATGACTAGGTGGTGTGTTGTGCCCTTGTTGTCGTTGCTCGAACACACGGCCACAAATGAGGGCGACAATGATCGCACACTTGTGCAAGTATGGATTTAGGCCACACTATACCGTTGAATACTATAGAGTAATTGAAGAAATAATTGAACTATATTTCCATGGTAGCAAACCTCTCAAAATTATGTTATTCAAATGTCATTGGTTCCATCCATTTAGGGGAGTCAGACGGGAAACGTCACTTGGGCTGGTTGAAGTTGCACATCAATCAGTCCTACCAGGCAACGATCCATTTATTGTGGCTCAGCAAGCCACCCAAGTATACTACATCCCGTACCCATGCAAAACTATACGTAGTCTAGTGGATTGGTGGGTAGTACATAAGGTGCAACCATATGGTAAACTACCTACCCCTAGTGAGAAGGACTACAACATTGAGACCAACAATGGTGTTGACCTATTCTTTCAAGAAGATGGGCTCCCAGGTACTTTTCAAATAATAATTGGGGAAGAGGACAATCACAAAGAAGACATTCTAATCGATGCTGAGGAGGTTGTCAACGAAGAGGATTTGGAAGTACTTAATCGCTTAGACATTGATGGAACTGAAGGGGATGAGATCGAGTCAACACCTCATGATAGTGATGATGACTTTTTAGAGGGCCAATCTGTAACACCCTGACCCAAAATCGGCTCAATGCCTAGCCCACCGTGGGGCGGACCCGCCCACACATAGCACCCCACTTACACTTTCGTCCTCGCTTCGTGTAAAAGGGTTAACCCGGAGGTGCTACGTTTGGATCCAACATGCATTATATACCACTAGAACTCACTTGAGACAAGCAATGTGGGACTAATCCCACCACACAACTCCTCATGGGCCACATGGGCCACGCTACGAGCAGGCGGTATTACATTCACCCCCTTAAGGGCCGACGCCCTCGGCGAAATATACGCATACGCGCAAATGCCTGTAACCACCCCTCGGTACACGTCCGCGCGCCCGGTTTGGCACATATGCCATGACATGTGTCCACTCCGCCCACATGTGCCATGCGCCATATGCCCGCGCCTCGTCCCGCACGCGCCCGCAACGAAGGTTGATGCTCGATACCATCTGTAACACCTCGACCCAAAATCGGCTCAATGCCACCATTTCACCGTGGGCGGACCTACCACACATAGCACCACACTTACACTTTCGTCCTCGCCGTGTAAAAGCGTTAACCCGAGGTGCTACGCTTGGATCCAACAGGCATTATATACCACTAGAACTCACTTGAGACAAGCAATGTGGGACTAATCCCACCACACAACTCCTCATGGGCCACATGGGCCACGCTACGAGCAGGCCGGGGTATTACACAATCTGTGGAGAATCCCATTGTAGACGACTACTTCTAAGCATGATCTTTTTGTACGTCTTCTATGTATTTGCTGCATGTTTTTAATTTTTTGTATGAGCTTAATTACTTGATTACGCTATATTACGTCTTTCTATGAGCTTAGTTGATTGCGCTATATTAATTGATTTATTTAATTTTATTTCATTTTAGGACACCAAAAATGAGTGGTGTCAAAGGGGCAGCATACTCTAGTCAAGGTAGACGTCTGTCTTCCAAAGTGGTAGCACCATCTCATGAAGGCAGAGGGACATCCGCGGCCCCTCGAGGAGGCAGAGGGGCAGCCGCGGCCCCTCGAGGAGGCAGAGGGGCGGCCATAGTCCCTAGAGGAGGCAACGTGGGGTCTACCTCTACTAGATCAGGCTCCTCTACCCAACAGCCTTCGTGTGCTGATCATGTGGATAATGATCAACATCCCAGTGAGGAAGAGGGTGAGGAGAATGAGTACCTCGAGGCGGAAGACAGTACTACAACACAAGATTTTTGGTTGCGAGGACCTACGAACTTACCACCACAACCAACCCAAGAGGCGGACAAGACTGTCATCGTTCCTGTTGGCGACACGTAAGAAATTGTTATCACTTTCACTAATTTAGCCCACTTGCTTGTATACCTAAAAAAACTAATGTGCAGGCAATGGCGAGAAGGAGGGGCTGAGAAATGTAGACTTCCAAACGTCATAATTAGCGTGTTGATTCGATGGCACTTCCCTGGCTTGGTCATCTACAGAGGAAGGCAGGAGCCTGCATGGACATGGCACCACTACAAAGCAGCTAAAGATACCGCTGCTGAAGGAGAAATACAATTTAACAATTGTTTGCAGCGGGTGGAGGAAAGTTTTTGGGTAAGTGACTGAATATTGAAATCTGCATCTATTTATGTATTCATAAATATTTGTGAGGACCATGAAACCAGGTTTTGTTAGGGCAAGGCAAAGGCTGGTTAAAAGATATTGCAAACAATTTAGAAAAGTAGAATCAGTTATATCATCCAGAATTGATAGATACACAACTTTTCTTCCTATGATTTAACTTGGGAATGATCCCTGATTTAACTTTTCTTCCTATGATTTAACTTTTCTTACACATTATCTTGTTATTATCTAGTGGTGGTTTAGATGGGCTGAGGGACATGAAGCTAATTCTAGGAGAGTGGTATGTAATGTTGTTAAAAAGCTGATCCCACAGATGATCTATGAAGCACGCATCCAAGCGGTGATCTATTACCACACACAAGTGCTTGGAAAGGAAATTCACAGGGCCGAGGCTTGCCAAACACATATCACTTTGGAGGACTACATGCAGGTAACCAACTATTCAAACGATGTCCTTGATTACAATCAATTCTAGTTTATTCATATTTAACACTTGGTTAAATTAGGCAATACCTTGGTGGGCCCAGAAGTGTGAAGATGCATGGCAGCAGATTTCCCAAAAGAGGTGGTGTAACGAACAATGGTTAGAGGGCTCTCGTGCTGCTAGGGAGCGGAGATTGTTGATGGGCGGGGTAGCACATCGTCAAGGCAGCTCCTCCATGGATCGTTACAAGAAGCACTTGGTAGGTCAACATATTCATATTGATTGTATGTTGCAGATACATATTTATTTACCTCTGTGGTTTTTTTTGTGCAGGAAAAGAAGAAGCAGAGGCCTGTCTCCGATGTAGAGGCATATGTAGAAGCTAGGAAGGGTGATCAGGAGGGCACCCTATGCAGCCAGCGCGCAACACAGAACTTGGTACCATTTCTAGACTATAATTTTGCCCCTGATGATTTTCGCTCATTAATGATTTTGTCCAACAGGATGCATATACAGATGCTGCTAAGGAGATTCATGGTCAGGACTTTGACGTAATGAATTCACCACTGGACGCGATTGCTGTGTACAAGGCTAGAAAGGGGAAGAAACATGGTCGTTTCTTGATCGGTGCCGGCTACATTAGCACACCGACAACCCTCTCGGAGGTCCGAACAACAAGTACTGGATCAACGGATGACATACACCCTCAAAGATGTCGGACCCCAGATTTTGTATCCGGATCCTCTCAGGAAATCACCGCTATTCCTCGGATCAGAGATAGCACTTCACAAGCACATTGCTGAATCAAACCATACATGGCGTAAAATCATTGCATTCATTAAATTACACATCAGAGTTTACATAGACCGCTTCGGGTCAGTTTTTACAATAAGGGCCGAACAGGCCAAATGAGTACATTACAAAAGATAGCGGAGGCGACAACGAAAGCAAAGGGGTGAGGGCACATCTTACCGCAGGTAAGTGATCGGGGAACCGTGTACACCGATATTATCCAAAATCCCGGACAATATAGGAGGTACACAAGAACCGACTGAGTCACTAGGCTGGGTGAGACTAGAACAACTAAGGACTAAACTACGCTCAACGCCTCCCGGGTCCTCGGACTCGGATCCTCGTAGTAGTCGTAGTCTTGTGTCTTCCTACTTCGAGGAGATGGGAAAGCGAGGATGAGCACAACTACCGTGCTCATGAGCCCACACAATGATGCAATAATATACATGCAAGGTGTAACAAGGTTGGCTCGGGTTCTTTTATTTTGCGTAAAGCAGTATTTGTAAATACATATATTAGGAAATCCTACCACTTAGCATTTTAACCAAATTGCATTTTTAAAGAGATTAATTGTGCAATAAGTAATAACAGCAGAGGTTCCCTCCATCGGAAACTCTGTCTCATGCTTCATTTGATTGGAGCTACCTCCATACATTATATACGACGATCCAGGGAAAAGTCAAATCTCAGGCCCCGACCTGGTTTTTATACCACACACAAAGGTTTTTGAAATAGAACTAACTCAAGTTAAGTTCTCATGTCCGCTTTGACCGTAGGCGCTACTTTAAAATGCTTTGACTCTGCAGAGGTTATACACTTTACCCACAAGAGACAATCATACTCGTTACTCCCACATGATTCCGTAGTCATGTAGTTGAGTGATCGCCACAAGAACCTTTCAATCTACTTCGCCCTTTCCATCATCTCACCCATATGGGGTTGCGCCCATAAGTTGTGCGGGATGTTCACCACTACGACGAGCGAGTGGCGACCTCACCCTGTCCCTTCCGGCCATGCCTCAGACCGCCTCCACCACCAAAGGAGATGACTTTCGTGGTTCGATAAATTTACTAAGCCAAGTTGCATTTTGCAGACTTGTGGTTGTACTTGTTTTACACGGGAGGTCATGACAAGATTAAGTCCTTAATCCACCCAGGCGGTTCATACCACATACCAATCGCTCTCGTGCACGACGGCACCCACCATTCTCTCCATCCGCCCAGATGTAGTATTAGCAAGTTTTAGGGTTTTGGAGAAGTATAAAACAAATTATCCAACCAGTCCAGTCATTCTTCCTCAATGACTGCCCAAAACAATTGTCATGATTAAAGGATGATGATTTGGGGTAGAAATACCCCGGTACTTAAACAAGTCTAGCATGGCGTTTAAGTACGACCTATAACTAGTAGGTTACCATATCTTTACTAGGGTGACAAGGATTTTGGGAGTTCAAGTATCAAGGAAAACGGTATAATAATTATTTGATCAACAAGTAGGCATTTAACTACCTTAGGGTGTTTGACATATATTTGCATAGAAATTAGAGCATGCAATATGATATTTTAAACGAATATAATTTGCATAAAATGTAGGATCAATATGATCAAAGTGTTGACTCGCCTGGGATAAAGGTAGAAGGGTCTAGGTATTGTTGAGCTTGTCCGAAGTGGAGGTCTCCCGCGTCTTCGAACCCTACTCGGACGGACGTACCGGAAAAGATAGAACAACAAAAGAGAGCAAATAAATACAAATCACCAAGCAAATAAACTCCAAATTAAACAAGACCAGTGCCATTAGCAAGATC
Organism: Hsuehochloa calcarea; assembly: GCA_036346395.1. Taxonomy (NCBI): domain Eukaryota; kingdom Viridiplantae; phylum Streptophyta; class Magnoliopsida; order Poales; family Poaceae; genus Hsuehochloa; species Hsuehochloa calcarea. Next base: position 16,603,097 of record CM070599.1, on the reverse strand, counting down.
TTGATTTTAGAAAATTTTAGGAAAAAGATTCATAATTTTTGGAGCTATAATGAGAGAGTTATGGATTTTTAAAGCTTTCAACAGAATTTTCAATTGAATAGAAAATCAGAAAAGGCTGGAAAATCGTGGAGCCGACACGTGTCGGGCGCGCACAGAGGTGCTGGTGCATGCGCACTCTGGCGTGGGCCGAAGGCCAGCACACGTAGCGCCGGTCCACGGGTGCACCGGTCTTCAGCACAATGACTCGGGCCCACATGTCATTCTCAGCAGGAAACCTCAGTTAACCTGGTGTTTTACCCCACTGCCGGTCCCACCAGTCGGCATCACAGAGGGAGGATTAGCGCCGACTAAACCGGGATTAACCCTTAACACAAACAGTAATTCTTGGCGCTGTCCGGACAACGGACCGAGGAGGAGTGGGCGCGCGGCTCGTCGCCGCGGAGGAGGGCGGCGGCGCCGGGGGTTACCCAAAATGGGTTCCCCTCGGTGAGGCGATCCCGGTGACGGTGGCGGCGGCGCCGGAGTTGGGACGGTGCGGCGACGCGACCATGGGAGGCGGTGGCGGAGCTCACGAGCGGGAGAAGGCGATCGGGCGCGCAAGGCCGGAGAAGTGGGGAGCACAGGGCGGTGGGGTCCTCCGAGCTCACCCGGCCAACAATGGCGGCGGAGCTGGTCGGGTGAGGGAGATCGCGGTGGAGAGGAGGCGGCCGGGAGCGGGAAGATAAAGTCGATCCGAGCTACGGTGGTTCGGAGGCGACGGGGTTGGAGGGGAGGTCTCCTGGGAGGTGGTGGCGCACGGTGACGGGGGTGGCGGCGCCGGGAGATCGCTGGAGGTGGAGATCGGCGGCGGAGGTGGTTTCGGCCGAGGGGGCTTCGGGCGCTCAACTGAAATCTCAGAGAGTTCTTACCTGGGAGCAAGGGGATGGAGCGGGGAGGTGGAGGGGCTCATCTAGGGCTTTTATACGCAGCGGAAGGGGGGGGGTCTTTGGAGGGGCCCGGTGGCGCGTGTCCCGAGAAGGCGTCATGGGGTGGCGATTCTCGGTGACGACCTGGCAAGGGCAGGTGAGGCTGCGGCGTGGGAGGGGAGGACTCTGGGGTCTCTGCTGACGCATGCCGGCGCTGCTTGGTCCGGTCGGAGGGGAGAGCGCACCGAGGAGGGCGCCGCACGGACCGGGCGGGGAGAGGGCTCGGCATGGGCGCGGGAAGGTGGTGGCAGGGAATGGCGGTGCCGCAGAGCCGGTCAGAGGCGAGTGACGGGGGCAGGCGGGGAGCTGGTGGTGGCAGAGGATGACGAGAGCCAGCGTCGGCGTTGCACGGGATAGAGAGAGTAGAGAGGCGGCGCTGGGAGAAGAAGAAGGCTCGGGAGGGGAAGGTCTTGGCGGGCCGGGGTGTGGGGGAAGGTGCCGAAGCTGTGGAAAGGAGCGGGCCGAACGGGCCGGGGTGGCTGGGCCAAGGAGGGGAGAGAAAGTGGGCCGAGCCCAGGGGAGGGAGGGAAGGAATTTGAAATCTGCAAATGCTCCAAAATCGAAAAGATGGTAAATGATTCGAATTTGAAATTTTGAAAACACTAAAAGATTTGAAACACAAATCCGAGCTTAACAAGAAGTTTGAAATCTTTCAAAAATATTACAAATTGCAATCACGAATTGAAAATAGGGGTTAAATAGTAAACACTATTTATTAACCAAAAACGGGGTGTTACAAACCTACCCACCTTAAACGGAATCTCGACCCCGAGATTCGAGCTACTCGGATTAGACAGGGAATGTACCTCGCATTGCTTCTGAAGCTGCTTGGGCTTCTTCGGTGGTGATATGGTTGACATGGCCTTGGCTTTGGCTTGGCGTGGAAGCCGCTCCGATGCTTACAGGTATGATGACTTTGCTTGCCATCAAGTCCGCCTCGGTGGTGTGGCTCTTAAGTTGTACTCTCTGGTGGCGGTTGAGGACATTTTTGCGAATGCCCTTTTTCTCCGCAGTTGAAGCAGCGAAGATGAGCTATCGGGTTGGCTGCTGCAGGCTGCCCGGCGGATTGAAGAGAGCGGGAAACACTCTCACTGGGAGGCGGGGTTACAACTGAAGCGGAAACTGGAGTTTGACCTAAAGCTCTTAGTGACGGGTCGCTAATGGCACCGAAGACGAGCCGCCGGAAAAGCCGATCTTGCGTAAAGCTACCTTGTGGTCCTTGAAAGGCCATCTTCCTTTGCGGCTGAAATCTGCGGTCTTCTTCTCGCTCTCCAAAGACTAGGGCTTTGTTGATGAGATGGTGGAAGCCGGAGTAGTCATGAAGGATGAGTTGGCCCCTCATCTCTTCTCGCATGCCTTCAAGGAAGCGATCGATCTTTTCTTCTTCTTCTGCTATGTCACTGGGGGCATAGCGAGCGAGCTGATTAAACTTAGTGAGGTACTCATTCACTGATAGGTTGCCTTGCTTAAGAGTCCGGAATTCGTTTTTCTTCAACCTCATTGCGCTCACCGCACAAAGTTGGTTCTAAAGTCGCTGAATTCAGCCCAAGGTATTGCTTGCCATCCGGTTCGCTTCCTCTTGGGGTACCTCATACTGTTTCTCCCGTCGTGGGGGTGCAGTTGATCTCCTTGTAGATGCAACAACCTCGGTTCTCTGCCTCTTCTTCTTCCTCCGACTGCATGGTCGGCGACTTCCGTGGCAAGATAGTTATCCCACCATGCAAAGAATGACTCCTTTGAGTTGATAGGTAGCAAAGTCTACCTTGTCTTCCTCGGGCAACGAGCTAATCTGAGCTTCTTCTCGGTATCTCGGAGCCAGTCTTCTGCTTCAAGAGGCTCACTTGCGCTGCGAAGGTAAGCGGCCTGGTTCGAAGGAAGTATGCAAGTTTTGAAGTGCGACCGGCTGATCCGGACTGCTGATTATTCAGCAGGGCTTGCAGAATCTGGGTTTGCTGAAACATTACTTGCGCCATGGTTGGGTTTACTGGCGGTGGAGGTGGTAGATCCTGTCCTTGGCCACGACCTAGGCCACTTCCACGGCCTCTTCCACGACCTCTTGCAAAGGTTCCACGAGCTGGAGCGGCGGCTCTTCCGGCGGCATCCAAGGAACACCAAGCTTAGAGCGGGGTATATATAAGGGTTAATAGCCCTCTAGGGCACAACAAAAGCAACTCAAAACCACACAAGGAAAATGATCAAATACAATACAAAGCCTAGAATGGCTGCATTATATTAAAGGGGTTAAGTGTTACACGACTTCTAGAGTACAGCATATAGGCCATACTAAGCCATGACACAGGATACAGACACAACGTCTACAAAAGAAGAAAACAAACGCACTTGCAACCAAGGGACTGCTAATGCAAGCACTGCTAGCCTAGCTACTCCCACACGATGATGCAGACTTTGGGGGTTCTTCCAGGAGAGGCAGATAGTAGTAGAAAGGCGATTTCCGCAGAAGGTCTATGTGCATCTGGCTCAGGCGTTTGTAGGCGAAGCATGCTGCGTCTTGAACCGCTTCGTCATAGCTGTTGTGAGTGGTCCCGGAGCTGAAGGTGTGAGCTATGAACTCACCCTCTCTGGCATAGAGAAAAACCTCCATGGTCCATGATTCTTGGTCCAGGATTTGAGTCTTTCGGCCTCTGAAGATAGGCTTGCGGTAGTAGTCTAGGTGGTACATGAGTTGGCGAAGAAGTTCCACGCACTCATCTCCATCTTCTTCGTGAGAAAACAAGTCCCATGGTCCATCGGACGAAGGGGTTGCCATCTATAATTTTGAAACAAGCGAAAGTCAGACTGAGTAAAAACTCAAGTGCAATCAAGGAAAGTGGAGAACTAAGAGGGGTAAGTAATAGCAAATAATACGTTATATTTTGCCAAAGCTTTTCTTAGGTTTTGAAAATAATACTCAAGTCCTTAGGCTCGACCAGTCTAACTAAGATTCCTACAGTCATATGCTCGATACGGCTCCGCTCGGACCCAGATTTTGTATCCGGATCCTCTCAGGAAATCAACGTGCTATTCCTCGGATCGATAGATAGCACTTCACAAGCACATTGCTGAATCAAACCATACATGGCGTAAAATCATTGCATTCATTAATTTCCACATCAGAGTTTACATAGACCGCTTCGGGTCAGTTTTTTATAATAAGGGCCGAACAGGCCAAATGAGTACATTACAAAAGATAGCAGAGGCGACAACGGAAGCAAAGGGGTGAGGGCACATCTTACCGCAGGCAAGTGACTGGGGAACCCGTGTACACCCGATATTATCCGAAAATCCCCAGACAATATAGGAGGTACACAAGAACCGACGGAGTCAGCTAGACTGGGGTGAGACTAGAACAACTAAGGACTAAACTACGCTCAATGCCTCCCGGGTCCTCGGACTTACGGATCCTCGTAGTAGTCGTAGTCTTGTGTCTTCCTACTACGAGGAGATGGGAAAGCGAGGATGAGCACAACTATCGTGCTCGCGAGCCCACACAAGATGCAATAATATACATGCAAGGTGTAACAAGGTTGGCTCGGGTTCTTTTATTTGCGTAAGCAAGATTTGTAAATCACAGATATTAGGAAATGCTACCACTTAGCATTTTAACCAAATTGCATTTTAAAGAGATTAATTGTGCAATAGTAATAATAAAGCAGAGGTTCCCTCCATCGGAAACTCTGTCTCATGCTTCATTTGATTGGAGCTACCTCCATACATTATATATGACGATCCAGGGAAAAGTCAAATCTCAGGCCCCGACCTGGTTTTTATACCACCCACAAAGGTTTTTGAAATAGAACTAACTCAAGTTAAGTTCCCATGTCCGCCTTTGACCGTAGGCGCTACTGCTTAAAGCAGCTTTGACTCAGAGAGGTTATACACTTTACCCACAAGAGACAATCATACTCGTTACTCCCACATGATTCCGCACTCATGTAGTTGAGTGATCGTCACAGTAACCTTTCAATCTACTTCGCCCTTTCCATCATCTCACCCATATGGGGTTGCGCCCATAAGTTGTGCGGGATGTTCACCACTACGACGAGCGTAGCTGGCGACCTCACCCTCGGTGCCCCTTCCCGGCTCATGCCTTGACCGCTCTCCTCCACGGTGAGATGACTTTGTGGTTCGATAAATTTACTAAGCCAAGTTGCATTTTGCAGACTTGTGGTTGTACTTGTTTTACACGGAGGTCATGACAAGATAAAGTCTTTAATCCACCCAAAGCGGTTCATACCACATACCAATCGCCTCGTGCACGCGGCACCACCATTCTCTCCATCCGCCCTGTATGTAGTATTAGCAAGTTTTAGGGTTTTGGAGAAGTATAAAACAAATTATCCAACACCCAGTCATTCTCCCTCAATGACTGCCCAAAACAATTGTCATGATTAAAGGATGATGATTTGGGGTAGAAATACCCCGGTACTTAAACAAGTCTAGCATGGCGTTTAAGTACGACCTATAACTAGTAGGTTACCATATCTTTACTAGGGTGATAAGGATTTTGGGAGTTCAAGTATCAAGGAAAACGGTATAATAATTATTTGATCAACAAGTAGGCATTTAACTACCTTAGGGTGTTTGACATATATTTGCATAGAAATTAGAGCATGCAATATGATATTTTAAACGAATATAATTTGCATAAAATGTAGGGTCAATATGATCAAAGTGTTGACTCGCCTGGGATAAAGGTAGAAGGGTCTAGGTATTCTTGAGCTTGTACGAAGTGGAGGTCTCCCGCGTCTTCGAACCCTACTCGGACGAACGTACCGGAAAAGATACAACAACAAAAGAGAGCAAATAAATACAAATCACCAAGCAAATAAACTCCAAATTAAACAAGACCAGTGCCATTAGCAAGATCTTGATTTTAGAACATTTTAGGAAAAAGATTCATAATTTTTGGAGCTATAATGAGAGAGTTATGTATTTTTAAAGCTTTCAACAGAATTTTCAATTGAATAGAAAATCAGAAAAGGCTGGAAAATCATAGAGCCGACACGTGTCGGGCGCGCACAAAGGTGCTGGTGCATGCAAGATCGTGGCGTGGGCGAAGGCCGCACAGCGCAGTAGCGCCGATCCACGGTGCACCGGTCTTCAAAGATGATGACTCGGGCCCACACGTCATTCTCAGCAGGAAACCTCAGTTAACCTGGTGTTTTACCCCACTGCCGGTCCCACCAGTCGGCGTCACAGAGGGAGGATTAGCGCCGACTAAACCGGGATTAACCCTTAACACAAACAGTAATTGCCGGCAGTTTTCGTCCGACAACGGGACCGAGGGGAGGAGCTGGGGCGGCGCGGCTCGTCGCCGGCGGAGGGAGGGGCGGCGGCGCCGGGGGTTACCCAAAATGGGTTCCCCTCGGTGAGGCGGTCCCGGTGACGGTGGTGGCGGCGCCGGAGTTGGGCCAGATCGGCGGCGCGACCATGGGAGGCGGTGGCGGGAGCTCGGCCGGAGCGGGAGAAGGCGACTGGGCGCGGCGCTTCGGAGAAGTGGGGGAGCACGGGGCCGGTGGGGTCCTCCGTAGCTCACCTGGCCAACAATGGCGGCGGGAGCTGGTCGGGTGAGGGAGATCGGCGGTGGAGAGGGAGGCGGCCGGGAGTGGGGAAGATGAAGCCGATCCGGAGCTACGGTGGTTCGGAGGCGACGGGGTTGGAGGGGAGGTCTCCTGGGAGGTGGTGGCGCACAGTGACGGGGGTGGCGGCGCCGGGAGATCGCCGGAGGTGGAGATCGGCGCCGGAGGTGGTTTCGGCCGAGGGGGCTTCGGGCGCTCAACTGAAATCTCAGAGAGTTCTTACCTGGGAGCAGGGGGATGGAGCGGGGAGGTGGAGGGGCTCCTCTAGGGCTTTATATACGCAGTGGAAGGGGGGGGCTTTGGAGGGGCCCGGGTGGCGCCGTGTCCCGAGAAGGAGGCATGGGGTGGAGATTCTCGGTGACGACCTGGCAAGGGCAGGTGAGGCTGCGGCGTGGGAGGGGAGGACTGGGGTCTCACGGCGCATGCCAAGGCCGCTGGTCCGGTCGAGGGAGCGCACCAAGGAGGGCGCCGCACGGACCCAGGCGGGAGAGGGCTCGGCATGGGCGCGGAAGGTGGTGGCGAGGAATGGCGGTCTGCAGAGCCGGTCGAGGCCAGTGACGGGGCAAAGGGAGCTGGTGGTGGCAGAGGATGACGAGAGCCAGCGTCGGCGTTGCACGGGAGAGAGAGAGGAGAGAGGCGGCGCTGGGAGAAGAAGAAGGCTCGGGAGGGGGAAGGCTGTGCTGGGCCGAGCTGGGGCGTGGGGGGGAAGCAGGCCGAAGCCAGGGAAAGAAGGAGCGGGCCGAACGGGCCGGGGTGGCTGGGCCAAGGAGGGGAGAGAAAGTGGGCCGAGCCCAGGGGAGGGAGGGACGGAATTTGAAATCTGCAAATGCTCCAAAATCGAAAAGATGGTAAATGATTCGAATTTGAAATTTTGAAAACATTGAAAGATTTGAAACACAAATCCGAGCTTAACAAGAAGTTTGAAATCTTTCAAAAATATTACAAATTGCAATCACGAATTGAAAATAGGGGTTAAATAGTAAACACTATTTATTAACCGAAAACGGGGTGTTACAAAAGACGAGCGCGACCATCATCTGACAGGGTTTCTCAGCTTGAGGCTAGGCTACAAGATGAAATCGAGGCTAGGCAGCGGTTGGAGCAAATGATCCAGGTTTGTTGGAGCGTGGCAGTACAATAACAAAGTAATATGCAATATATATATATATATATATATATATTCGTACTTGGCTAATGTATGTCAGTGTGCAAACAAATATGCAGGACTTCAAACTCGACTTGATAGCACTACACCAGGGGCACCACTGCGTGCATTATCTAATCCGGTTAGTAACTGGACACTGATTATTACATTGTTAGTCTCTTACGAGTGCTTGAGAGCTCACTGAAATTGGCAATGCAAATTACCTCTCTGTTCAACGCATTTGTTGCTAATGTTTTTTATTGTTTCTATTCAAATGCAAATTTCAGCATACGGCGGGATCAATAGCAGATCCAGCTGCTTCCGGTGCTGATACTGCAGATGGTATACATGTTAGCTGCCCAAACCAAGATCATGTGGATGAGTCCAACGTTGAGAGGCCACCACCAGGTGCTTGCTATTTTCATGTGGATGGACCCCAATTTATTGGCACAATAAATATGCTAATATTTTTTTCTTGCACTCTCAAGTTCTTAGAGTAACTAGGTGGATCATCGAACTCAATTTAATAGCAGGGTAAAATATACTAAAATTATCATATTTATAATAGATGATCATCATAGCCTGATCCACTAGGAAAAGAATTGTTTATCATATTTGAAGAATCTGATTAAGGACTAGGTCTGCAAACCATATTAAATATCATGCACTATATTGGTGGCATTAGACCTGTTTGGGAAAGTTTTCTGTTTGCTCGGAGGCCTAGCAAACACATAGAGTAAGTAATTTCTGTTGGCCAAAACAAATCATTCATAAATGTATCTAAGAAGCACTTCATGTTATCTGTTGGGATGCATTTGATGTAAGGGATACATGATTTGTAACTAACGCTGTTTCACAAAGATCTTGTGCAATTGTACTCATTTCTACTTGTCCTTGTACATAATGTGCATCTGTTGACATCCAAAACAATCATTTTCATAGTGAAGAGTAAGTATTTTACAAAATTGGCAGGTGCCAGGTCGCATCCAGATTTTTGTTTGGCTTCTTGTATAGGCTAGAAAATTAAGAAGTCAGATGATTTACAGTGTAATCAAGGTAACAAACAGAACAACAAGTTTGCATAACCCTATCTGCATACCATGCAATCTCAGCTACAGTGTTTACCCCATGTGACCACCATGGCTTTGAAAAAATAAGACAGCTACTACTACAGAAAACCTTATCACAGACGGTTCGGAACCGTCATCACAGACGGTTTTTGAACCGTCTGCATTTTTATGTCTGTGATAACAGGCGGTTATCACAGACGGTTTTTCAACCGTCTGTGATATGTTTATCACAGACGGTTTTTTAATAGAACCGTCTGTGATACTGAAGTATCACAGACGGTTCTTGGTTTAAACTGTCGGATACGAAATATCACGAGCGGTTTTTAATAGAACCGTCGTGATACTTCCATATCACGAGCGGTTCTATTAAAAACCGTGCGTGATACTTCGTATCACGAGCGGTTCTATTATAAAACCGTCGTGATATTTCGTATCACGAGCGGTTTGAGCTCGTAACCGCTCAGGAGGTTGCATATCACGTAGCGGTTCTTGGTTTAAACCGTGCGTGATATGTCCTTCCACTAACCGCTTTTTGTCGTATTTTCACTAGCCTCGGGAATTGCTAGCCATGCCCTCTCGAAAACAAACAAGTAAGCGGCTACATCACAGATTATTGTTGACAACTCGAAGTGTTCATTTAACTCAAAATCAATTAAAAAGAATGTTTGAAGTATTGTCGCTAGAGTTACAAATTGAATTACAACTAGTCAAAGTGAGTTACAATATTGAATCAATTACAACTAGTCGACGACGTGAAACTCTCCGTCGGGTTAACGATTTCCGACTTGATGAAGTCGCAGAGCAACCCTCGAACATGTGTGACCTCGTTCTTACGGAGTGCTTTTAAGCAGACGTTGAAGTCCGTCGCTAGCAAGAGTAAAGTAGTAAGAATATATATTTAAATTTATAATTAGAAAATAACTATAGCGAGATTGACCTACCCGGGATCGTGTCGTGGAATTAATCAATAGCCGCATATGATGGCATCGTAGAATGCGATAGGTGATCTTGTTTTTGTTTGGCGACCTTTGCAAAAATGGGTATACATATATAGGTACAGTCGATTCGAGACGCAATATTTACGAGTATGATATATTATTATTGTGTTGTATCGCGTCGAAATCGCATCTTGTGGGTTAGTGTGGCGTCGTTCCTTGTATAAACCTCCTCAAAGAACATAGCCGATGAACGCCCTACATGATTCCAAAAGTTATCCTCGCCCATTTCAAATGAAGGAAGACTACAATACAATTATGTGCGGAGGAAATGATCGTACCTTTCGAGTATTACTTTAAGAAGGGTGAAGTCATGGTTTTGTTGAGTAGAGAATCAAGGTACAATACCATGTTCCTCTTTGGCACAATAATCACAAGAATCCAAATGGAACCTACTCATGTATGTCGCTATAGTCATAAACCTATATATGTTCAAACGAATTTTGTGTAGCAAGTAGTGAAGCACTTACTACGGTTGTACGGCACCATTATGTACTCCTTGCCGTCCGAGCAAGCAATCCCATTTTATGTAATTTCGGCGTAGGATGCGTCTTGGTTTATTGTTTGCTCACGAGATCACGTGCGGTCGAGGAAACCCACCGGTTCGTTGGTTCGACGGGCACATTTCATAATGTATCTGACGTAAGGAATGAGTTGTGATATTTATCGCTATCACGTGAGTGTAGAAATTGATTGTACACACTTACAAAGGTCCAACATCGTAGAAGTGAGGCGCCGAGGGCGCTTAGGTTGTATAGGTCGAATAAGTCCTCGAAGCCCACGGACGAAGTGGCGCCTCGTGATGAAAATGCTCGCTCCGTATCGACGCTGATTCCAATATGGCTCCTCCTCTTGGGTCTTGCGCATGTACCACTCATGCAAAGATTGACAAGCTAGTCCCGAGCGGTTAGTTCTTTGTCGAGACCAACGGATATCCAAGGGAGTATTGCCGGGCTTGGCGGCGCTTGAATCTTCTTGATATCGATTTGTTCGTAATGACACGCGCTGCTGTACGTCTTCTCTGGAGATGACTCGGGGATCGATATGGTGACACGCTTGTCTTGTCCTTCGGCGTCTTCTCGACGGAACCGATGGCGGGCTTCAAGCGAAGGTCGGGCGGACTCATCGAGGGTCCTATTGAGAGGCAAAGGGTCGTGACGATATCGCGCCCTGCGCAGGTCGAGCGATGTCCTTCTTGGGCCATTGGATAAAAGTGTGCGGCATCCCCTAGTGTTGTGATTTCTTCGTCGGGGAATTTCAATGGATGGCCATGAAATTGTCATGTACCATGTCCACCGCACTCGGGCGTAACCTGCGCCACCGGGCACCGTCTTTGATTGCCTCTTCTGGTATGGATACACCATACCCGCCTTGACCTCAATAGCAATCGACCCAACCATCCTCACTTGGAGCTTGCAGGGCGTCGGCTCCTACAAAACGGTACACAATTAGCTAAGGTGTCCTATATGTCTATATTTGGAGCATTCCAGAGATGTACATTACCTCGATGTCGTCGATCGGTAATTGCACGTCGTCATGTCCAGAATTATGTGTGGACGCGACGCTACTCCGATGTTGAGGAGGACTTGCTCCCAAATTAACAGGGGCGGCTTGCGCCCTCATGAGTTCATTTACTTGGTTCTGTAAACTTGTTATTTGTCCTTGAAATTTTTCAATAATGACATGTTCGGTAGCGTCGTCTTGGTCCTTGGATCTCTTCCTACTCCTATATGTGGCGGAGTCGTGTGGGAATCCATCCCTCCAAGGTACGTAAACCCCAACGCCTCGCGTGCGACCCGGGTGCTCCTTGTTTCCCAGGGCCGTAGATAGTACATCCTTCTCCCTGTCCACTTCGAGGGAACCTTGGGAAGATGCGGAAGTCAATGCTTCCTGCAAGAGGACATCATGTTATTATAGACACCATGAAGTTATGGACTTATTAACAACTAAGTGGTTCGACATATTTACGAGCGTTGGGACACCGCCTCAAATCACTGGTTTGCGAAAGAGATGCTGCCCGAAGACGTGGCTGATGCCCTCGCTCTTAACCAGGCTCGAGCGCGCTCGTCTGAGATCCCAGCAAACGGTCGGGCATCGGTCTCGTCCTCCGCCGCCCACTTCGTGGCTTTACCCGCGTACCCAGCGGTGCCGAGTTTGTGGGGGTGAGTGTTTTGGGCACCGAGAGCTCATGCGCCGCACTTTGCTCCCTGAAATTCGCCGTCGTCTTCATCTCGCACGAAGGCATCCCATGTATCCCGCGACAAGAAAGGATACCGTGAAGGGCGTCCACCGGTGTTCACAAAGCTGCGTGACAAGCGTGCTCTTGAAGGTCCTCCACGCGTGGCACATCGCGGCGGCGTGCCATCGCACACGCGTGTCCGGGTCTCGCGCTTGGGGAAAGTGAACGAGGCGTAAAGCTTCATCCACAACTGGTCTCTCAGCACATCCGCCGACACTTCGTGTTGGGGTGGTTATGGGGACCCGTTCCTTACAAGTACCCCGCAGACGGTCCGAATCTCGCACCGCTTTCTTGGGACTCAGCGGGATCCCGACGTCACTGACCTCCGTGATCGTCATGCGGCCCGAGGGCAATTTGGATATTCCTCTGCCTTCTCGCCTGCGTACCACCTTGATCGGAGATCCAGACGTATTTGGCGACGTCGATGACGGCGGCGAAGACGGTGCCTCTGCCATCTCGCTTACTTGCTATCTATATAAGTTACGTACGCAATTATTACATAGTATATAATATATGGGAAATTGCACAAAAATATAAACAAATATAATCAACGTTTGCCATCTCAGAGTAAAATAAAATAAATTGCCGTCAGTGTACCATAAGAATCATCACGGTTCCCAGGTTTACCCAGATTAGTCGGCACCCTAAGTATCGAGACTACCCACACAGATATCTATAGAGCCTTAACTACAAAACTCTGGAGCCAGTAATGGCCCTTTCTATATCCCCCCCAACCCAATACAGAGGAGCATGCATGTCCATATATCTTGCTCACCATCGAACAGGTAATCTTGTCCAATGTACCAGTAGAGGTAGTGTTTGTAGAAGACTAGAAGCAAGGATACGTAAGGTAGAGGCAAATGAGATCCGGCTTTCTAACCATAATACCAAGCTTTGGTGCGGACCAACATACATAAATTAAGCAACTGGTGAGCGAAGAAAAATGATTAAAAGTCTTATCGCATGCAATCACTCAAATGCTAAAACCAAGAATTCATGACCAAGCCATCGCTTCACATTACGGACTTAGGCTTGGAGGGACATAGTGAGGCTGAATTATCACAGACGGTTCTTTCGTAGACCGGAGACCTGGAGGGGGAGAGGCGGCGGTGGAGACTGGAGAGTAGAAGGGGGGGAGGCGGCAAAGCAGAGGTGGCGGTGGAGACCGGAGAGTGCAAGGGGGAGAGGCGGCGGCAAAGCAGAGGAAGGCGGCAACTCGACGTGTCCTGGATGATTGGCCTCGGCGTCGCCCTTCGGCCGACTGGACGACAATGCGTCGCCTAGTCGACGCCATGACAACCCTGGCCACCTCTTCGCCTCCCTTCGCCCGTTGGCTCATGTGGGGCCATCCCCCGACCGCCTCCTCACCTCCCTCCACCGCAAGCTCGCATGGAACCCCTTCCGTCCGCCTCATACACCTCCTCACCTCCTCCGCCACCCGATCCAAGACGGGACCCCTCCTCTAACCGCCTCCTCGCCTCCTCCGCTGTCTCCATGGGTCACCATCGATCTATCGACCAAGCGAAGCTACACCTTATAGTCCATGGTTGATTTTGCTTGGAGGAAGAAAAAGGAAGAAGACAAGCGGGGGCAAAGCGGTATTTGCATGACCACTTGATGGCTCGACTAGTCAACAATAGCAAATAAGGGCAAGGTTACGGAAATGTAATGGCATGTAAGGGAGATGTCATTTTGTAATGGCAGATAAGAGATCTGAAACATTTGTAGTGGCATATAAATTTTTTTCCCTCGTTATAATAATGTTTTCATCCTCAATGTACTAAGGAAAAGGCACCTTTTCACAAATAGATCCTATATCTTGATGATGATGGCACCCTTAATCACGCACCAACCAAATTAATTTTCAATTATGGTGACAAAAGAATTTGATGTTGAGAGAAGAGCAAGCTAGCTCCAATGAATCAATGCAATACCGAATTTGCATTTAATATTGATATTTCTTTTACTAAGACGCGTGCAGAAAATATATATATATATATATATATATATATATATATATATATATATATATATATATATATATATATACCAAGAATCAAGATCATTAAACTAAGAACAGAAACTAAAAGAAATTATGTACAGAAAGAACATTATGACTTAGCAACCTAGTTGGTGGCCTTCAATGCTGAAATATTATCCTAACACCTAACTATAAATATTAAGTCAAGACAATTTTATCTATTTTCACAACCATGATGCTCATAAAAGGAGAACCAATATAATTGATGAAATCCCTAACAATATTACTGGTGACTGAGTGTGTCTAACATGCATCAACTTACTTTCGTGAAGCATAAAGAATGTAAGTGACATAGCATTTTAAAGATCAAGTTCCGGATAGTCCTCGTGGTTGATTCCATGGATTACGATATCTTCAAGGACTACTGCAACAAATTTCGTGAAGAAAAAACTTTAACCTAATATGCAACTAGGAGTACCACGGGTAGGGGATCGGGCCAGGAGCAGCCGAGGGCGAGCCGGTGGAGTAGAGGCGACGCCGGCGGTGCCGGGGCCGAGCGGAGCGAGGTCGGCGCAGCAGGAGGCGCTGGAGCCGAAGCAGGGGAGCGGAGCGACCGGCCGAGGCTGGCCGAGGCAATGAGGCGGCGCAGCTTGGCGCCGGGCTTGGCCACGCGCGGCGAGGAGGAGGCGAGATCTCCGAGGGAGAGGCGCGCAGAATCGAGGCGGGCCGAGGCGCAGGAGCAAGACCGAGGAACCGGAGGCGAGCAATGGCCGGACAGCGAAGGGGCGCGTGAGAGGTGAAGAATAAGCAAAACCCTAGCGGTCCGGCCTTATAAAGATAACATCACGACGGTTCTTTCAGAGAACTGCTCGTGATATAATATCACGCACGGTTCTACGAAAGAACCGCTCGTGATGTGTACATATCACGAGACGGTTCTAATATAGAACCGTCAGGATATGCACACATCACGACGGTTCTTGAATAGAACTGCTCGTGATGTGTGATATCACGCACGGTTCTATATTAGAACCGTCTGTGATATCCTACTACAAAGATGTATGATCATTGGATAAGCAGTGACAAGTTTGAGTGCCATTGAAAACTGTGAACCTATTACCAAAAAAATTCTATATATGTTTTAGAAAGACATATAATTGAGCTAATCTTTTTTAAAAAAACTGTTGCACGAAAAAGCAAACTAACCATAAGCACTGTTCAGGAAGGTATACTCAAGCAAAAGTGTCATCTTCCAAAAGCAGAGACAACACATCATAGATTGAACAAAAATCTTAAGATCATCTTTCACGCCATTTTAATTAGGTTGTTTTGCATCTTGCTAACTAATATTTGTAGAGGTGTAAATGTGTGATGGTTTGAAGCAAAATCCTTCTATATTAGAACTGCTCATGATGTGTGCATATCATGACGGTTCTATATTAGAACCGCTGTGATATCCCACTACAAAGATGTATGATCTGTTGATAAGCGAGATGATGACAAGTTTGAGTTCAAAAGTTCATATCTAATTCAACTCAACATTACCATGAATATCCACATTGATATCAATATTAAAGATCACAAGTCCATAACACATTAACACATGACAATGGAATAAATAAATTAATTACAATGGAGTAATTAAATTCATAATTAAAATACTGACCCTTCATGATGATCGACGCAAGATATAGCTAGCTTCCTCACCGGGTTCTTCCTCGAGCCCGATGCCGTCTCCAA
The DNA here is from genome assembly GCA_036346395.1 of Hsuehochloa calcarea. Classification (NCBI taxonomy): domain Eukaryota; kingdom Viridiplantae; phylum Streptophyta; class Magnoliopsida; order Poales; family Poaceae; genus Hsuehochloa; species Hsuehochloa calcarea. The sequence continues at coordinate 16,587,384 of CM070599.1, read as the reverse complement.
AGGTGGCAACTCGTCAAATTGATTGTATTCTTCCTCGCCCACTACATTCTCAACTCCGACAATCCTCCTTTTTCCATGAAGAACTACGTGGCGCTTCTTATTTGCCGGGTCGGTTACATAGAAGACTTGAACAACTTGGTTAGCAAGACGAATGGTTCGTCTTTGTATCCGACACGTTTGAGGTCCACGGTAGTGACGCCGCATTTGTCGACCTTCACTGTGGGAGATGGACCCAACGGCACCAAATAGGGGATCTTGAAAAGCACGTAGTCGATCTCCCATATCTCCTCTATTTGCCCATAGTACGAGCTCCTCAAACCCATCGGATCGAATGCATCTATGCGGACACCTGCTTTCAGACCTTGTGCTCTTCCTATCCCGATTGCCGATAAAATGTGTACCCATTTATGTCGTATCCTTGCCATGTGACAATTGTAAATCGTGGCCCTCTTGCCAACCATAGCAACAGATCATCACTTGATGACCTCTCGAGTGATTCGCGCCTTTAACCATTCGTTGAACCGACGGTTGTGCTCTCGGTGATCCAAACCTTCGACCGTCGGATTACATTGGCGTACCATGTCTTTGTGCTCGTCGATGTACGGGACACTTGGGTCATGTGTTGCAAGACCGTGAAATGGGCTCGAGCGCACGTATCAGATCGGGAGTGATTGATTTCCTTCCGATGGTCCCGATACCATCCGTCTCCCCTCATGACGAGATAGAGGCACACCAATCGGATCCACCGAGCCATGTAGTCGACGCAGAACTCAATGACCTCTTCCGTTGCATAACCTTCGATGATGCCGCCTCCGGTCGAGATCGATTCCGACGTAGGACTTGAGAATTCCCATGTACCTCTCGAACGGGTACATATGACGAGAAACACAGGCCGCATATCTTTATCTCTTTCACAAGGTGAACAATGAGATGGACCATGATATCGAAAAATGACGGAGGAAATACATCTCAAGATGACACAGAGTCGTCACTACCTCGGCTACCGCAGAGCATCTAGTCCTTGGGGATCGATGACCTTATGAGCAATTGAGTTGAAGAAATAACACAACCTCAAGATTGCCACTCGGACCTTGTTCGGCAAGATACTCCTAATTGCAACAGGAAGCATTTGTGTCATCAGCACACGACAATCATGCGACTTCATACCAATTAATTTCAAATCTTGCATAGAAACAAGTTTCTTAATGTTAGCGGAGTAACCAGACGGACTTTCACACCGCAAGCTCGCACGCAGATTCATTTCTCTCGGCCTTGGACAGAGTGTAGCAAGCTGGGGGAAGGTACGTTCGTCCTGTATCGGTCTCTTTCGGTGCTAACTCGGTCCTTATGTTCATATCGACCAAGTCACGCCGTGCGTTAACACCATCCTTTGTTTTGCCACTAATGTTCAGCAAGAGACCAATCAAGCTATCACATACATTCTTCTCTACGTGCATAACGTCGATGCAGTGGCGAACTTCTAAGTACTCCCAATAGGGCAAGTCCCAAAAATTGACCGCTTCTTCGGATGTTCTTCTCACGGGTTCTTAATTTACGCCCTTCCCAAGCACAACATCGATATCCTTAACCATATCATAGACCTCTTTCCCACTAAAAGCCCTTGAAGTGAACCGTCTTCCTTATTTCCGTCGAATTGTTTCTTCATCTTGCGGTATGGGTGACTCTCGGAAGGAACCTACGGTGACGATATATACACGATTTTATGCGAGTTGTTCACCATACACTCTCAGTAGCATCTAAGCGGTCGCGGACAGGCTTTGGCTCCTTTTGTATCAAGCCCGACAGTTACCAAGGCGGGAAAATCATTGATGGTGCGAGAACAACATGGCGCGTAAAGTGAAGTTCTCTCGCTTGTACGCATCCCATACTGCATTCTTCGCTCCACAGTGTCACAAGATCTTCCAAAGAATGGTGCTAGGTACACATCAATATCATTCCTGTGTTGCTTCGCCCTTGGATAAGTAGTGACATCAAAATGTACTTCCGCTTCATACAGAGCCAAGGAGGAAGGTTGTACATACATAGATTCACTGCCAGTGCTATGTCGGCCGCTCATGTTACCGAAAGGATTCATTCCATCCGTACTCAACCCTAACCTTATGTTCCTCGCTCCGACCGAACTCTTCAAGTCCGATCAAGTTTCTCCACCGCGTAATCAGCAGGTGTCTTAGCTTTCCATCTCTCTTACGCTCCTCCGAGTGCCAACGGCAATCTTGCCTCCTTTGGGTTCGCAAATAAACGCTTCAAACGTGGGATTACAGGCAGATACCACAACATCTTAGCAGGAGGTCCTTGCTTCACCTTAGCAGTATTTTGACGCTTGTATCGGGATACTTTGCACACGGGACAATAATGCATGTCTGCATACTCTTTACGGTAGAGGATACAATCGTTCGGACATGCATGTATTCTTTCTACTTCCATTCCCAATGGGCAAATAACCTTCTTTGCTTGATAGGTGGTTTGGGCAACACGCTTCTCCGGAAGGATGTCCGCTAGGAGACCTAACAACGCCGTGAAACTCTTATCGGACCAACTATTGCTTGCCTTCAATTTCAGCAGTTCAAGCACGGTTGACAACCTTGTGTATTCCAGCTTGCAGCCAGGGAACAAAGGTCTCACCGAGTCCTCCCTTAAGCCCTCGAATTTACAAAACTCTCTCTCACTGTAGTTCTCTTCTGCATCGCGTAGCATCCGATCCAGATTGTCATCGTGCCCCTATCCTCATCAAAAGCACACCACATCCGCAAATCGTTGACTTCCTCGGCGATGTCGCCATTATTAACTTCGTATAATCGCTCTTCACCGTGGATGGTCCAACATGTATACCCTTTTTGAAACCCTTCAATCAAGTGCGCTTCGATCTGCGCGCGTTGTTAAACATCTTGATTACGCAATCAATGCAGACGACAAGACATAAAATTTATCCCTTCTTCAACATATCCCGCTCGTGGCTCTTCTAAAAGCAACCACGCCATTAATGTAATCTTGACTCACACGGTTCACACCGTACATCCGATTCGATCCATCTACACTACGCATGTAACAAATTAGTGTCAAATTGATTAGCGATTAATTTATAGCAAACGAAAATGTGCAATATAAACTCATTCTCCAACATTTGCATCTAAGGTTATTGAAAGAAAAGTCTTCACTAGTTAAGTACCACACGCGGTGGCATAGCGAGCCATGCCTACGGCCACAACCATGATCCCTACCTCTCGACACCGATATCTATCTCAATTGAACAATCATGCAACCCAAATATAGGCATCATCTCATACAACACTTATTAACACGAAATACCGGAACCGCAAATGCAATATTGCTTGACCCAAACCCCACCGCATCGTGAACCGGTGTGTAAATTTTATTTTTAAGCCAATTAATTATCCTAACTCAAATTTTAGTGATTATTAGACCTAATTCAATTTTATTAAGTTACCACTCCTAAGTCAAATTTTAGTTCATTAGTTATAAGGGAAACCATTATTCAAAACTAAGATTTGCGGGGCTAATATTATTTATTCCAACATTGACGGTGCAAGATCGATCATGTGCTCATACCAGATTAGAGGAGGAGCCGCAGTTGGAGGAGCTAGGGCAGGAAGTGGCGCTGGAGCGGTAGACACTGCAGCAGATGAGGAGCTAGGGCGTGGAAGTGGCGCAGTTGGAGGAGCTAGCAGGGGAAGTGGCGCTGGAGCGGTAGACAGTGCAGTGAGGAGCTAGGGCGAGAAGTGGCGCTGAGCGAAAGACACAAAGCAGAAGGCGGTGAGGATGTCTCGGCTCAATTTATATGAAGCACAGAAATACAGACGGTTCTATTTCGAACCGCTCAGTGATGATCAATATCACGAGCGGTTCGATATAGAACCGTCGGATAGTTTACGCACGGTTCTATATCGTAACTGTCAGCGATATCGCTGGTTACGATATAGAACCGTCGTAACATCGCTGCACGGTTCTATATCGAACCGCTCGTGATAATGATCATCGCTGCACGGTTCGAAATAGAACCGCCTCGTGATAGGCCCGCGCCTAAAACGAGGCTCAGACAGACCCAACACAGACGGTTCCTAAGGAACCGTCTGTGATGGACCGTCTGCTATAGACTCTTTTGTAGTAGTATCCTCAAGAAGTGTAAGAAAGAAAAGATCAGCATATTTTAGATGAAAAAATAATTATATTTAATTTACCTCTCATCTCTATAGGGTACTATCATGGTGAAGTTAAGTAACAACTACTAGCATCTGGGACAATGCCACTGAAAAGTCTCCAATTGGTTCATATGTGGTGTCCTCAATATTGTCATTACAAGGAACTAAAAACTTTTTTGTGCTATCTTTTGAAAACCAGTTGAAAATTTATTCAACCATTTTCTCCAGGATTAAGAACATATTGAATAGTTATCTAAAAGATCTATTGAACTATGTGAGGGAAAACAGCATGAATCCGCATAGTTTTGTGTGGTCCTTTTGTTGGGTGACTGACTGATATGTTTGGGTTTGTTAAGTAAAATCTGTTTGTGCTGACATGAACTATGTTTGTGCTGAAATTATTTTAAAAAAATTGTCTGATTTTGTAGTAATTGTTAATTCGCTTGGGATATGGGAAATTATGAGTTTCTCTTGAAATTTGCTGAATTTTGTGGTATGGTCATCGAGTTTGTGTCATCTGAGTTTTAGAGTTAAACCGGCTCATATAATAAAATATGGATTCATGTTGACACTCCTGTACTCTAGTTTGCTTTGTTTAGTTGGACATCAAAAACTATATAGAAGGAATTTTGAGTAGTGAGGCATTTTTGTGACATTTTTTATATGGTGCTTGATTACCTTAGTACTAATCACTTAAATTAAATGGCTCAGCAGCAAAAAAAAATGCTAGCACTTGTTTCGTTGGCAACCACCACTTTTCTCGGCCTTGATTCTTTTTTATTCAATATTCTGTTATTCTTTCGTATGTTCTTGTGTTTTTTATCTGCTGTGTGCAATATTCTGTGATCTGGGTCCCATGTGTTTTCTGTGGCAAATCAGAAAGAAGGGAAAAAAAACAGAAGCCATCAGATTGTGATCCAATGAACTGAAAAAGTGACTGTTTTCTGTTATTTTCAGTCACTTGTAGCATAGTCGGCCCAAAGAAATATTTGGAAGGGATAGGCGTGGCATGTCAGCAACATACCTACTGCCATCTGTGTCCATATAAGCAAATCAAGTACATCATGTTTAGCATGGATATCTGTAGAAAAAACATAGGATTTGGTATTCCATAGGATTGGCTAGCTACTGCTAGATCTGAGAGATAACTATTCAATATGTTCTTAATCCTGGAGTCTATGCGTCGCTTATTTGATTTCAGCTATCTGAGAGTTTCAGTCCACAGCTAAAGCTTTTGTGGACATTCAAATATTGAATACTATCTTTAATATCATCTAACGGAGTACACTGGCATGACTCACTTGCAAATAGTATGTACTCTAGTCTATGGATCAAAACAAGTTAATTTGTAAAATTTGAAGTACAAACTCAATTTTGCAGTAGTTTGTTTCCCGTGTGTTTACAATTTTTTAGTTTCGTCTTGTCTATATATGTTGAGTAGTAAACTGAATTGTTCTCTTCATAACAATGTAGTGGCCTGAGTTCATGCTTAAGGCTGCTACAGACTCTGCGGTGGGAAGAAGCTTTTCTCGCATTCCTGTTGATGCAGAGATCGGACAAGAAGGCCATGTGATAGAAGGAGTAGCTCTAGCTTAAGTCTGAATTAATCCTTACTGTTCGTTGAATGTTGCGAGCTTGAGAATTATGTTACTATTGTTTAATCTATATATGACAATATTGTTGAATCTGATTATGAATGTATTGCTGAATATGGTTGTGAATGTACTATTGATTCTGATTGTGAATGTATCGTTCAATCTGATTCAAAATTATTTACAAATTGTGCATGCAAAAATTTAGTCACATTCTGTTACCTTTCCCGAGTGTCAACACTCGGGAAAATTTAGTTACCTTTTCCGAGTGCTGATCTAAACAAACCTTTAGTGGCTTTCCCGAGTTTTTACGTGTCAATAGTTACCGAGTGAACACTCGGTACACAAAAAGTATTCCCAAGTGTCGACTGAACTGCTCAGACAGTTTTTCTCCCGACCGTCATATTTTTCCCGGGTGTAAATATGCGCACTCGGGAAAATTGTGTTTCCCGAGTGTAACACTCGGGGAATAAGTTTTTACCCGACTAAACTATCCCGAGTGTTTTTTCCCGACGGCTGGCCTTCGGAAAATACTGTCCCGAGTGTTTTGGTGGATTTCCCGAGTGTTTATGCCACTCGGGAAATTTACGAAATCTGGTAGTTCCACCCTTGATGTGGCGCCTTGCTGATACACAGTTTAGTAGCTAGATTTTATTTATTTTTTTGTGTATTTTTTATTTTTTTAAAGTTTTTTTAAGGTACACTCAATTTAATACGGTTGTTCAATTTTTTTTAATCAAATGATTCAGGTACACTTAACAAGTGATGATCCAACTACACATCAGTATGTACTAGCACAATACCGCGCCAGCCTCTTGTCTTACTCGCGTACCATAACACCCTTGCTGTACACATACAATGAGATCTCTTGCTTTCCTTTCCAACCGAAACACCTTGCTGGCATTACAACGGGATGTCACAATAAAGGTCATTGTTTTTTTTTTATTATTTTTCTAATAGTGATGGGAATGAGAGGTGTTGGGAAATTGTCATGACGATTATCCAGAATTCTCGGGAAGGAGATGCTAACACACAAGAAATCGAATTCAAGTGTTTTGTTCGGCTGTATCATGTGTTTGTGTGTGTGTGTCAGAGAGAGAGGTATTACTAGTGAAAGGTCAAGAAATGAAATATGAACTTAATTTATCACAAAAACCTATCACCTTTCCTGTGTTCTTCTTCTTGGCTTCTCCCACTCCCTAAACTCTGAATTCCATCCGTGTTTTGATCCAACCCTTTGGTATATATTCGCTGGGACTTGTCACGGATCGTGACAGAAATAAGATGATGTCATTATTGTCATTGAATTAATCTAGTAAGTTTCCCTCACCAAGAACGTGTATTAACTTGTAGCATCGGATCAAAACTAACAAAAATTTTCTGTTCGCGAAATTCTATATAGTTGAATTATGTGGTGGTTTCTTGTTTAGAACAGTAGTGGTTAATTTCTCTACCAAATTGAAACCAAATACTTCATACGACACAGACACGCATTAAAGCGCTATTCAGTAACTTATTAACTCTAAAGTATTCTTGTGTGGTCTAACGACTAATACTAGCTGGCTACTTGGTAATATGCTGGGTATAAGCAATAGAACATGAACCATGACGTTGTACCGTGATATAAATTTAATAACTATGTACTGCGGCTATTGGCTATTGATCTGAACCTTGAATTTATATCATATATTATAGATCCCTTGCATTAAAATCTTCAAAGGAGATGATCAATTTCCCGCTGCAACAGCAGTAGAACTTTCAATGATTATTTTTCTTCAACTTTTTTGAAAGAAAGCTTTGATAGGAATAAGAGGTGGCATGAAAGAAGCTTCCGGTTATAATATGGTCTCTAAAGTATAATTTTGACCACTAATTACTGTAATAATATATTTGTAAAATCTAATGAAACTGTAATAGTATGAAAGTTCTTTTCGAGATGAATATACACATATTTTTACATATGAAATCTAAATATTTAAAAAGATACCGATAACAAAAGTTTTTAAAGTTTGACGGCACGTAATCTAACACTACTTATTTTTGTGAACTGAAGGCAGTATATTTTATATCCATTTTCGGAGAAAAGAAAAAATTACGACGGGAATGAGAAGCCTTGGGAAAGAATCTACCACAAACGTCTACAATACTACTTGGATTTCCTAGCAGGATCCGTCACTCAAATTCGTGGATCCCTTTTTTTTTTTTTTTTTTTGAATGCCCTTTCTATCCTAAACCCATGGTCAAGTCGTTCTCTGGAGGCTTCACGGGACGTCGCGTCTTACTCTCCAATGGCATATTCATGTTGAATATATAAGTATTTTTTAAATTATTTTAATTCAAAAATATACTACATGAATAATGAATAATACTATAACCTTTTTTTTATAAAGTAAATAATCATGAACACCATAGTCATACGAATTTCTTGAAGAACAGAAAGTAGTACTCCTATCTCAGTGTTCAAGATAACAATATATAATAAAGCTAAACAAACAACAAGTGAGAGATTGATATACCCAGAACCAGTAGACGGAACAGCAGTAGTAGAAATGTTGGTGAGGTCGTCGTTCGCCATGGCTTAGTGGACATCGTACAGTTGATGTAGCAGAGGATTAAATGAAAACGAAACAGCGAGCAGTCGCGCGAACGATTCCCAAAAACCTTATTCGTCCTTCCTCGTGCAAGCCTTCAAGGACGAGAGTTTCGGAGGCCTGCTCTCCCGGTTCAACCGTACACGCGCTTCACTGGGATGAAGATCGCCAGATGCAGCAACAAAAACAGTGGAGGAGTTCTGTCTTAGCCTTGCGTCGAGAATCCACACGGAGAAGAACCAGAACTTTTAATAGCCAAAAACAAAGAGGTCAGAGGAAACGGTCGTCATTGATTTGCCATCAGTCAGTACTAACCGCAGCCATTAGGCTAGCGAGCGCGCGCGTGTTGGCTCTTTCCAATTCCACAAGGGGGGCTACCACGTTTCACCTTATAAAGTGGTGTAACTCTCCTTCAACTCTTCGTGTGGGACTAAGCAGTTTTAGCTCATACAAATAGATCTTTGAGATTTTCTAGGAATTAATTAGAATATTAATTCCAACAATCCGCACGGATAGGTACTAAAAATGTGGCGATTTCTTTCTTCAATCGTCCGAAGTAAAAAAGGCAATACAAGAATTTGTGAGGCCCATTTGTGAAGTTCTTCTAGCCTGCTGGATTACTACCTGCTTCATAGTGCCTCTGCCTATAGACATGTGGACTTCTTTCCATCAGTCAATTTACCACAGATACAATGCATATTGTTTGGTAATTTTAATGTGCATGTAAATTTTGTAACGGGCCTGATCATCGGTGCATTAAGTAAATTATCGTGGCAGAAATATTTTCAGTGTACGTACATCGATGTTGATAAAAGTTACTAATTTGCTTTGTGCCTTATCTATGGATGCTAATCTTAATTAACCATATTGTGCTAAGAATATAGGGATTTTTTTTTGCATGCCACTGCAAATTGAAGAAATCCCGGATATACCGTCACTTGTGTTACTGTTTCATACGTCAGTGGCATGAGGAATGGCATATCTGGGATCTGAAAATTTGCAGTGACATACATTTCCACATATCACAGCAAGCAAGATCCAGACCAGAAAGCAAAGGAAAACGAAAGGATCAAACAAATCCCCAAAGTTACAAAATAGAGGGCAAGAACAAGAAAAGAGGATCATCTTGAGAAATCTTGCTTGGATTAATTTGAGATAGATGTTGGTTTACAGCCACTCCATCATGGAGGACGAATACTCAACACTTGAGCACACAATCAATCCAACTCTTTAGAACTCTAACCTCTGCACTATTCTCTCCCCAAACATCAAAATTAGGATTTCTTCAAACACAAGAGTTGTGAGGTGCACAACCAGCACCCTCCCCTATTTATAGTGGAGGCTAGCTTCTAGAAGGTGTGGATATCATAGGGATATGCTCATGATCTTAGGATGATGTTACAATTGAGAATGTTATTGAAGGTTTGTCGAATCACGCATTTTTTGATAAAGATAAGGTGATGTCAGGTTATTGGCGGTCAGACCGGCTAGGGCGGTGGTTAGACTGGCCAGGCCTTGGGCCTAGAGGATGGCGGTCTGACCGGCCATTAAGTGTCTTTAAATTTGGATCTGGGCCAAAAATAGAGGGTGTAGGCAAGAAAGGGGGATTCTCCTACACTTGGTCTCATAATTTTTGGAGTTTTGAGTCAAAAGTTCTATTCGTTTGAAATTTTCAAAAAGGTCTCGGATTTCCAGGGAGAAAATTTGGCTAAGTCCCCTGCTGGGCGGTCAGACCAGCCAAAGGGTGGTCAGACCTGCCATGGGTGGCTGTCTGACCGGTTTTGACTTATTCACTGGCCATCTTGGCGGCGATGATTGTAGTTTAGGTCAAGTTCATGGGTTTCAGTGCATATGTGTTGCGTGATGCATGTTTTGACTAACGTAGGTCAAGTTGCGAAGAACATATTCCCGGAATTGATTTCTTGGTCTATTGTTGCGCAGGTGGCTTGGAGGTCAACGACGGTTAACAACGATGATGATCGGGACTAAGCTTAGAGAGCTGAGGTTCAAAATGATTTTGGATGCTGGGTGAAATCGATGGACTCAAGCATGGCACAAAATGGACAAGGATGACCGAATGAGAAGTTCGGAGCGACAGGTTGCATCAAGCGGCGCGAGGGTCGATGCAAGTGCCATGGTGGATTTGGTGAGAGCCGAATGGGAGAGACTTGCTGACATGAAGAGAGCCGTTGACCAACCTATACGTGGTGAAGTATGGGATTGTTTCATGAAGTTTGGACTCGGTCTTTAAAGAAAAGTCAAGAAGGGGTATTTTGGTAATTTCACCAAAATACTGCCATTGTGGTTTTTGGCTAAACCGCGGCACAAGACGGCGCAAGGAGAAGTGATTTAGGTCAATAGAAGATGAAGATAGCACTTTTGAAATGCATACGTGAGTTAAACCTGTTTGTGTGTGGGCTTAACGGGTGCCCATTAGGAATGTCCTTCTAGAGGCTAGCCTCCACTATAAATAGGGGAGGGTGCTGGTTGTGCACCCCAACCCTTGTATTTGAAGAAACTCTAGTTTGTGTTTAGAGAGAGGTGGTGGAGAGGTTAGGGTTCTAGAGAGTTTGATTGATTGTGTGCTCAAGTGTTGAGTATTCGTTCTCCATGATGGAGTGTCTGTAAGCCAATATCTATCTCAAATCAATCCAAGCAAGATTCCTCAAGATGATTCTCTTCTTGTTCTTACTCTCTATTTTGTGATTTTAGAGCTTTCATTGATCATTCAGTTTTCTTTTGGTTTCTAGTTTGGATCATGCTTGCTGTGACATGTGGGAATACATCCAGGATCATCTTTAACCCATGAGCAAATTTTTGGATCATATTTTGGTTTTAACTCGGTTTTGGAGCAACCTTCACTCAAACGAAAAAAGGTTAGAATTTTGGCGAAGATCTTTGCGATCCTTGATTGGAATAGGTTCCTAACATCCTATATGAATAATGGACAATACTATAGCCTTTTTCATAAAGTAAATAATCATGAACACCATAGTCATACGAATTTCTTGAAGAACAGAAAGTAGTACTCCTGTAACATCCCAAACTGGGTTTGTGTTTCAAATGTAATAAAAATAAAGATAAATTAAAACTTTTGTTGCCTCATGTGTTGTTACAGTTTTTGAAACCTCTTTCCATTTATTGGGGGAAATTAAAACTCAAAATTTTCCCAATTAAATTCAAGTCATAAATCTCCTCAATGAAAATCTGGTGCCCAACCCCTGAAAATAATTTTCATTGGACCTAGGAGTGATGTTTAACACCTCAGAATTATTTCATAATTTTCAGAAATTATTTGATAATTTTTGAGACAAGTCAAACATTAGTCAAACTCCTAAAATAGCCTTCTGGAATTTTTCGAGGAAAAATGCAGTGCATAAAAGTCTCTGAAAATTTTATATAAGGTTCCTCCTGCAGCCAGCAAGCTCCAGTTAAAATTTCATAAATTTTGGAGTTTGTTTGCTACCCCAATTAATTCCTCAAAATCGATTATTCAAATTCAAACCCTAACAGGTTGCCACTTGTTCCTCGGGTTCGGATGGACTCGGGCTCAAGTCACTTGATTTGGTTCGATCAACTAAGCGCACCAGCTTTCGTCGTTGGGCGCGAGTGTGGTGAGTCGTTGGATCGGCATCGAACGGCCCACGTTCGCAGAACGTTCGGACCATCCGGCGCGTCGATCCATTTGAACCGTTGGATTCTAAATCGAGGGTCCACAATCGCGTGAACGTTCGGACTATCCGAACGCCTCGTGCAACGTGAACCGTAGGATCCAAATCAACGGCCGAGATCAAGCGCGCGATCGAATCGTTATAATCAACCCGTTCTAATTCACCGTCCGATTAAATCCAACGGTGTCCTCTTTCGTCCTCCTCGCTCGCTACCGGTCGAAGTCGGGTGGTGGTGAAAATTGCGAGCGTGGCGTCGGGTCATCTCTACTTTCGCCAACGACTCTCGGCATTAATGAGCACTTTGCATCGTCGCCTCCATAGTCGCCGCCTCCATCGCCTTTACCGCCCCGTCGCTCTCGGCCGACCTCAAAGCCTGATGCTTCCCCATTTTTAATGCCGTTGCTTCTCTTGCTCCTTCGGCTATAAGACTCCTCCAGTGGCTTCCTTAGCTTCTTTCGAACACCCTTGAGCTGCAGAGCCTTTGTTAGTGCATTGCTCGAGCTCCATTTCAAAATTTGTTCTCGGTCGCCATTGCCGCCATTGCCGAGCTTCGAGTTTGCAACAAAGTGGTGCTCGGTCTTTCTCACTCAAATTCTGGTGCCTTAGCTTCCTCTCCTCTCTGTGAGCAATAGCCCTCACTCAATTTTTCGTTTGCTTGCAGAGAGCAAATCAATTTCGGATTTCCCTCTTTCCGGCCGAAATCTTCATTTTCTTCACCCGAGCCGATTCGACCTTCCTCTGTGCATTCTTTGGGCTCAGGTAACTTCTTATTAGTCCCTAGTTGCTTGGCACCCGCTCCCTTGAACCGCAGCTGAGCTCAAAGTCGTTTTTCGGTTTGGTCACTTTCGGTCACCTCGGTTATCTCTCCGTCTTACCGGCGTTCTGGACCATCGCAGCCGAATTCATTGGTACCATTAGGTGCGCAATGATGTTTGGGACCCATTTTGGGCACTTGCTCGCACCGCCGCGGCCAGAGCCGCCGGCGGCGAGTCGTCCTTCCTCGTCATTTTTGCTGGACGAAAACAGGGACAAAGGTTTGAACGTGATTCTTTGTGGACCGTCGATCTTTAGATCTACGTCCCTGGATCGCTCGAACGCTTTGATCAGTGGACCGTTGGATCCAAGATCAACGGTCCCGATTCGAGTGAACGTTCGGACCGTCCGAAAGGTTCGATCCGTGTGGACCGTTGGATCCAAGATCAACGGATCCTGTGCGGGTGAACGTTCGGACCGCCCGAACATCCTGATCCACGTGAACCATTGGATCCAGATCCAACGGTGAACGTTTAGGGCTTGTGAGTCGCGCGTGCGCGCGTTATCCCGTGGACTTGGACCGTTGGATTCGAGATCAACGATCCAAGTTCGTCCACGTCGATTTAATTTCTGGTTTTTCCAGAAAGGATTTATTTGTCAACTGAAAAATGTAGTAACTTGTAAAAGGCATAACTATTTCATTTTAATTCCTTTTCGGTTGATTCAAATTTTGTTGGTTATGTTTTCAACTGAACTTTAATCTAAAAAATGTTTCCAACCCCAGTATTGCTCCAGAAAATTTTGCTAATGAATAGTAGCATTTTTGATTTATAAAGCTGAGCAAAATTGATTTGCTTATATCTTTTGCATTAAGAATCCAAATCAATTGGTTCTTGTTGCATTAGTTCATAAAAATCATGCCCTTCCTATCGTAAAAATTTGAGAGTTTTTTGTTGAAGTTGACTGTTGGACCTTTTCGGTTTCTTTTGCCTTATTGGTTCTTTTTGGTTCTTTCGATAGGATCCGAAGAGCACATTAACACCGAGAGTGATCCCCCGCAAACGGAGCAACTTCAATCAGGCAAGCAGTTTGATCATGTTAATCCCATTAATTTTTCAAGTCTAATATATTGATTTCAACTTGTATGTATGCATTGCTATTTTGTGTTGAATTATGGTTAGTATCCTATAGTTGCATAATCTGTAGGAATTGTTTACTCTCTACTACCTTGAGCCTAGGTTATTTGCTGTGATTTGAGTTCGATGGATGAGCTCTTGTCACTTAGTAGATTACGATTTGAAATTGCTTAGAAATGCTTAGTTTCGGTAGTAATGGGCGATCATCGATTGTAGTCGATGATCTTGAGCACACATCTTATTATTATTCCATTATGTCCAGCACTTATGCTTTGTTATTTTGTAAAGTCAAAATCTGAAAAGGGAAAAAAAATATTATTTTGGACTTGGGCAAGTGGTTGGATGGTGGGTTATTGGGTTTGTGGATGTCTTGCCTAAGTCAACAAGGACCGAACATGTTGTGTCACACTCTCCAAGCACTTTTGCGTACTAACCACATGAGGGTTATATGGGACCCCTCTTGACCTAGTACTTTGGAGTGTGTTATCTCCGAGTCGCAGGAGGAGCGTTGTGTGTGTTGTGTGAAAAAGGAATTGTGTTCTTGTGTTTGGGTGTGCGGTGGTGGAGTTTCCGGATGGACTCTCCACCTCGAGGCGCCGCATGATTGTCTAATAGTGCACGTGACGGGTAGTTGTCCGAGGCTGGGCCACGACCCCGACACAACGTATGGGTTTCTATCCATACGGGCGACTCGAAGTTAATACATAATATTGGAAACGTCTTGTAGGACTTAGCCGTGCCGGCATACCTAAGGAAGTGTGCTTAATAGCTTGGCAAAAAGGCGGTCTAGCGTGTGGGTAAAATGGTACACCCTGCAGGGATAAAACTATTCGAATAGCCTCGTCCTAGGTTATGGACACGCTTGGTTAGGTTTTGCAAGAGTTAGACTACAACCTTTTAAATTAAAATTTGACATGGGTGGTATGAATGGGTAATTCATGCTATTGTTGTGGTGACTAACGGTTTAGTCACTTCCAGGATTGTTGTTGTTCTCTTTCTTCTGTTATATTGTTGTCATTTTGCGCTTATTTGAACATTAAAAACAGATTTGCCAACTTGCTTTTAAATGTATTACATTATTGCAAATGGAAACTTGCTTTATGCTAAAAATGAAACATATAGCCTCCACTTCAATGAGCTTGCATGTAGTATATATACAAGTTTGTTATTCCACATGTAAGTCTTGCGAGTACATTCAAAGTACTCACCGGCTTTTGCCGGCTGCTTTTGTTTGCAGGGGAGGAAGGTGAGCCCCAAGGGCCTCACTTTTGTGAGATGTGCTGTGGTTTCGACGACTAGCTTGGCGGTCCGGTCGGTTGCCTTGTGGGTTAAAGGCACACTGATTGGCTCTTTTGTTGTAGCCATCTTATGGCACTTTTACTTCCTCTGTTAAACTTCCTTATGTATATGTCTTTTGGTCGGTCGGCCTCTCTTTTGTAATGACTATCTTCTATTTATGTTATCTTCTGGATTGTTGTTTTTTGCTTCGGTTCTATGTGAATGAATGGAATTGATGCATGAACTTTGTAAAGAGGTGTGTATACTGCATTTCTGGGAAGTATACATGTCTCGAGTCTCGGATTATCTGTTTTGTGATGCTAGGACCGAATGGATGGTTAAGCATTACAAGCCGGATAAACCAGGGTCTCACAACTCCTATATCAGTGTTCAAGATAACAATATATAATAAAGCTAAACAAACAACAAGTGAGAGATTGATATACCCAGAACCAGTAGATGGACCAGCAGCAGCAGAAGTGTTGGTGAGGTCGTCGTTCGCCATGGCTTAGTGGACATCGTACAGTTGATGTAGCAGAGAATTGAATGAAAACGAAGCAGCGAGCAGTCGCGCGAACGCTCCCCAAAAATCTTATTCGTCCTTCCTCGTGCAAGCCTTCAAGGATGAGAGTTTCGGAGGCCTGCTCTCCCGGTTCAACCGTACACGCGCTTCACTGGGATGAAGATCACGGATGCAAAGAACAAAAGCGAAGGAGGAGTTACATCTTAGCCTTGCGTCGAGAATCCACACGGAGAAGAACCAGAACTTTTAATAGCCAAAAACAAAGAGGCCAGAGGAAACGGTCGCCATTGATTTGCCATCAATCAGTACTAACCGCAGCCATTAGGCTAGCGAGCGCGCGCGTGTTGGCTCTTTCCAATTCCACAAGGGGGGGCTACCACATTCCACCTTATAAAGTGGTGTAACTCCCCTTCAACTCTTCATGTGGGACTAAACAGTTTTAGCTCATGCAAATAGATCTTTGAGATTTTCTAGAAATTAATTAGAATATTAATTCCAATAATCTGCACGGATAGGTACTAAAAATGTGGCGATTTCTTTCTTCAATCGTCCGAAGTAAAAAAGGCAATACAAGAATTTGTGAAGCCCATTTGTGAAGTTCTTCTAGCCTGCTGGATTACTACCTGCTTCATAGTGCCTCTGCCTATAGACATGTAGACTTCTTTCCATCAGTCAATTTACCACAGATACAATGCATATTGTTTGGTAATTTTAATGTGCATGTAAATTTTGTAACGGGCCTGATCATCGGTGCATTAAGTAAATTATCGTGGCAGAAATATTTTCAGTGTACGTACATCGATGTTGATAAAAGTTACTAATTTGCTTTGTGCCTTATCTATGGATGCTAATCTTAATTAACCATATTGTGCTAAGAATATAGGGATTTTTTTTTGCATGCCACTGCAAATTGAAGAAATCCCGGATATACCGTCACTTGTGTTACTGTTTCATACGTCAGTGGCCTGAGGAATGACATATCTGGGATCTGAAAATTTGCAGTGACATACAATTCCACATATCACAGCAAGCAAGATCCAGACCAGAAAGCAAAGGAAAATGAAAGGATCAAACAAATCCCCAAAGTTACAAAATAGAGGGCAAGAACAAGAAAAGAGGATCATCTTGAGAAATCTTGCTTGGATTAATTTGAGATAGATGTTGGTTTACAGCCACTCCATCATGGAGGACGAATACTCAACACTTGAGCACACAATCAATCCAACTCTTTAGAACTCTAACCTCTGCACTATTCTCTCCCCAAACATCAAAATTAGGATTTCTTCAAATACAAGAGTTGGGAGGTGCACAACCAGCACCCTCCCCTATTTATAGTGGAGGCTAGCTTCTAGAAGGTGTGGATATCATAGGGATATGCTCATGATCTTATGATGATGTTACAATTGAGAATGTTATTGAAGGTTTGTCGAATCACGTATTTTTTGATAAAGATCAGGTGATGTCAGGTTATTGGCGGTCAGACCGGCTAGGGCGGTGGTTAGACTGGCCAGGCCTTGGGCCTAGAGGATGGCGGTCTGACCGGCCATTAAGTGTCTTTAAATTTGGAGCTGGGCAAAAAATAGAGGGTGTAGGCAAGAAAGGGGGATTCTCCTACACTTGGTCTCATAATTTTTGGAGTTTTGAGTCAAAAGTTCTATTCGTTTGAAATTTTCAAAAAGGTCTCGGATTTCCAAGGAGAAAATTTGGCTAAGTCCTCGGCGGTCGGACCATCGGTGGCGGTCGACCGATAAAGGGTGGTCGACCGCCATGGGTGGTGTCGACCGTTTTGACTTATTCACCGGCCATCTTGGCGGCGATGATTGTAGTTTAGGTCAAGTTCATGGGTTTCAGTGCATATGTGTTGCGTGATGCATGTTTTGACTAACGTAGGTCAAGTTGCGAAGAACATATTCCCGGAATTGATTTCTTGGTCTATTGTTGCGCAGGTGGCTTGGAGGTCAACGACGGTTAACAGCGATGATGATCGGGACTAAGCTTAGAGAGCTGAGATTCAAAATGATTTTGGATGCTGGGTGAAATCGATGGACTCAAGCATGGCACAAAATGGACAAGGATGACCGAATGAGAAGTTCGGAGCGACAGGTTGCATCAAGCGGCGCGGGGGTCGATGCAAGTGCCATGGTGGATTTGGGGGGAGCCGAATGGGAGAGACTTGCTGACATGAAGAGAGCCGTTGACCAACCTATACGTGGTGAAGTATGGGATTGTTTCATGAAGTTTGGACTCGGTCTTTAAAGAAGAGTCAAGAAGGGGTATTTTGGTAATTTCACCAAAATACTGTCATTGTGGTTTTTGGCTAAACCGCGGCACAAGACGGCGCAAGGAGAAGTAATTTAGGTTAATAGAAGATGAAGATAGCACTTTTGAAATGCATACGTGAGTTAAACCTGTTTGTGTGTGGGCTTAACGGGTGCCCACTAGGAATGTCCTTCTAGAGGCTAGCCTCCACTATAAATAGGGGAGGGTGCTGGTTGTGCACCCCAACCCTTGTATTTGAAGAAACTCTAGTTTGTGTTTAGAGAGAGGTGGTGGAGAGGTTAGGGTTCTAGAGAGTTTGATTGATTGTGTGCTCAAGTGTTGAGTATTCGTTCTCCATGATGGAGTGTCTGTAAGCCAATATCTATCTCAAATCAATCCAAGCAAGATTCCTCAAGATGATCCTCTTCTTGTTCTTACTCTCTATTTTGTGATTTTAGAGCTTTCATTGATCATTCAGTTTTCTTTTGGTTTCTAGTCTGGATCATGCTTGCTGTGACATGTGGGAATACATCCAGGATCATCTTTAACCCATGAGCAAATTTTTGGATCATATTTTGGTTTTAACTCGGTTTTGGAGCAACCTTCACTCAAACGGAAAAAGGTTAGAATTTTGGCAAAGATCTTTGCGATCCTTGATTGGAATAGGTTCCTAACATCCTATATGAATAATGGACAATACTATAGCCTTTTTCATAAAGTAAATAATCATGAACACCATAGTCATACGAATTTCTTGAAGAACAGAAAGTAATACTCCTATATCAGTGTTCAAGATAACAACATATAATAAAGCTAAACAAACAAAAAGTGAGAGATTGATATACCCAGAACCAGTAGATGGACCACCAGCAGCAGAAGTGTTGGTGAGGTCGTCGTTCGCCATGGCTTAGTGGACATCGTACAGTTGATGTAGCAGAGAATTGAATGAAAACGAAGCAGCGAGCAGTCGCGCGAACGCTCCCCAAAAATCTTATTCGTCCTTCCTCGTGCAAGCCTTCAAGGACGAGAGTTTCGGAGGCCTGCTCTTCCGGTTCAATCAGACACGCGCTTCATCGGGATGAAGATCACGGATCACGACAACAAAAACAGTGGAGGAGTTCTGTCTTAGCCTTGCGTCGAGAATCCACACGGAGAAGAACCAGAACTTTTAATAGCCAAAAACAAAGAGGCCAGAGGAAACGGTCGCCATTGATTTGCCATCAATCAGTACTAACCGCAGCCATTAGGCTAGCGAGCGCGCGCGTGTTGGCTCTTTCTAATTCCACAAGGGGGGCTACCACGTTCCACCTTATAAAGTGGTGTAACTCTCCTTCAACTCTCCATGTGGGACTAAGCAGTTTTAACTCATGCAAATAGATCTTTGAGATTTTATAGGAATTAATTAGAATATTAATTCCAACAATCCGCACGGATAGGTACTAAAAATGTGGCGATTTCTTTCTTCAATCGTCCGAAGTAAAAAAAGGCAATACAAGAATTTGTGAAGCACATTTCTGAAGTTCTTCTAGCCTGCTGGATTACAACCTGCTTCATAGTGCCTCTGCCTATAGACATGTAGACTTCTTTCCATCAGTCAATTTACCACAGATACAATGCATATTGTTTGGTAATTTTAATGTGCATGTAAATTTTGTAACGGGCCTGATCATCGGTGCATTAAGTAAATTATCGTGGCAGAAATATTTTCAGTGTACGTACATCGATGTTGATAAAAGTTACTAATTTGCTTTGTGCCTTATCTATGGATGCTAATCTTAATTAACCATATTGTGCTAAGAATATAGGGATTTTTTTTTTGCATGCCACTGCAAATTGAAGAAATCCCGGATATACCGTCACTTGTGTTACTGTTTCATACGTCAGTGGCATGAGGAATGGCATATCTGGGATCTGAAAATTTGCAGTGACAGATAAGGAGTTGCCCCAAGAATATACGACACAGCATGCAAGAGAACTCTGTTAGGTGTAACACCCTGATCACTCCATATAAAGTATAGGAAGACTGAACATGCAAGAGGCCCTTAATATTAACTAGACAAACCTAACGAGTGATGATCCTACTACTCATTAATTTTTACATTTCTTGGTTTACTCCCCTACCATTGCACCTTGCTATATATACATCCAGATCTCTTGCTTTCCTTCCCCACTACCACACCTTTCTGCCATTACAACTCATGGCCATTTTCTCCCTTCATTTTAAATTAGTGATTGGAATGAGAGATGTTGGGAAAAAAGATGATGCCACCACTGTCATTGGGTCTAGTAAGTTCTCCACAGCAAGGGCTTGACACTGTAAGAGTACATGTATGGCAAGATTATAAGAGAGAATAGAATCATTTAGGATGGTTTGTATCCGATATGGTTCATTCTATATCTCTAGTAGATTGATTTGATCTCCAAGTCACCTTGTACTTTTATATATATGCCTCAAAAGCTCAAGCAATACAATCAACAATTATTCCGACTATTCTATCTTCGTAAAGATAAAATGTTGGATCTCCATGCACTACATTAGAAGCTCAGGAAAAAGGAAAAGAATCTGACTCTGCATGGCCTCTGAACAAAATTTGTATCTATTAACATGTAATAGCATTATTCCATTTTGTCTTTTGTGCAAGATTGAGAACTAAAATATATGATTAGGATCATTAGGTACAGCCCAGATAAACATGCCGAACTTATGCGTCTCGAAGGTGCAATTAATTGCTTGAAGGAACCTAACCTAATGCAGACCAAAACTTTTAGTATTGTACGAGAGTAGTGCAGGGGAAAAGAGAGAACCTCAACAAAAGAGCTGGAAGGTGGAGCCAGAGGAGAGGGAACAGGTGGAGTTAGAAGAGAGGAAAGCGAAGAAGGTGAAGGCGTAAACGAAACAAAAGTGGAGTCGGAAAGGAGATCGACCCAATAAGAGAATCTGAGCTGATAGTAGAGAAACGAGGGTAGTAAGGTTGTGGCTAATCGAAGGTGACATCCTGAGAGATCCTTATCCGGCGAGCAACAGGGTCGTAACAACGATAAGCCTTATGCTCAAGACCATAGAAAAAAACACACTCAACTGTCTGAGTAGTCAGCTTGGTGCGCTCACGAGGTGGAAGAATGACAAAATAGACACAACTGAAATAGTGAATATGACTGTACTCTGGAGCCTAACTGTAGAGACGCTCAACAGGAGTAGAGCCTTGAAGAGTAGTGGAAGGTTGCATGTTGACGAGGAAAGTGGCAGTCGAGACAGCCTCAACTCAGAAGTGAGGTGGAACAGAATAGACATGCATGAGAGCGCGAGCTGTCACAAATAAGTGGCGATGCTTACGCTTAAAGACACTGTTCTGAACATGAGCACTAGGCCAAGAATACTGGGGAAGAGTACACTGCTCAGCGAGAAAGCGATGCAAGGCAGCATATAGGTACTCCCCAGTAAAGTTAGCGCGAAATACACGAATGGTCAAATCAAACTGAGTACGAACCATGGTGGTGAACATGTGGTAAATAAAGAGAAGATGACTATGAGAGGACATGAAGTAGATCCAAATATGACGAGAATAATCATCAATAAAGATCGCATAGTATCGATGTCCTCCTTTCGAAATGAAGGGAGCCGGACTCCAAACGTCAGAATGAATAATATCAAAAGGACAAATAGAAACAGAGTCTCTCGAGGGATAGAGGAGCTGTAGCTGCTTGCAAAGTTTGCAACCCATACAAGGTAAAGAGGTGCAAGTAGAAACAGACCCAAGAAGACCACGACCTATTAGAGACTGTACTCGGGATCCACAAAGACGACCCAAACAATAGTGTCACTTAGCAAAGGAAGCAGTAGAGGACGTAGAAAAAATAGAGGCGGATGTAGTGACTGACTGGTTGGTCGAGACAGTGGAAGGAGGATGCAGCTAATCGAGCTCCCAAAGATGCTACGAATCATGGCACCGAGGGCCAGTACCAAGCAGAGTCCCCATACGGCGATCCTGGACACAACAAGAGTCAGACTCAAGAATAACATGACAGTTATGATCAATGATCTAATAGGTCGACATAAGCTGCATAGTAAGATGGAGAACATGAGAGATGATATGAACATGAAAGGAAGAAGTGGAAAGGATGACTCGGCCTGCAACAGGAAGAGAGGTACTATATGTAGTTTGAACAGTGAAAGAAAAAATCATGGAACTCACAGAGGTGAGACGAGTAGAATCTGGTGTCATATGAAAAAATGTACCAGAATTCAAGATCCACGAAGACAAGATACCAAACAAGAAAGGTGGCTGAGGTGAGGAGGATTGCTAAGAAGTAAGTGCCAGACGAGCAGAACTCGAGGCAGGGGCGACAGTAGTGACATGATGCAGGACGACATCACGAGGCAGGGACGGTAGTGACGGCCCGAGGCTGGGGTGGCGGCGGTGGCCCGAGGTAGGAGCGACGGCGGTCTTCCGAGGCAGGAGCGGCGGCGGCGTCCAAAGACTGGAGTGGTGGCCCGGGGTAGGGGGCAGCGGTTGAGCTCCTTCCTTAGCCCCCGATGCCCGGATCTACCTCCCCATGACTCGAGGTAGGGGCGGTGATGACCCAAGGTAGTCGCAGCGGTAGAGACAGCCCAAGGTAGGGGCGGCAGCGGTGGCTCTAGCCAGGAACAGGGGCAGAGCCGTGCAGCCGATCGAAGGAAGCAACGGTGAGAGCCCGAGGTAGAGGCGACAGCGGTAGCCTAGAGTAGAGGGGTAAAGCCGGGCAGCTGGTCAGAGAAGTGGAGGCACTAGGCGGTGCTCGGGTAGGCAGGCGGAGGAGCTCGAGGCTAAGGGCGCCATGAGCTGGCTTGAGCTCGGGGAGCAGAGGGGTGATGGCTTGATCCAGATTGGAGGGGACGGATCTGGGCGTCGATGGCGGGATCCGAGAGGGGGTAGCTGGAGCTGGTATGGCCAGAGTTGGCTGGACGGCGACCGGAGCTGTTCGGGTGGCGGTAGGGGTTGGGCTGGCGGCGGCGGTGGGGGGTGTCACCGGATCCGGCGTAGCGACCGAACTCGAGGAGGGTTGGGCGGGATTCAACAGAATGAAGGTCGGAGCGGAGGCGCAGAATCTCGGGCCGACAACGCTGGGAGCAGAGGCGACTGGATCTGAGCGGCGGCGGGCGCGCGAAGTAGACGAAGGGCGGCGGCAGCTCAGGCTCGAGCATGGGATCGACGTCGGGGAGGGCCGGGGGTGCTCGGGGAAGAAGAAAAAACAAAGGAGGGGAGCTGGCGTCGATGGGGGAAGAAGAAAACAAAGGAGTCTCGGGCGACGACAACGACGGTCGGGTGAGGTATTGGGCTGGTGTTAGGGTTTCCATGGCGTTGATATGATGTTGGATTGAACCCATTCCTCTATTCCAATTGGTCAACGACCAATATAACATGTACAAGTGTTGGGGAATATACAAATAACACCCTCGGGTCAAAGGCCAATATAACATTTACAGATATTGATAAATATACGAAGAATACCCTAAGCAATATAAATATATATAACAGTTTTTATGTTTTCAAGTTGTTAGCGTGATAAAATAGAATATAAAATGACGTTACTAGTAAAATTCTAAAAACTACAATTATGTAATTTCTTGGAGTTCATGACGGTATTTATCTTCCAAAGTTAGTAACGAACTACTACAAATTACGAGACGAAACAGGTACCTCGTTCAAGTACAATTCAGTATACATGTATACTGAAGAGAACCACTGTAAACGTATTATGTTGCAGACTGATAGGAAAGAAAAATAACTTTCCTCGTCCGTGTCATCCAATAACATGTCCAGAAGTTATTCCAGAAGATTGTAGAATCTTCTAAAGAGAGGTTACCAAAATAAAAGACAAAATTGGCCAAAGGACACTGAAATTCTATATTCTTAGCTAGCGGCCATCTAAAAAACATGGTTTTGCCAGAAGTCATTCAAATTTTGTGGATATTGGCTCTCGAACACTGAGACGAGTGTTATATTATTATCTGTTGTGGGAGGAGAGAGAAAGCACGTAAAATATTGATTTTGCCCTTCCGACCTCCTTCGTTCCTATTCTTTCTTCTCTTCCCTTCCCCTCTCGATGGCGCCACCTCCTGCCTCATTGGGCCACCCTTGCACCGCCTCACCGCCGTCTGCTACCTCCGGTCGTGCCACCGCCGTCACCCTCGTTGCCGCCGCGTCGTCATCTTCAAGTTCCACTGCCGCCGCCATTGGAGCCGAGGGAAGCTCGCTGTCCCACCGCTTTGTACACGTTGCTCCCTCAATAAAACACGCACCAGACCGCACGCCTCCTCTTCGCTTTCCCCAAACCCAAAGATCTACCTCATTGTTGTTTGGCCTGAACGCCGCGCCCCTTTCTTCTTCCTCTCCAACCGCCCTCGCTGTGATCTCCCTCTCCAGTGAGAATCTTCCAAATTCTTTCACGTCATGCCGTGTTCCCGATCTCCCTCTACCTTTTCCCCATCTCGTTCCGGCGAACCCACCACTCTAGCACACCCCGCCATCACCACCCTCTTCTCCGACACCGGCCAATCCGCCCTGTCGCCACCGACCACCTCCGGCACTCCCGTATGACCCGGTGGCTCGCCTCTCCGCCGCCGCGTTCGTGCTAACTCCCATAGGGTGTTGCGTAATAGCGCCGCCACCGTCACCCATGCATCCGCTGCCGCCACTCTCCACTAGCGTTGTCGCCGGCGCTGCTGTTCGCGACGCCGCTTCTCATCGTCTCCTCGGGACCCCAACCCATTCTAGTGCCACCCACGACTCCTCGCCATCTCTTGCCGCCGCGCCGTCGCCCAAAACCGATTGTCACTTCCTCTGCTTTCTCTAAAGTTTCGCTTATTTCCTTCACGTGGGTCCCACTAGTCATAGAGGAGGATGGAAGGGTATAAAGGTCATTTTGTAGTGTTTTTCCACTACTACAAAACAGGCAATAGAAGACGCCTGTGATAAAATTATCACAGATGGTTCTTCGTTAACCGTCTGTGATATGGACATATCACAGACGGTTTATTAATACAACCGTCTGTGATACTTCACAGGCGGTTGTAAGTAAGAACCGTTTGTGATAATACTAGTTATCACATACGGTTCTTTATACTAATCGTCTGTGAAGTATCACAGACGATTGAATACAAGAACCATCTGTGATAGTTATTTATCACAGACGGTTCTTGGACGTTGTAAGTAAGAACCGTCTGTGATAATACTAGTTATCACAGACGGTTCTTTATACTAATCGTTTGTGAAGTATCACAGATGGTTGAATATAAGAACCGTCTGTGATAGTTATTTATCACAGACGGTTCTTTACAAGAACCGTCTATGATAGTCTCTTGTAAAGAACCGTCAAGAACCGTCTATGATAGTCTCTTGTAAAGAACCGTCTGTGATATACAAGCACTATAAATAGAAGCTCCGACAGGCCCCCCTGCCCATTCCATTTGAGGCGCCGCACCCTGCTGCTGTTGCTGCCTCCTCCCCATTGGCCACCGATCGCCGCTTCTCCCGCTGCGCCACCACGTTCTTGCCGCCTCCTTCCACGCACATTGCCGCCATTCCTTTAATTTGAGCTCTCACCCCGCCGCCTCCTCCCCATTGCGGCACCTCTCTGCCTCCTCCCACATTGCGCCACCTTGGAGAGAAGGGTAACGATCAGAACCCTTTATTTTTGCTCTAGACTAATCACTAATGTGTAACGATCTGTAACCCTTTATATTTGCTCTAGACTAATCACTAATGTGTTTGGTCATTATGAAGGGTACTTGCGGTTTATTAATATAATTTAACACTAATTAATTTGTTATGTGCGTATACGTGTAGATGGACCGAAACTAGATATACATTGAGAACCGTGTGAGTGAAGAGTATATTAATGGCGTGTTTGCTTTTAGAAGAGTCGCCGAGCAGGATATGTTGAAGAAGGAGATAAAATTTATGTACTGTCAATGCATTGATTGCGGTAATATAAAAATGTTTAACAACCCAGCGCAGATCGAAGCTCACTTAATGCGAAGGGGTTTCAAAAAAGGATATACATGTTGGACCAGTCAAGGTGAAGAGCAGATTATACCGAAAGTCAGTAACGATGACATCGCCAAGGAAGTCAACGATATGCAGGGTGTGGAATGTGCTTTTGATGAGGATAGATCGCATGATGACAATCTAGATCAGATGCTACGCGATGCAGAAGGGAACTACGGTGAGAGAGAGTTTTGTAAACTGTCTGTGATAACCGCCTGTTATCACAGACATAAAATTTCAGACGGTTCAAAAACCGTCTGTGTTGAACTTTTCTGTAGTAGTGTTCTCTACAAAACAACGGATAATAATATAATACTCGTCTCAGTGTTCTACAACAAATATTCATAAAATTTGAGTGTCTTTTAGCAAAATCATGTTTTTTTAGGTGTCCGCACTAAGAACACAAAATTTCAATGGCACTGTAGCCAATTTTGTCAAAAAATAAAACTAGAACACACGAACAACATAAGTCACGGTGAGACAGGAGATACCCGGCTTTGCCTTCAGTCGGTGTACAGACATGAATACAGGCCGTTGTTGCTTTATTTATGTTTTCTACGATTCATCCAGGTGACGCATAAAGTTTTGTTATCACATGAGAACAATTGCTAAATACACTGCAGCACACTGCTAGTTTTATTCATGTAAAGAACGTAAACAATAAATGTTTAGAGAGGAGAGAAAATTTTCAAAGAAATGATTTTCCAAAGAAAATACAATGCGAAAACGGTTAATCTCAGACTCGGAGCATGCGGTGGGTGCAGACTATAGGTTGAGCCTCCAATGAGAATTTCGTTAAACTGAAACTAGATTCAACTGTATCCCAGATGCGAGGTATTGGTTTTAAATACTATGTTGATTCTGACGAGGCATTCCGTTTAAGTTCTGATGTACAATGACCAGCAAAATGTAAATTATGCAGCTGGATTAAGAAATAACCTGAATTAAGTATGGCACTCATTTCATATCAAGGTGAAACGGGTTAGGTCAATTTGGTTCGCTGTCTACACAGAGTGACACCCACAAATCTACACAAGAATTGCAGACACTGCTTTCTAAGCAATAAAAATTGATGGCATGCTTATTTCGGTAGATCTATTTTGCCTGAAAGTCATTATAAAACGGTACAATTCTGCCTTTGAAAAATTAGAAGTCAGATTTCGAGTGGGAGTGCCAACGCCTTTTGTATGAGCAAAACGAATCTCTTATATCTGACATGTAAATGTATGCCTACAAGGAGCAAAACGAATCTCTTATATCTGACATGTAAATTCTACAAAATGAAGGACAGCAACAGTCACCAGTATAGCTAGTTGATTGAGCATATTGACAACCAAAGAGGGTACTACATTGTTTGCCTTGGACAATGAGAGAAAAACCCTTCATTATTTTCTGACGAGTGAAGCCCTTGAGTACAGTGAGTTGACTGAACCTAACTTCTGTTGGTGCCATCAATATGTATACCACAGCCCTTGATATCTCTCAATGCAACTTTGCTATATATACGACCATCCACACCTCCTGCTTTTCTCTTCAGCGGCAACATCTTGCTAGCAGTATAGGTTACAGACCACTTAAATTCTTTGCACTTTTCTTATCAAAGAAAAATCGTGATAGGAATGAGAAGCCTTAGGAAAGAAATCACCACCTTTTAGCCCAGACGCGTTTAGTCTTCTCTGCTAATGCCACTGGAGGACTAATAAATCTGGCACACGCGATCCGTTCTTACTGCTGAGGAGTTTGGGCAAGCCGTCCCATGCACTGTAGATTGTTGCCATTAACCAATCTGATCTTATCAACAAGGTAGATGCTGATGTCCTATAGTATGTATTACCTTTTTTTTTTCAAAGTTTTTTTTTCTCGAGAACACGCAAAAGATTTGTGCGTCATTCAATTAAAGAGAGGACGAGGAACATCCCAGAAAAGGGTTTTACAACGACGACGTGGTGCCTACATTAGGGAACCAGCCAACATAAAAGTAAGAAAAGAAAAGACATTGCCGAAAATACAACCAAGGAAAACAACACTACTGGAGCAGCCAAGAACTCAAACATGCCACTCCTGCATGAATCCACAACACGCCTTCCTGTTTGATTACATCCACAATGCCATCCAAGGTACTATATTTATTATTAAAAACCCTGGCATAAGTACATGACTAAAAGTTAGTAAGATAGCAAAAAGATTACGCATCAAACTTCAACGTCAACTTATTATAAATGTCTATCTGATATATATGCGCTCCAACCTCCGGCCAAAGTTGCAGTAGGGTCTAGCAAAGGTAGATGCACAATTAGCGTAGATTTTGCAAGCAGGGAGAAGTCGTGCGAAGCGTTTTCTATAAACCTGATTCGCACCTTCTGTGGAAGACCAGAAGAGGAGATGGGTTTTGGAGACACTGCTTTCACCACATACTGTGTACAACCTCGCAGGGATGGAGTATTCAAACAGTACAGCGTGAGGGAGGAAGAAGGTAATGACATTTGCCACGTTTCCTTCTGTGATACACAGCCAACACATTGAAGAGAACCACGTTAACGTCTGACGAAAAATTGGAAACACAGTTAATGCGTGCCACAGAAACCCCTCGGGATTAGTGAAATTCAAACATTCAGATTTGAACCGTTTCTATGCGTAGAGATGTCACATCATCGTGCATAATTATGTGGTGCAAAAAAAAAGAAGGTCCATCCCTGCACACAACAGGACTTGAAGTCAATTCGCCACTCAGACGCATGCCATGCGCGAATCTCCGCTCCATTCAGTGCATACCGAGAGTGGTGGTGAGGCATGCACACATGTGTATTTTTCGGTTGCTTGCATCAACTAGGTATGGATCTCCTAGAGTAGCATGTGGTACTAAAATTTTAACTTTCTAATGTATATGAGTGAGCCTTTTGCCATTTTCTAAAATTTATGAAGAATTTTATTTGGGCCAAGCTCATATACTACAACCCATGACACAAGAACAGCAGGTAAACAAACATGTTAGACAGGATGGTGTCTCGGCTTCCTACATGCATGATATCTTCTCTTCCGAAGGATCACGCGTTCACATGATAGTTGTACGCGTTCACATGATAGCTGTAATCTACATATGTGTAACTTATGTACTCTAATTTCAACAATCAAAGATAGCGTCAATTTCCTCGTTTACATGGTATCAGAGTGGTACCGCTCCTGAGCTGCCACCTCCACAGCTTCCGTCGTGCCGCCCCTGGGAGACGATCTCATCTACATTATCTCTCCCAGGGGCTGCGCAACTTATAGTTTAAGTCGTGTCACCGATCATCCGATCGCCTACCAATTAGAGTTTTTCCCTGCCATCTTCAAATCGGGTTTTCTCTTTTTTTTTCCGATTATAGATCGGCTGCGCCGCCTGCCGACTGCGGCGACGCCTTGGCTCCGGACTTCACCGCCTCGGCTTCGACCATTCTGGCGCCTCCTCTCTTCCGATGACGTCGTGGCGTGACGTGACCGCTTGTCGACACGGCCCTCCCTCCACGGCCTTCCGAGCGTCCCGTCTATCGTTGTCATCACGCCGGATCATCATCACCGGA
Source organism: Hsuehochloa calcarea (assembly GCA_036346395.1). Taxonomy (NCBI): domain Eukaryota; kingdom Viridiplantae; phylum Streptophyta; class Magnoliopsida; order Poales; family Poaceae; genus Hsuehochloa; species Hsuehochloa calcarea. The sequence goes on along the minus strand of CM070599.1, from coordinate 16,557,816 downwards.
CCGTCGTCCGCGAGACTTCCGTCTTCACCGAATTTAGGTCAGTCTGAATGTCCGCCTTGACGACGTTCCGACTGCGGGGGCGTGTTAGACAGTATGGTGCCTCGGCTTCCTACATGCATGACGTCTTCTCTTCCAAGCGATCACGCGTTCACATGACAGCTGTACGCGTTAACATGATAGTTGTATGCGTTCACATGATAGCTGTATGCGTTCACATAATAGCTGTAATCTATATATGCGTTCACATGATAACTATACGCGTTCACATGATAGATGTACACGTTCACATAATAGTTGTACACGTTCACATAATAGCTGTAATCTATATATGTGTAACTCATGTACTATGATTTCAACAATCAAAGATAGCGTTACTTTCTTCGCTTACATAGTATAAGAGTGGTGCCGCTCCTGAGCCGTCGCCTCCATAGCTTCCGCCGCCCCGCCCCTAGGAGATTATCTCATCTCTATAATCTCTCCGGGGGGTTGCACAACCTATAGTTTAAGTTGTGTCACTGATCATCCAATCGGCTACCAATTAGAGTTTTCCCCGGTCATTTTCAAATCAGGTTTTCTCTATTTTTTCCGATCATAGATCGGTTTGCGTCGCCCTGCCGACCCGTCGACGTTCCTCGGCCCCAGACTTCACCGTCTCGGCTTCGACCTCTCTGGCGCCTCCTCTCTTCCGATGACGTCGTGGCGTGATGCGGCGCGCTCGTCGACACGACCCTCCCTCCATGGCTTTCCGAGCGCCCCGTCTACATGCATGACGTCTTCTCTTCCGAGGGATCACGCGTTCACATTCTAGTTGTACGCGTTCACATGATAGCTGTACGCGTTTACATAATAACTGTACGCGTTCACATGATAGATGTAATCTATATATGTGTAACTCATGTACTCTGATTTGAATAATCAAAGATAGTATCACTTTCCTCGCTTACAAAACATGCAGATAACAATGACCGCATCATAAAGAACTTTGCATGTAGAGAATAGGTGAAGACACCCTGATTTTAGCAAATGCCTGAAGTTACCACAAATATTCAAAGACAAAGTAAGAAATTAATACATGCCTCTATTATGTTTGTTTAGAGTTCGCAACCCCACATATTTGTATAGCTGGTTTCCTTTGCAAACTTTACAGTTGCATCTTCACAGTTGGAATCTGTATGTGGTACTCTCTGTTATTTGTACACACCCCTTGTTAACAATAGCTTAACTATATCTATACTGATTAGGTACTCCGAGGAAACTATCACATTAATCACAAAAAAGAAAAAAATCTCGCTGTTAATCAGGTAGACCCAAGTTATAACAGCCACTACTATAAAACAGGTCATAGAAGACGCCTCATCACAGACGGTTCCAAGACGAACCGTCTGTGATATGTAACTATCACAGACGGTTCCAAGACGAACTGTCTGTGATATGTAACTATCACAGACGGTTCGTGGTTAGAACCGTCCGTGATTTTAGATTTACAATAACTTACTCTCGATTTTACCATGGCAACCAATACTGCTGTGGTAGGCTTTGGCGACCAATGCTCGTAGTGGTAGGGTTTGGGCGACCAATCCTCCGCCGTGGTAGGGTTTGGGCGCCAATCCTCTGCCGCGGTAGCTAATCCATCGCCGCGCACACAATCTCTCAGAAGAACCGTGCGTGATGAGACGCCATCACGCATTTGCTCAGATAAGAACCGTCGTGATGAGTCGCTCATCACGCATTTGCTTGTGATACGAACGACGGAAAAATAAAAATTTGCACTTAATGGGCGGGTTGCCAAAAATCTCTATATTAACAGAGTCCTTCATCTCTTCCTTTGCCATCTCCATCTCCTCCTCGCCATTTCTCCTCCGCCATCTCCGTTTCGCCGACCTTGCGCTCCGGCCTCCCGGAGCTCGCCGCCCATGGCCTCCTCCACTCGCGCCACCTCGTCGTCGCCGGCCTCCCACGACCTCGTCACCCCCGGCCTCCTCTACTTCGTCGCCCCGTCCTCCCCTGAGTTCGTCGTCCGCGGCCTCCTCCACCTCGCCCCGGCCTCATCGTCGCCGGCCTCCCATGACCTCGTCACCCCAGCCTCCCACGACCTCACTCTCTCTACTCCCCCCTTTTGCTCTGTGATGTGGATTACTACTGTGATGTGTTAATGCTATGTGAATAGATTGAGTTGATGCTACTGTGATGTGGGTGATGCATGCCATGTTGTTTTTAGTGCTTTGTGAATGGATTGAGTTGATACTACTGTGATGCTGCGGCTATTGTGGGAAAGCTAGCGAAAAGTTCAATCCGAAAATACATATCAGATTCATTCGCGAGGCTTGGGAGGCTCCAGACGAAGTGAAAATCCGTTTTCATTTTTTTTGCCATAGAAAAAACTATCACAGACGGTTTTGTTTAGAACCGTCTGTGAAAACAGACTATCACAGACGGTTATATTCACGAACCGTGTGTGATAGCCTTTTTCACAGACGGTTTTGAACCGTGTGTGATGACCTCGTGTCATCATAGACACAAAAATTCAGACGATTCAAAAATCGTGTGTGATGATGGTTTAGAACTGTCTGTGATGAGTTTTTGTGTAGTAGTAGGCTTAGATTTTTTAAAGAAGACTCCATGTCACGTACAATAAGAAATAGAAAGACATTTGGAATAAAGAATGAAAAAAATTAGCTATTTGATTTCCATACAAATTTCAAAGTAAAATACCTAAACAACTGAAATTCAAAAAAAAAAAAAAATCAAAATTGGTAGTGGGATTTGTGTACAAATTCCTACCTAAATAAAAAAATCCTGAATAGAAATAAAATAAATTAGAAATTTAATTCCTGTATGAATTCTAAATTAAAATCCCTAAAAATATTAAATTCCAATCTAAAATGAAAATTTGGAATACAAATAAAATGAAACTAGCAATTTGATTTTCAAAAGAATTCTAAATTAAAATCCCTAAATATATCATTTTCAGAATAATAACTAGCAATCGAATTTGTATACAAATTCAAACCTAAAACTAAAAAAAACTCATGTCAGATGCAATACAAAATATGTAGATTTTAAATAAAGAATAAAAGCAAAGCTAGTAGTTTTATTTTTATAAAAATTAGAAAATAATAAAAATTCAAAGTAAGAACTAAATTAAAACAAAAAATTTAGTTTTTATTCACAATTAAAATAAGATCCTGCGGATTCAAGTTATAATGACTTACAACAAAAGGAAGAGTCCATGTTAAGTAAAATAAAAAATAATTGAAATATGAAATAAAAATAAAATAAAATAAAATAAGCAAATTGATTTCCATACAAACTGCAATGTAAAATCCCTAAACTGCTCAAATTTGGAAAGGAAATTAAATTACCAGTTAGATTAGTATATAAATTCTAACCTAAAACTAAAACAAAACTGTATCTCATGTACAATCCAAAAATATGCAATTTCGTAAGAAAAATTAAAGAAAAATTAGTGGTTGTACTTTATACAAATTCTGAACTAAAATTCTATAATATTAAACTTTACAATAATACTTAAATGAAAACTATAAATCTGGTTTTTATTGGGAATCAAAATTCTAAAGTATGCAAATACATATTATTCAAAAGGAAAAAATAAATTAGTAATTTTAAAGAACTAAAATTCGAATAAAAACTAAATGAAATTGGTAGTTTGATTTATGACGATCTCAAAAGTAAAATCCTTAAGTAGTTGAAATTTAGAGAAAAAAAAACTAAATGGAAATTTGCAATTGGATTTGGTTACGATTTCCTAAAGAAGGCATCCCTGCATGGATAATCACCACAACATTTAGGCATGCCTCAAGCTACCAGCCAGCTAATATCCCATTGTATTGACGAGTTAGAAAGAGAAAGGGGAAAAAGGGTAATGCTAGCACTACTACAGAGAAGGCTATACTTAACGCCTCATCACAAATGGTTCCCTAGAATCTTTCAGTATTGTAATTATCACAGACGATTTTATAAGCGCGACCGTCTATATTACTAGCGATGGATAGAACTGGTTGTGATACGTAATTATCATAGACTTTTTTTAATAAGATCCGTCTGTGATAATTGTAGACATCATAGATGGTTTTTAATTAGAACCGTCTGTAATAATTCACAAATAATTCTTATTTAAAAAAAGTATGTGATAATTACATATCACATACAGTTTGTGGTTAGAAGTGTGTGTGATATGTACCTCTTAAACGCATCAATGCCGCTTCGGCTCCCCGATGCGTCTCTTCGTCTCGTCCCCAATGCGTCTCTTCATCTCACGTGTTGAATTTATTACTTATTTTATAAAAATGATCATCCGTCACTGAAGATGAATCCCCACATTGCTCTACTATCAAGCACAAACAATTTTTAAGAAATGGCTCTCTACTCTTTTTCCATGTCGTTGGCATTGATGGCCTAACTGGCCATCCTTTACGAGTACCTCTCCAGTCGTACATTGGCGGATGCTGCGCAAGGACACTGTGCCAACAGTGTCCTCCCTCCTCCGACGGAGGTTATACCGGGGTAAGTGACGGTGATGTTCTGTCGTCGAGATGACCTCCTCTGCCGTGTGATGCGGACATCCTTAGCTACGTTGCTTCATATAATGTTTTCAATTCATTAAATACCTCAGAACAACATGAGCTTACTAAGAGAGTTGAAAAATAAGAGAAGCTTATCCAACAGGTGAATCTGTTCACTGAATTTACTTTTAAATTAGTTGAGAATTTCATACTACCTAAAACTAGTGTTTTGCTTGTGCTCAGATTGGAAGATTCAATAATGAACGGAGATGAAGGATATGAGGTTATTCTTGAAGAAAGGCCATCACAATGGAGGAGAAGCTCGTGGGAGACAAGCAGGTGAAGAGAAGCCCAAGAATCCAAGTCAAATTCGAAACTTCCACAAGCCCAACCGAAATCAAATTCGGAATCAACTCAGAATCAAATTCGGATTCGAAATCAGCATCAAATTCGGATTCGGAATCAGCAGGACAGTCCGGATTAAAACGGTCATAACTTTCACAAACGGAGTCCGATTCGAGTGTTCTTGGGCTTGTTGGAAAGATAACTTCAAGCCCAATCCAACGGATCCTCCGTCACTCCGAAATTCCTTCTGGATAAAAAATATATGATTAAATCAATGTGACGGTTGTAAAATTAGAGTTTCCTTTTTTATTTTGGAATGTATCGAAATTGGAGTAGGACTCCAAATTCGAATTAGAATAGGAGTAGGGCCTCTTGGCCAGCCATGAGGAGGAGAAGGGGCACTATATATAGAGGGGTGGACCCCCATTGTAACCTCAGACCACGTTTAATATATATTCAAAGCTTTTGCTTGATTCTCCTGTTGTGCTTATAGCCAAAACAGAGGGAATTAGGCGTTGAGAACAAGGGGTCATTCTTGCTTTTTCGTTGGGAATTGAGGGTTCGACGATCAGCGGGGATCCAATCAAGTGTGTGTTTGGGTGAATTTTTCATAGAGTTGCAAGTCCGTGCATTGGCGCGGGGGATCAGCTGGTGGTTCGTCAGGATACACAAGTTATCGAGAGGTTCTACGTCGAGAAGATCGGGCACCCCGCATCAGGTGGTATCAGAGCGTCAGGTGCACTCGGTAGAATCTTTATCCAGTTATCTAAATTTTTTTCCTATACACGAAAAAGACATACAAAAAAATTTCTTTCCGCCGTAGTATTTAATTTGTTATTCTAGTGAGTTTTGTTAAGTTTTTGTCCATTGGAATCAAGTTTAGTTTGCTAATCTTGAATTCTTTTGCATTGCTTTTATTTGAGCCTAGTTTGATTTTTTTTAGTCGTGTTTATAAAAAAACACAAAATAAGTGAGAAACCAATTTATCCTTTGTCAACCTTTCAATCCTTTGCGAATACTTTGAACCTATTTAAGACTAGCTAAATCGTTGCTGAGGGCTGCATATTAATATTTTTTCTTGCAATTGTTCAAAGATCAAAAGGTGGGAAATATTTTTTGCTCATTTTGGTAGAACAAGAATTTTGGCCATAGTTCAAAAAAAAGAAGGAAAAAGAGAAGAAAAAAAAGAAAAAAGAAAAAAAAAGAAAAGAGAAAAGAGAAAAGGAAAAAGAAAGCGCATAGCCGAACCATAAACTTGAGCGAAAATCCCCACTCATTCTTGATTCAATTGTTAGAATATCAATATTTTGTGCAATCTTGTGCCCTAGTTTTATTATTTGCAACTAGCTAGCGTCGTTCTATAACTTGTGCAATACGAGCTATTTTGTTCTTCACTTATATCTTACATAGCTCATTCCTTGATTGCACTAAGTTCCAATATCTTTGCGTGTGAGTTGTTTTGATTTTCACTTATATCTTTGTGATCGGCAACTAGGCATTGAATTCTAGTTTGGATATTTACTTAGCCATACAATACCTAAAATTTTCAAATTAAGTAGGTATCCATACCAAACTCCACAAAACACCTATTGTCGTGCTTTGACTTACTCTTGAAATTCGCTCACACATCACCTTGTGGTTCCTGCTGCCCTGAAGTGTAAGTATTGTTGATCTTAATTCCTTTCGGAACGGTAAAGAAACTTCACCTTGTTAGGATTGTGAGTTGAGTGACCTCTACATATACACATACACCTAGATACATATTCTTTGCTTTGCTGCTAACAATGGCAGATCGCGAGTATACGTATCTTCCCTTCTATGGTAGTAATGATCCAGAGGAGTATCTTGAGTGGGTACAAAACATGGAGTTCGAGCTTGAATCCCATAAGTTCGAATCAGAAGTCAAGGAAGTGAGAGTGGCCACTTTGTTTTTTACGGACTATGCCTCTAGTTGGTGGAAACAACTAAGTGGAAAACGATTCATTACATCTTGGGTCTGTTTAAAAAGCGTCATGAGAAGAGAATTTGTTCTATCCTATTATGAGCGGGAACTACTACGCCACGTGGAGAGCATTACACAAGGATGCAAAGTTGTCCAAGATTACTACATTGAGTTGAATCATGCAATGCGTCGTGCCAATATCACTAGTGCATATCAAGAAAAGACATACTTCAAAGCAGGCTTGAATTATCAGGTTATTGCTATACTTCAAAATGAATATTTTCGTAGTCTGCAAGATCTTGTGAAATATGCTATGAAGGTAGAAAAGAGACTTAAACACATTCAAGCACATCAATTAAATCTGCGCTGACTCTTTAGTTCTAATTCATCCACTGGTGTGTCACTTGAGAAGAAGATCGAGCATGGGAATTTTTCTTCGACCGAGGTGATGAGTAGTGTTGCCCCGTCACAACCCGCACCACGTGAGGAGGTCATGGTTGGTGGTAGTTGTGTCCTTGCTGGCCCACGGTCTTACAAGGATGAGATGTATCAAAACCCATGTGAGAATGAGAGCCACATAGCCAAATTGAGTGAGAGTGATAAAAAGAGTGAGTTGTGTGAGTCCACCATATGCGAGGTTGAGAGCATCCCAATTGAGAGTGTGAGAGATACACAAAAAGAAAAGAGAGAGATAGATGATAGGACAAGTAAGATTATTTTTGAACCTAACAACTTACCTTCTATTTCTAGTGTTGTATCACACATTGTGCAGGTGGACCAAGCAAATAAGGAGTTGGACATTCAAGAGCCCTCGCCATTGGAAGAGAAAGATGAAGATATAACCATGGTTGGAGAGGGAATACATGATACCCCGTGGTTACATGATGACATTACAATACCCGCGGCACCTACAACAACTGAGGAGGACGATCAAGGTAATACTATTTGTACTAAATCGATAGATCATCAAGACAAGGTGCGTGAAACTGAGAACTCCATTATTCCTTTGATGATTCCATGTTCTAAATTTGATATGCTTAATTTGCATAATATGGAATTGATTACTCATACAGAAGTTCTTACTAGAATATCCCTTAATGATTCTTTGTGTCATATCATATTCGATAAACCAAAAGAGGTAGTTAGTGTTATTAAGAAGGTTCTTGAAATTTCACATTTAAGATCACTAGTAAATAGCTACATACACACATATAAATTCAATTTGATCAGAGATTTTGGTGTAGACAACAACATGTTTCAAGTTTATCGAATATGCATTACCTGTGATAATCTTGTTGATTTAAAATTACATGTTTTGCGCAAACCATCTATTGAGCAATGTCACGGTCTCTTTAAGATGGGTTTAAATACAAGTGTCTATTGTTTAGAACGCAACATGATGCCTACTTGTTTATCTCTTAAATGTATAACTAATCAGAATAGCGCAGTTAAAGCATGTAATGGTATCAATTGGTTTTCACCCACTTTAGTTGACTTTCATGTTGGGAAGGTTAAATTTTATCATATGAGTCAGTTGGGCAATTTGAAATATGATTTTGAGCTATCGATTGTGCAAAACAACAAGAAGAACACAATAATTGATTCATACATATACCATGCATATACGTTGTTTTATTCGTCTAGCACATTTTCAGGCTATCAAAAGCCGAGGACGGCTTTTTTTGAAGAAAGGGAGGATGATGCGGACATCCTTAGCTACGTTGCTTCATATAATGTTTTCAATTCATTAAATACCTCAGAATAACATGAGCTTACTAAGAGAGTTGAAAAACAAGAGAAGCTTATCCAATAGGTGAATCTGTTCACTGAATTTACTTTTAAATTAGTTGAGAATTTCATACTACCTAAAACTAGTGTTTTGCTTGTGCTCAGATTGGAAGATTCAATAATGAACGGAGATGAAGGATATGAGGTTGTTCTTGAAGAAAGACCATCATAATGGAGGAGAAGCTCGTGGGAGACAAGTAGGCGAAGAGAAGCCCAAGAATCCAAGTCAAATTCGAAACTTCCACAAGCCCAACCGAAATCAAATTCGGAATCAACTCAGAATCAAATTCGGATTCGGAATCAGCATCAAATTCGGATTCGGAATCAACAGGACAGTCCAGATTAAAAAGGTCATAACTTTCACAAACGGAGTCCGATTCGAGTGTTCTTGGGCTTGTTGGAAAGATAACTTCAAGACCGATCCAACGGATCCTCTCTCACTCTAAACTTCCTTCTGGATCAAAAGATATGATCGAATCAATGTGACGGTTGTAAAATTAGAGTTTCCTTTTTTGTTTTGGAATGTATCGAAATTGGAGTAGGACTCTAAATCCGAATTAGAATAGGAGTAGAGCCTCTTGGCCAGCCATGAGGAGGAGAAGGGGCACTATATATAGAGGGGTAGACCTCCATTGTAACCTCAGACCACGTTTAATATATATTCAAAGCTTTTGCTTGATTCTTCTGTTGTGCTTATAGCCAAAACAGAGGGAATTGGGCGTTGAGAACAAGGGGTCGTTCTTGCTTTTCCGTTGGGAATTGAGGGTTCGACGATCTTCGCTTGTGGTCAGCGGGGATCCAATCAAGTGTGTGTTTGGGAGAATTTTTCATAGAGTTGCAAGTCCGTGCATTGGCGCGGGGCATCAGCTGGTGGTTCGTCAGGATACACAAGTTATCGAGAGGTTCTACGTCGAGAAGATCGGGCACCTCGCATCACCGTGTCTTTTGGCTAGTGTGCAGCTTCTGGTGAGCTAACCTCGCCATCGACGTAGTCCACCAGATTGACGTTGCACATCTACAGGAGGATTATCGTTTCTTGGAATGCTACATGAAGGTAGCGAGTGACTCGCTACGCAAGTCAATCTTTCTGAAAGGAATAGAACCACTCAACTCATCAAGCATATCATCTAACCTAGGAATGGGATGACGATACCGTATTGTGATATTATTAATGGCTCTACAGTCAACACATATACGCCAACTACTATCTTTCTTAGGAACCAAAAGAACAGGAACATCACATGGACTAAGGCTTTCCCGTACGTACCCTCGGTGCAAAAGGTCTTGGATTTGTCGTTGAATTTCCTTTGTCTCTTCTGGATTGGTCCTATACGCCGCACGGTTTGACAAAGTCGCTCCCGGAATTAAATCAATTTGGTGTTCAATCCCTCTAATAGGTGGCAGTCCCGGTGGTATTTCAGCTAGAAACACATCCTCATATGCCTGCAAAAGGTTAGTGACAGCAGACGGCAAAGAGCTAGATATATCATCAAGTGAAAATAAAACATCTTTACATATCAAAGCATAGCATGGCATATCATGATGAAAAATTTCAGTAAGATCAGATTTGGTTGCAAGCATGACACAACTCTTTAATTTAATTCCCTTGGTCCTAGAACTAGGTGCCAACCGTTCTTTCTTAGGTGGGAAAATATTCTTCACTACTTGCTGATTTTCAGATTCATATTCAAGTTCTTTCTTCTCATTTTTAGCTAGGTCTTTATCACAATTCACAATTTTAGTTGGCGTCAAAGGCAGTAAAGTTATTTTCTTTCATTTGTGCATAAGAGAGTATTTATTACTTCTACCATGATGTGACGCGACTCGAGGTGGTTCGGCCGCAGAGAGGATGATCCGAGCTGCAACAGTTGGCAGCGTCCCGGGCGAAGGTGACTAGGTCTTCGGGGTCGGCAGAGCGAGGCGAAGCAGGTCCACACGGAACAAGGATCCCTGGACCTTTGTAGCCTTGGGACACATTCGGGGCACGGACACGGGAACAACGGCGACGGTGTGTCCACATTGTGCGTGCGTGCGCAGTAGTGGCGGCGATGTTGGCTGACATGCGGGCGTAGGCACACTACGGTTCTAGCGGCACGTGGCATGGGCTGCACGGAATGGGCCTGCGGAGGGATGTGGGCTAGGGTTAAGGTGGGTTGGAGAACGAACAAAAGAGGAATGGGCCGAGCCAATTTGGCCCACAAGGATTTTCAGAATTAGGAATTGATTTAGGATTTTAGAAAAAGACTGAAATTCAAATGAGGCAAAATAAATAGCAAATAAATTCAGACAAATCTAATAAAACTCAGGAAAATGAATTGGAGCACAAGTAACCTAAATTCCACTATTTTCATTTAATGGATGTTTACATAGGTCAAATTAAATAGTTTAAATTTAATAAATTCCCAATTAAGCTTTATTAATTCAAGGAAAATTGGTGATGTTTTTCAGGGACCTAATGTACACAAAATATTTTTAAAAAAACTCAAATTTTGGGTTGTTACAATGATGATGGTGAAATATATGAATGATAAGCTTCTTATGTGTATGTTTACTGTTTTACTATGTACTTGCTAAGTCTTGAACTCACCCTTGCTTCGTTCTTGTTTTTGTGTGAACATTGAATGCAAAATGTATGGAGTGGGAATACACATCATGTGCAAGCAACCATGAATTTATCACCTTTAGTTATCTCAATTATATCTTGTAGAATTAGCTCATCTAATTGGAACTTGAAGTGGACATTTAATACTCTAGGGTAGTTGCGTGGATCATGAGTAGTGCTAGTGCATGTGGTAATAATGAGTTATGGATGCGTTTATGGTAATAGTTTATTTAATAGTAATGTTGTTAGTCAATGCTTCCAGCGCTTGGTTCGAGCGTTCTCGCAAAGTGCGAGGTCCCATGTTAGGTGTGAATGTTTATCCTTATTTATATTATCTTGATATGCTTGTTGTAGGATAACTTGATGTAGAGTTTTATTTAGAGATATGATTGCAGTAATTGTAAATAATTATGGTTTAAATTTAGAGTGAGAAGTGTAGTGGTGATATTCTGGGCTCTTTGTTGGGTTGGGGTGTTACGGTGTCGATAAAAAACCGAAGAAAAATCAATAAGCCATAACAAGCTTACAAGGTTTTGTCTCGCATCACAATTCCAACACTTTGTGCTTCCAAAATTTTGTGTAGCTAGATGAACTTTTGCATTGTTTACAACCATTTGTTTCTATCTTTCATAATCTTTCCATTGAATATCTTGGATCGCTTATTTTCTTGAAGGCTGGATCATATGTTAACATTTTCATTTTACTCACATGGCTATGTACCAATTGGTATAATGGAGTAGACTGACATTGAAATCCCACAATTGTTTGGCGACTTTCCTGTTGATTGCATGAGTTTTAATTCAGCAACATTGTAGTCAATAAAGTATTTGCCAGTGACTCCTGGAACCTGAGGATGCAAGTCCGGAAGTCCCAGAAAATGCGGCAGCTACACCCTTCATGAACTGAGAATCAATCTTATGCAGTTACAGGTTCAATTTTTAGGCCGGTTCAAGTGTTTAAAGTGCACCAAAAAAATTTGGCCGATTCAAAAATTTCTAGGCACCCGCCGAGAAAAATGCATGGTCAGCATGAGTTTGGATTGTTGCACGATATTGAAAGTTTGTCCAAGAGGCAGAGCAGGCTCCCTAACATGAACTGTACAAAGACTACTACCCTGTAGGATTATATATAGAGAAAATTAGCTTGGTACTATCGCAAAGATGTATAGATGGGAAAAAAATCATCGCAGCATGTGGGACTGACAAGTGTGCCCTAGGATCACATGTCAGTGGCACATTGATGGTATTTTCTAATTCGAATGATCTTTGTGATGGTACCGAGCAATTCGCCCCTTATATATATATCACTTGTTCTTTTCTGTGATGTAAAGAACGCAGTAATCTCTACCATCATGTTTAATCCAACAGGTAAACACTATAAAATATGGCATTCGCTGACCGAACTTAATTGGAGTCATGTGATCTTTCGGATTCTTCACCGACTAACACTTTATGGTCCAAAATTCGCTAAAAGTCTAGCATCACGCGGATGGGCGCCACTCATTCGTAGTAGGATTTCGTCATCGTTTCGCCCAAAAGGATTAACCCAAAGTGACATAATTTGGACCAATAGACATTATATGCTTATGCAAATTAATGTAAATCGGCAACGTGATACTTAAGACTGTGTTACATTATGTTATTTACCTTGCACCACAAAATGACTAGGAGCCGTCAATTATAACTGGTTTGATCTTACACCCTCTCCTGCTCATCAATTCCTGCTCATCAATATGTATGGCCACACGTCTTGATTTACTCTATCACTGCAACACTGCTAAAAATATGGCCACACATTTTGGTTCCATTTCCCACTGCAGCACTTTGCTAGCAGAAGAACGTATGCTTTTGGATGCAATCTTTTACCAAAGATAATGGTGATGGGAATGAGAGGCCCTAGGAAAGAAACTACCACTGCGGAAGATATTGTGGGTTAGATTCCACACTAAGGCCTCGTTTGGAAGCGCCGGGATCGGCCGGGATTGGCCGGGATCACCCGGGGAACATCCCGGCCGGGATGTAATTCCCGTCCCACCCGGGGAGCACCGCTTGGATGACGCAGGGGGTCAAAAAAATCCCAGCCAATCCACGGGTGTTTCCTCCCTCGCAGTCGAGGCGTGGTTTCCTTCCCTTCACAACTTCGCCCGCGACTGCGGTCTTCTCCGAACGGCGCCGCCTACCCCTCTCTCTCTCCCTTGACTCCGGTCCCGCCGCTCCCGCCGCCGTCGCCGTCCTCGGAGGAACATCCCGGTCAGATCTATCCAGTTAGTCCCCTCCTCTTCCTCCTCCTCCTCCTCCTCCTATGATATCTAGGGTTTGTAGCCTCAATTTTTTCTCACAGATCCGTCGCGCCAGGGTTACAGAGGGGGAGGAGAACTCCGGCCAGGGCTACTCGAGGAGCCTCTTCCAAGCGTGGAGAATCGGGAAGCCCTAGTGGGAGGCGGCGGTGCAAGGTGTTCGGGCTTGGGCTGTAGCTTCGTCCTCCGCTCCATCTCCTTCCGGTTCTTGGTTTGTGCTGCCCCTCTATTTTTTGTTTTGCCTCTCTATTGGATATTTCCATATATTTGGTTTTGCTATCTGTGGAATTGCCCCTCTGTTTGTGCTACTAGATGCTATGTTCAATCTGAAATACATTGAAAAAATGATTTGTGTTACACCATTGGCCTTTTGTTATGTTACAAATGTGTGGTATGATTCACGATAGCAAATGCAACATCTGTCCTTTATCATCTTGCCCTTGCTGAAGCAAGTGTTGGCATATACTGGTCCATTAAAAAACTATGGTGGTAGCAGATTTTTGTTGTTTCAGTAATTTTGTGGGATACTGGTATTGTACTAAAAGGGGGAAAGTGATGGACTCTTATGAATCAGGGATGTATAAATATGACTGATATTGAACTTGGGTTATAATTACAATCAAGCATAAGATGAAATTCATCATTTCGTAGTACTGGTAGTATGAATGACTTTCTATGAGCTGAATGGACTGCTTGAACATGTTAAAACTCTTGGGTGGTGAAAGGCAAGTTGTAGATTATGGGCATTGTTCTCCTAGTGCCATAAAACCGAACTTGTAATTGTAAGTCATCTCAGGCTTTCCAGTGTCAATATCTTTGCACAATATATGAATGGTAACTTACTTTTTTTATGTTTTGATGGTCAATTATTGTTTGTTTATTGAGGAATGTCCTCTATGTATTCTCAGTGGATCTTGAATCTTTTCAACTTGGTAGCATATATGCAGAATCTTAAATTGCTTCACACTTTATGAATATTCTCATACATCTAATGGAATGATGGTTGGAGGATCTTAAATTGCATGATGTGTCATATAAAATGTATTGGTGTCATGATGTGTCAAAATGTATTGGTGTCTATGTTAAAAAACTGCTTATCAAGATATAAAATGGTGATGGTCCGAAGGATAAGAACAGTCAATTCAACATTTCGTATTGTTGATTTCATTTTCTTTGGTAATACTATGGTAGTTCTTTTGCTGAGAATTAGAGTGTTTTTCGTATATAGTACTGTAATTCTTACATGTATGAACAATATACTGTAATTCTTACAAGTGAAAAACTATGTTGTTTATTTATTTCAAATGATTAGTGGCCAAATGGGTTCAAAAAGGGTGCTTCGAACTAAAAGAAGGAGAGAAGAGGATGATGACATGATGTTTGTTATTTTGCCTACTTTACATTTATTGTCTGCTAGTACACAAAGTGAAAAAAAACCAAAGCATGCGTCCTGGCTACCTGGCAGAGAGCGGCTTAAGGAAATCCTTGAAGGACATGAAATGGATTGTAGAGTTGCATTCCGTATGGAGCCAGTGGTCTTTAGGGCAATTGCGAATTATCTTAGAGAGCAGAAACTGTTGAAAGATAGTAGATGTGTTAGTGTTGAGGAGAAACTTGGGTTTTTCATGTTCATGCTCTCCCACAATGTAAGCTTTCAAGATTTACAATTTGAATTCAAGCATAGCAGGGAAACAATTCATCGTCATCTTAAGGAGGTTTTCAATACAATTCCTGCTCTCACCTATAAATTTATCAAGCTTCCTAATGTTAATCAAACTCATTGGAAGATTAGATCAGATCCTCGCTTCTTCCCCTACTTTAAGGTGCATAATTTGACATTCGTGTATAAATTAATAATAAGTTAATAAAAGATAAAAAATCATGGGTACATTCTTTGCCTTGCAGAATTGTATTGGTGCTATCGATGGTACTCATATTCCTATTACTATAAGTTGAAAGAAGGCTGCTCCGTACAGGAATAGAAAGGGTACATTGAGTCAAAACATCATGGTAGTTTGTGATTTTGACTTGAACTTCACTTTTATCTCATGTGGATGAGAGGGATCTACCACAGATGCTACAATCCTTAGGTATGCTCTGAGTAGCGGCTTTCAAGTACCGGAAGGTAAATTTTTTCTTGTCGATGGTGGTTATGCTAACACACCATCGTTCCTTGCACCTTACCGTGGTGTTCGATATCACCTGAAGGAGTTTGGGCGTGGTCACCGTGGACCAAGAGACTACAAGGAGTTATTCAATCATCGTCGCGCAAGCTCGCGAAATATAAACTCTGAACCATTGTCATCTTGTAAACAAGATAATATCTGCTATCATGTTAAATCTAACAGGTAAACACTATAAAGTATAACACCTACTTAATTGGAGTCATGTGATCGATCAGATTCTTGACCGACTAATTATGTTATTTAGTCGGTACCACGTAACATAATCTTTGCAATATAAACTCTGAACCATTGTCATCTTGTAAACAAGATAACATCAGATAGCTCGAGATGTATGTAATACCAGTTGCCAAGTAAAGCACCGTAGCGATGCAATAGAGCGGAACCAAAATGTAGTAACGCATAGGAGCTGCTAGGTTCAAAACATGATATACAATTTATTTAATGCAACAAAAATCCGCTCCATTGCAATAAACCTGTCTTAATAAACGACGCAGCTAGCAAAACCAACTATCTAATGCAACAAAAAATATACTTTGATACAACATTTCACCGATCCCACGCAACAAAATCTTCTTGCCACAATATTTCAAATTGACATGTTGCAACAAACCAAAACACTTGATACAATAATTTAGGACGAATGTGACGACAATTCGAGAAAACGCCGACAACAAAATCCAACCCGAAGGAGGAGGTTCGTGGACGCCAATGCGTAGCAAAACTCGTTCGTCGCAGAAGGAAGTTGTGTTGCATCCTCTGAGGAGACCACAGCAGCAGGACCGGCTGGCCACAACGGCTCTAATGGAGGTCGTCTGAGTGCCTATGGAGTATTTGGTGGCGCTTGTGGAGCCCGATGGAGCTCGCAGAGGCCACGAGTGGTGTTGGTGGAGCTCACAGAGAACATGGCGGCGAAGCTCGAGGAGGCCGTGCCCGGTGCCCAGTGAACTTTGGTGCCGCTCGTGAAGAGCGACAGAGCTTGCCGAGGCTAACAGAGTTTTTGCAGAGGCCATAGTGGCGGAGCTCGTGAAGGCATGGCCACCCCAGCGAGGCAGTGACCTCCAAGTGGATCCATGGACGTAAGTTTCCACATATGGACGTAAAAAGTTAGCAGCTTTAGTTCCCTTGAGTAAATGTTAGCGAAAGCTATCTAAACTCTCCGTCTAGGATTAGACACTCCCTGCCAAATGGACTACACGGGCTATCTTTTTTTTTTTATCCACCTACACAGAATTCAGCTATTTTCCTTGTAAAAAACTATTAAAGTTCATTTACAACTCCATTATATATAAATTATAATAAATTATTTATGTAATTTTGGTTCTTAGTCACTGTAATTATTCTTAAAAGTTTTAATAATTCATATTTACATCGTATGATTCAAAAATCCCACATGTACTTTGAGAGATGTGCAAAAATAAAGATAAAAAATAAAATTATGTATCAACAAAATACGACAATGTAGTGAATCTGTTATGTTTTTCACATGTACTTTGAGAGGTTAAGAAAAAAAAAATTATATACCAACAAAATACGACAATGTGATTAATCCATTATGTTCCGAAATTTTTTTATAATAAATTCAGATCCAATTCATTAGATGGTAAAAAGTGCAAATCTCAAAGCATATCAGACGAATGAAAATTGGATTATTATGATTTATTTCTTACAGCCCATCAACAACACAATTCTTATAGCATATCCAACGAACAGAAAAATAACAGTTTTAACTCCAAAAAAACTACCAGAAATTATATAGCAATTCTCTCCTTTTTTTTTTCTGGGATGCTCTTAAACGCGGAACACCCGCATCGGCACGCTGCATACAAAGCAAATGCCCGATATATACCGCCCCGTGCTAGGCTTGCTACATATATATCCGTTCCATGTGCCAATCACGGACCACGCACACACACCTGTGCAATGAATGGTTGTGGCCTGGTATTTTCAGCTCACCTAGCTAGCTTGGACCATTAAATCTTGTCGCGATAGAAGGTTTACCCTTGTTCCAATCTAATGCTTTGTTGTGCGGCCACAGCATTGTTGCTATGTACACAGCCGTTGCTTGTAGAGCTTAATAACCAAGGGTCTCGGGAAATATTATGAGAATGAGAGGTATCGGGAAAGAAACTACTACAGTTAGGGTCTGTTTGGATACAATGTATTTTTGAAATTTTTGGGAATACTATGGTTTCAAGAAAATACCATAGCATACAAAAACTTTGAGGTGTTTGGATACAACAAACATTGTAGTTTTATAAACTGTAGTATTCCTAATACCATGGTAGTTTTATACAAAAGCTTAATATATACTCATATTTTAGGCTAGGTAGGCCATTCTTTTAAGGCCTCGTGGAGTCCAACATTTATCTAATACTCCGTTTATTAAGAAGAAATAGGAGAGGGTAGTAGAAAACAAATTAAAGGAAAAGAGATAATTAGAGGGGGTTGTGGGCCAGAACCCGAATTCGTTTTGGTTTCGACTCGGAGGAGGGGCTGGTTGCAAGCACTGTAAAGGAGAGGGAGGGGCAGACCGTGTTAGAATTGGGCTCATATGTATAAAGGTTTATTTATTCCTGAAATTTTAAAGTATGCATGGTTTAGTTTCATATTATCTAGCCAAGTGGTGAGAGAGAAATTCATAAAGTGCAGTCATTGCCACTCCTTGAAACATGTGATGCATGGTATAGGGTGACATGAGCAGGACTATAGATAAAGTCACACATACGCACATATGCTTGCACGCGCGTATATTAGCTTGACAATCCAAGTGACTTATGACTTGTGACGCAAGACTGTGAACGTGTCGTGAAACTAGTTCACTTTTCTTTTGCTAACCGTGCATTTCTCTCTCTCGAAACAATGTGATCGAAGCTAGAGAACGGTGTGGTCAAAGCCATAGACCAGTGTAGTCGGAATACAGTGGTCGAAACAATATGGTCTAAGATAGAGACCTGTATGGTCAAAGCCATAGACCAATGTGGTCAGAACACAATGGTTGAAACAATATGGTAGAAACCATAGATCAGTGTGGTTGAAACACTATGGTCGAAACACAGTGGTCGAAAAATAGTGGTGGGATCCATAGACCAATATGGTCTAAATACACTGGTCGAAACTGTAGACCAGTGTGTAATCAGGATCTGATAAACACTGCTTAATTACCATTAATTAGTTTTGAATTAGCAGTTACCAGTGGTTTAATACATGCCCTATTATACAGTTACTAGAGAGTAATTGTCTCGACCTTTAAAAGATCTGGAGATGTACAGACCTGTGACGATCGATTTACTTCCATTCCTCCTTCTTCCTCTTTGTTCTGCGTTCTTGGCACGGTTGATAACGACTCGGAGTGTGGTTTAGCGATTGCTTGGTATTCTGGTCGTGGTCATTCTCCTCCAAATCGAAGTTATCATCCTATCGGAAGATTGAGACCCATTGTCTCATCAAGTCACATGCTTCTGTTCTTGGTGTTTGTACGGTGGATCTGAGACTTACTTCAGGGATTGTCCACTTGAAGAATGTGTAGCATGAGCCAACAATAAACAAAAACCTCGTTAGTGGTTCTCTCCTATGCAACGATGGTTATAAGCTAGTATTTGAGTCAAATAAAGTTGTATTGTTATAATCTGAATGTTGCAACTGGTTTGAATAAATGTGAGACCAATATATAGCATTCTCATTTCTATCATATTTGTTTTGATATTATTGCTCAAATTAGATTTAATTCCAAAATATGAAATTATTAAAGGATCAAAGTGTCAAACTTGTGTGTAAGCAAAACAACTGTCGGACCCGGGAGTAACACCCCAGAATCCTCTGTGCATTTCTGAACTAGTCCCATGATCAGTAGCTAGTTCACACAGTAAACAGATGTGGTAACATCCATAATTCGCATAACTTTATTAATAAACAGAGTTGATTACAAGAAAGGCTTACAAGCCAACATTAAATAAACACAGCGGAAAACGAAGAAGTAGTGGAGTCCAGCTGATCTGCCACAGGCAATCGACTGGGGTAGCGGCCTAGTCGTTGAGATCCGAAGTCCTTCTCCTCTGAAATTTATTTGCATGAAGCAAGGGTGAGCACAACTACCGTGCTCGCAAGTTACACCAAATGTGAGTTAATGCATGCAGGGATATATCAAAGGAATGCTTATTGGTTGAATTTGCATAAAGCAATATTTTCTTTAAATATTTGTTACTAAGTTCTAAAGCAGTTATTCTGTAACTAAAATTCATTTTTATAAATTCTCAAGTTTTATAGTAGGATAACCTCCATATGAAACATGGTGATGGATACCCTCCTATCACATGGCTAACCGCCCAATTTTACCACAAGGATTAACCATCCTCAAATCATTTGCAAAAATCATTTTAAAACAAATCAAAGTCTAACTTTGAGTGGCTTTGCTCAGCATGTCCATGACCGTGGACACGGCTATTCGAATAGTTTTACACTCTGCAGAGGTTGTACAACTTTACCCACAAGACATGAATTCTCTAGTTTGTTTGGCATCCGTCGATCCCACTGCTCACTACCTTAGGTAAGCAGTCTAGAGCACGTGTCAAGGCTTTTACAATGCGCCATCCCACCGTAGCCTTGCCTCGCTAAGGTTTCGCTTCCATTGGGCTAACCACCCGCCGGATTCAAGCCCCCTCTTGCGCCATGTGGGAATATTGTCTAACCGACACCCACACACCAAAATGGCACAACTACGATGGAATGTTACAAATTATTTAGCCAGGTCCTGCCCATACAGGACATGTGGTAGTACGATATGGCTTAGCAAGATGCGGCT
Organism: Hsuehochloa calcarea; assembly: GCA_036346395.1. Lineage (NCBI taxonomy): Eukaryota > Viridiplantae > Streptophyta > Magnoliopsida > Poales > Poaceae > Hsuehochloa > Hsuehochloa calcarea. The sequence continues at coordinate 16,537,336 of CM070599.1, read as the reverse complement.
CGAAGACCGGTCCTTAACTGACTTGGGCGACTTCCAAAATAACCCGTGGGCCTCAAACCTACCCGGATTGAGCCCGTGCATAAACCTGCACCCACCAAGCATCCATTTCGCCCAAGTACAAACCAACTTTTCATTTTTACTTTTCAAAGTCATTTGTAAAATCTTCCATGACAAACCAATGTCATAGGCTTTTAAACAATAGTTGATCATTTGGGCCAAATTCGGAACTGAACATTTTGGTCTAAGCATGTCTAAGCATAATTTTTCCCAAAATGTTCTGGTTCATACTACCGCATAAACCAGATTTTTATCTAATGTGTCAAGGTATGTTTCATTCAACAGCAAAGTTGGCTATACAATGGCAATGGGAATATCTATAATTTAAAAACAGGTATTTAAATTACTTGAATAGAAATAGCATGCAATAATAATTTAAAACAGAATTTAAATAATTTGAAATATTGGGATCAAATATGATCAAAGGTATAACTTGCCTTGCTTAGTTAATTGATGTTCTCAAACAGCATTGAAATCCAGTTGTCCGAAGTCGTCGAAATCTATACGCGTACATAAGCTAAATTCAAACAAAATTCAAATAAAATTAAAATAAAATCCAAAAATTATAAAATAAATACTGGAAGGTAGATATCGTCTTTATATGAATTTAGGAATTTGAATCGTCAGAATCGGAGTTCGTATGAGGCACAACGAATTTCCAGAAATTTGGATGTCACATAAAATAATGAAGTTTCGAAATTCACTATTCCGACTGCATGTTTCGGATGTAGAATTGAAGCAAAAGAATGGTGCAAATACACTGTGGGTCCACATGCTAGCGCATTATCAATGAAGCAGAAAGGAATGGATGAGACAAAGCCTCGTGGGCCCAGGGAGTCAGGCTCTGTTGGAAATAATCTTGATTACCTGTTTAGTTAATTTGGTTGCATCTAGTCTTGCATATGGTGTGTACGTGTGTGTGGACTGATTTAACAAGGCTACTTAATTAGTGCGTGTGTGCACATGAGATTAGGAACTAATTGTATGAGCTAGTGTTAGTGGCTACATGTGCATATATATGCACGCATGCAACACAGTCAAGACTACTTCCTAGCATGGACTTGCAGGCCGATATCACATGCTTCACATCTACATGTTCAGTATCATGCTACAAGCTAATCACCAAACTAATTAACATGCAAAAATACTAATGCATACTTAGCATAACAAAATTAATACATGGGTACACGACTCAACAAAATTAACATGATAGGATTATTTCTAACAGGGCTCACATGGCGCCGACGAACGTTGGCGATTCGGCGACCGGCAAGGGTACCAATGGGTAGAGGAGAGGATGAATATCACGATGCTCACCTTCGCATCGTCGAGTCACGCATGGACGGTCGGCGGCGAGAAGAGAAGCGGCAACGCGGCGCGGGCTCATGGTGGCGGCGGTGCTCCGGCGATGCTCCGGTGAAGGCGAGGAGAGCACGGCGTAGAACGTCGCGAGGCGAAGCTAGGGGTGGTGGAGATGGTGGCGGGGATGCACTGTAGGCGATGCAATCGGCCGATGAACGGAGTTTGGACGGCGTCGGAAAAACTTCGATTGTGGAGAGGAGAAAGCGAGGGAGAAGCTAAGGTTTTCGGGGATGGATGAGGGAGAGGAGAGGCACACGGTGCTCTCTTATATAGGGGCGGAGATGGACCGGAGGAGGAGATCAAGGGCAGGTGTCATGGCGGACATGTCGTGTTCCGTAATTTTGCGCAATAATGAGGGAGGAATGGCGGAATGGAGGTGTCTTGACGAGGGAATTAATTGCAATTAATTTTGGGAGGAACGGTGGAGGAAATAATGGGGATTGAGAGCTTGGTGGGCATTCATGGCGTCGGCTGCATGCGTGCGTTCTCGTGTCGAGGAGAAAGCGGTTGGGTGGAGAAGAAAGAGAAAGAAGGAAATGGATAAAAGAAGAGGAAGGGCTTTAATAAATAAAGAGCCATTGGCCACATGGTAGCACATGCAAAGTTAAGTGAGCTATTTGGTGGAGCAAAGTAGGGATGGGTGACCGGCCGGGAACTTACCGAAAATTTTTATTTTCTGATTTTTTTAATTAAATAATTTTCGAAATTCAAATTAACCACAAATTGAGAGCACTTTAGAAAATAGTAAAAGAGGCCAAAATTCTAGAAAAATTCTCAAAAAAAATTCTAGAATTATTTTGGACTCAATAAAAATAATTCCAACTTAAAGTTGGATTTTATTTTTAATTTTATTTTTCAGAAAATAGGAAAAGCCTTTTTAAATACCAGAAAATCTCAGAAATTAGTTAAAATTTTATTTTTTTTTAATTTAAATCCAATAAAATTCAGAAAATCCAATAAAACTCAATAAACTTTCTTTTTGACTTTAAAATGAAGAAATTAAATAATTATTTTTTTCCTTTAAAAGTGAAAACTCTTTTAACATACTGAAAACCGGAAAATCCTTCGACAATGTAAAATCCAATAGAATAATAACTTTATTTATTTTTATTTTGGTAATGTAACTTTGGGATGTTACAAACTACCCTCTTAAAGGAATCTCGTCCCTAGATTCGGAGAAGCTAGAAAGAAAGAAGATGGACATAGGGTAAATGAAATGAGAGTGAGTGTCTATCTTCAAGTTGGCTTCATGTCCAAGGGTGTTGAGTGTTTCAGGAATTCGAAGCGTCAATTCGTCCTTCAGGTGCATCGATAGATTTAGAAGTCCAATGGATTGTTAGAGAAGAGATAATAGCAAAGGGTGAGAAAGAAAACTATGAGGAGAGAAGTCTACCCATTTAAAGCAAGCGTTGTACACAAGATCAAAAGATCTATGTACGACGTACCAAAAGAAAACATACGATACAAGTTAAGAAAGAATACAACGTTCTACTCGATCGATACTCATAAGTTGGTGAAACGACTCAATACACAGAATGAGTCTTGGCAAACTTAGACTATATGGTTAGGCTGACATCGCAATCTTCGGTAAATCTTGCATATTGTCCTTGAATGACTTGACGATCTTACGATGTTTTCTTGGTAGTTCCAGGTCTTGCGGTCTTGAACGTAATGGTAAGAACGTGTTGACAATCTATAGAAGCTTTTCAATGGAAAGAGGATCCATTTAACATTATAAAACGGTGAAGAAAGAATTTGGTAAGGGAGAATACCATAAAGGAACTAAAGATAGACAGATGACCAAGATGAGGAGAGAACAATTTATTTATCTTGTTATGTAAAATAATTTTTGAAGTATTTCAACTAACGACCATTCTAACTAGGTCACGGCCTACAGTCGATATGGCTCTGATACCATTTCTGTCGGACCCGGGAGTAACACCCCAGAATCCTCTGTGCATTTCTGAACTAGTCCCATGATCAGTAGCTAGTTCACACAGTAAACAGATGTGGTAACATCCATAATTCGCATAACTTTATTAATAAACAGAGTTGATTACAAGAAAGGCTTACAAGCCAACATTAAATAAACACAGCGGAAAACGAAGAAGTAGTGGAGTCCAGCTGATCTGCCACAGGCAATCGACTGGGGTAGCGGCCTAGTCGTCGAGATCCGAAGTCCTTCTCCTCTGAAATTTATTTGCATGAAGCAAGGGTGAGCACAACTACCGTGCTCGCAAGTTACACCGAGTAACAGAGTTAATGCATGCAGGGATATATCAAAGGAATGCTTATTGGTTGAATTTGCATAAAGCAATATTTTCTTTAAATATTTGTTACTAAGTTCTAAAGCAGTTATTCTGTAACTAAAATTCATTTTTATAAATTCTCAAGTTTTATAGTAGGATAACCTCCATATGAAACATGGTGATGGATACCCTCCTATCACATGGCTAACCGCCCAATTTTACCACAAGGATTAACCATCCTCAAATCATTTGCAAAAATCATTTTAAAACAAATCAAAGTCTAACTTTGAGTGGCTTTGCTCAGCATGTCCATGACCGTGGACACGGCTATTCGAATAGTTTTACACTCTGCAGAGGTTGTACAACTTTACCCACAAGACATGAATTCTCTAGTTTGTTTGGCATCCGTCGATCCCACTGCTCACTACCTTAGGTAAGCAGTCTAGAGCACGTGTCAAGGCTTTTACAATGCGCCATCCCACCGTAGCCTTGCCTCGCTAAGGTTTCGCTTCCATTGGGCTAACCACCCGCCGGATTCAAGCCCCCTCTTGCGCCATGTGGGAATACTGTCTAACCGACACCCACACACCAAAATGGCACAACTACGATGGAATGTTACAAATTATTTAGCCAGGTCCTGCCCATACAGGACATGTGGTAGTACGATATGGCTTAGCAAGATGCGGCTCGAAGACCGGTCCTTAACTGACTTGGGCGACTTCCAAAATAACCCGTGGGCCTCAAACCTACCCGGATTGAGCCCGTGCATAAACCTGCACCCACCAAGCATCCATTTCGCCCAAGTACAAACCAACTTTTCATTTTTACTTTTCAAAGTCATTTGTAAAATCTTCCATGACAAACCAATGTCATAGGCTTTTAAACAATAGTTGATCATTTGGGCCAAATTCCCGGAACTGAACATTTTTGGTCTAAGCATGTCTAAGCATAATTTTTCCCAAAATGTTCTGGTTCATACTACCGCATAAACCAGATTTTTATCTAATGTGTCAAGGTATGTTTCATTCAACAGCAAAGTTGGCTATACAATGGCAATGGGAATATCTATAATTTAAAAACAGGTATTTAAATTACTTGAATAGAAATAGCATGCAATAATAATTTAAAACAGAATTTAAATAATTTGAAATATTGGGATCAAATATGATCAAAGGTATAACTTGCCTTGCTTAGTTAATTGATGTTCTCAAACAGCATTGAAATCCAGTTGTCCGAAGTCGTCGAAATCTATACGCGTACATAAGCTAAATTCAAACAAAATTCAAATAAAATTAAAATAAAATCCAAAAATTATAAAATAAATACTGGAAGGTAGATATCGTCTTTATATGAATTTAGGAATTTGAATCGTCAGAATCGGAGTTCGTATGAGGCACAACGAATTTCCAGAAATTTGGATGTCACATAAAATAATGAAGTTTCGAAATTCACTATTCCGACTGCATGTTTCGGATGTAGAATTGAAGCAAAAGAATGGTGCAAATACACTGTGGGTCCACATGCTAGCGCATTATCAATGAAGCAGAAGGGAATGGATGAGACAAAGCCTCGTGGGCCCAGGGAGTCAGGCTCTGTTGGAAATAATCTTGATTACCTGTTTAGTTAATTTGGTTGCATCTAGTCTTGCATATGGTGTGTACGTGTGTGTGGACTGATTTAACAAGGCTACTTAATTAGTGCGTGTGTGCACATGAGATTAGGAACTAATTGTATGAGCTAGTGTTAGTGGCTACATGTGCATATATATGCACGCATGCAACACAGTCAAGACTACTTCCTAGCATGGACTTGCAGGCCGATATCACATGCTTCACATCTACATGTTCAGTATCATGCTACAAGCTAATCACCAAACTAATTAACATGCAAAAATACTAATGCATACTTAGCATAACAAAATTAATACATGGGTACACGACTCAACAAAATTAACATGATAGGATTATTTCTAACAGGGCTCACATGGCGCCGACGAACGTTGGCGATTCGGCGACCGGCAAGGGTACCAATGGGTAGAGGAGAGGATGAATATCACGATGCTCACCTTCGCATCGTCGAGTCACGCATGGACGGTCGGCGGCGAGAAGAGAAGCGCACGCGGCGGCTCATGGTGGCGGCGGTGCTCGGCGATGCTCGGTGAAGGCGAGGAGAGCACGGCGAGAACGTCGCGAGGCGGCTAGGGTGGTGGAGATGGTGGCGGGATGCAGAGGCGATGCAATCGGCCGATGAACGGAGTTTGGACGGCGTCGGAAAAACTTCGATTGTGGAGAGGAGAAAGCGAGGGAGAAGCTAAGGTTTTCGGGGATGGATGAGGGAGAGGAGAGGCACACGGTGCTCTCTTATATAGGGGCGGAGATGGACCGGAGGAGGAGATCAAGGAACGGGTGTCATGGCCGGACATGTCGCGTTCCCGTAATTTTGCGCAATAATGAGGGGAGGAATGGCCGGGAATGGAGGTGTCTTGACGAGGGGAATTAATTGCAATTAATTTTGGGAGGAACGGTGGAGGAAATAATGGGGATTGAGAGCTTCAGTGGGCATTCATGGCGTCGGCTGCTACGTGCGTTCTCTGTGTCCAGGAGAAAACGGTTGGGTGGAGAAGAAAGAGAAAGAAGGAAATGGATAAAAAGAAGAGGGAAGGGCTTTAATAAATAAAGAGCCATTGGCCACATGGTAGCACATGCAAAGTTAAGTGAGCTATTTGGTGGAGCAAAGTAGGGATGGGTGACCGGCCGGGAACTTACCAAAAATTTTATTTTCTGATTTTTTTAATTAAATAATTTTCGAAATTCAAATTAACCACAAATTGAGAGCACTTTAGAAAATAGTAAAAAGAGGCCAAAAATTCTAGAAAAATTCTCAAAAAAATTCTAGAATTATTTTGGACTCAATAAAAATAATTCCAACTTAAAGTTGGATTTTATTTTTAATTTTATTTTTCAGAAAATAGGAAAAGCCTTTTTAAATACCAGAAAATCTCAGAAATTAGTTAAAATTTTATTTTTTTTTTAATTTAAATCCAATAAAATTCAGAAAATCCAATAAAACTCAATAAACTTTCTTTTTGACTTTAAAATGAAGAAATTAAATAATTATTTTTTTTTCCTTTAAAAAGTGAAAACTCTTTTTAACATACAGAAAACCCAGAAAATCCTTCGACAGTCAGAAAATCCAATAGAATAATAACTTTATTTATTTTTATTTTGGTAACAGAACTTTGGGATGTTACAACAACCTTGAAAACCCTTTAAAGGGTTATAGGAGGAAAAGAACTTGGCACCATTAGATCTTGTCTATTCTAATATGTGTGAGATGAATGAATTGTTAACAAAAGGAGGTAAAAGATATTTTCTAACTCTTCCTGATGATGCATCAAGATATTGTTATGTGTATCTACTGAAAACAAAAGTTGAAGCTTTAAATTACTTTAAAATTTATAAGGCCAGGGTTGAGAACCAACTAGAAATGAAAATTAAAAAACTAAGGTCTGATTGTGGAGGAGAGTATATCTCTCATTAATTCTCCCAATTCTATTATGAACATGGAATAGTTCATAAAGTTACACCACCATACTCACCCCAATTAAACCGGGTGGCTGAGAGGAAAAACTAGATATTAACAGACTTGGTGAATGCCATGTTGGAGAGTGTCTGTAGCGTCTCGCTTTTTCAGAGTTTTTGAAAATTTTAAAAGAGAACCATTTGCTTCTTTTGCCAAAAGCTTAATTTTGAAATTTCAGAATCCATTTGCAGTTTAATATGAATTTTCTAGGATTTTTGGACTCTATTTGCTATTTTCTAAATTGCTTCTTGATTTATTTGAATTTCCGAAAATCAAAAACTATTTTAAATCCTTTTTACTGTTGTGGGCCGAATCTCCCGGCCCAATCCCTGTTCTTCCCGCCTCCGGCCCACTCCCGCGGCCCCCCTCCGCTCCGCCGGCCCGCTCCCGCGCCTCCCCTTCACCTCAGCCGCCCGATCCTCATCGGACGTCCCTCGCGCGTCCACGTCGCCGTAGCTCCGCTCGCCGTTTGGCCGTTGGATCGCGATCCGACGCCCTCGCTCGCCGCACTTCTCTCTCTTATCCACCGTCCGATCAAAATCGGACGGCCTTCCGTCGCGCGCCTCCCTTCCTCCGCGACCGTCCGACGAGATCGGACGGCGCCGACAAATCTTCCTCCCGCGCGCTTCTCTCCCACGTCGCCGCTTGCGAATCCCGCCGCCGCGCTAATCTCGCCGCCTCGGTCTCGCCACTCTCTCTCTCCCACGTTCGCCTCGCCGCGCCGCCACGCCGCGCCGTCGCCCCGTCCCGCCTCCGCCGCGCGCGGCCGCTCACGCGCCCGCTTCGCTGTGGCTCGCCCTTTAAATGGCGCCGATTCATCTCCCTCTCCCTCTCTTTCCCTCCCCTCGGCCCGCCTCCGCCGCCCCTCCCTCTTCTCCCTCGTCGCCGCCTTCTTCCCACTCCGGCCGCCGAGCCCACCTCTCTCTCTCTCTCTCGACCGGGCCCGAGCCAAGCGTGGCCACCCACGTGGCGCCACGTCGGCCACGTAGGCGGTTTTGCTCGCGTGGCGGCCAGCAGAGCGCTATGCTAAGCGCGACGTCAGAATCGAAATTTTCAGTTGAAAAATAATTCCGAAAATCCGAAAAACCCTAATTCTATCATTTCATGTGATTTCCAAATTCAATCGGCCATAACTTTCACATCCGAACTCCGATTTGGGTGATCCAAATTTCTAAATTCATCTAAATTCAGCCCCTTTCATTTGGTTCTGGTTTTGTAATTTTTGGAGTTCATTTGGTGCTGTTTTATTTATTGTTGCTATTCTCGCACGTGTAGATTCCGGCGTTTCGGAAGATTTCTTGCCGCTCCTCGACCCAACGACCGAAGACCCGCTCCTCGTCAACGAAGGCAAGTCGTAGGCCTTTGACCATGTTGAACCCCTTTGACAAAAGTATATTGCTTCAAATTATCATGCATGGCTAGTTTTATTAAAAATGGTTTTGGGAGTAGATAATTACCAAATTGCCATTATGCCTCCTTGATAAATTGAAAATGAAATGTCTCCTTGAATGGCATATATCCTTGGACACCATAGGATGGTTAACACTAGTTGGACATAATTGTATACCAACTTGGGAGCGTATTATTGCTTAGACATGCTTTAGTTACCCGCGTGACTTTCGATCACATGTTCAATGATTAATGAAATTTGACTAATGGAACTATGGAACAGTGGTGTGAGGCCACTTTTATTAAAAGATGTTGTGCCATGGCAGGGATTGCCATTTGTTCGGGAATGAACAAAATGATTTATGCTCGGGCTTGAGGTAGGGAGTTAAGGTGGGTGTGTGATGCACATTGGGTTGTGGTAGACTTGTCTGAGCAGCCAACTAAGGACTTAACTTTGCAAGTCATTGATCTGGGCCACCTCGTGCAACCATAAGTCCGGTATGGGACGGACCGCCAACTAATTGGGGAAATTTTGAGTCGGTTACATTGTGGTGGTTTAATGGCGCAAGAGGGGTGTGATGGCGAAACCTTAGCGCGTAACCGAGGCAAAATGGAACTTTGTAAAGGCCTTGTGATAGTCACTTAGTCGCACACCCTCTAAGTGTGTCGACGGACATTACAAGTGATTTATCTCTTGTGGGTAAAGTCGCACAACCTCTGCAGAGTGTCAAAATCTCTTCAATAGCCGTGTCCCCGGTTACGGACATGCCTGGTGATTTCGCGCAAGGGGTAGCATTTTCAAAAATGTGGTATTGGTTCGATGGAAAGGTTGGGTTGGAATGGTTGGGAAGTGAACGGGATGTTCACTATTTGATGCAAAAGAACTTGGTTATCTATGTATTATTCTTTTAAAATCCTGCTTAGCAATCTAATTATTGTAATTACTGTTAAACTTGCTTTCTGCAAATTAGCCATAAAGCCAGTCTTGTTTAAGCCTTGCATGAATACTATGTGCATACATTTCTCTACGACTTGCTGAGTACTTTATGTACTCACGGCTTTATGCCCTTTGTTGATCAGTCCCAGCAGAAGAATGAGGACATGTTGTGTACTATGAGAAAGGCTACTTTGAAGACCTCGCGAACTAGGTCACGTCCTCCACTCGATTGCCTGTAGGCATGTCGATTGGGCTCCACGTATTTTGAGATTTCCATTGCGGATACTTGTTATTGCTAAGCCACGTGAGGCGACTTTTGTAAGAACCTTGACCATAAGGTCTTTCTTTGTTTTAATTAATATTACTTTGTCTGCTTCATTAGTTCGTTGTTGAATGGTCATGATAACATCATTGTTACAACTGTGCAAGCTAGCTACTGATCATGGGACTAGCTTGGTATGCACAGAGGGTCTCGGGGTTGTGTGACACCCGGGGCGCCGACAAGAGATGGTATCAGAGCCATATCGACTGTAGGACGTAACCACAGTTAGATTGGTCGTCTTAGTCAAAAATTCAAAATATATTTTCTAAATCAAACCAAGCAATTAACTTGACTAGAAATTCTTCTCTCATCTTATTCTGTTCTTTCTCGCCTTGTTCTATTCTTTTCTTCTCATCTTACCCTCTTATATCATTCTTGAGTTCTTTCATCTTATCTTTTCTGGAACTTGGTTTTCAAATTTAAATTTGACTCCCTCATCTCTGGATTATCCCTAGGATCGAGCCCTTCAAGATCAAGCAATGGAAGTCTTGGAAGCTCAAGTTCCGCCGTCTGTTCCCAGTTGACCCTCCATAAAGATTAGATTGGTAGCTGCCTCCCTAGTTTTAGAGTCGTTTAGTCTGCATAATAGTGCTTTTGTGCTTAAGTGTCTCTTTCTTGTTGATAGCTTTCCGGCTATCCGTTCGTTGGGTAAAACCAACTTTGTCCGCATTAGGTTGATCCATCTATCTCCCTTGTTTCTCGCTCATCTCCGTGCTTTCCCTCGCATCTAAATTGCTTTCTTCTTCTCGTCTATTAAACCGGTGAAGCTTTGTCGCAGATGGTTCAGACCCGCAACTCCGCGAGCCAGGATGAGACTCCAAGCACCAATGCCCCGTCTTCCCAGGCCGCCAGTGCAGACCAGGGTTTGAGTCAATTCATGGCAGCCCAGACGCAGCTGATGAGCTCTATGATGCAGAATATGACTCAGATGACGAATCAGCAGAACCAGACCGCTGCTGCCCTACTCGCAATGATGAATCAAAACAACCAAGAAGCTGCCACGCCCCCGCCTGCTCCACCCCCAGTTTTTCCTCAGTCTAGGTTGGCAGAGTTTCTAAGGACCCATCCGCCCACCTTCTCTAACTCCTCGGAGCCATTGGACGCGGATGACCGTTACGCCCATGGAAAGAATCTCGCTATCACCCGCTGTGATGATCGCGAGAAGGTTTCAGATGCCACTCACCAGCTTGAAGGTACCGCTGCAGAATGGTGGGAGAACTATTGTGCCGCCCATAGAAACCCTGAGAGTATCACTTGGGCCGAGTTTTCAGGAGCTTTCCGCCACTCCCATATCCCTGATGGAAAGGTGGAAATGAAGAAGAATGAGTTTCGTGAGTTGCAGAAGGCAACATGTCGGTGAGTGAATATCTTAATGATTCACTCAACTATCCCGTTATGCCCTGCAGGGCGTTGCCACGAGATGATGCCCGCCAAGCGCTTCAAGAGAGGACTCAACCCGGTTTGAAGGTGCAAGTCATTGGGAATGACTATGCAGATTTCCAAAGACAGTGAACAAGGCCATGCTCATCGAGGAATCCCCGTGAGCTTGAAGAATCCGCAAGAGAAAGATGATGCAAGACAGTGCCCATCGGTCTCACTCCCAGAGAGTCGAATGAATGTGCCGCCTCGCCGTGTTGCTCCACTGTCACATTGAGCCCTCAGAGCAACACCTCGCCCAAATAGTCCAAAGTGACGCAGCTTCAACAGCTCCAAAGAACCGGCAGACCAAGGAATGTCAACTCTGCGCGGGATCACGCTTTAAGTGCCATCACCGGGCACTTCGCCAATAGCTGCCGCGAAGCAAGGCCCTTCTCTGTCGTCTGTTTCAACATAGGAGCCACTCCGACCAGACCCCACTCCAGAGTCGCACGTGGAGCCCTCGGACTCCAGTGCACTACCAAGACTCCTCGGCCTTTTGGAAGAGGTCGTGTGAACCACACCATGTGGAGGAAGCCTGACAGCCCCGGACGTCGCTCGGGTAAGTTCCTTGTCAATTCAAAGACCCGCCACTGCTTTGTTTGATTCGAGCTTCGCATTCGCTTGTTTCTGAGTTTCTTTGAAAGACACCAGTTGGAAGTTTTGCCTCTTAAAAGTGTTTTGTTGGTTCAATCTCCCGGTTCGGAATTGAGTACGGACCAAGGTTGCCCTAAGGTTAAGGTGACCATAGAAGGGGTAGAATTCCTTGCCAATCTTATCATCATAGACACCAAGTCTCTTGATGTGATTTTGGAAATGGATTGGCTTGCCAATCACCAAGCCCTCTTGGATTGTGGTGGTAGAAGCATCACTTTGGTCAGTCCGGATGGAACCAAAGTAAAGTTTGAAGCCTCCCCAGAGAAACTAGCTGGAGCTTTAGTCTGCAGTGCCAGTGTTGTGTCTTTGGAGGAAGTGCCGGTAGTCAGAGAGTTCCCAGATGTCTTTCCTGATGACCTACCTGGAATGCCGCCAGACCGAGACTTGGAGTTTGTTATCAATCTTGTTCCAGGAACTGCACCTATTTTCAAGAGACCCTACAGATTGCCTGTCAATGATTTGGTTGAGCTGAAGAAGCAAATTGAAGAAATACAAGAGAAAGGTTTTGTCCGACCAAGTTCTTCACCTTGGGGAGCCCCAGTGATCTTTGTTGCAAAGAAGGATGGCACCCAACGGATGTGTGTGGATTACCGAGCCCTCAATGAGGTCACCATCAAGAACAAGTACCCTCTGCCCAGGATCGATGATTTGTTTGATCAGTTGAAAGGAGCCGGAGTGTTCTCCAAGATAGACTTGAGGTCAGGATACCACCAGTTGAAGATTCGTCCAAAGGATATCCCCAAGACAGCTTTCTCAACCCGGTATGGACTGTATGAGTTCACAGTCATGTCATTTGGATTGACCAATGCCCCTGCTTACTTTATGAACTTAATGAATAAAGTATTCATGGAGTATTTGGATAAGTTCGTCATTGTCTTCATTGACGATATTTTGGTGTATTCCAAGAGTGAAGAAGAGCATGAAGAGCACCTCCGATTGGTCCTGAATAAGCTTAGAGATCATCAACTCTATGCTAAATTCAGCAAGTGTGAGTTTTGGATGAAAGAAGTTGCTTTCCTGGGACATGTCATGTCTGCAGAAGGAGTATCTGTAAACCCTAGTAAGGTTAAGGATGTGCTTAATTGGGAGTCACCAAAGTCGGTGCCTCAGGTCAGAAGTTTTCTTGGAATGGTAGGATACTATCGTCGATTCATAGAAGGATTCTCCAAAATAGCAAGACCCCTCACTCAGTTGTTGAAGAAAGAAAAGAAATTTGCTTGGACAACAGATTGTGAGCAAAGTTTTCAAGAGTTGAAGAAGCGGTTGACAACAGCTCCGGTGTTGATTTTGCCCGATGTTCGGAAGGATTTTGAGATTTTCTGTGATGCATCCCGGCAAGGACTTGGTTGTGTCCTGATGCAAGAAAGGAAGGTAGTAGCTTATGCTTCCCGTCAATTGAGGCCTCATGAAGTGAATTACCCCACTCATGACTTGAAATTAGCTGAAGTAGTGCATGCTTTAAAGATATGGCATCATTACCTTATTGGTAATCGCTGTGAAGTCTATACGGACCATAAGAGCTTGAAGTACATTTTCACTCAAGCTGATCTTAATATGAGGCAAAGAAGATGGTTAGAGTTAATCAAGGATTATGATATTGGAATCCATTACCACCCAGGCAAAGCTAATGTTGTGGCAGATGCCTTGAGTAGAAAAGTCTACTACAATACACTATCGATCAAGGAAAATCAGCCAGCCCTCCATGAAGAGTTCCAGAAGCTCAAGTTAGAGTTGGTTGAGGAAGGTTACCTAGCTGCCCTAGAAGTTCAACCCACTTTGCGGAATCAGATCAAGGAAGCTCAAATTGAAGATGCCAATATTAAGGAAATTAAGAGCAACATGAAGAAGGGTAAAGCCCTGAGATTTTCAGAAGATGAACAAGGCACCATTTGGTTTGACAAGCGTTTAATCGTGTTCCAGATCGAAAGAGCTTAAGCAGCTGATACTCAAGGAAGCCCATGAAACTTTGTACTCCATTCACCCTGGAAGCACAAAGATGTACCAAGACCTCAAGGAAATGTATTGGTGGCCTAGCATGAAGCGTGAGATTACCAAGTATGTAGCTCAGTGTGATGTCTGTCAGCGAGTTAAAGCCGAGCATCAAAGACCTGCTGGACTCCTGCAACCCTTGAAAGTGTCCGAATGGAAGTGGGAAGAAATTGGCATGGATTTTATCACTTTGGTTTGCCAAGGACAAGGTCGATATGATTCTATCTCGGGTAATTGTGGATCGCCTAACCAAAGTTGCTCACTTTCTCCCACCAAGACTACTTACTCGTGATAGATCGCGAGAATTGTACATGGCAAAGATAGTGTGCCAGCATGGAGTGCCGAAGAAGATCGTGTCAGATCGAGGATCCAGTTCACCTCAAGATTTTGGCAAAAGTTGCACAGTGTTCTGGGTACTAATCTAAATTTCAAGATCTGACTTATCATCCCTGCACGGATGGTCAGACAGAAAGAGTAAATCAAATCCTAGAAGATATGTTAAGGGCTTGTGCCTTAGCAAATCAGACCAGTTGGGATCAAATGCTATCTTATGCGGAGTTTTCCTATAACAACAGTTACCAGTCAAGCCTCCAGATGTCTCCATTTGAAGCTCTTTATGGAAGAAAATGCAGAACACCGTTATATTGGGATGAAGTAGGCGAAAGACAAGTGTTTGGGCAGATATTTTGGAAAAAGCCAAGAGCAAGTTCGATCAATTAGAGAAAGGTCAAAACAAAGATGCACTGAGCAGAAGAGTTATGCTGATAACCGTCGCTGAGATCTAGCTTTTGCACCTGGTGATCATGTGTACCTGAAGGTGTCGCCTCTCAAAGGGATGCGTTGTTTCAGAGTAAGCGGAAAGCTTGCACCAAGGTACATCGGACCTTTCCCAGTTCTAGCCCGAAGAGGAGAAGTCGCTACGCTTGGAGCTCCGCCTCACCGCAGATGTGCATAATGTCTTCCACGTGTCACAACTGAAGAAGTGTTTGCGTGTGCCCGAAGAGCAGATGCCAATGGAAGCAATTGCCCTGCAGGAAGACCTCACCTACAAGGAGCACCCCATCAAGATCATGGAAATAGCAGAGCGAGTGACAAGAAGCAAGATAATCCATTTCTGCAAAGTCCAGTGGAGCAACCACACCGAAGAAGAAGCCACTTGGGAACGAGAAGATGACTTGAAGGCTGAGTTTCCCCACCTATTCTCTAGTCAGCCTGAATCTCGGGGTCGAGATTCCCTTTAAGAGAGGTAGGTTTGTAGCGTCCCGCTTTTTCAGAGTTTTTGAAAATTTTAAAAGAGAACTATTTGCTTCTTTTGCCAAAAGCTTAATTTTGAAATTTCAGAATCCATTTGCAGTTTAATATGAATTAATCAAACTTCAATTAAATTAAAGTTGGTTTAATTGAGTTTTCTGGAATTTAAAGTCAAAATTATTATTATTAGAATTTCCTTGGATTTATTGGATTTTAGAAATTGATTTTCATTTTACCCGAAATTAAAAATTATTTTATTTGTAAAAGAAAAAGAAAAATTAAAGTTGAAAGTATTTTTATTAAGTCTAGAATAATTCAAGGAATTTCTGTGAATTTTCTAGGATTTTTGGACTCTATTTGCTATTTTCTAAATTGCTTCTTGATTTATTTGAATTTCTGAAAATCAAAAACTATTTTAAATCCTTTTTACTGTTGTGGGCCGAATCTCCCGGCCCAATCCCTGTTCTTCCCGCCTCCGGCCCACTCCCGCGGCCCGCCTCCGCTCGCCGCCCGCCGCGCCTCCCTTCACCTCACCGCTTCGATCCACATCGGACGTCCCTCGCGCGTCCACGTCGCCGCAGCTCCGCCTCGCCGTTTCGGCCGTTGGATCGCGATCCGACGCCCTCGCTTCACCCGCACTTCTCTCTCTCTTATCCACCGTCCGATCAAAATCGGACGGCCTTCCGTCGCCGTGCGTCTCCTTCCTTCCCCACCGTCCGACGAGATCGGACGGCGCCGGCTCGTCTTCCTCCCGCGCGCCCGTTTCTCTCTCCCACGTCGCCGCCACAAATCCCGCCGCCGCGCTAATCTCGCCGCCTCGGTCTCGCCGCTCTCTCTCTCTCCCACGTTCGCCTCGCCGCGCCCGCCACGCTGCGCGCCTCTGTCCCGCCCCGCCTCGCGCGCGCGCCACACTCGCGCTCGCCCGCTTCGCCGTGGCCTCGCCCTTTAAATGGCGCTCGATTCATCTCCCCCTCTCACCTCTCTTTTCCCCCCCCTCGGCCCGCCTCCGCCGCCGCCCCTCCCCTCTTCTCCCTCGCCGTCGCCGCCGTCTTCCCCAGCTCCGGTCGCCGCCGAGCCCACCTCTCTCTCTCTCTCTCTCTCGACCCGCGGGCCCGAGCCAACGTGGCCACCCACGTGGCGCCACGTCAGCGCCACGTAGGCGGTTTTGCTCGCGTGGCAGCCGCGTAGCGCTTGCGCAAGCGCTGATGCGTAAATCGAAATTTTCAGTTGAAAAATAATTCCGAAAATCCGAAAAACCCTAATTCTATCATTTCATGTGATTTCCAACTTCAATCGGCCATAACTTTCACATCCGAACTCCGATTTGGGTGATCCAAATTTCTAAATTCATCTAAATTCAGCCCCTTTCATTTGGTTCTGGTTTTGTAATTTTTGGAGTTCATTTGGTGCTGTTTTATTTATTGTTGCTATTCTCGCACGTGTAGATTAGGCTGTTTGGAAGATTTCTTCGACCAACGATCAAGACCCTCCTCGTCAACGAAGGCAAGTCGTAGGCCTTTGACCATGTTGAACCCCTTTTACAAAAGTATATTGCTTCAAATTATCATGCATGGCTAGTTTTATTAAAAATGGTTTTGGGAGTAGATAATTACCAAATTGCCATTATGCCTCCTTGATAAATTGAAAATGAAATGTCTCCTTGAATGGCATATATCCTTGGACACCATAGGATGGTTAACACTAGTTGGACATAATTGTATACCAACTTGGGAGCGTATTATTGCTTAGACATGCTTTAGTTACCCGCGAGACTTTCGATCACATGTTCAATGATTAATGAAATTTGACTAATGGAACTATGGAACAGTGGTGTGAGGCCACTTTTATTAAAAGATGTTGTGCCATGGCAGGGATTGCCATTTGGTCGGGAATGAACAAAAATGATTTATGCTCGGGCTTGAGGTAGGGAGTTAAGGTGGGTGTGTGATGCACATTGGGTTGTGGTAGACTTGTCTGAGCAGCCAACTAAGGACTTAACTTTGCAAGTCATTGATCTGGGCCACCTCGTGCAACCATAAGTCCGGTATGGGACGGACCTGGCCAACTAATTGGGAAAATTTTGAGTCGGTTCTGTTGTGGTGGTTTAATGGCGCAAGAGGGGGCTGTGATGGCGAAACCTTAGCGGGCAGAACCGAGGCAAAATGGAACTTTGTAAAGGCCTTGTGATAGTCACTTAGTCGCACACCCTCGGAAGTGTGTCAGACGGACATTACAAGTGATTTATCTCTTGTGGGTAAAGCTGTACAACCTCTGCAGAGTGTCAAAATCTATTCGAATAGCCGTGTCCCCGGTTTCGGACATGCCTGGTGATTTCGCGCAAGGGGTAGCATTTTCAAAAATGTGGTATTGGTTCGATGGAAAGGTTGGGTTGGAATGGTTGGAAAGTGAACGGGATGTTTTCTATTTGATGCAAAAGAACTTGGTTATCTATGTATTATTCTTTTAAAATCCTGCTTAGCAATCTAATTATTGTAATTACTGTTAAACTTGCTTTCTGCAAATTAGCCATAAAGCCAGTCTTGTTTAAGCCTTGCATGAATACTATGTGCATACATTTCTCTACGACTTGCTGAGTACTTTATGTACTCACGGCTTTATGCCCTTTGTTGATCAGTCCCAGCAGAAGAATCAGGACAGGTTGAGTACTATGAGGAAGGCTACTTTGAAGACCTCGCGAACTAGGTCACGTCCTCCACTCGATTGCCTGTGGGCATGTCGATTGGGCTCCACGTATTTTGAGATTTCACGCCGGATACATTATTATTGCTAAGCCCGTGAGGCGACTTTTGTAAGAACCTTGACCATAAGGTCTTTGCTGTTTTAATTAATATTACTTTGTCTGCTTCATTAGTTCGTTGTTGAATGGTCATGATAACATCATTGTTACAACTGTGCAAGCTAGCTACTGATCATGGGACTAGCTTGGTATGCACAGAGGGTCTCGGGGTTGTGTGACACCCGGGGCGCCGACAGTGTCGGTATGCCTAAGATGTGGCAGGGGAAGCTATATTGACAACAACTTTCATCCTAAACAGAGTAACCACTAAAAGGTATGAGATTACTCTGTATGAGGGGTGGAAGGGGAGAAAACCCAATGTTAATTTTCTACAAACATGGGGGTGTTTGGCAAAAGTTAATATACCATTGTAAAAAAAGAAAAAGCTTGGACCTAAAATAATCAATTGTATCTTACTGGAATATGCTCATAATAGCACAACCTATATATTTTTAGTAGTAAAATCAGAAACTCGTAATATTATTGTTAACACAATAATAGAGTCCAGAGATGCTTCATTTTTTGAGGATATTTATCCTATGAGAAATGCAGACAGTACTTCTCGAACTAAGGATAATCAAACTGTGAATAATAGTAATTTTGAACCTACCACCATCTCTGAGCTAATGAGTGATATACCACTAGTTTATGATATTCTTGAGAAAGATAACAATTTAGTCGAAGAGGCTCCTCCAGGAGCAAGCGACAAAGGTTGAGAAAAGTGTTTGGTGAAGACTTTATTGTATACCTCATGGATGATGTGTCAAACACTTTTTCGGAGGCTTATGCATTACCTGATGCTGAGTATAGCAAAAAGGCCATCCATAGCAAGATGGATTCCATCATGGCTAATGGGACTTGGGAGACCACTAATCGTCCTATCGGGTGCAAACCTGTTGGATGCAAGTGGATGTTTAAAAAGAAAATCAGGTCTGACTGAACTATTGATAAGTACAAGGTAATACTTGTGGCCAATGGTTATACTTAGAAAGAAGGTGAGGATTATTTTGATACTCACTCTCCTGTTGCCAGATTAACTACCATTCAAGTGCTCATTGCATTAACTGCTTCCCATAGTCTAGACATCAATCAAATAGATGTGAAGACACCTTTCCTTAATGGAGAGTTGGAACAAGAGATATGTATGGAGCAACCTGATGGTTTTGTAATTTCTGGACAGGAAAGTAAGGTGTGCAAATGAACCAAATACTTGTATGGCCTAAAGCAAGCACCTAACAATGGCACGAGAAATTTGATAAAACTTTAACATCTTCTGGTTTTGTTGTGAATGAGGAAGATAAGTGCGTGTAATATCGTTATGGCGGGGGTTAAGGAGTGATTTTGTGTTTGTATGTGAACGACATACTTATCTTTGGGACAAACACTGTTGTTATTGACGACGTCAAATCTTTCTTATCTACATGCCTCGATATGAAAGACCTAGGTGATGAGGACATGACCCGTATGTATACAATCATATTTGTTATGCTTGCTATTCCAATTACAAGAGCTCGTACGCTTCACTTAAATTATCAGGTGAGCTCGTTTTTAGGAGTGCATTTATATTGTATGAACTATTTGATGCTACCTAATGATGAAAATGTATATTTATGTAGCACCATATCACTTTTTGTATAAGCCAAGTAAGAGATCAAGTTGGACATCTTCTGGAATCCAATTCGGCCTCCGGAGACAGCCTCGACTTCAAACGAGTATAACTTTCGCATACGGACTCCGTTTGAAGTCTGCGAGTACTTGATTTGCAGCTTATCTCATCCTCTTTCCAATGGATCCAGCCCCACCTCAAAATTCCATCTGCATACATTGTAATCATCAAAAGAAACTGTTGTGTCACATATTTGGGTCAATTTGGCCCTTGTAATCGTACTAGAATTGGCCCATACGTTGGCCGGCCACCCAAGGGAGCCCATACTGTTCATGTGAACAGTACCACCTCCATAAACAGTATATGAATAGTACCACCCCTATTTTGTTAGTTATGTGCGGCTCCCCTGCCCTATTTAAGGTGGTCGCATCCCTCTAGTTTCCTTGAATTTTGTTTAGTTAAAAGTTAGCTTCGTTGGAACTTCGTGTATTGGCTTGTGTTGATTAGGCCAACCATAATACCGCTTCAAAATCCTAACTTCATCAAATATTTCAATCTTATTTGCAATTTCAGATTGCTTATTATCTTGTTCTTGCGTGTTCTTCGATTGCATGCAGGAATAGACCTTCGTGGTCAGGTCGATCGTGCTTCTAGCAAGGTCGATAACGATCTCGGAGTTGGTTCAGCGATTGCGGGGTATATTGGTCATGTGCGATTGGTAGCCTAATCGTGAGAGTCGTCTCTACCGAAATTAAGTTATCCTTCTCACCGAAAGATCGGGACACCCATTGTTGCATAAGGTGGTATCATAGTTTTTTTTTGAACGATGAGACTCCTTTACCTACAGTCGACGAAAATCAAAAAAAAAAATTAGGGTTAGTTCATCCCTGTCCGAGCCCCATTGTGCTTTGCAATTTTTCTTTTCGGTAATTTTTACTTGTTGAATTATTGGTTACAATGTCGTGTCTAGTTGTTGATTTCTAGTTCTAGTTATTATCTAGTTTATCATTGTCTAGTTTGCATTTGATCTTCGTGTTCGTTTGCGTAGCTTCATCATTGTGTCCGACTTCGCACAAAATAATCTCCTGCCGCTCGTTGTCGCGGCAATCAAAACCGCCTACCATCTTTGCTGCGGCAACAAAAAAAAACTACTATCGCTGTCGCGGCAACAACAATCTCTGCCACCGCTGCCACCCTCTGATGCGGCAACCACCACCTCCGGCAGCTTGCTGTCGGGGCAACCAAAACATCCTGCCATCGCCATCGTGGCAAACAAAACCTCCTGCCATCGATGCCACGTCAAACACAATCTCTACCGCAGCTTCCCCTCTCTGCCAATCCATGCCGTGGCACCCAAAAACTGCTTGCCGCCACCGCCTCTCGTTGCCGTGACATGCATCTTGCCACCGCTGCAGCTCCCTCTGTGGCACCAAAAGCAGCCTGCCATCGCGGCACGCATCTTGCCACCGCTCCGGCTTCCCTGTCGTGGTACCAAAAACATCTTGCAGTTGCCGCCGTGGCATAAATCTTGCTCTGCCGCTGATTCCTTCTGTTGCCGTGGCAAACACAACACATCCCCTGCCGCAGAAACCACATCCATTGCCAGTCACTGCCATGGCATTCAAAACTCCTACCGCCACAGCCACAAGCGCGCCCTACCGCCACCGCTACAAATCTCTACCGTGGTAGCTGAAACTCCTGCCGCCGCTTGATCTTCCTTGCCGTGGCAGCCCAACTCCTCCTGCCTCCGTTGTTACTTCCTGCCGTGGCAGCCACTGATCGCTATCGCCACGACAACCTCGTGCCAAGCCACCGCTGCCACACTTGCCGCAGTAAATATTTTCTCTGCCACGGCAAGCTACAATATCAGCCGTTGTTTTGAAGTTTTGGAAAGGAGCAAGAATCAAAAGGGGAAAGCCTAATCAGTTGCTTTCGGTTGTTCAAGGTGGAAAAACCAGAAGAAAAAAAGAAGAAAAAAAGAGAAGGTAGAAAAAGAGAGGGAGAGAAAAAATTGAAAAGCGCATCAAACTTTTTCCAAAACCAGTGAAAATTGGTGGAGTCCTTCTACATATAGCCATAAGCTTGCACAAAAAATTCAGCAAGTTTAGCCCAATTGTTTGAAAGGTATTGCAATTTCAAATTTGAACCCGAGTCGGTTTCGAGTCCGAGTATGATTCTATTTCCAAGACACCTTCAGTAAAACAGGCATAACTTTTGCATACGGTGTCTGTTTTGGATGTTCTTATTCTCGTTGGAAAGCTAATGACGAGACACATCCTTTCCAGCTAAGGAACTACTCACCCTTTAGGGGCCCCAAAATTGGCCATCTTCGGCCCCGAATTCGTGTCGCAAGTTTTCTGTTTCTGCTTTTGTTGTTTCTTTCAGCCTTAGCCTTCCCTTCGGAATTTGTCTTTCGCCTCAACTGTAAAGTTATAGATCTCGTCGAAACTTTTCAGACGAGCATATATAAGCCATATGAAACTTTAATTTTTCATCATTTGAGACTAGCTGTTGTTTACTGCTTCAACTAGAGGGTTGTTTACATTGCACGTTATTCTGATTTTGTACTCTACATCGTGCGATAATCTTGTACCCCTACAAAAAGTTTGAGTAGTTGGCTAGTGTCTCTCCTAACACTTGGTGTGAGAATTTTCTTTACTTACTGTAATACCCCGAATACCGATCAGAGAGAATGTTTTTGGGTGATGGAATTAATTGAAAACTCAAGGGTTTTTGGGGAAATTTTGGAACTTGGGCCTCCTGTAATACACAGAAATTAATCTGTAATTAGGAGTCAGTAGGAAGAAGAAAAGGCAATGAAAGAAGTGGAAATTCTTGAAAAGAGAAGGAGTGTTCAGCATTTATTCGACAACTGGGCGCGGGCATGGCCAGGGGAGCCCACTAGTGGTCGGCCAGGGGGCTTCTCACCCCTAAACCCTAGCCCCACTACTCCTCTCCCTTTTCCCCCACAAGCCGCCACCCTCCCTCGCCTTTGGCCGCCACCCCTGCTCCCCTTGCACCTCCCAGCGCCACCACCTCCCCAGCAGCAGCACCTCCCTCCCCGGCGAAGCTCCTTGCTGCAGTCCATTGGAGGGAAGGCGAGGAGACGACATTTGGAGGGCCGGCCAAGAGGAACTAACAGATCGGTTTTGTCCAGCGAGTTGCATTTTATGATCTGATCACCTTTTAGAAAGTTGTAGCTCCCGGTCTTAGCTTTCTTTGGGCACTGAGATCACCTGATTTGGACTTACGGTTTAGGAGTTATGGTAGTTTTACCACGACTGTCCAGTAGATCTGATGACAATTGGCAGTTGTCTTGTCTGGCCATATTGAATTCTTTATATGCCGAATCAGAAAGGACACCCTAAATGAATGTTGTAGAGAATTCAGTAGGCTTTCCAAGTTGATAAGGAACATGATTTTTAGAGTTGGCAATCAAAATTTATGAACTTTTAACCGCGCGCTGTTCCGTTTGTCTGGGATCTGGGGACTGTCGGTTTGTTCCTCGGTTTTTATCTAGTTACGGTCATATTCAGGACGGCCACCCAAAACGGTTTTTGTAGATAATTTCACCATGATTCCAGATTAGTAAAGATCACCTCCATTGGATCTGTAGAACGAAATTTATGATATTTTCTTTACTGCCATGTTGAAGCCTGGACAGATGTCTGTCGGGTAAATTCAACTGCTGTTTAGCCAATTGTATTAGACGATTCAAGGAACCTCACCAACTAGAGTTTCGTAGTTTTGTGCGTTAAGGTTCATTGAGCACTGGTTTGAAGTCATTCCGAGTTACATATATTTAATTGTGATTTTTCTCGTATCGCTGCCAGTAGAGCCGTAATCTGGCTGTTTGGGTGAGATTGTCAAATTGAACCCATTGATTGTGTGGGATGGTTAGAGGGTATGGTAGGACACTTGTAGTATTGTCATATATTGTAATTCTTATTTTGAATAAATGACTGTGTAGGCGGTGAGGCGGTGGATGGAGGAACACCTTCGTTGCCTCCTAGCACGTCGCTGCACGGAAGGCAATTACCATGTCTTATCATAATGAATGGTGATGATTATGTGTGGATGAATTATTAGAATTGCTATTCGTATTCGTATGCTATGTATATTTCTTCATTATACTGTGATAAGAGTTCATTGCATGAAGTTCATTCCGTTCATGCATTTGTTTCATGTTGTCCACGGAAGTGAAAATTTATAAGTCCCATCAATTCTAGTATGGGCACGCAAAAGTCCCATGAATTCCAGTATGGGCATGTAAGGCCCACCACTTCAATGTGGGCAACCTTGGACATCCGTATGAAACGTTCTTCATACGGAATTTGGGTCCCCGGACTTTGATAAGTACGGGCTTAAGTGAACACCGACGGGTGTGTCACTCACTATACCGGTATAAGTTGTGAGCAGTCCATTTCTTCATTGCATTATTCCATTCCATTCATATCCATATATGTTCAGAGATGTTTTTCATAAGCAGATTGTGATTTGCTTTGTTCGCTTAATGTTTATGTCATCTGTTAAAGTACTTGCTGAGTCTTTGGCTCATCCGTGCTTTGTGTGTTTTATTTAGGTAAATGAGGAGGAAGGCAAGATTTTTTTGAGGGGTAGTCCAACACGCTGCACATCACCTTTATCAAATCAGAAACAATATTGTTATCTTTCATTCATGTCAACTATTTGATAAATTTCCAAATTGTAATAATCCAATTTTGGTATCGCCCATCGTACGTTTTATTGTGAATGTGTCCATTTGTAATACCCCGGAAACGAAAAGAGTAAAGAATCGAATCGAGTAATTTGAATGGAAGCCGGGGAAAGAAAAGACAATTAAAGGAGTAGAAATTCTTGAAAAATAGAAGGGGTTTTTCATAAACTCTCGACAACCTGGGCCTGGGCCACGGCCCAGGAGGGGCCCATGTGGTGGCCGGCCATAAGGGGGGTTCCCACCCCCCAAACCCTAAACTCCACATTTCTCTCCCCCTCCCCCCTTTGGAGCCACCGCCCCCCCTTCCCCCTTGCTGTGCACCGCATTGTGCGTCGATTTTTGGTAAGATGCGTTCGTTTTCTGTCCTGTCCATCTCTTAGAAAGTTGTAGGTATTGTTCTTAGCTTTCCATAGCCACCGATATCACGTGATTCCGCCTTACGGTTTAGGAGATATGATTTTTTTTAGTGCGTGCTGCTCTGTCTGTCTGACGAGAAGGATCTGTCGGCTTGATCCTAGGTTTTGATTTAGTTAGAGGCATTTCCAGAACCTCCACCCAAATAAGTTATTGTACCCCTTTAAATTAGCTTTCAAAGCTGATAAAGATCATCTCCATTGGATCTGTATAATGAATGTTATGATATTTTCTTTACCACTGTTCTAAATTATGGGCAGATAAATGTTAGTATTTTCATCTATTGTTTAGACTACTGTAGAGTCCGAATCTGGGGTTTTTCCCTTCTAGTGTTTTATTCCTAGGAACGTTAGCGTTCTTTTGGCACCAAGATCAGGAAAATCCGATCTGTAGTTTGGGAGATATGAATTTTTGATTACGAACTGTCCGGTCTGTCTGAAAACTGAGGTCAGTAGGTTTGTCCCTCGGTTTTGTTCATATTAGGGGCCGAATCAGAACCTTCACCCAACTAAGTTATTTTAGCCCTTAAAATTATCTTTCCAAGCTGATAAGACTCATTCTCATTGGATCAATAGTTTGAAAGTTACGCCGTTTTCTTTATCTCTGATCTGTATTCTGGACAGACGTGGATGGGTTGTGTTTAGCTGATATTTAGCCCTCTGTTTTGCCCGAATCAGGAGATTCCGCCAACTAATGTTTTGTAGCCTGATCTGTTAAGATTCAGCGAGCACTGGTTTCAGGTCTTTTAGAGTTACAGATAATTAATGGTGAATTTTCTCGTACCACTGCTCAGAAGGGCTGAAATCTGGCTGAATAGTTTATTTTCATTTTGGGTCTATGCGGTATATTGGATAGTCAGGGGTTATTGTAGAACACCGGTAGCAGTGTTATATCGTTGTTCTTATTTTGGGAACATACTTGTGTAGGCGGCGAGGCATCATGTGTGGGAACACCTCCGTTGCCTACTAACGAGTCACAACGCGAAAGGCAAGTACTGTATGTTAACTGGTGTTGAATTCAAAGGAATGCATAATGATATGTTGTTTACATGAATATTCTTGTGCTTTGTTCATGGTGTTGATATACTGCAAGTGACTAGTGTGGCCTTATTGGTACATTATGTTGAGTGTGAATACATACTTATACTTGTTTACACATGTTGTTGAATGCCATGTGTCTTTTCCACTAATGTGTGTTATTCATTCATACCATGAGAAATCATCATGTTCATTCATAAAATTCATTATGACCACGAAGTGGATTCTTTTAGTAAGTCCCATCAATTCCAAAGATGGGCATTTGAAAGACCCATCAATTCCAAAGATGGGCATTTGAAAACCCACCATTCCAATGTGGGTAGTGTTGACCACCATTCCAATGTGGCAACTTGGACACCCGTATGAAACGTTCTTCATACGGTGATTGGGTCCCCGTGACTTTGTGAAGTACGGGCTTAAATGAACACCGATGGGTGTATCACTCGCTATACCAGTATATGCGAATGATAAGTCCATACCTTCAATGCATTCTTACATTTCATCCATTCATGTATTCATTTCATACGCACATGTATGTGTTCCAATAATTGTTCGTAATTCAAGCGAATTGTGTTGTCCACTCCATGCTTGATTATTCTTGTTTAGTACTTGCCGAGTCTTCGACTCACCCTTGCTTTGTATGTTTTAATTAGGTAATTGAGGAGGACGACAAGATGATTTGGTGGGGTAGTTCGACACACTACTGATTCACTTTTATTCAATCGAACAATTATTCTTGCCATTCAGTCAAGTCAAATTGTTGAAATAAGTTCCAGATTGTAATAATCCTATGTTAGTATCGTTTGACTGTTCGTGGTATTATGACCGTTTATCCATTCTTTACCATGATTCTAGTGATCGTTCATTGTCTTTCCTTAGGAATTTATGTTGATTGAATCTGGATAATCTAGTTTTAATGCTATGCTTAGTAGTTTGATAGGTTTGCGTGACATTTTGGCTTCCGAATAGCCAGGGTGTTACACCATTCCTTCTCATGAAACTGTTAATCGTTTATCGTCGTTTCTTATGGAATTTGGTTAATTAAGCCTGATTAACCCGACATTGTTGTACATTCTTAGTATTTATTAGATTTGCGTGACATCTTGGCTTCCGAATAGCTAGGGTGTTACAGTTGGTATCAGAGCGGGCTTTAGGTCCGTGGTTAGTAGAAAAATATTAAAATAACACACTGTGCACAGTAGGTGGGGATTGAGAAATCCTTTGCTTCCGCATTTCTAGTGTTGTGATTCATTATGTTGTACTGAATCGAATTATTTCTGTACTATCTTTCTTGTTGTTAATCTATGATATGATGTGATATCCTATATCTAGGAATTAATTCTATGATTGTCATTAGATGATCCTATATATAGTTATATAATTGATTATATTGATTATGCGTATTGATATCGGACGTTGAGAAGTTGGGTTCGTGGTTGTTGTTCTGGGTTTTGCCAGGCTACACCACTGTGCGTGGCGTGAAAGTAGAGAAGTTCTTACCCCTGTTCCATAAGTTTTGTGTTGAGCATGAGCTCGCTGATGAATATGTTGTCTTTCTCGAGCTTGTATCTGGTTTCTTGGTTGTAGTTTCTTACAGTTCATGAATTCCTTTTTGAATGGGGGGTTATAATGAAGTGGGCAAGCTCCAGCAGGTCTCTGAACGTTCTTTGAGACAATTAGTGTTCTTTCGATTATTGTGATATTTCTGCTCCACGTGAGCGTAGTTAAATTGCAAGATTTATCTTTTTACAGAAGTTCTGTTTTACCCCTGTTGGAAAATTGAACTCATTTGTTCGCTTGGAATCTTGGTATTGGGAGATTTCTTTTGCAGGTTCTTTTTTTTACGTGTGTATTGATCTTGCATATTTCTCTTGGGTTCATGACTATTGGTAGACGAGTTTCAATAGGCCCTTAATGGTACTCTGAAACTATTATTATTTTTCGACTGTTGGTTTGCTTCTTCTACTGGTGATCTTCGTCAATTAGTAATATTGAAATTTCCATAGTTGTTTCTTCTTTCTCATTGGAAAAGAGCGACACCTTTACTCGTTTGATAGTTTGTATACTGAGAGTTTTTGTTGCAAATTCGTTAACACGAGAAAGCTTTGGTTCCATGTATTTCTTTTGGAACATTCCACTTGTTGAAGTTTAATGCATCTCTGTTCCGAAGAAAAAAAATGTTAAAACCCATTTGTGGTGCTGTGTTATGATTAAGTCGGAGGTTGTACCTAAACAAAAAAAATATGGGCTACGGGTTTCTATTGGACCCAATTTGTTTTTGAAAACAGTTCTTGTCTTTTGACTGTTGAGCCCCCTTTACTACTTGTGAACGTTAATATTGACAGGATCGTTCTCTTTTTGTTAGGCCTATCTTTCTTGTGGATAAAGGCAACTTGGTTATCCGTTTAGCATTTCGAAGAATGGGAATTTCCTTTCACAAAGTTCATTGAAGAAATTTCAACTATGTTCATTTCTTTTGGAGTAGTTGGAGTGTTGGAGTTTGGAACCTCCCTTTGAAAAAAGAAAAGTGTCGAAACCCTTTGTCAGGTTTTGTGTTGATTTGTGAGTGGTTGTGAGTAAACAATCTAATTGATAATCTATGAGTTCAAGTTGGATTATTAGCGTGATGCATAATTAATCTTGACCGATGTCCTCAGTAGCGTAACTGGTTAGCTAGATTTACCTAATGTTTTATTGGCTTGCTATTATTGTTAAAAACTTATGCGTGTGCCACATTGAGATTTCTAGCTTTCAAAGTCAGTACCTTCTTCTCATTTGGAGTTTGATCTTCTTCTTGTGCGGGTCATGTGACCTCAACTGTGGACTTCCCATATGTTTTCTGAGTTCATTGCTTAATTGGTTTCCCCTTGGTTCTGTGTTCATTGGGAGTGGTAAGTGATTTTCCAGTTGGTGAAGATCGTTTCTATTTGCCTCTTCTTTTGAGAAGGAATCAACCCATTCTTTCCACGTGGGTCTTTCGAAAAGTTTTCTAAATGTTGTTGTGAGTTTGATGTTAATGCTTGTAGTAATTTGATCGCCTTTGATGACATCGTTCAAATGAGAATATATCAAGTTTAGCTTTCGCGGTACCTTGGAGCTCGTGAATCATCTGGTAACTGAAATTATTTTGGGTAACTTGAGGGATTGGATTATCCTATTGCTTCTTAAGAGTTTCGTGTGATTTAGTCCTAAGGGATCCTTGATTTGAGTTCGCAAAGTGAGGTTGCAATCAAAGAAAATTTTCGTTGATTTCTTCGAGAGGAAATTAATCTATTTTCTTTCCGTGAAATCCTGTAAGGGAAAATGTTTCGAGTTTTGTGGCTGAGATCATTTGGATCTCGTGCTTCCCAAGTAGATGAACTGTTTCGAGCGAATTGACCTGTTGAAGGATTTTATTGATTCTTAATTAGATCTTGTGGTTTGGACTAAAGACCCTATCTTGTCCGTTGTGGAAAAGTGTTGTTAGACAAATGATTAATTTTAGTGTTAAAGGAAAGAGTGCAGTAGGAGTATTTGAGAATTTGAGTCAAGTTTTGTAACTTGTGGTTATTTGAATCGTTACTAAACTTGTTGCTCTTTCCGCTCAAGAGATGGCGAGTTTCAATCGCAATGTCTTTATTTCGTATCGGTTGTTATCTGCTATTTTCTTTTGAGGGATGGGTGCCGTCAACTATGAACGCGGCTTTCGTTTTCCAAGATCACCTTTATCAGAATATTTGTTTTGGTTTCTTGCTCGCCGTGGTGAGCAACGTCTTCCTGTGTGAATAAACTTGTCTTTGTTCGCCTCTTCCTTTTGAGAAAGGATCACAGTTTTGTGTTGCAAAGTGTTTGCAAAGTGTAAGTTTGGCAACTATTTGGTGGTGGATGAGTAATCGTAGCGGTGATATTTTGCTACCAAATTATTGGAGGAGTAGTAGAATGTGAAATGGTTTTGATCTGTATCTCTTGGAGGAAAATTAATTCACATGGAATGTTTGGCTTCGAAGTAAGTCTGAAAAGTGTTACGACTGAGTAGAACCTATGGTATAGTGAAATTCCAGAACTTCAGTTCATGATTGAAAGGTCGGTGATTATCGAATGTATGGAAACCTTGATTATGTTTATAGAATAACGCAATTGGATAGCATTGCGAGATAGTGTGGGCGATTTCTGATGATGTCAATGAGTGAGTATGATAGCATTGCGGGAATCTTAGAGATTTAGTCCGATGAATTCACTATTTGTTATAAGAGAAATTTATTGTAGAGGTCTTGGAAGTGAAATCTGGGCTTTGCATTTTCTATATGCTAGACCAGTGGTCACACAATGATTGTGTGTAGAGAAAGTAGGATAATGGTGTTTTCTGAGCAGTGGAATGATCATTGGTAGAACCTTTCTGATGTAGTACTTGAGCATATGTACTGAGGATTCTGAGTTATCCTTGAAAACTGGAGGTAATGTGATTGTGTGGGATCAATTTGTGGCGCTTTGGGTGCCTCCAATCGAATTAATGTTGATTAGTAGAACGAGATGCCTAGAGTTTTCGGGGAGGGTTCAATGGTGTTAATGATGTATTTCAGGTTGAGCCTAATTTGAGGATGTTCAATTAAAAGGGTTAAGCTCATGTGGTGTGCGATGAATTCGAATTTCAAGGTTCGAGAGAAAGTTTATTTCTGGAAAAGAGAAACTGAGGAAAAGGATGTTTCCTCGCTTAGTGAAGCGTTTTCACGATTCTCGTTTGGGTTGTATTGTTGACCGGTGTTTTCTGCAATTTGAGTTGGGGCTGTGTTGTTATGTTGATACTTTCGGATTCAGACAAATTGCATGTATTTGGTTTGGGCCTTCGAGTGATTTCTCCTTTGGCTGTCGTGGTGTTCATTTGTAATCTGCCTATTTAGAAAATGGATTTGTTTTCGTATTGAACTGTCGAATTTGGGATTTAACCTTTTAGTGGAGAGTTAGCATTGCGTTGTTGCGATGAGGACTCTCTATTTCCAGTTGGATTCTCTTCGTTTTCGAAACTTGCAGATATTAGGAAGTGGGCATAACGTTTTGTCCGTCTCGGGTATATTCGCGAAGTACGCATCGTCTGGTGTGTTCTGGTGCTGAGTGAGCAGCGAAGCCATTCCAAGGTTGAGTTTTAGTTATAGGCGTTATCCATCGAGTAAGGTCTTACATTCGATTATTTTCTGATGAGTGTACCTAGAAAGTTCACGTTGAGTGTTAGGTCAGACGTCGTTTTACGTCTTTGTGTTGCGGGTTTCTCTAGGTTCCAGAGACAGACCGCTTGAGACCTAGAGTCTCACGTGCGCGAGCAGTATCCAGACCTGTCCGTTTCTGGTGCGTGATTATCGTCGATATTTCAGTCGCAATTTTCTTTCGAGTAGATCGCTGTGTAGATTCGATTCGAATCCTGTTAAGGGGGTAGAATGTAATACCCCGAATACCGATCAGAGAGAATGTTTTCGGGTGATGGAATTAATTGAAAACTCAAGGGTTTTGGGGGAAATTTTGGAACTTGGGACTCCTGTAATACCCCAGAAATTAATCGGGTAATTAGGGAGTCAGCCGGAAGAAGAAAAGGCAATGAAAGAAGTGGAAATTCTTGAATAGAGAAGGAGTGTTCTGCATTTATTCGACAACCTGGGCCGCGGGCCGCGGCCCAGGGGGAGCCCACTAGTGGCCGGCCAAGGGGGGGCTTCTCCACCCCAAAACCCTAGCCCCACTACTCCCTCTCCCTTTTCCCCCACAAGACGCCACCCCTCCCTGCCCTTTGGCCGCCACCCCCTGCTCCCTTTGCACCTCCCCTGCGCCACCACCTCTCCAGTAGCAGCACCTCCCTCCCCGGCGAAGCTCCTTTCTGCGGTCCATTAGAGGGAAGGTGAGACAACATTTGGAGCGCGTTGCTCGTCAGATTTGGGTAAGATTTATACGTTTTATGATCTGACCACCTGTTAGAAAGTTGTAGCTCCTAGTCTTAGCTTTCTTTGGGAACCGAGATAACCTGATTTGGACTTACGGTTTAGGAGTTATGGTAGTTTTACTATGACTGTCCGGTAGATCTAATGAGAATTGGCAGTTGTCTTTTCTGGCCATATGGAATTCTTTAGAGGCCGAATCAGAAAGGCCACCCAAAATGAATGTTGTAGATAATTCAGTAAGCTTTCCATGTTGATATGGAACATGATTTTCAGAGTTGTTAATCAAAAGTTATGAACTTTTAACCGCGCGCTGTTCCGTTTGTCTGGGATCTGGGGACTGTCGGTTTGTTCCTCGGTTCTGATATAGTTACGGTCATATTCAGGACGGCCACCCAAAACGGTGTTTATAGATAATTTCACCATGATTCCAGATTGGTAAAGATCACCTCCGTTGGATCTGTAGAACGGAAGTTATGATATTTTGTTTACTGCTGTGTTGAAGCCTGGACAGATGTTTGTCGGGTAAATTCAACTGCTATTTAGCCAATTGTATTATACGATTCAAGGAACCTCGCCAACTAGAGTTTCGTAGTTTTGTGCGTTAAGGTTCATTGAGCACTGGTTTCAAGTCATTCGGAGTTACAGATATTTAATTGTGATTTTTCTCGTATCGCTGCCAGTAGAGTGGTAATCTGGTTATTTGGGTGAGATTCTCAAATTGAACCCATTGATTGTGTGGGATGGTTAGAGGGTATGGTAGGACACTAGTAGTATTGTCATATCTTGTAATTTTTATTTTGAATAAATGACTGTGTAGGCAGTGAGGCGGTGGGTGGAGGAACACCTCCGTTGCCTCCTAGCACGTCGCCGCACGGAAGGCAAGTACCATGTCTTATCATAATGAATGGTGATGATTATGTGTGGTTGAATTGTTAGACTTGCTATTCATGTTCGTATGCTATGTATATTTCTTCATTATGATGTGATAAGAGTTCATTGCATGAAGTTCATTCCGTTCATGCATTTGTTTCATGTTGTCCACGGAAGTGGAAATTTGTAAGTCCCATCAATTCTAGTATGGGCACGCAAAAGTCCCATCAGTTCCAGTATGGGCATTTAAGAGCCACCACTCCAATGTGGGCAACCTTAGACATCTGTATGAAACGTTCTTCATACGGAATTTGGGTCCGACTTTGATAAGTACAGGCTTAAGTGAACACCGATGGGTGTGTCACTCACTATACCGGTATAAGTTGTGAGCAGTTCATTTCTTTATTGCATTATTCCATTTCATTCATATCCATATATGTTCAGAGATGTTTTTCATAAGCAGATTGTGATTTGCTTTGTTCGCTTAATGTTTCTGTCATCTATTAAAGTACTTGCTGTGTCTTTGGCTCATCCTTGCTTTGTGTGTTTTATTTAGGTAAATGAGGAGGAAGGTAAGATTTTTTTGAGGGGTAGTCCAGCACGCTGCACATCACCTGTATCAAACCAGAAACAATATTGTTATCTTTCATTCATGTCAACTATTTGATAAATTTCCAAATTGTAATAATCCAATTTTGGTATCGCCCATCGTACGTTTTATTGTGAATGTTTCCATTCCTTCTCATGAAACTGTTAATCGTTTATCGTCGTTCCTTATGGAATTTGGTTAATTAAGCCTGATTAACCCGACATTATTGTACATTCTTAGTATTTATTAGATTTGCGTGACATCTTGGCTTCCGAATAGCCAGGGTGTTACAGTTACATCAAGTCACATTGATCTTTGCGTGCACGTTCATACTTTTCAGACGATCATATATAAGCCATATGAAGCTTTGCTTTTTCATCTTTTGAGACTAGCTGTTGTTTACTGCTTTAACTAGAGGGTTGTTTATATTGCACGTTATTCTGATTTTGTGCTCTACATCGTGTGAACAATCTTGTGCCCCTACAAAAAAGTTTGAAAGTTGGCTAGCGTCTCTCCTAGCACTTGTTGTGAGAATTTTCTTTACGTACATCAAGTCACATTGCTCTTTGCATGTGCGTTCATACACTTCTCTTGGTAGGGTTTGATTAGCTAGCTCTTTCTAGGCTAGGATCAGCAACATTGACTAGTACTTTGAGTAATTTTTCAACTTGCATTTACCGATTTGATTGTTGCTAATCCTTGCTACCATATTGAAGCCTATCCTAGCTCCACCTCTACGATTGCACAGGTACCAATTGCTTGCAATCGCTTTGTCAATCATTGGAGATCGTTAACACCGACAATAGTTGTCGGTCACTGCCTGTTTGCTTAGTAAGAATTGGTAAGAACTTGGTATGAACTTGAGTATGAGTGACTTTGAGCCTCTAGATCCTAGTAGTTGATAGGAACATATACTTATGATTTGTTTTCTTATTTTCTACTAACCATGGCAGATTCATGGGATGATTATGAGATAGATCCACGTGTTCTTTGAGCCATTGAAAGGGAGCGCAAGAAAGTTCACGAGGAAGACGCACGTTTGAGACAAGCTTCTTCGCCACGAGAGGTATATGATCGTGATAGTACATCCTGTAAATCTAAAATTACTTTGCCGTCCTTTGCTGGTAAATTTGATCCTGATGCCTACGTTGACGGGGAGATATCTTTATATAAATAATTTCAATATTATGAATGGTCTAATGGGCAAAGATTAGAGCTGCCACTACTATTTTTGTTGAGGATGCAACACTTTGGTGGGAGTATTTACATAGACATGGAAGAGTGCCTCAAACTTGCATGCATTAAAGAAACTTTTGAGACGTGAATTTATTCCTAAATATCATGCTGATTATTTGCTAGCTAAATTGCAACATTTAAAACAATGTAGTAGAACTGTAAGGGAATACTATCATGAATTAGAACTCGTTTGTTGTGTTGTGGCTTAGAGGAACTTGTTCATAAAGAATATAATTCTCTCTCTCATTTGTTTATATTTGCCTGTAAGGTTGAAAGTCAGATTAAGAAGAAATTGAGAATGTTTTATGTTAGGAAACATGAGAACAAACCTATGTTTGTATCTTTTTCTGTGACTAACAACTTGTAGGAAGTTGAGAACCATACCGAAGAGAAGAATGAGCTGACTGGACCGCCGACTCCATTGGTTGAGAAGGAAGATGAGGAGGTGGATGCACTTGCATCATTTGAGGAGAGCCAAAAAGGTCAAGATCATAGTGCTATCATCACTCAAGATGAGTATGCTTATGAAGAACTACAATTGTCCACTGTTCATGCTAGTTTAGAGCAGAAATTAGTGAAAAATAATTCTGATATCCACATGTTTCACGAAGAGAATTCCGACTGCATTGATTTTAGTGCACCATGTGATAAACTTGTTTATTTACCTGTTGACTTAAGTGCACCATATGATAACATAATTGAATCGACTGATGTTCTGAGCGATTCATATGACGAGTCAATCGCATATAATGATCATGTGAAATTGGTTAAACATAAAGAAGTTTTGACTAGAATTTCTCCCACTGATTCTTTATGTTACATTATGTTGGAGTCACCTACGAAATTGTCACATGCTATGGAGAAAATTTCTGAAATCACATGTTCGAAATCTTTGTGTAGTGCGTACACCCCTGGATATAAGTTTAATTTGATTAGATATTATAGTGTAGACAATCAATTTTATGTGTATCGAATATGCATAACTTGTGATCACATAGATGAATTGGAGCTTACTGTTTTGAACAACAATTATTGTGTGCCGGATCTTGTTCATTATGAGAGGAAAATAAACTTTAGTGATCATCCAATGCCTATGTGTTCATCTCTTGTTGCATCATCTAGTATTGTTAATCTACATAATGATATTGAAGTATGGAAGAACTTTCAAATATTTTCACCATATGGATGAACTATGTTTGATTCCAAAGGTTGTAGATTTGCCCATATGTACTACCACTGAAAGTTTACAACTTTAGATATTTGAATTGTATAAATGATTTACTTACATTTGCAAAACTAGTTACAATAATTGTTGTGTAAGAAATTTTGTTTTTCTCATTAACATATATGATTATTCTTGGGCTAATAATACAATGAGCTTTTATGATCGTTGTTGTTTTATAACATTAATTATGCAACAACGAAGAACCGTTAAAACAGATGATATATACATATATCATGCATACACCTTGGCTTCTTTGTTACCCTATTTTTAGCTTATCAAAAGCCGAGGGCGGCTTTGTTTTCAAGAAGGGGGGATGATGGTGATATAACCCGTATGTATACAATTATATTTGCTATGCTTGCTATTCCAATTACAAGAGCTCGTATGCTTCACTTAAATTATCAGGTGAGCTTGTTTTTAGGAGTGCATTTATATTACATGAACTATTTGATGCTACCTAATGATGAAAATGTATATTTCTACAGCACCATGTCACTTTTTGTACAAGCCAAGCATGAGATCAAGTTGGACATCTTCTAGAATCCAATTCGGCCTCTGGAGACAGCATCGACTTCAAATGAGCATAACTTTCACATACAGACTCCGTTTGAGGTCTGCGAGTACTTGATTGAAAGCTTATCTCGTCCTCTTTCCAATGGATCTAGCCTCACCTCTAAATTATATCTGTGCACATTGTAATCATCAAAAGAATGTGTTGCATCACCTATTTAGGTCAATTTGGACCTTGTAATCGTACCAGAATTGGCCTATACGCTGGCTGGCCACCCGAGGAAGCCTATACTATTTACATGAACAGTACCACCTCTATGAATAGTACATGAATAATACCACCCCTATTTTGTTAGCTATGTATGGCTCCCCCTGCCCTATTTAAGGTGGTTGCACCCCTATAGTTTCCTTGGATTTTGTTTAGTTAAAAGTAGGTTCGTTCCAACTTCATGTATTGGCTTGTGTCGATTAGGCCAACCATAATACCACTTCAAAATCCCAATTTTATCAAATATTTCAATCTTATTTGCAATTTCAGATTGCTTATTTTCTTGTTCTTGCTTATTCTTCGATTGCATGCCGGAATAGACCTTTGTGGTCAGGTCGATCGTGCTTCTAGCAGGGTCGAAAAACGATCTCGGAGTTGGTTCATGATTACCGCGCATATTGGCCGTGTGCGATTGGTAGTTGAATCGTGAGAGTTGTCTCCACTAAAATCGAGTTATCATTCTCACCGAAAGATTGGCACACCTATTGTCGCATCACTAAGAGATGCAAATGTTATTTCGAATATTAAATTGATCAAAAATGAGAATGGGGTCACTTTGGACAAAACCCGTTATGCTGAGAAAATATTGAGTCAATTTAGTTTTTAGAACTACAATATTTCCCTAACTCCTTATGATGCTAGTGTTAAGCTTCGAAAGAATCAGGCATTAGGCAAAGATCAATTGAGATATTCAAAAATTATTAGGTCCCTTATGTATCTATCTCATGCCACAAGAGATGATCGCTGGGAGGCACTTGAGAGAGTGTTGTGCTACTTGAGAGGCACAACCTCATATGGAATTCACTATACTAGGTATCCATCTGTATTAGAAGGATATAGTGATTCAAATTGGATCTCTAATGCAGATGAGAGCAAAGCTACAAGTGGTTATGTCTTTACCCTAGCAGGTACTGTAGTTTCATAGAGGTCGTGTAAACATACCATATTGACTAGGTCAACCATGGAAGCATAACTTGTAGCACTAGACACAGCCACCGTTGAGGCTGAACGGTTTTGAGAGCTTCTGTTGGACTTTCCACTGGTTGAGAAACCAATACCGGCAATTCTAATGTAATGTGATAACCAAATAGTGTTGATTAAAGTTACAAGTACTAAGGATAACATGAAGTCCTCCAGTCACGTGGAGCGTAGGCTTAAATCTATCAAAAAATTGAGGAACTCTGGAGTGATTACTATGAATTATATACACACTGAGAAAGTCTAGTAGACCTTTTCACAAAGGGGCTAGCACTGAAGGCGATTTCCGTTGTGTCTATGGACATGGGAGTGAGGCCAATTGGAGTTACAACTCAACAGAAACCTATATCTTCTTGATCGAAGATCCTGTGACTTAGGTATTGGGAAAAACAAGTTAATGTTTGAACAAGTGAGTACATTTCAATAATTTATGTACCCGCGTCCTAATAGACAAAGTACTCTCAACGGTATGGAAGGGTGGCTTAAAACCTTAATGCATTATAGTGTCCAATGAGGTAAAAAAGATATTAGCCTAAAGGATACCTAAAATGAATACACCTACTTGAGCTTAACTATGAGGTCACAGTTCACGAGAAAAGGGAATTCTCTAGAAAGGTCACAATCAGATAAGGGAGTATGACCAAATAATACTTTGTTTAGGTGTGATTCTTTGACCTAGTATCATTTGAGATTTAAAATTGAAATCTAATCACAAAAAGCTTTGAATTCAAGACAGTCCATTCATCAGTTGTGAGAAGATGAATCTTATTATTCTAGGTGCAAGTTCAACCCGTACGGGACTTACACTAGAAGACTGATATATTAATAATACTTCATCACAATAGTCTTTATCATCCTTTTTGTTGCTTGCCTTGGAATTGGTTGGGGATTGTTAGTGTTAGGCCCATATGTGTAAAGGCCCATTCATCCATGAAATTCCAAGCATGCATTGTTTAGTTTCATATTGTCTAGCCAAGTGGTGGGACAGCAATTTATAAGGTGAAGTCCTTGCCACTCCTTGAAACATGTGATACATGGCATGTGGTGATATGAGGAGGACTATAGCTAACGTCACACACACACATGCACGTATGCTCGCGCACATGTATATTCGCATGGCAATCACGTGACTTGTGACTTAGGACGCACGATTCTGAACGTGCAATGAAACTAGTTCACCTTTCTTTTGCTAACTGTGCATTTCTCTCTCTCAAAACAATGTGGTCGAAGCGAGAGAACAATGTGGTCGGAATATAGTGGTCGAAATAATGTGGTCGAAACTAGAGACCAGTGTGGTTAAAGACATAGACCAGTGTGATCAGAATACAGTGGTCGAAACCATAGACCAGTGTGGTCAAAACACTATAGTCGAAATAAAGTGGTCGAAATACACTAGTCGACGCTGTAGACTAGTGTGTAATCAGGATCTGATAAACACTGCTTAATTACCATTAATTAGTTTTAAATTAGTAGTTACCAGTGGTTTAATATATACTTTATTATGTCGTTACTAGAGAGTAATTATCTCGACCTTTAAAAGATCTGAAGACATCTAGGCCTGTGGCAATTGATTTACTTCCATTCATCCTTCTTCTTCCTCGTTGTTCTACTATGTTGGAGGGTTGTGCAGTCGAACCAAGCCATTCCTTCTCCTCGGCATGTCCCGGGAAGGAGGGTGAGTGGGTATCTCTGAACTATTGTCATAGAGTTCACCTACACAGGGCGGCAATAAGGTTTCTAGGCAGCGCATCTGCGCGACCGCTCGCTGTGCTACTACATCTTTGTTCTGCACTTCTTCGAGTCTACACTGCTTCATATTCTTAATCACGCATGACTGTAAGTTGGTCGTGCAACCAATCTATTCAGTAATAAACCTATTATTGTGTATGTTGAGAAGAAGTACAGTGATTTGTCTGGTGTTAGTATCACTTTATGCATCTCTAGTTTTATGTGATCTTTGCCTCATAATAAAATCTAGAGTTAAATTATTGTCCATATTTACAAAAGGCCGAACCCAGCCCTAGCCACCCTCCAGCCTCCTGCTGCCTCTCCTCTGCCCCTGCACTCTGCCACCGCAACGCTCCATCTTCTCTAGTTGCTGCTGCCGAGCCGCCTCCCTTATGCCCGACCACATCCATCTCCTTTGCCACCTGCTAGCTACGTTGCCAAGCTGTTGTGCTTGCTTCTACTGTCAGCCAGAGGAGGCAAGGAAGAACTAGCAAAGGCGAAGGAAGGCAAGAATAGGGAGGAGGAAGGAGGAGAAGAAGAAGGAAGAGAAGATGAAGAATCTAGGGTTTCTTTATCCACCCCATTCGTTGTCCAATTTCGAGAGGTAACAATATGGAAATCCTTGCTTGGATCTTGATTCATGTTTAATCAAATGTTATATTGATAATTGGAATTGGTAGATTGGTGGTGCTCTGTTGTGTTTAGATGTACTGCAGAACTTTGTGATGGAGTTTTGAAGTATCTATGTCCAATTTCATAACTTTGTCATGTTAGGAAACTTGTATATAATTGTCTAAGATTTTCATAGAGTACAAGATCACTATATTTGGTTAAGCGTTTAAAAGTTATGGCTTCTAGAGTGCTATTGTCCAGAATTTCATTATCGTTACCAGCAATCGTGTAGATTGCTTTATTACATGAAGTAGATAGTCAAAATAAATTGTGGTCATAACTAGGTTCAGTAAGATAATTCTTTGTTGTTTCCATAAGTAGTATGGTTTAATATTTTTCATGTGGAAGAAATATATATATATATATATATATATATATATATATATATATATATATATATATATGGAATATATCTAGTGCTAATAGGTAATTGAGTGATAAGGTGCTAATGACAATCTTGACCGTTGGATCATGCAGCGTGTTTAATGCAGAGCATTGGTGGTGGGAGCATACAAGGTGTTTAATGCAGACGCATTAATGAAGGCGCATTAGAGGTGAGAGTATGCAGGGTGATTAAATGGTTTGGAGGTGGGAGCCTTATTAATCTTGGTTGTTCAATCCAGATCCATTGGTCAAGATTGCCATTAGCACCTGAGCACTCAATTACCCATTAGCACCAGATATGTTCCCATATATATATAATTGTTAAGTTTGTTGTTCTATAATGTTCTAGATTGACCTTTGGAGTTAAAAACAGGAATTTACATGGCATAATAAGAGAATTTACATAACTAGGAAAGTGTAGTAAGTTTTGTATAGATTCCATAAAATACAGAGTTTGCTATATGTGGATTCTAGGAGTAAAAATTATGGATGTTTGATCACCAGGACAACAGATGATTTGTTCTGTAAAGTGGGGTTAATTGTGTTGGGTTTGCGCGTAGGAGCGATGCTGAATTGTTTGATGTTGATGTACTATTGGTACATGTTTTTGAGGTGGGTTATTGGTTTTGTCCAGAGAGTGTTGCTTCAGGTTCGGTGTCGCCTTTGCATTGTTTGGGTTTTCGTGGCTAAAAGGCAAGTGCATAGTGTTAGAAAAGACAAGGCTAGGGTTTTGGCTATTCACAACTATGCATCTTATTCATTTATTGAGATGTATATATAGACATTGTTACATAGGCCTCATAGGCTACATGGGCCTCATGGGCTAGAGAGAGATAGAGAGAGAATGAGAATGTACAACACACTTAACACCCCTAAGAAGCTCATGATAGCGGGAAGAATCTGTCAGGGGCACATCGTCTGTGGGTCGAAGCTGCAAGTGAAGTCCCATGGGTGTGGCAGCAGTACGAGGTATCAATCATCCCAGAGTGAGCAAGCAGATACTGAACGCAGTGATGCTGAGAGAGATAGTAGCCATCACCATCATAATGAACCTCAATCCCTAGAAAATAGCTCAATGGCCCCAAATTAGACATCATAAATTGTTCAGTCAATTTTTTCTTGACAAAAGCCACGTAGTTCATGTCATCTCTTATGATTAGTATATCATCTGCATACAGCAGAAGCAAAGTACGACCTCACTGAGAAGTGTGAATAAACAAGGCAGGGTCATGCTCACACGGAGTGAAACCAGTAGCTCGAATTATAGAACTAAAACGCTCGAACCAAGCACGAGGAGCATGCTTGAGACCATATAGAGCACACCTAAGGAGATTAACATAGCTTGTAGGATCCTCAACACCGGGGGTGGCTGCATATAGACCTCCTCATGTAGATCACCATGAAGAAAAAATATTATTAACATCCATCTGAGATATAGTCTATGTGCGTACCACTGCAACTGCAATAAGAGTATGGACGGTGGTCATATGAGCAACTAGAACAAAAGTCTCATCATAATCTTGACCATAAGCCTGCTGAAAACCTCTTGCAACAAGATGAGCCTTGTATCACTCTACTGACCCATCTGATCTGTTCTTTATTTTGTACACTCACTTGCAAGTGATAGGAACAACTTCAGATGGTAGTCGAACAATATCCCAAGTGCTTGTACACTCTAATGCTGTGAGCTCCTCTGTCCTAGTCAACTGCCACTCTCTCTCTCTCTCTGGTGCCTGAATAGAAGAATGATCACGTAGGGCATATCGTGATGTAGTAGAACGATAGTCAGAGTCGGTGGTACTAGCTAGAGGATCAAGTGGAGGAGAGGACTCTGAATCAGAAGGAACTCTCTGTCGGTGACTATAGTGAACGAAAAAAGTGGAAGTGCCAAAAACTGGTGGAGTTGGTGGAGAAACTGGTGGAGCTGCTGGAGGAGGCACACTAGAAGGTGAAACTGGTGTAGCTTAAAGATGCAATGGAACAGTGGAAACTGGAAAGTACTCTGAGCTCATGCAGCTTAAAGATGTAAAATTGCTTGAACAAGGCTTGGCTTATGCATCACAAACTGCAGTTTAGTTTGAAAAAGCATAGATTGCTTCTACTTCTTTTCTTTAACACAATGAGCTGGTGCTTAGGAAACTAAAGAAGTTTCAAACTAATTGTTTTAGAGAAATTTGGTTTATGTAACTGATCCAATTGCACTTTCGGTCTATGCTACTTCTTTTTATCTAATTCGATCTATGCCACCCAAATGCAAAACTTGTTCGAAAAATGCCACTGTCATTGCCTTTCATTGAAATCTGTTGAGCTCTCCATCCTAGTTAAGTTTGAAACATGTCAACTTCCCAAAAATGCCCCTAAGTATAATCAGACCCTTCTCACTCATCTCCCTCTATCACTTTCTCTTTCCTATTTACTCACCTAAACCATCCCCAAACCCTAGTAATGGTGGCTCTAACCCTAGTCCAA
Source organism: Hsuehochloa calcarea (assembly GCA_036346395.1). Taxonomy (NCBI): domain Eukaryota; kingdom Viridiplantae; phylum Streptophyta; class Magnoliopsida; order Poales; family Poaceae; genus Hsuehochloa; species Hsuehochloa calcarea. The sequence goes on along the minus strand of CM070599.1, from coordinate 16,494,725 downwards.
ATCCACTGATTTTAGGTAGCCCCAATCCACTTGCTACAAATGCGATTTCAGTCCTAGGACTGTTGGATCTGTAATACAAGCAAGCAGATCGATGATCTGGAGTAGCGAATCAAGGTATGCATAGTTCGTGGGTTCCTGCTGGGTACGTGCATCTCACTCCCCTTCCCTCCTTTGTTGTTGTTGTTGTTCTTCTCCTCCTCTGTGAGGCAATGGGAAATTACTTGATTTGATAATTTTTCCCTTGTGCAAGTAGTAAGTTGTAGCTCTATTTTGTAGGATGGATCTTGACAACGCGATGAAGCTAGTAATTTTGGTTGGTACGTACCCTATCAAGCCAGATAATGAGCCAATGATGTTGCGGAAGGGCAAGATGTTAAATCTGACTATTGACCACACAAAGTATTCACTTTTGTGTCTAATTGAAGACATGGGAAATGAATTTAAGTGGGGCTCCAAACAATTGGGTAACAAGCTATTCAAGATGTCAACTCGAGGGTCTCCATGTGCGCAAAAGCGATGGCTACCCAGAGCGACCACCCATTCTGGTCAAGCTGCCGCCATTCGCCGTTGCCGGGCGCGTCCGACACTCGCCGGCGTCGGGCTAACGTGGACGTCCACATGTGCAGCCATGTCACCGCTAGTGCCAACATGTTACGTGTGTGGCTACTTTGTCAGCGTGTGCGTGGCCAGTCCACCGCACCCCAGATCCAGTCGCTCGATAGACTCCATCCACCGTGAGCCATCTCACTGACATGTGGGTCCCATATGTCAGAATTTTTTTTATTTTTTATTTTTGCAGAAATTGCTTGCTGACGTTAGTGATTGCGCAATAATATGATTTTTCTTAAGAAAAATAATTCAGAAATTCTAATTAAATCCAAAATTAGAGTTTTCTTTAGATTCAATTTTCCAAAGCCCATATCTTTTGCATCCGAACTCCGATTGAGCCCATTCAAATTTCTAAATTTATATAAATTTGAGATCTATTTATTTGTGATTTTTACTTAATTTTTAGAGTTTGTTTTACCTCTGTTTTTTTATTTGCGAGTAGACGTTGATACTTCGGGAAACTTTGGAGAAGAATGAGTGCCTCAAGATCAAGATCAGTACCTAGACCTATTCCAAGGCAAGTTATACCTTGGATCATGTTGAACCAAAGTTTTCAAAATACTTTGATTCAAATTATTGCATTTTATTTCAAGTATTTATTTAAATGTTTTTGGGTGTAGTTATTAATCTAAATTGTTATGTTCACCTTGTCTATTGTTATGCCATGCTCTTTTGTCACCCTAGGTTGGTTCATTATTAGTTGGTATTATCATAGCACCAACGTGGGTTGGTTATTTACGAGTAGATTGCTTAGCCATGCTACGAGTCATCATTTCATGTGAGTTGCAAATATAAACTTGACTAAGTGATTATGGAACTGTGTGATGAAACTGTGTGTGTTTTGTGTTATTACTCGTTGATGGCATGTGTTGCACTTAACCAATAGGGTGAGAAAATATTTAGACTGGGGCAAGTGGTGGATACTGTGTGATATGGTGGAGCTATGTGCTGCGAATAATAATCTGTGTGACTTAGTTAGAAACTGGAAGTCTTGCCTTTGTCAATTAAGGATTTAACTTTGTGCACCATTGAACTGAGCCTTACTGTACAACCACATGCCTGGTATGGGACGGGCCTAACTTAGTAGGTTATGGAATCTTGCCATTGACAACTCAGGTTTTAGGCTAGCTGTGTGATGGGTGGAGGTGTGGACTTCAAGATAGGTCACATCGCGGGACGATTCGTCGTATCCCTGTCTAACGGTGTGTGTCGTACCAAATGTTGTGTGTATCGGTTGGACAACAATAAAGCACATCGGGAGTGTCAATGTTTAAGATGAAGTTTCTGACAGCTTTTGTTATGGTCAGTGCTAGCTACACTGATTGTATCCTGTGGGTAAAGTGTACAACCTCTGCAGAGTGTTTAATCAATCTATTCGAATAGCCGCATCCGCGGTCATCGACGTGCTCGGGGATTTCACACGAGGGGTAGATTTTCATAAAACATTTGGGAAGGGAGCTGTGCGATCTAAGTCATATAGCTGGGTGAATAACTTGTTTAGCCTGTGTATCTTTGTGAAATCAAATGATAACTTAATATTGTTTATTTGTTTTGAATTATATTTTCAATATATTAGTTGTATTCAATTACAAATGTTGTATTTCTGCAAAAAAAAAATACCACAGAAGCCATTCCTTTGTAATAAGCCATTATCTATAAATTGCATTCTGTGGTATGACTTGCGAATACTGCTATGTACTCATACTTGCTTCAAACAATCAAGAGAAGTGGAGGAGTCTTCACCAGCATTTGAGGAGGAGTTCTACAAAGGTGTTGATCATTAGGGTTGCCTGTGGTGAATTGATGGGATTCCGTTGGAGTTTATTTTCGTTCGGCTGCTGCTATTTTATCTATTGTCAGCCCTATGTGGCTTAATAAATGTAAAACTCGACCTTAAGGTTACAATAGTTATTTGTTATTCAAATTACTTGTTTAATTATTAATTCTTGTTGTGTGGATTAATATTCACTTATATTGACACTGTGTGCACTAGCGTGATCCTCGACTAGTGCAGAATACACAGAGGGCCCAGAATTGTATTTTTGGGTCACGACACCAACCCACCTCGACCAGCCTTTCTTCTCTCTGTCTCATCCGTCCGACCCCACCTATCATCCCTGTCATCACCATTCGTCTTCCTTCGGCCGAACCAAAGCGGCGTCAATCTGGTCGTTTAAACTGCTTTGATTCATCCGTTTCACTCGAGATCGTGCCTAGCAATTGCCATGATCATCATTCACTCCCAGTCGCACTCAATCAATTGTTTCTCCTTCTTAACTCGCTTTACTCGTCGCCACCGCATCCGCCATTATCGCCCGCGCATGACTCTGACGATCTGGTTACTCCTTGCCCTATAAAAGGGGGCACTACCTTCGCATTTCTCCCCTCAAACCAGTCCCCGAACCCACAACCATGATGCTCATTTCTTTTCGTCGGAATCGAAGTAGAAGCTCCTCGGCCGCTAGCCTTAGCGCCACCGATTTCGCCACCGTCCGTTGGTCTCTGGTGTCGTCGTCCACACCAGGAGTTTTGTTGCGTCGTATTCTACATCAGGTGTACTTCTTCTTCACCAGAGGATCATCGAAACATCGTCGCCACCAGAACCCGTACCTCGCCACCAACCACTCCTTTGTGCTTCGCTATCGTAAGGTACCCCATAAGGTTCAGTGTCTTCTCCTCTTCCTTTGTCACACCTTCGCATAGTTTGACGTGGCATGTAGCACCAACAAGCTTGTAGCCGAGCGCCACCGCTTTCGCCTTATGTAGTCGAAACCTTTTGCCTGCGGAGTCGTAGCCCCTTCGACTAGGTAGTCGTAGATCCTTTCGACTAGGTAGTCATAATTCCTTCAGGTATATAGTCGTAGCTTCTGTAGAATAGATAGTCGTAACTTCCTTCGACTAGATAGTTGTAGTTTCCGTCGAATAGATAGTCGTAGCTTCCTTCGACTAGATAGTCATAGCTTCTATCGAATAGATAGTCGTAGCTTCCTTAGGCTAAATAGTAGTACTTTATGTTGAATAGATAGATGTAACTTTCTTCGGCTAAATAGTCATAGTTTATGTCGAATAGATAGTCATAGCTTCCTTCGATTAGATAGTCGTAGTTTCTATCAAATAGATAGTCGTAGCTTCCTTCGACTAGATAGTCGTAGCTTTCTTTCGACCTGTGTAGTTGAAACCTTTCTTTCGACCAGTGTTGTCGAAATCTCTTTCGACCAGTGTAGTCAAAACCTTTATTTCGACCAGTGTTGTCGAAATCTCTTTCGACCAGTGTAATCGAAATCCCCTTCGACCAGCGTACTCGGATGGTGAAAAGTACTAAAAAATAAATAGTACTCAAAGGTGAACAGTACTTGCAAGATGAATAGTGCTAACAGGATAAACATTACTCGATGATGAACAGTAATCAAAGATAATCGGTGCTCAGAGTGAATAGTGCTCAGGAGAAGAGAAGTACTCGGATTCTGTCACTTCTTGTGATATTCAAACTTCCGGATGTTCGTTCTTCTTGAAACGAACTCCAATCTCTCGATTCTTATTCCTAAATCTATATAAATTCAATATCTACCTTCTAGAACTAAAATTATTTAATTTAGAGGTTATTTGTATTTTCATTTGAATTTATTCGTATTTGTTTATTCTTGTTGTATTTTAACGTATAGATTACGACGACTCCCGGGAAGTTGAATTAGAAGAAGAAGAGTCTTTCGAGTAAGGCAAGTTATACCTTTGACCATGTTAACCCTAATATTTTAAATTATTTAATTTCGTTTGAAGGTACTATTGCATGTATATTTCTAAACAATTATTTTAAATTCATGTTTAAAATTCCTAGTTAATCTATATCCTTTGTATGGCCAATGTTGTTGTTTGAACAATATATCCCTTGTCGCCATAGTTAAAATAAAATTTGAAAATGATATACTTAGACATTACTTAGACCAAAATCTTGAATTTGGGGAGTTTTAGCCAAAATTATTCAAAATTGATTCAAATTGAGTCTATGGTATTGTCTTACTATAGAAGTTTTAGAAAATGATTTTACTTGCAAAATAAATCAAAATGGTTTAGACTTGGGCAAAATGGATAATTGGATTGGTGCAAGTCAATGCATAGGATCGATCCATTTTCATGGTCGAGTCCACGGTAGTGGAATGTTGCCTAGGTTGGTTAAAGACCGGTCTTCGAGCTGCATCTTACTAAACTCCACTGTACTACCACATGTCATGTATGGGTAGGACTAGGCCAAATAATTTATAATACTTCATTGTTATTTATGCCATGTTGATGTGTGGGTGTCGGTTAGACAATTGTCCCACTTGGCGCAAGAAGGGGCTTCCAGTAGGTGGTTAACCCAATGAAGGTGAAACCTTAGCGGGCATAATAAACTTGGGGTAGAGCATTGTAAAGGGCTAGTAATTATTGCTTAGTCATGCACCAATCGAAGCGTGTATTAGCTGACATATTAAGCAAATTATCTCTTGTGCGTAAAGTTGTACAACCTCTGCAGAGTGTGAAACTTTTTGAATAACCGTGTCTACGGTCATGGACATGCTGAGCAAAGCCACTCCAAGTTAGAATTTGGTTTTGTTTTTAAAATGATCTAGCAAATGATTTTCAGGATGGTTAATCCTTGTGGTAAAATTGGGTGGTTAACCATGTGATAGGAGGGTATCCTTCACCATACTTGACTGGAGGTTATCCACTATAAAATTCCAATTTAAAAATCTAATTTTAGTTATGGATTAAAATAATTGCCTTGAACTTAGTAATGGTATTTAAATGTGAAAATGCTTCTTTGTGCAAAATAACCATATACCCTTTCCCTTTGACATTTTCAAGCATGTATTATACTCTATTAGTTGGCTATAACTTGTGAGCACAGAAGTTGTGCGCACTCTTGCTGAATAAAATTTATTCAGGTGTAGTTTATTATCAAGATGATGAGGATCAGGACGACTAGGCTGCGCCCCCAGACGATTACTTGGGGCAAATCGTGTGGCCTACCTATTTACTTTGCTTCCTCTGTTCTTTTATGTTTAGCCTTATGCCTAATTTTGTAATAAACTCTGATTATCAATGAATAAATATGTGATATGATTTTTTTATCACTTTGGTTTGACTGTGTACACTAGCTATTCCTGTACTAGTGTATGAAACACAGAGAATCAGGGATCCTTCGTTCCCGGGTTCAACAAAATCTTAGTGAGCATAACTACTATGGGATGGTGCATTGTAAAGACCTTATGATAATCACTTAGTCGCACACCTTCGAAAGTGTGTCAGATGGACATTAAAAGTTGATTTTATCTTGGGGGTAAAGTTGTACAACCTCTGCAGAGTGTCAAACTATTGACATGCTGAGCAAAGCCTCTCGCGGATTATACTTTGGTTTTGTTTTAAAAATGGTTTAACAAAAACGATTTCATGGATGTTTATTCCATGTGAGAAATTTGGGCAGAAAGTCTAGTGTAATAGAGTTAGTACTTCACCATTTTTGTATGCAGGTTTATCCTACACTTGAGAATTGATGAATAAAAATTATTTTAAATATAGACTAAACTGCCTTTGAATTTAGTATTGTAACACCCTGGCTATTCGAAAGCCAAGATGTCACCCAATTCTATCAAAACTCTAGGAAACGAACAATTGTACTCCAATATCAATGATACCAAAACAGTAATTACTACGAAACCAACATTAATTAACCATTTCAAATGATGAAAGGGAAGCCATTATATCACGCGTATGTAGGAATCATAACCAAGTTGGATTATTACAAATTCAACAGTTATCAAATAATTGACATGGATTAAAACCAACAATGAATTCTGGTTTAAGATAGGTAGTGTGCATCGTGATGGTCTACTCCCTCCCATTAACGACATCATCATCACCATCAAGGCTCACCTAAATAAACACAGAAAACAAGGGTGAGTCGAAACTCAGCAAGCACAACATCAAACTCACTGTGTACAAAGGAACAAATCCGTAATCAATGCGGTAGAACATCTCTTCCACGAATCTGTGAAACTGCATAGTATGAATGCATTCATGGAATGAAAAATGGACCTCTCAAATGCGATATGCAGATAGCGAGTGATACACCGTCGCTTGCTCACTTAAGCCCGTGATTCACAAAGCACGGGACCCAATCACCATATGAAGAACGTTTCATACGGGTGTCCGAGTTGCCACATTGGAATGGTGGTCAACACTGCCCACATTGGAATGGTGGGTCTCACATGCCCATATTGGATTGATGGGACTTAATCAAATTTCCACTCCCGTGACTAAACGAAGCATGCATGAATGGAATGAATCATGTATCACAAGAAACATAAATATTGAAATCTATCCACATCATGAGCACAACACAAGAACAATCATATATTCAACACATCATCATGCATTCCTTTGAAAACAACACAATTTATCAAACAGTACTTGCCTTCCGTGCTGCGATGTACTAGGAAGCAATGAAGGTGTTCTTCCACCCACCGCCTTAACTCCTACACAAACGTTTACAAGGGATAAGGATAACAGGGTAAGACATGTCTACACGGGCTCTACCATACCCTCCAACCATCTCACACACCCAAGGGTTCAATTTGACCTCTACACCAAAAAGACCAGACACCGTTCTCATGGCGCTTGTACGAGAAAATTCACAATTAAATATCTGTAGCTCCTAAAGATCTGAAATCAGTGCTCAGCTATTCTTAACGGACCAGGCTACAAAACTATAGTTGGTGAGATCCTCTGATTCGGAAAAGACAGGGGACTAAACAACGGTTGAACACAATCAATAGACATCTGTCCTGGATGCAGATCAGTTGCAAAGAAAATGACGTAACATTCAACCTACTGACCCAATGAGGATGATCCTTATCAACTTGGAAATAAAATTGAAAGGGCTACAATAACTTAGTTGGGTGGAGGTTCTGAATCTGACCATAACTTGATCAAAACTGAGGGACAACACGACTGTCTTCAGTTTACAGATAGACCGAACAGTACGTGGTAAAACAGTCATAACTTTTAACCTACTGGGTGAACATTAGTGATCCAGGTGCCAAAAGAAAGCTAATAAAACCAGGAACGTATCTCCAGAAGACAAAGATAACCAATTCGGCCTCTAAGACACCCAAAACTGAGGTACAACGTACTGTATAGAATCAACCCACAGACAGAAATCAGTGACGGTAAAAATTGCATAACTTTTGATTGGAAACTCTAAAAATTGTGCTATTTATCAACTTGGAAATCTTATTGAATTATCTACAATATTCATTTTGGGTGGCATCTCTAATTCGGCCTCTAAATAATTCAAAAACGCCAGACAATACAATCTGTCCAATCTCGTCAGTTCTCCTGGACAGTCGCGGTAAAACCACCATAACTCCTAAACCGTACATCCAAATCACATGATCTCGGTGCCAAACGAAATATAAAAACAATACCTACAACTTTCTAAGAGATGGACAGGACAGAAAACGAACGCATCTTACCCAAAATCGACGTACAAGACTGTGCACAGCAAGGGGGAAGGGGGGGCGGCGGCTCCAAAGGGGGGAGAGGGAGAGAAATGTGGAGTTTAGGGTTTGGGGGGTGGGAACCCCCCCCCCTTATGGCCGGCCACCACATGGGCCCCTCCTGGGCCGTGTCCCAGGCCCAGGTTGTCGAGAGTTTATGGAAAACCCCTTCTATTTTTCAGGAATTTCTACTCCTTTAATTGTCTTTTCTCCTCCCGGCTATTTTCGAATTACCCGATTCAATTCCGGGATATTACATCTTTCTCCCAAATATTCTTCTAATCGACCGAACAAATTTCGGGGTATTACAAGTATTGTGTTTAAAATATCAAATATTGCTTTTGCACAAATAACCCTTTAAGCCTTCCTTTGATAATATCCATGCATGAATTAACTCTGTTACGGGTGTAACTTGCGGAGCATAGTTGTTTGTGTACACCATTGCTTAATAGAATATTGTTCAGAGGAGAAGGACTTCGCCACCAGTGTGAATCTCGATGACTAGGCCGCTTCCCAGTTGATTGCGTGTGGCAGATTAGCTGGGCTCTACTACTTCTTCTTTGTCTTCCGCTGAGTTCTTTATGGTTGGTTTGTAAGCTTTTTTTTGTAATAAACTCTTATATTTATTAATAAAGTTGTGTGAATTATGGATGTTACCATATTTTTTACTGTGTGAACTAGCTACTGATCATGTGACTAGTTCAGAAATACACAGAGGATTTAGGGGTGTTACTCCCTGATCCGACAACAATGATTTGCCCCAACATCATTAAAACCATAGGAAATGAGATTGGGCAGTCGAGGCTGGAGCCTGGTTGGTATGTTGAGCTAGAAAAATATTTTTAAACAAAAGAAAAGCAAAAAGAGATTTTCACTCGGGTGGCTGGAAATAGTGGTGGATAAGGAGGCACAACAAAGTGGGTATGGGGAAGTACCACCCGAGCAAATTAAGGACCCAGATCTTGTGATGACCTCTCGTGTAAATATAGTGCAACCACAAGTCTATAATGGGTACGACTTGGCTGATTAATTTATTTGCCTCAGCGATGCTTTCACCATCCCGCTCATGTGGCATTATTATAGTCTTAGTGGACAACCACTCCGTGGTGGCGCGACTATAATACATTAGGAAACCACTACAACGCAAAAGGGGGCTACGGGGAGTGGCATGCACTACGACCTTAGCTGACAACCACCAGGAGAATGGAGTCCAAAGGGTGGCGCAACTGTATTGCATTAGGAAACCACCCTCTGTAGCAAAACCTAGCGGATGAGGTTGCGTTGGGTAGGGCATTATAAAGACCTTGTGATAATCAACTGAGTCGCACACCTATGAAAGTGAGTCAGAGAGGATATAAGTTGATTGTATCTTGTGGGTAATGTAATATCCCGGTTTCGGTTCGGTAAATTGAAGAACTAGTCGGAAGGAGAAAGAGGGCTTAAAAGGAATAGCCAAACCTGGATAGAAGAGGGGGGTTTCCGCATTTGTTCGACAACCTGGGCCGTGGGCCGCGGCCCAGGAGAGGCCCCTCTTGTGGCCGGCCAAGGGGGGGTCCCACCCCCCCCCCAAAACCCTAATGCCCCACCCCCTTCCCCTTTTCCCAAATAGTGGCCGCCGCCTCTCCCCACCTCTCCCTGTTGTGCACCGCCTTGCTCGTCAGATTTTGGTATGTTGTGTTCATTTTTTGACCTGATCACCTTTTAGAAAGTTGTAGGTATCGTCTTTAGCTTTCTTTTGGCACCGAGATCATCTGATTTGGACGTACGGTTTATGAGTTATGGTAGTTTTACTGCTACTGTTCAGGAGGGTTGACGTGAATTAGCAGATTGTCTTGTCTTTCCAATTTGAATTTTTTAGAAGCCGAATAAGAAATACCTACCAAAATTAATGTTGTATATAATTCTGTAAGCTTTTCAAGTTGATAAAGAACATTTTTTTTAGAGTTGCCAATCAAAAGTTATGCAAGTTTTACCATCGCTGTTTTCTGTCTGTCAGATTGTTAGGACAGAGATCTTCATCTGAACATTAGGACTAGTAGGAGGCCGAATCAGGGGACTTGCCCAACTAGACTATTGTAGCTGGTTTTATCGTTATTCCATAGAGCCCAATATCACCCTGTTCTGAGTTACGTAACAAAAGTTATGGTAGCTTTGGTGCTCTTCCCAGAGAACCTGACGTAAAAATTGATATTCTGTAGATTGGCTTGGTAGGGATAGTTTATGGCAGAATCAGAAGGGATCCCCAACTAAGTTTATTTAGGTAATTTAATTACCTTTCGAGAAAGTCTGAGAACACGTAATTTGGATCCCGGTAGTGAAAGTTATGAATTTTATAAGTTGACTGTCTACTGAGGGGATAGATCGACGTTTAGGATTTGGGGTTGGAATCGAGTTAGACCCTTTCGCGAGTTCTAGTAGGTTGTTTTTTTTTGCTTGGGCCCGCTACTGTCGCCTTAGTGTGCGTTAACTATTTATTCAGGTGGTGGACGGGTCCCGGGGGCAGCACCTTCTGCACGTCCCACGTTCTCTCGCGGTTAAGGCAAGTGTGGTTATGGTTATATTAGATATTACCGAATAACTTGACCGATACATTCTATGGTTACTTATATTATTCATGATTGATTTGGTCATATGTCTGGTAATGAGCATGGACTTTATTGTTACGAGTTACGTGTTTATCATGGTTGCATTGAAAGTTGGAAGGACTATGTTTGTCAGTTTTGTACTATGAGTAGGATATTCATATGCAATGTTGTTATGGATGTATATTGTTGTCAAATGGAGAATTCATACATATGCATCATGTAGTTTATTGAATTCTTGGTCATGTGTTAATCAAGCTAGAGTTGGGTCCCCGTCATGTTGGTGACAGGCAATAGGTCCTCAGGCTTGAAGAGCATGGGCAAGGGTCCTCATACTTGCAAAGTATGGGCGAAGGTCCCTGTGCCAGATGGCACAGGCATGGGTGTGCATCGACGGATGCGCACTTTGCATTACCGGTAAAATGCAAAAAGACAAAGATAAAGACAAAGAGCATAAAGAGCATATGAGCAGGTTGCATGTCATGTGTATGTGGTTTATTCGGTGAATAGATTTGTGATGTATAATTGATGGGTTTCTTTCTTATACTGTTGTTACCAATTATTATGCTTGCTGAGTCTTTGGACTCACCCCTTGTTGTTTGTTGTGTTTTAGGTACTTGTATGAGATCGACATGCATGGGAGAAAGGAAGGGCTAGGGTAGTTGCACGCTCGCACTATATACATACAAGAGAATAAAAGGAAAATTAATTCAGTAGATGGATGAATTACCTAAAATTCTGCTTACGATCATTACTTGATTGGATTAGACTGTAATAAAGGAGTTTAAAAATTTGGATACTTATGATCTACTTTCAGATGTCTATTTGACAAAGATGAATAGCCTATGTGGGTTATGTTTGGATCATTTTTTTTAACTAGACTACCTCTTGTTTTATTTGCTTGTGGGAACCTCCAGTATAGTAACTATACAAAGGAGGTTCTGCCGGAATTTGGTAAAGAGTTTTAGTTAATTATGTTTATCTTGTTATTTTAGTAGCATTCCAAACTCATGTTGGGTCAGTGTTCTGATTGGTATCAAAGCGAGTCAGAGGTCCGTGGTAATTGAGAGCATTAATTTTGGCACACTAAGCACAGTAGGTGGGTTTTGGGTTGCATTACATCTACGTTTCCGTTGATTATTTTAGTCGATTGTGTGTTTAACGTTTGAATATTTGTGCTTGTTTGTGTTGTTTAGAGATGGCAAGGGGTAGAGGTCGTGGTCGTGGTCGGCAGGTCTTTGGACGAGGCCAGCAAAGGCCTCCGCCCCAAGTTCGTAACTCAGAGTCGGGAGGCTAGTTACGTGGGATCAAGAGGAGGTTGCTTGATGGTTCAGTGGAAACCAGCTCCTCCACCGCACTCTGCTTGCGGCGCTGAGATGGTTCCTGCGGTAGTACCCGCGGTGGTTGCTATGGGGCTGCATCAGTGGAATGCCTTGAGGTTGGACACCTTTGATGGGCTGGGCACGCCGGTGGATGCTGCTAACTGGCTGCGACACATAGAGAGGCATCTGGGAGCGTTGGGTTTGACTTTAGAGCTGAGGGTTCAGTTCGTGGCCTTTCAGTTGAAGGGGCAAGCGGATCTCTGGTGGGAAGGAGTCCTATCAATTAGAACCGCTGCCCATGGACCAGCAACTTGGGAACTTTTTGTGGAGCAGTTCAGGAGGAGGTTTTATCCTGCCTCATTTGTGGAGAGGATGGAGGTGTCCTTGAATAGTTTCAAGCAGGGTAAGATGTCGGTGACAGAGTACGAAGTGGGTTTCAACAACTTAATCCGCTTCGTTCCAGCTGTGGCTACCAATGAGGCGGAGAAGGCTAAGAGGTTTCGCAGAGGGCTCCGGCAGGAATTTCGTCAGGTGTTGGGGGCTTTGGAGCTGCGTGATTTTAGCTCCCTGGTAGAGCAAGCGAGGGGCATGGAGCTAGAGATGCAGCTTGGGGAAGAGTTGCAAGGTACAGGAGGTACCATAGTTTCTGAGGGTACTGGTGGCAGTCAGAGGAAGAGTTTCAGAGGAGGAAGTGGTTCATCACTGAAGCCAGTTTCCAAGAAGTTCAAAGGGCCGGTAGAATTCCTTCAAGCCCAGGGTCTCAAAGCCACAGTCAACCTCCACTTTTCGACCGTCATCGAGTACTCCTCGGATGCGTCCGGTCCCAGGGCAAGGTATGAAGTGTTTCAAGTGTGGCAATGATCATCGTGCTTCAGAGTGTACCTGGTCGGGTTCTTGTCGCCACTGTGGTCGGGATGGTCACAAGTCGTTGGTTTGTAGGCAGAATCCTACCAGTATTATCAAGTGGGAGCCAATTCAAGAGTCAGCTCCAGTGCCAGCTGCTTCTTCTCGAGGGTCTGTGCAGATGCTTGCAGCTACTCCTACTCAGTCTTGGATGCAGCCTCAGCCCTACTACCCTACTCCTGGAGGGATTCCACCACCAGGGTATTTTTGGCCGCCTTCCCCGGCGGCAATGTTCCCTTTTGTGGCGCCTTCAGCACCTCCAGCAGCTACTGCACCACCATACCAGGGTGTTGGGGCTCCAGCCGCCCCAGCATCAGTCTCCTACGCCATGCCAACTGCTGAGTCAGTGGGTCGTCCTGATGTGGTGACAGGTACGCTTCTGGTAGATTCAGTTGAGGCTTATGTCTTGTTTGATTCTGGGGCTACTTTCTCTTTTGCATCATTAGAGTTTGCTAGTCGGGCAAATTTGAGTATGCAGCATATAGCTCAGTCTGTTCTAGTCAATTCGCCTGGGGAATTCTTTCTAGTTCCACAGTCTGTCCCGGTTGTGTGATTTCGTTAGATGGAGAAGACTTTATTGCTAATCTAATGGTTATGAAGGTGGAACCATTTGACGTTATTTTGGGTATGGATTGGTTGCATAGTTACCGTGCTGTCATATCATGCTTTTGGAGGACAGTAACTCTACAAGCTCCGTCGGGGCAGGAGATAGTTTTTCGGGGTGGTGCCCCTCCTATTCACTCAAGCAGTCCGCTAGTTTGTATCCTGGTTGTAGAGCAAAGAAAGAGTGGATTTCTCTTGTCATTAGTAGAGACGCCGAGTTCGCCTTTGATTGCAGGAAGTATCCCGGTGGTTCGGAATTCTTGGACGATTTCCGCAGAGTTGCGGTAGATGCCTTCACCACGCCCGATGGAGTTCAGATTGATTTAGTGCCGAGCGCCAACCGGTTTCTATGACCCCGTCTGTCTCGCACGCCCTTTCGTGAGAAATTAAAGAAGCAGTTGGACGATCTAAAGGCGAAAGATCTTATTCGTCACAGTGTGTCTCCGTGGGGATGTCCTGTGTTATTTACCAAGAAGAAGGATGATAGTTGGCGCATGTGTATTGATTATCGTGCTCTCAACCAGCTGACCATAAAAAATAAATATCCTTTGCCACGTATTGAAGATTTATTTGATCAGTTGAGAGGGGCAAAAGTATTTTCAAAGATTGATCTCCAATGATACAATCGATTCTGCTCGAAAGGAGGATATTGAGAAAACGGCGTTCTCCACAAGGTATGGGCATTTTGAATTTAAAGTTATGTCTTTTGGACTAACGAACGCCCCTGCTGCTTTCATGGAGACAATGAATAGGATGCTGCATGAGTATTTGGATGACTTTGTAGTCGTCTTTATTGACGATATTTTGATCTACTCAAAGACTGAAGCAGATCATGGGCATCATCTGAGGCTGGTATTGGAGACGCTAAGGAGCATAAGTTTTATGCTAAGTTGAAAAAGTCTGCGAGTTCGGACGCCTCGGTGGGATTCTTGGGGCATGTCATCAATGAAAAGGGAATATTAGTTGATCCAAGTAAAGTTTCCACAGTGGTAGAATGGGGAAGGCCGAACAATGTCAAAGAGGTGAGAAGCTTCCTTGGAATGGCAGGATATTATCGGATATTTGTACATGATTTCTCCATCATTGCCAAGCCTTTATCTAGGCTCACTCAGAAGGATGTGAAGTTTCGGTGGGATGATGATTGTGAACGCAGTTTTCAGACCTTGAAAGAAAAGTTGGTGACCGCTCCTGTTCTCACGGTTCTCGAGCCTGTGAAGTGTTTCACGCTTTCTCCGATGCTTCTCGAGTTGGGTTGGGTTGCGCCCTAATGCAAGATGGTAAGGTTTTAGCTTATGCATCGAGGCAACTGAAGAAACATGAGCAGAATTACCCAACCTATGATTTAGAGTTGGCCGCAGTGGTGTTTGCATTGAAGCTTTGGAGACACTACTTGTATGGTGGGACTTGTGATGTATTTACAGATCACAAAAGTCTTAAGTATATATTTACACGTATGATCTGAATTTGAGGCGGCGCAGATGGTCGGGCGATCAAGGATTACGATCTTACAATTCAAGCACCACCGTGCAAGGCCAATGTGGTAGCCGATGCTCTTAGTCGCAAGACGACGCCTGCTACTCTGGATTGCCTTATTGCTGATTTTGACCGCATGGGGATATCCTATTGCTATGCGGGCACGGCGACGTGTGGAGACACAGATTGATCTTAGAGTCACCATCTCGAGCGCAGCGGGAAGCACAAAGAAGATGATCGATTATTTTGAGGGTCGAAGCGTATGGATATGGGCAAGGAAGGGGATTTCAGTTTGGATGGGTCTGGTGCTTTGCGGTTTAAGGGTCGCCTTTGTGTGCCACAGAAGGTGGAGGTTAAAAATGACATCTTGAGGGAAGCACATCGCACCCCATATTCTGTTCATCCGGGTGAGACGAAGATGTACCATGATTTGAAGCAAAACTTCTGGTGGAAAAGAATGAAAGTCGATATAGCTAACTATGTAGCCTCTTGTGGTGTTTGTCAATAAGTGAAGGCAGAACATAAACGACCTGCAGGGTTATTGCAGCCATTAGAGGTTCCTCGATGGCTTTGGGATGATATCTCTATGGATTTTGTGGTCGCGTTACCTCGATCGCCACGAGGAAAGGATGCAATTTGGGTGATAGTGATCGATTCAGCAAGTCGGCGCACTTTGTTCCCATCCGCACGACCAATTCAGCAAGTGATTTGGCTCCTATCTATGTGCGGGAAATAGTGAGACTGCATGGGGTGCCCAAGACCATTATCTCGGACAGATATGCCAAGTTCGTATCCAAGTTTTGGGAGAGTCTGCAGAGTGCCTTGGGCACATACCTTCGTCTTAGTACAGCGTTCCACCCCCAGACAGATGGACAGTCAGAGCGTACAATTAAGACATTGGAAGACATGTTGCATGCTTGTGTTTTGTCGTGGAGGGGCAGTTGGGAGGACCAATTGCCACTTGTAGAGTTTGCCTACAACAACACCTACCATTCCAGCATTAGAGCTGCACCGTTTGAAGTTCTTTATGGGCGGATATGCCGATCGCCCTTTTGTTGGGATGCAGTGGGTGAGAAGGTAGTCTTGGGACCGGACTGGATTCAGAAGACAGTCGAGCGTGTGGCCATGGTGAGATAGAATTTGTTAGCAGCACAGAGCAGGCAGAAAAGTTATGCAGATGTGAGGAGACATGACTAAGGCATTGTCCGATTCGGTACTAAAGGGAAGCTTAGTCCGAGATACGTTGGACCTTTCCCAATTATTGCAAGAATTGAGAAGTTAGCCTACCGCCTGGACCTTCCAGAGTCCATGCGGGGTGTTCATAATGTGTTTCACGTCTCGATGCTGAGGAAGTTTTTGAAGGACCCAGAGCATAAGATTTCATTGGAGCCACTGACGATTGAGCAAGACCTCACAGTTGAGTCTCGACCAGTGCGTATCTTGGAAAGGTCAGAGCGAGTGCTGAGGCACAAGACGTTGGAATACGTCAGAGTATTGTGGACCCACCAATCAGAGATGGAAGTCACTTGGGAGTTGGAATCTCGCATGCGCGAGCAATTCCCAGAATTATTTACCACAGGTACGTGATACTTTGGTTCTAGTAGCTTCTACTTTGGCGTGTTAACCTTGGAAGAATTCGGGGTCGAATTCTGTTTAAGGGGGGTAGAATATAATATCCCGGTTTCGGTTCGGTAAATTGAAGAACTAGTCGGAAGGAGAAAGAGGGCTTAAAAGGAATAGCAAAACCTGGATAGAAGAGGGGGTTTTCCGCATTTGTTCGACAACCTAGGCCACGGGCCGCGGCCCAGGAGAGGCCCCTCTTGTGGCCGGCCAAGGGGGGTTCCCACCCCCAAAACCCTAATGCCCCACCCCCTTCCCCTTTCCCCCTAGTGGCCGCCGCCTCTCCCCACCTCTCCCTGCTGTGCGCCGCCTTGCTCGTCAGATTTGGGTACGTTGCGTTCATTTTATGACCTGATCACCTCCTAGAAAGTTGTAGGTCTCGTCTTTATCTTTCTTTTGGCACCGAGATCATCTGATTTGGAAATACGGTTTAGGAGTTATGGTAGTTTTACCGCGACTGTCCAGGAGGGTTGACGTGAATTGGCAGATTGTATTGTCTGGCCAATTTGAATTTTTTAGAAGCCGAATCAGAAATGCCTCCTAAAATTAATGTTGTAGATAATTATGTAAGCTTTCCAAGTTGATAAATAATATTTTTTTAGAGTTTCCAATCAAAAGTTATGCAAGTTTTACCATCGCTGTTTTCTGTCTGTCAGATTGTTAGGACAGAGATCTTCACCTGAACATTAGGACTAGTAGGAGGCCGAATCAGGGGACTTACCCAACTAGACTATTGTATCTGGTTTTGTCGTGATTCCATAGAGCCCAATATCACCCTGTTCCGAGTTGTGTAGCAAAAGTTATGGTAGTTTTGGTGCTCTTTCCAGAGAACCCGACGTAAAAATTGATATTCTGTAGATTGGCTTGGTAGGGATAGTTTATGGCAGAATCAGAAGGGTTCCCCAACTAACTTTATTTAGGTAATTTAATTAACTTTCCAGAAAGTCTGAGAACATATAATTTGGATCCCGGTAGTGAAAGTTATGAATTTTATAAGTTGACTGTCCACTGAGGGGACAGATCGACGTTTAGGATTTGCGGTTGGAATCGAGTTAGACCCTTTCGCGAGTTCGAGTAGGTTGTTATATATTTTTTTTGCTTGGGCTCGCTACTGTCGCCTTAGTGTGCGTTAACTATTTATTCAGGTGGTGGACGGGTCCCGGGGGCAGCGCCTTCTGCACGTCCCACGTTCTTTCGCGGTTAAGGCAAGTGTGGTTATGGTTATATTACATATTACCGAATAACTTGACCGATACATTCTATGGTTATTTATATTGTTCATGATTGATTTGGTCATATGTCTGGTAATGAGCATAGACTTTATTGTTACGAGTTACGTGTTTATCATGGTTGCATTGAAAGTTGGAAGGACTATATTTGTGAGTTTTGTAGTATGAGTAGGATATTCATAGGCAATGTTGTTATGGATGTATATTGTTGTCAAATGGAGAATTCATACATATGCATCATGTAGTTTATTGAAGTCTTGGTCATGTGTTGATCAAGCCAGAGTTGGGTCCCCGTCATGTTGGTGACGGGCAATAGGTCCCCATGCTTGAAGGGCATGGGCAAGGGTCCTCATACTTGCAAAGTATGGGCAAAGGTCCCTGTGCCAGATGGCATAGGCATAGGTGTGCATCGACGGATGCGCACTTTCCATTACCGGTAAAATGCAAAAAGACAAAGATAAAGACAAAGAGCATATGAGCAGGTTGCATGTCATGTGTATGTGGTTTATTCGGTGAATAGATTTGTGATGTATAATTGATGGATTTCTTTCTTATACTGTTGTTACCAATTATTATGCTTGCTGAGTCTTTGGACTCACCACTTGTTGTTTGTTGTGTTTTAGGTACCTGTATGAGATCGGCATGCATGGGAGAAAGGAAGGGCTAGGGTAGTTGCACGCTCGCACTATATACACACAAGAGAATAAAAGGATAATTAATTCAGTAGATGGATGAATTACCTAAAATTTTGCTTACGATCATTACTTGATTGGATTAGACTGTAATAAAGGAGTTTAAAATTTTGGATACTTATGATCTACTTTCAGATGTCTATTTGACAAAGATGAATAACCTATGTGGGTTATGTTTGGATCATTTTTTTTTAACTAGACTACCTCTTGTTTTATTTGCTTGTGGGAACCTCCAGTATAGTAACTATACAAAGGAGGTTCTGCCGGAATTTGGTAAAGAGTTTTAGTTAATTATGTTTATCTTGTTATTTTAGTAGCATTCCAAGCTCATGTTGGGCTGGGGTGTTACAGGTAAAGTGTACGAACTCTGCGGATTAGTCGTGCCCACAGTCATGGGCGATGTCGAGAACTTGTTTGAAGTAGCTTTCATTTTTATAAAACAATTTGGGTGGAATGAAAAGGTGTGTTGGAACCCAGAGGTTTGGGATGGCCTGGTTGAGAACCAGTGAGATGTACGGGATGTGACCCGAGAAAGAATGTGTGCATTGGGTGAATGGAGTCACTCAATGGTATAGGAGGTTGGAACCTCCACTAGTACTTTACAACAAAACTTTATCAAAACTTTTGTTAGTTCAAATGCTAAGTCTTAGGAACTACTTACTAACTATTCTAATTCAAACTTAGCTTAGTGTAAATAAAAGAACCATGAACCTCCCTTTGGTTAGCCTTGCATATATAATAATTGCATTCTATGTGTTGGTTCGCGAGTATGGTTAGGTACTCATGCTCGCTCTTTATATTCTTTTAATCAGTAAGCATAAAAGAAGGCTACATGAACAATTATGTGTATTGGTTAAGACTGAAGATCAAGAAGATCAAGAAGCTCAAGAACTAGGTCGCGGGTCCAGTCGATTGCCTGTGGGTATATCGTAAGGGTTCCATGTGGTATACTTTATTATGCTTCTGCTGCTGATTCTTTGAAGGTACTTGGCCTGGTCGGCCATTCTGAAAGACAAACATCATAAGGTATATTTACGTTTTGTTTATTATTATGCAATAAGCTTTTTATTTTTGTGATATGTGTTTGATCTCCAAAGATACAACTGTTGGCGCTAGCTACTGATCCAGCGACTAGTGTTGTGAACACAGAAGATTTCAAATGTCAAATTTAGGGTCTAACATCTTGCTCCATAACAAGACAAGTGTTTTTGTTTGTAATTCTCTCTGTCTCTGAGGTGAATGGGCAGAGCTCTTGCCATCCATTATATATATATATATATATATATATATATATATATATATATAGGAAAATGGTTTGGTACTCCTGGGAGTATGTACTCCCGCATCTCATATACCATTTAAATCGTATGATAATACCTCTTTATCTATTTGAGTATACTCCAATGATGATTATAAGATACTCCAAAGTGAGTTCTATGAAAAAAATCATTAAAGTCCACCTTTTATAGCTAAATTTGTGTATATACTTCTTTTATGTATGAAAAAAGGTATATAGCAAAAATAAAGGACTCCAATGAAAATTTTTGGGCAAGTCCTCGTCTGTTGCATGGAACCCTAGTTCAGGTCCATCGCAGTCAACAGAGTTTTTACCCGTGACTCCAGCAACCTGAGGATGCAACGCCACATAACACACTGCGGCGCTGCACCCTTAAAAATGCTGATACGAAGACACTCCTCTGTAGGTATGAGCGCACATCTTTCTTTCCCCTCCCACTAAAACACCTTGTTAGCAGTAGAACGTAGTAACATAACCAGATAAAGCTTTTGCATTTCTTTATAAACGAAGACTGTGATGGGAATGAGAGGCCCTGGGAAAGAGAGTACCACTTACTTGGTATTCTGCGCGAATGCTGCTCCGGGTGCACGACAGCATATGCTCAAGACGTTCTCTGTTGGCATTGTGGGCTCTTGTGCCCGATCGCTAATTCCCTCCGATGTAAGTAGAGAACGGCAACAAAGGAAAAGCATCTATGGCTTGCTAAAGAAGGCGGCATTTTTTTTTTCTTTGGTGAGAAGGAGGTGGACACAAACACCTAATCTTATGAACTAGATGCTGGAAAAGTACGTAAAACACAAATAAAGCACCTAAGCAATGCAAAGGAGCAGAAACAAGATGCAGTAATAATACGTTGGCGACGGCGGGAGCAAAAAATGATATAAACTTTTTTTTACTTAAAATGGCAAACAATTAGTGAATAGGAACTTGAATTACGTGGATGCAAACCTAGATGACACAGTGCGGCTGCACCAGCACAATGATCAAAGCTAAGCAGCGAGTTTCAGACTGGATGCTTGCAGAAAGTAGAGTGTTTCGTGCATATAGTCAGCATAATTTTGGTAAAAACACATTATTTAAGTAGTTTTCTGTTAAATGTGTATTATTTTCTGTGTATTTTCCCTGTATATATATATATATATACATATACATATATATATATATATATATATATATATATATATATATATATATATATATTGGTACATTGACCTCATGATAAATACAAGCGCTATTCATAACATTGTATCAGAGCAAACCTAGAGTTTTGTTTTTCGTCAAGCCGCCACTGGTTATTCTTCTAGCCACCACCTGGCTTAGCCACCATCCGGCTTTGCCATCTCCAACCATCACTTGTCGTCTTACGCCGCCGTCGCTGGCTCCTCTTCGCCACCGATGCCCTCTGCAGAGGTTCCTCCTGGCTTTGTTACTTCTTATCCTCTCTATTACACTCATCGTTCGTGAGTTGAGGATTCTTCTGATGCGTCATCTTATTCTGATGAGTCATCTTCTTCGCCCTCTCCTCCGCGATATGCTCTTCGTGGTAGCCAGTCTATTCGGCCTCCTGCGCGCATTGATTTTGCTGTTGCTGCTCTTGCCGAACCGACATCTTATCGTGGTGCTGCTGTCCATTAGGAGTGGCAACATGCGATGGCAAAGGAGATTGCTTCCCTTGAGCGTACTAGCACATGGGATCATGTCCCTCTTCCTGCACGTGTTACTCTTATCACGTGCAAGTGGGTATACAAGGTTAAGACCCGCTTTGATGGTTCTCTTGAGCGTTACAAGGTTGTGATTGTAATTGTGGATTTCATGGGGATATGCTCCAGATCTTAGGATGATGTGACAATTGGCAATGGCGTTTACGGTTTGTCGTTTCACGCGTTTTCGACAAAGTTACAGGCTTACTGCTCAGGGGCGGTCCGACCGGTCCTTGCACGGCGGTTCGACCGGTCCCATATCGGTCGGACCGCCATCTCGGGCGGTCGGACCGGCGATGACCAAAAGTGTTCAAATCGAGCTGGGCCAAAAATAGGTGTTGTAGACAAGTAAGGGGATCCCAATGCACTTGGTCTCATGATTTTTGGAGCCTCCAGTGAAAAGTTCTATTGGTTTAAAGTTTCCAGAAGGTTTCGGATTTTGGGAGGTTGAATTTCGGCTAAGTCCCAAGGGGCGGTCCGACCGGCTCACAGGGAGCGGTCCGACCGGCCATGGGGCGGTCCGACCGGCTCACCTGGAGCGGTCAGACCGGTTTCTACTTGAACGTCGGCCAACTTCGTGGCGATGTTGTTTTGTTAGGTCAAAGTCATTGGTTTCATGGCATATGATTTGCATGATGCATGTTTTGACTAACATGGGTCAAGTTGTGAAGAACTTGTTCCCGAATTCGTGTTTTCTTGTCTGTGGTTGTGCAGGTAGCTTGGTGGTCAACGACGGTCAACGGCGAGGAGAATCGGGACTAGACTTGAAGAGTTGAGGTCCAGAACGATCGACGATGCCGGGTGAGGTCAACGACTCAAGCGTGACACAAGATGGACAATTGTGACCTATTGGCGAATCCATGATGCATGGTGAAGCGGTTTAGGTCAAAAGGTTAAAGACGGCGCTTATGCGGCGTGCGTGTGTGACCCGCTTGTTAGTGGGCCTTAACGGAGCCAAATTAAGTCAAACCCTAAGAGTTTTAGGCCTCCACTATAAATAGGAGGAGATGGTGGCTGCACCTCTCTCTCCCTCGCCTTTTGATGTTTCAAAACCCTAATTGTCTTTAGGGGAGTTGAGGTGGAGGCTAGGGCTCTTGATGGTTTGTGGTGAATTTCGTGATCCTTGATTGTTTATCGATCCATGATGGTGTGGATGTAATCCGGCTTCAATCACGAAATCAATCTATGCAAGGTTTGCTTGAGATAAGTCTCTTTTCGCTCTTGCTTTCAATTTGGTGATTTTAGGGCTTTCTTTGATCCACGAGTTTGTGATTGATTCTTTCACGTGAATTAGCTTGTCGTGATATGTGTGAATCTATCTAGCATCATCTTGATCATCAATCTCTCACGAACAAGCTTTAGGATCAAGTTTTCGTTCTTGCCCGGTTTTAGACCTTCGTTAATCAATTGACAATTGCTCAAGATCGCTCCAAGAATTATCATAATATTCGATTGGAATAGGTCCTCAATAGCATATAGAAGGTGTGTGCAAAGTTTCATAAAGATTGGAGTTGAGAATCAAAAGTTTCACCTAATTGCAACTTCGTCATCGGCTGATTTTCTTGTTGTAGATCGGTTTCGAGTCGGCCGGTCGACCGCCCGTCATCACCGGTCCGACCGATTTTGAGCGGTCCGACCGCCAGCACAACGCCGGTCCGACCGCCCGGCAATCGGTCCGACCGGTTGAGTATAACGGTCGACCGCTTTGTCTTTGAGTCTTGGTAATCTTAGTTGATTTTGTTATATTGCTTAGGGTTTAATTGGATTCAATACTAGTCTTCCATTGATCGATATATTGATCTTCATAGCTTCCTAATAGCTACTGGAGTTAATTTGTATTGAGTTCATAATTTGTGAAAAGTGAGCGTGCTCCTATTCACCCCTCTAGTCGCCTTTACGGTCCAACAAGTGGTATCGAGCACTGTTAGTTCAATCTTGATCTTAACGGTCACTTGAACTTTGGCGATGGATAAGTTTTCTACTAAACCGCATATCTTCGATGGGCACGACTATGCCTATTGGAAGAATCGTATGCGCGTCTTTCTTGAGAGCGAGGACAAGCTATTTGGGATGTTGTTAGAGCCCATTGGTTATTCTGAAATTGCTACACTCGCTTCGTAATTCTTTTGGCTAACAACAATAAGGCTAAGAATCTTTTATATGGTGCACTTGGTAGACAAGAATATGATAGAATTTGCAATCTTTCAGCTGCAAGATGAAATTTGGAACACTCTCGAAACATATCATGAGGGTTCGTCCCAAATCAAAAGGTGCGCCAAACTGTTTACAAGCGTGAGTACAATAAATTCGAGATGCGCCCCGAGAGAGCATCGATGACATTTTCATCGCTTTAATAAAGTAATTAATCAAATGAAAGTCGTTGATATTGAATATTCTCAATCTGAAAATGCCACCCATCTCTTGGTGCAATCAACACCAAGGAGTGGGAGATGAAAGCTCTTGCTATAGAAGAAAATGTTGATCTTTCAAGTCTTACTTTAGAATTGCTTTATAGTAAACTCAAGACTCATGAAATTAAAAGAGTTGATCATCCTAAGAAAGATAATTTAGCTTTGGTAGCGATCCTCTCAAAAGGCTTTTGATGACTCTTGTGAATCTTCTTACGGATTTTCATTTGCTTGTTTATCCGCTATTCATGAAGAGGAGCTTGAAAGTATTCTGAAACGGAGTTAGCTCTTCTAGCTAAGAAATTCACACGCCTACAATAATGTGAGAAACAAAAGAGAGGTGGTCCGGTAACATGCTATGAATGTGGTGAGCTCAATCATATCCGCAAATTGCCCCAAGTCGAAAGGTAAGAGCAATCATAAGGAAGGAAAGCCAGCTTGGAAGAAGCCTCCTTTCAACAAATCAAGGTATGAGGCAAATAAGCTTGTGAAGGCTGCTCACCGGGTCCTTGCCGCTTTTGAGGATCAATCCTTGAGCGATGTCGATACCGGGAGTGAGGAGGACAAGGAGGAGGAGATCCCTCAAGGTAAAAAGAAAGGGAAGGCCAAAGACTTCACTGGCATGTGCTTCATGGCTGACACGGAGGACATTGATGATAATGAGGTATCTTTTACTTATGATGAGCTTTCTGCCAAATATGATTCTATAGTTGAGCAATTACTTAGTCAAGATGAAGCGCTTGAATTTGTTATGACAAAAAATAAGAAATTAGAGTCAAAGATTAGCAAACTGAAAGTAGAGCTTAAAACTGCTAAGACTCTTGAACCTGATGAATGTTTATCTTGTCATGCTATGCATTCTGAAATTACCAAGTTACAATCTGCTCATAATATTTGTGTACAACAACTTGAGAATGCTAAATCTGAACTAAATGAAATTAAAAGTGCTCCTTGTGAAAAATGTTTAGAATCTAGTAAATTGATTGCTTTTGATGTTTTTGATTCTAGCCCTTGCACTTCATGCTTAGAAAAAGAACGTGAAATCAAAGATATCTTAGAAGCTGCTAGAATCAAATATGCTAAGCTTAAGGACAATATTGAAAATACTACTTGTGCTTCATGTTCCACTCTTAAGCTTGAAATTGCTTTGTATAAGGAAAAATCTATGGATAAAACTTGTGATTCTTGTGTCAACTTGAGAAAAGAAAATGCTTACCTTCATGATACATTAGAGAAATTTTCTAAAGGTAAGAAACAATTAAACATGATTCTTGACAAGTCTAAAACTCCTTATAAAAAGCAAGGTTTAGGATTCAATTCTTTTCAAGACAATTCAACCCAAAAGTCATTCAAGTCTTGGAAAAGGGTTTAATTGAATTCAAAACCCAACTCGCAAAAACATCTTTTAAATCTGCAGGTTTTGCCCAACCTTGTATTAATTCAAATGGTGCTTCTTCTAGTGGTACCAAGTACCATTGCACTTATTGCAAAAAGGTGGACATTTGATTGAATATGCATGAGGTTGAAAAATGATAGGAAAAATTTTGATAGAATTTCATTCATGCAACCTAGAGCTTCTATGAGACATGGTAACAGAAAAGAATAAACCGGATTAGGATTTTTATCTCATGCAAATCATTATGTTTCTAGACATCCTAATTCTAATGTGTATCGATGGCGGTCCGATCACCGGTGCTCACCGATCGACTGTTTGGTCACCGATCGACCGCCAAAGACAAAGCGGTCGACATCCCATGGACGATTCAAGTCTCATTTTAATTTGAACATTGCTCATAACCAAATGTTAAATGAAATCAAGGATAGTACTACGGTTTGTATACTCCTTGTAGACGTGTGTCTCAAGATCTTGGATTCCTAAATCTTGTTTATCTAATCCCGATTGAGACACATCGTTCTTTTGCTCCTTGATTTTTAGGATTACCGCGGAAAGGGAAGAACACGTGGTTCGTTGACTCGGATGTTCACGCCACATGACCGGAACTCAAAATGGTTCACCTCTTTCACGCGAGCAACAGGTGATGACTTCATCACTTTTGGAGATGATACACAAGGGCGAATTGAAGGAACAGGATCAATTAGGGTAAACAACAAATTCATTCTAAAGGATGTCGCTCTTGTGGACAAGCTTAGGTATAATCTCCTGTCTGTTTCTCAGCTTCTTGATGATGGGTATGAGACTGTTTTTAAGAAAAATGCTTGTCGTGTGCTTGATTCTACTGGTGAGCTTGTGTTTGGAATCTCTAGAATTGGTAGAATTTTTGGAGCTGACTTTTCAGAATCTCTTGCTGGATCTCTTAAATGTTTGCTTACATCTTATTCTGATTTTTGGCTTTGGCATCGACGTTTGGGGCACATTGGTTTTGATCATTTGACGCGAGTTAGCAACCTTGATCTCATGAGAGGTTTGCCTAAGCTCAAAGTCACAAAGATGTCAGATGTGCGCCTTGTAGGCATGGCAAACAAGTTCTTCGCCTCACACCCTTCTCAGTGACTATGGTTATGACCGACTTGACCAGGGCGCTTGCTTCATATGGATACCGTTGGTCTGCTAGAGTCCCTCGATTGGTGGAAAATGGTATATTCTAGTCATAGTCGATGATCTTTCAAGATATACTTGGGTGTTCTTTCTTACTTCAAAGGATGAAGCTTTTGGTTATTTTCATGATCTTGTTCTTCGCTTGGCTTCGAGCTTCCGGTGCTTTGAGAGCGATTCGCAGTGATAATGGCACGGAGTTCAAAAATGCTTCTTTGCTTCTTTTTGTGCCGAAAGCGTGGTATTGAGCATCGCTTCTCCTCTCCACACGTCCCTCAACAAAATGGCGTGGTGGAAAGGAAGAATAGGACCTTGGTCGAAATGGCTAGGACGATGCTAGATGAGTATAGCACACCTAGGAGATTTTGGGCGAAGCTATTGCTATGCTTGCCATATTGCCAATCGTGTCTTTTTGAGACCTTCTTTAGGCAAGACTCCTTATGAGCTTCGCTTTGGTAGAAAACCCTCTGCTTCGCATTTTCGAGTTTTGGATCAAAATGTTTTATTCTTAAGACAGCAATTTAGATAAATTTGAATCAAGAACTTTTGATGGGGTATTTTGGGTTATCCCGCTCATTCGAGGGGTTTCGAGTTTTTAATATCGAGACTAACATTATTCAGAGACTTGTAATGTCACTTTTGATGAGACTAGCCTCGAGCTAGATCAATTGCTCTGAGATGATTTACAGTGACAGAGAGTATTTTTGTGGAGGAAGATGAGGACGGCTAATGTCATTCCCTCATCTCTGCTAGCGCCCATATTGATACAAGAACACGCTACGCCTACTTCACCTTGATTGAGGCTCCCGCGCATCATCATCATCGCAGAGACTGCGGAGGTCGAAGAAACGACATCTCACCCGGCGCCCACTTCGCATTCAGAGACAAAGATCCTCCGAATGATAATAGGTAATCTACATGAGCGAGTCACTCGCCGGTATAATGATCCAAATCTCTACTCTCATTCGGCTTTTGTTGCTTCTTTTGAACCCCGCGATATATCACATGCTTTATCCGATTCTAGTGGGTAAATGCCATGCATGAGGAGTTAGAGAATTTTGAAAGAAACAAAGTTTGGAACCTAGTAGAACCTCCTAGTGGTCATAATGTTATAGGAACCCGCTGGGTGTTTAAGAATAAACAAGGTGAGGATGGTTACGTGGTTAGAAATAAGGCCGATTGGTAGCTCGTGGTTTGACCAAGTTGAGGGGTTAGATTTTGATGAGACATTTGCTCTGTTGCTAGACTAGAAGCCATTCGCATTCTCGCTTGCATTTCTTTGCATCAAAAGGTTTTAAATTATATCGATGGATGTTAAAAGTGCCTTTTAAATGGTTTCATAGATGAGGAAGTGTATGTTAAGCAACCCCCGGTTTTGAGGATCATAAATATCCAAATCGTGTTTTCAAGCTATCTAAAGCATTATATGGTCTTAAACAAGCCCCTAGAGTCTGGTATGATAGACTTAAGACCTTCTTGCTTAAAAATAATTTTGAGATGGGTAAAGTGGATAAAACTCTATTTATTATTAGACGTGACAATGACTTCCTACTTGCCCAAATTTACGTGGATGATATTATTTTGGTGGTTCTTCTAATGCTCTTGTTTCCAGCTTTTCTGACACTATGTCCAGGGAATTCGAGATGAGTATGATGGGAGAGCTTAATTACTTTTTGGGACTTCAAATCAAGCAATGCAAGGAAGGAACTTTCATCCATCGACGAAGTACACTAAAGATCTACTCAAACGCTTCAACATGGGTGATTGCAAGCCAATTTCCACTCCCATGGCAACTTCAACATTTTGGATCCAGATGAGGAAGGAGAAGTTGTGGATCAACGCGAGTACCGCATGACATGATCGGCTCCTTCGATTTGACCTCGAGACGGACATTCACTTCACGGTATGCCTTTGTGCAAGATTTCAGCGTCTCGAGAACTTCCCATCGCCAAGCCGTTAAGCGCATATTCGTATTTACACTCTACTCTCTTATATGGCATTTGGTATTCATGCTCTTCACTTTGTCCATTAGAGGTTTTTGATTCGATTTTGCGGTCGTTTGTTAGATAGGAAAAGTACCTCGTGCACTGTCACTTTCTAGGCACTTCTCTTGTATCTTGGTCTTCTAGGAAGCGGTCTTGTTGCACAATCCATCAAGCGGAGTATGTTGTTCTTTGCTAGTTGTCAGAGCTGATTTTGTGGATGACGCCCACTTTGAAAGATTATGGGTTAAACTTTGCTAGTGTTCCTCTTTTCTCGTGATAACACTTACGCTATTAATATTGCTAAAAACCCAAAGGCAACATTCTAGGACTAAGCACATAGACATTCGCTTTCACTTCCTTAAAGATCATGTTGAAAAAGGTGATATTGTGATGCACTTTGTAGAGTCCGAAGCTCAATTGGCAGATATTCTTACCAAGCCTTTAGATCAAACCAGATTTTCCTCCTTAAGAAGTGAGTTAGGGGTAATTTATCCTTATGGGTTGGTTTGAGGGGGAGTTTGATCTTTTTCTTATCTTTCCTTGTTCTTTTGATCTTTTATTGTTCTTTTTCTGAACTTAGTGATCTTTTCGAACTTTTTAGATTTTTAGGCCTTTTAATTGCATCTCATTGTGTCATATTGCATTCATATGAAAAATACAACAAGTGGTATGAAAAATTCAAAAAAAAAAAATGCATTGTAATATAAGATTTTCTGCTTATCTTTTAAAATTGATGAAGCTTTGCCTATTACCCTTTAGAGCTTTTGTATTTCTATTCTTGCTCAATGTCATGTCTAGTTCTTTGACTTGCTAGAATTATCATGCTTTTACATGTGTAGCTAAGTCTTTGCTATATGAGCTAGAACCTGTTAAACAACTCAAACTAAGAAATTGCAATTTGTGGATGTTTTAGCGAGTTGCGTAATTAGTGCTCCTCTTGTGACATTGGCCCTGTCAGAATTGCTTTGTTAGCTCTTTGATCTAAAATTGACCATTACTTGAGCTTTTGTGTTCTTGAGATTCTAAAAACTGCTCTTGTGAAAAATGAAAATCAAGATTGTCTTATGCTTAAATTGTGCCAAACTATTCTTACGAGACTGCTTGTCAAATGACATGAACTTGGAGATAGTTTGATGAACCGCACGATCTCATGGGGACCGCTTGTCGAAATGACATGAACCTCAAGATTTGTCGCCTTGTAGAAGCTTAGAAAGAGTTTGTGGATGGCTCCTAGTCCGGGATCTTCTTTACTAAGATATACCTTTAATCAACTTTTGGTGAAGCTTAGGATGAGTTTGTGGATGGCTCCTAGTCCAGATCTTGTCACTAAGTTAGATCATTAGTCAACTTCAATATTCAATGCAAATGAGAAAATGTTGACAAATGGGCGTTTACAAAATATTGAGCAAAATGATTCAATACGGACTTGATTGACTCTCATCGTGGTCTTTGTTAGATTTTTGATCTCACTTTGACAGTTTGACATGGCCAATTTCACTTTAGGATCCCTGTTGATGAACTTGCTGAATTTGAAGCGTTGCTTAAATTGATAAAATCTAATGCTTTACTTTTGAGCCTTTGTGCTTAGCTTTGCTATATATGTCTTACCATGATCTTGCTAGCGTTGTTAGGCTTGATATGCTGTTTGTGCAATATTAGAGAAACTACATTGTTCTTTTGGGTAATCTCCAAAGCTTCTTATCAAAAATTGAAAATACAAAATTGAAGCCACCCATTGCACTTCATGCATATTCCTCTTTATGCTTCTTTTGTTTCTGCTTCTTTCTTTATTCTCTATTTGTTATTCCTGGATGAGAGGAAGGCGTGAGTCCTTAATGAATCCATTGTCAAAGGGGGAGAAGATGTGTTAAATGAAAAGATATTTCTTTGGGAGAAGATGTGTAATATTTCTTTGCTACTCTTATTTGGAGAAGATGTGTTAATAAGAAGATTGGGGGAGAAGTTTATACAAAGGGAGAAACGAAAATTTGAAATTTGATGATCATAGTGAGGGGAGTTCTTGAGTTGCATTCTTATTGTCTTATTGAATATTCGAACTTGAATTGCATTCTTTTATACTCACAATGATCATAGGTCAATTGAACAATTGTTCTTTCATATGGACCTCATGTGAGAATTTTGACCCTTTTCTGGAAATCAAAGTTTTTATGCTTTCTTTTGCCTTGTCTCACATGCCTATACTATTCTGATGCCAGCTTGGTCATTTTCATTGCTTTTTCTTGCTTATGGACCAAGTTGTGCTTTTGTGTAAAATCGCGAGTAAACTCGTTTTCAAACCTCTTACTTACATTTTTCGGATAATTGCCAATGTGTTCATCAAGGGGAGATTGTGGATTTCATGGGGATATGCTCCAGATCTTAGGATGATGTGACAATTGGCAATGGCGTTTACGGTTTGTCGCTTCACGCGCTTTCGACAAAGTTACTGAGCTTATGCTCGGGGCGGTCCGACCGGTCCTTGCACGGCGGTTCGACCGGTCCCATATCGGTCGGACCGGCCATCTGGGCGATCGGACCGGCGATGACCAAAAGTGTTCAAATCGAGTGGGCCAAAAATAGGTGTTGTAGACAAGTAAGGGATCCCAATGCACTTGGTCTCATGATTTTGGAGCCTCCGGTGAAAAGTTCTATTGGTTTAAAGTTTCCGAAGGTTTCGGATTTTGGGAGGTTGAATTTCGCTAAGTCTCAGGGGCGGTCCGACCGCTCTGTGGAGCGGTCCGACCGCCATGGCGGTCCGACCGCCACCTGGAGCGGTCCGACCGGTTTCTACTTGAACGCCGCCAACTTCGTGGCGATGTTGTTTTGTTAGGTCAAAGTCATTGGTTTCATGGCATATGATTTGCATGATGCATGTTTTGACTAACATGGGTCAAGTTGTGAAGAACTTGTTCCCGAATTCGTGTTTTCTTGTGCGTGGTTGTGCAGTAGCTTGGTGGTCAACGACGGTCAACGGCGAGGAGAATCGGACTAGACTTGAAGAGTTGAGGTCCGTAACGATCGACGATGCGGGTGAGGTCAACGACTCAAGCGTGACACAAGATGGACAATTGTGACCTATTGGCGAATCCATGATGCATGGTGAAGCGGTTTAGGTCAAAAGGTTAAAGACGGCGCTTATGCGAGCGTGCGTGTGTGACCCGCTTGTTAGTGGGCCTTAACGGAGCCAAATTAAGTCAAACCCTAAGAGTTTTAGGCCTCCACTATAAATAGGAGGAGATGGTGGCTGCACCTCTCTCTCCTCGCCTTTGATGTTTCAAAACCCTAATTGTCTTTAGGGAGTTGAGGTGGAGGCTAGGGCTCTTGATGGTTTGTGGTGAATTTCGTGATCCTTGATTGTTTATCGATCCATGATGGTGTGGATGTAATCCGGCTTCAATCACGAAATCAATCTATGCAAGGTTTGCTTGAGATAAGTCTCTTTTCGTTCTTGCTTTCAATTTGGTGATTTTAGGGCTTTCTTTGATCCACGAGTTTGTGATTGATTCTTTCACGTGAATTAGCTTGTCGTGATATGTGTGAATCTATCTAGCATCATCTTGATCATCAATCTCTCACGAACAAGCTTTAGGATCAAGTTTTCGTTCTTGCCCGGTTTTAGACCTTCGTTAATCAATTGACAATTGCTCAAGATCGCTCCAAGAATTATCATAATATTCGATTGGAATAGGTCCTCAATAGCATATAGAAGGTGTGTGCAAAGTTTCATAAAGATTGGAGTTGAGAATCAAAAGTTTCACCTAATTGCAACTTCGTCATCGGCCGATTTTATGTTGTAGATCGGTTCGAGTCGGCGGTCGATCGCCGTCATCACCGGTCCGACCGATTTTGGAGCGGTCCGACCGCCAAAGACAACGCCGGTCGATCGCCGGCAATCGGTCCGACCGGTTGAGTATAACGGTCCGACCGCTTTGTCTTTGTGAGTCTTGGTAATCTTAGTTGATTTTGTTATATTGCTTAGGGTTTAATTGGATTCAATACTAGTCTTCCACAGATCGATATATTGATCTTCATAGCTTCCTAATAGCTCTTGGAGTTAATTTGTATTGAGTTCATAATTTGTGAAAAAGTGAGCGTGCTCCTATTCACCCCCCCCTCTAGTCGCCTTTACGGTCCAACAGTAATGAGACTTTTATTCCTATGGCTCACATGCCCACTGTTCGCACTCTTCTTGTTGTAGCTTCGGTTTGGGCATGGTGCATCTTTCAGCTTGATATCAAGAATTTTTTTCACAATGGTAAGCTGCGTGAGGAGGTTTATATGCAGCCACCGCTGGGGTAATCTGTTCCTAAGGGTATGGTTTGTCGCCTTTGTCGATCTCTTTATGGCCTCAAGCAAGCTCCTCGTACTTGGTTTGATTGTTTCTCTTTTGTTGTCACTGCGGCTGGTTTTTCTGCTAGTGCTCATGGTCCTGCTCTTTTTATTCACACTTCGCCTCGCGGTCGGATGCTTATTCTTTTATATGTTGATGATATGATCATTACTGGAGGTGATTCTCAGTACATCAGTTTTGTCAAGGAGCGTCTTAGTGAGCAGTTTCTCAAGTCTGATCTTAGTACTCTTCGCTACTTTCTTGGGGTTGGGGTTATTTCTATGCCTGAGGGTTTCTATCTGTCCCAAGAAAAGTATATCTAGAATCTTCTTGATCGTGCTTCTCTTACTAATCAGCGCACAACTGAGACTCCCGTGAAGCTTAATGTTCATCTTTGGTCCACTGATGGTGAGCCTCTTATTGATCCTACTCATTATCGTCACCTTGTTGGGAGTCTTGTTTATCTGGAATTCATTCGTCCTAACATTTCGTATCATGTGCATATCTTAAGTCAGTCTGTTTATGCTCCCACTCAGCTCCACTATAGTCATCTTCTTTGTGTTCTACGATATCTTTGTAGAATCATCACTTGTTGTCTCTTTTTCCCTCGCTCCAGCTCTTTCCAACTCCAGGCATATTCTGATGCCACCTGGACTAGTGATCACTCTGATCACCGGTCTCTCTCTGTCTATTATATTTTTCTTGGTGGTTTTCTCATTGCTTGGAAGACTAAGAAGCAAATAATAGTTTCTCGTTCAAGTACTGAGGCTGAGTTGCGAGCTGTGGCTTTATTGACTGTGAAGGTTACTTGGTTACGGTGGTTACTTGAGGATTTTGGTATTTCTGTTTCAACACCAACTCCTCTTTTGTCTAACAGTACATGTGCTATTCGCATTGCTAAAGATCCAATGCGACATGAGCTTACAAAGTATATTGGTATTGATGCTTCCTACATGCCGACACAGGTGCAGAACTAGGTTGTTCCTCTTCAGTATGTGCATTCAAAGCTTTAGTTGGCAATCTTCTTTACAAAGGCATAGACCAGAGCCCAGCACAACTTCTATCTCTCCAAACTTCGTATTGTTGATCCACCATAAGTTTAAAAGAGGTGTTAGATGTGTATTTTCCCTGATGTATAAAGGGTTACCTGCATATATTTAAAGGGGGTGTTAGATGTGTATTTTCCCTGATGTATAAAGGGTTACCTGCATATACGTCATACATGTATTTGTATGTATATTGGTTCATTAACCTCACGATGAATACCGGCGCTGTTCATAACAGTTTCTACCTTGTAATTTGCCAAGCCAGAGAAACTCAAGCTTGAAATTGTTCAATACATTTCAGATAAAATACTAAAAGTACATATACCCAATAGTTCCACTCGGAAGCACGCACAAGGTCAGGTGCCTAACAATAGTTGTGGTTTTATGTCCCACTACAGGTTTACTCTACTTCAATTGGTCCAATAGCTTGTACATACTTATTGCTTTCCTGTCCTTTTACAATAGTTGGCTATATATGCAACCAGGCACCATATGTCTTGATTCCCTCTCCCAATGCAACATTGTGCTATTGGCAGAGCAGCACAACATAAAATAGTTTCTCCCATTTTGGATGCATGAAAAAGTGATGGGATGAAAGGCCTTAGGAAAATGCATTGCATCTAATATCATTGTCGCTTAGTTTGTCCTCATTAATGCTAGTCTAGCTCTCACTAATACACTCCTTATTTTCTAGGCTACAGTGTGGATAAATATAGGTGCTCTTGTAAGTTGTAACTAATATTCAACGTTGTCCAATTCTCTTTCGGCTCTAATGGAAGTTTGAAGGAGAGCGAAATAGCATTTCTGAGGTACAAAGAATTATAGCAGTGGCTATCAACAATCAACTTCGACAATCCAACAGAAAGCAGTGTTCAAGATAAGGCTTTGCATTCTGTCTTTAACAAGAGAGCAGCAGATGCATCACACTTTGCTTAAAAAGGTACTAATGCATGGGAGAAGAGCCAAACTTTAAGCGCAATGGAAACAACCCTGACCTTATGCAGCCTGAAGATGTAAAAAATATTGCCTGACCTTACATGGCATGAAACTGCAGTTTTGTTTCCACAAGCATAGGCTAATGTTTGTATTTAAGTGACATAATTGGGACGCAAGACTAGTAACAAATGGGTTTAGGACAGTATTCGCCTTCAAAATTTGCCACAAAGTTTCAAATTGGTGAAGCAATACATGCAATCACTTTATTCAAATTCCATAAATATGCATAACTAGCCAATGTGATTCTGACTCTCTTCCAACAAATTGTAATTCCACCTATTGTATAGCTGGATGCCTGGATTACCTTTGCATCCTACAGAACCATGTGCTCTCTCATGTGGAATCTGTCCATTATACAATATTTACACACATCCTATAAAGTTGTCCTACATCATTTTCATTTCTTTACACGGTCGGCCCCCACACAGTTGTTGCACAAATTTGTATCAATGGAGTAAACTGACACTTAAATCCCACAATCTTTTCGCCAGGTCCTGATCGGTCGCGTGAAATTTTAGTTCAGCTACATTGCAGTCAACGAAGTATTTCCCGGTGACTCCAGCAACCTGAGGATGCAATGCCAGATAACACACAGTGGCTGCACCCTGCAAAACGAACAAAGCTAAGCAGTGAGGATAAGTTTTAATGGTTGAAGAAATCACGGAACCAGTTAGCATGCCTTTGTAAGTCATCCAAGCACCGGAACTGGATTATTAGTTAGTTCATTGGCTCAATTACATTAAATGTACACAAACTAATCTCTAATAGGAATGCAGAGAGCCTTTGGTTTTCATTGTGTACTTGTGGTTGTGGCCTGTCATGAAAATCCTAATTGCTATGTCTAAAGCCACCAAAAGTATGATGATCGTGCCTTTTCTTTTCACTCCCATGTGATGTTCCTAACAAAAATAACTTAGGTAAACAACTCTCTCTTTCACCCAAGGTAAAATACAAAATATTAGTGAAGGCATGCAAAGAAGCATCAAGCAGCTTCCTCTGCAATCCCTATCTTTATCCCTAGTAGAATTACACAGGCCAGTAAATGTTTTGCATGTTTGTTGGACATGATGCATACAGTTCTGTGCAAAGCATAATTTAAAAGTGCATACTGGCAGAAAAATGTACAGTTAACACCAGTGCTGAGACAAGATAATTAAGAGTTTAGCAGGTTAGGATCAGTAGGTTGCTGATTTAAATGTTGGTATAAATGTCTGCTTTTTTCCTAAAGCAACTGTGTTCTATTCTACTGTGTCCTTGATGAAATGCAGGACGTTAAATTGCACCTACAATAGAATAGAACACAGTTGCTTTTCTTTTCCAAAAGAAATAGAACACAATCTCAAACTCACTTGTTCAACACCTTTAAGCACAAATTTACCAAGCGTAGAAAGGATGCCTGAAATAAACATAACAAATAAGGAAAATATAACAAATTAGTTTGCAGGGAACAGGGCAGTACAACTTAAATGTAACTCTTGAAACTAGGACTGAGCTGTGTCAACATTTCCACGTCTCTTTAAAAAATAAAACGTTGCAATTTAGAGCATGAATAACTTGCAACAGACAGCCATTGTACCTCTCCTTGATGAAACCCTTCTGTTGGTGGTGAATTCATTATTCTCAAGCAATGTATTATAGATGGAATGATCTTGTGCATATGCGCACACTAAAAAAAAATGCTAATAAAATATTGATGTGTTAGAATAGGAATCATTTATGTATTTCCTTATCTGTATATGGTATATCCCCCTTGTACTCCCTATATATATTGCCCATTAGGCCTTATGAATAGATGCACAATATTCATAACATGGTATCAGAGCTAGAGTGCTAACCTAGCGCTTTTCCACTGCCACATCCTGTCGCCCCACCGTCCGACGACCGCCGCCCGAAGTCGTCGTCCACTCGGTCGACGTCCAGCCCGAACGCCGCCGCAAGACACCACTCCCGAAGCCGCACCGCCGCTCCCGAAGTCATTACCACTGTTAGCGTATATTTGTTGACTGGTGATTGACAGGCACACGAGCACCTCATTCCCTGAACGGTCTCCCGTAATCACAGGAGCTAGAATTAGTCTACGGCAACAACCAGGATATTTTCCATGTTTAGCCTGCGTGCATGTCACTCCATCGCCTGCATGCATGTCGCTCCATGTTTGTTGCTTCTCCCGTGTAATCTTTATATGTATCAATCCTTGCTAATGCAAATATCTTTTGTGTGTGAGTATTCAACTCTTTCACGCTTATATGGTATCGAGACGGTTCGCCGCGCCTCTCCTCTTCCGCGAAACCATAACCGCCGCCGACCACTCGCGCGTCGCCGCCGGCGCTTTTCTCCTTGCCGCGCGCGCTGCAAGGCCGGTTATCCACCACATCTCACCATGGCTCTCGAGGACGGCACGCTCAAGCGCGAGGAGGACGAACGATCGCCGCGAGGCCGCTGAGACCAAGCGCCCGCTTGGGCCGACTGCGGCTGCGGACATGCGCGCTCTTGCCGTCGCCAACTCGCGCAGCGGCCTCCACGCCCAGGCTGTTGCCGTGCAGTCCATTAAGACCCTGGTGCCCGTTGTCCTCGACATCGACTCTGCCAACTACAGCAAATGGTCGAACCTCTTCCTCAACACCCTCGGCAAGTATGCCCTCGACGACCACGTTCTCTCCGACGACGGTGATCCGGACGACGACACGTGGTCACAGCTTGACTGCACGGTCAAGTCGTGGCTCTACGACACGATTTCGTCAGACCTCCAGGAGCTCATCATGCACCGCGAGGCTACGGCACGCTCCGTCTGGCTCGGCCTTGAGCAACAATTCCTCGGCAATAAGGAAACTCGTGCGCTCTACCTCGACGCCAAGTTCCGAAACTTCATCCAAGGAGACTTGTCCATTACGGACTATTGTCGCAAACTGAAGGGCATGGCGGACGCCCTCGGCGATCTTGGCGAGCCCGTACCTGACGGAACCATCGTCCTCAATGTCCTTCGCGGCCTCAACGACAAGTTCTCCTACATGACGGCGCTCCTCAAGCGACAGAAGCCCTTTCCGTCGTTTATAGAGGTTCGTTCCGATCTGCTTTTGGAGGAGCTTACCATGACTAACAAGTCTTCTGCTTCTGCCTTTCTTGCCGGCACGTCCACCAACTCCTCCGGTAGCTCTGCGAACCGTGGCACCTATGGGCAGACGTCTGGCGGTTCCGTGGCCCATTCCGGCAGCCACAACTCGGGAGGATCGCGCGGCAACAACAAAAACCGTCGCCGGGGCCGTCGCGGCGAGTCCGCCAGCAGCGACTCGTACAACGAAACTCCTCTGGCGGGTCGAGCTGCCGTCTGGGCTGGCCCACGATGTACAACCCGTGGACCAGATCCATTCAACTGTGGTCCGGCCCGTCTGCTCCTCGCCAAGGCACCGGCCTCCTTGGACCGCGCCGCTTCCACGCCTCACGGCAGCCCTTCAAGACCAGCGCCGTTGCGGGAGGCTTCAACAAAGATGCACCACCCGCCTAGAGAACACAAAGATGCACCCGCACGCACTGCATCTCACGCAGCATGCACTTATCTGACCATACGCTGGTGGTCGGCTCGCCATGCACCACCGCTCGTGTCCTTGGTGCCCGTTCCTTGGTGGGATCAAAACATGCTAGCAAATTCGTTTAACACGATGACGCTCAATCATCCTGCCAATACGGATTGGTACTTCGACTCCGGGGCAACCTCCCACATGACTTCGGACGCCGGTAATCTCTATATACCACCCACCCTCCCACTCTACTCCATCTAATATTATCGTTGGCAACGGTTCCCTTCTTCCTATCACCTCCACCGGTGCCACCTTTTTTCCTACATTGATGGTTCCTCCACTTACGTGATGTTCTTGTGTTTCTCACATTATTAAGAACTTAATTTCTGTCCGCCAATTTACTACTGATAATAATTGCTCACTTGAGTTTGATCCGTTTGGCGTTTCTTTGAAGGACCTTCTCTCCAAGAACGTGATCGCCAGGTGCAATAGTTCCGGGCAACTTTACCCCTTACGACCAGAGGCGTTCCTTCCACATGCCCTCACCGCTGGCACATCCTCCGTCCTTTGGCACTGTCGTCTTGGCCACCTTGGTCATGAGGCCTTCTCCAAACTTGCGAGCACTAGTGCTATTCATTGTAATAAGGGTGAGCTAAACTCCTTGTGTCATGCGTGTCAACTAGGCCGCCACACATGCCTGCCGTTTGTTAGCTCATCATCTCGTGCATCTAAACCTTTATATTTAATACATTGTGATCTTCGGACATCTCCTGTTCTTAGTGTCTAAGGCTACAAGTATTATCTTGTTGTTTTAGATGATTGCACGCACTATTTATGGACATCTCCACTGCGTCTAAAATCTGACACTTTCTCCACATTGTCACATTTTTTCCTATGTCACTACGCAGTTTGGTGCCTCTATTAAAAGCGTTCAATGCGACAATGGTCGCGAGTTCGATAACTCTAGCTCTCGTATGCTTTTTCTCACCCGAGGGGCCACTCTTCGTATGTCTTGCCCATACACCTCACCGCAAAATGGTAGAGCTGAGCGCATCATTCGCACGACCAACATTGTCCGCTCTTTGTTAATCCAAGCTTCTCTCCCCCCTCATATTGGGTCGAAGCCTTGCACACTGCTACATACCTTTCGAATCGCCATCCCACCAAAACACTGAACTATTCCACTCCTTTCCTTGCACTATATGGCGCTCCTCCCTCCTACTCCCATCTTCGTGTCTTCGGGTGCAAGTGCTACCCCAACCTCTCTGCCACCGCCCCTCCCAAACTCTCCCCTCGCTCAACCCTTTGTGTGTTTCTTGGCTACTCGCCAAACCACAAAGGCTATCGATGGCTTGACCTCTCCTCCAACAGAATCATTATCTCTCGCCACGTCACCTTTGACGAATCCTCATTCCCTTTCACCGAGTCAAGCTCCAACACTCCTCCCTCCGACTTTGATTTTCTCTCGGAATTTGACTCGGCACCTTTACCACCTGTTGGTTCTAACCCTTTGCAGATCACCTCCCTGCCGCCCCGCCGCCTCGTTGGTCTCGCAGACTCAAGCCGCCGCCAGTGAGCCGACACCGCCAGCGCCCTTCGGTGATACTGGTGTGGAGCCCCGTGCCCTCGCCAACACAAAGACCACGCCTGGCCGCCTCGTCGACCTTTGGTCGCAGGCTGTTGCCAGCCCGGCCTCTTCTCCAGCTTGGGTTGTGGGCTCTCCGACAGCTCCTACGCATGCCGCTCGATCTGGGCCGCTAGCTGATGCTGGCCGAAGTGCTGCTGCGGGGTCGTCTCCCTCACCTACGCGCCCGGAGCCGACCTCACATGGGCCACCAGTGGCCCATGACTCCTACAGACCAGCGACCGGCCATGCGGCTCCTGGATCGCAGGCTTCCTCACCGGCGCACTCTGGGCTTGGTGCCCATGCACACGAGCCAGCTCCTGCATCTCTGCCCGCTACGGTCGTAGGACTCTCACGGCACCAGTTGCCACTCCTGCTGCGACACATCGGCCTCCTGCTGTTCCCACTCCATCCGTTACCAATGATCATGACATGGTCACACGGGGCAAGGCTGGTTTTCGCGACCATCGCCGCGCATGAACCTTCATGCTGCTGTCATGTCACCACTGCCGAAGACCTACAGAAGTGCCTTGGCTGATCCTAACTGGCGTGATGCTATGATTGAGGAATTCTCAGCTTTACAGGCCAATCATACTTGGGACCTTGTACCTCGTCCAGCCAGTGCCAACGTTGTGACAGGCAAATGGGTTTTTCGTCACAAGCTCTCTCCTACTGGTGATCTTGAGCGCTACAAAGCGCGTTGGGTTCTTCGAGGTTTCACCCAACAGCCTGGAATCGACTTTGATGAAACTTTCAGTCCAGTTGTTAAGCCTGCTACTATAAGGACAGTTCTCACTGTCGCTCTCTCCCAGGATTGGCCTGTTCATCAGCTTGATGTGAAGAATGCTTTCTTGCATGGCACCCTTACCAAGACAGACTATTGTGCTCAACCCTCTGGCTTTGTGGATCCAGTCCACCCTGATCATGTCTGTCGCCTGAATAAGTCTCTATATGGACTCAAGCAGGCCCCTCGCGCATGGTACAGTCGGTTTGCCTCCTTTATTCTCTCCATTGGGTTCATTCTTGCCAAATCAGATTCTTCACTATTTCTTCTTCGTCGCGGCAGTGATACAGCTTATTTGCTCTTATATGTGGATGATATCGTTCTCACTGCTTCCTCTGAGACTCTCCTTCGCTAGATTATAAGTGCACTTCAGCATGAGTTTTCCATGAAAGACCTAGGACCCCTCCATCACTTTCTTGGCATGTCTGTCAGTAGTCGTGATGGTGGCTTATTCCTCAGTCAGCGGCAGTATATTCTGGATATCGTTGCTCGGGCAAATATGAGTGACTGCAAGCCATGTTCTACGCCAGTTGATACAAACGCCAAGCTTGCTTCGGATACTGGTCCCCCTGTGGCTGATCCTACGTACTATCGTGGGTTAGCCAGTGCCCTACAATATCTCACTTTCACCAGACCTGACATTGCTTATGCTGTGCAACAAGTCTGTCTTCACATGCATGATCCTCGGGAGCCTCACTATGCTCTGGTGAAACGCATTCTTCGGTATCTGAAGGGCACACTTGAGTTCGGCTTACAGCTTCACCGCACCTCCATTGGAGCGCTCGTTGC
The DNA here is from genome assembly GCA_036346395.1 of Hsuehochloa calcarea. Classification (NCBI taxonomy): domain Eukaryota; kingdom Viridiplantae; phylum Streptophyta; class Magnoliopsida; order Poales; family Poaceae; genus Hsuehochloa; species Hsuehochloa calcarea. The sequence continues at coordinate 16,453,129 of CM070599.1, read as the reverse complement.
TTATTCTGGTGCAGACTAGGCAGGCTGTCCAGACACTCGCCACTCGACTTCCGGCTACGCAGTCTTTCTTGGGGACCATCTTATCTCCTGGTCTTCAAAGCGGTGGCACATCTTGTCTCGCCCATCTGGCCGGTGAATATCGGCCGTCGCTAATACCGTGGTCGAGACTTCTGGCTACGCCGCCATTACATGAGCTCCATTGCCCGCCCCAGTGTGCTACTGTTGTCTATTGTGACAATATCAGTGCAGTCTATCTCTCTACCAATCCAGTGCAGCATCAGCGCACCAAACACATTGAGATTGACTTGCATTTTGTCCGGAACCGTGTGGCTGCCGGAGCAGTTCGTGTTCTTCATGTGCCTACCTCGTCACAGTACGCCGATGTCTTCACCAAAGGCCTGCCATCTTCGCTATTCACAGGGTTCAGGTCCAGTCTGAACGTTCGCTCTGCTCCCGCTCCGACTGCGGGGGCGTGTTAGCGTATATTTGTTGACTGGTGATTGACAGGCTCACGAGCACCTCATTCCCTGAACGGTCTCCCGTAATCACCTCATTCCCTGAACGGTCTCCCGTAATCACAGGAGCTAGAATTAGTCTACGGCAACAACCAAGATATTTTCCATGTTTAGCCTGCGTGCATGTTGCTCCATCGCCTGCATGCATGTCGCTCCATGTTTGTTGCTTCTCTCGTGTAATCTTTATATGTATCAATCCTTGCTAATGCAAATATCTTTTTGTGTGTGAGTATTCAACTCTTTCACGCTTATAACCACGACGATCCGAGGCCATGTTGCTCTGTGCCCCTTCTTCGCCGCCGTCACCGCCACCTCCATCGCCCATCGCCGCGCGCCTCATCGAATTGTTGCCGCAGCGCCGCCGCCAAGGAAGACTCCTCTGCCGCCACCGAGGATGCGGGGAAACCTTCGTCACCCGCGTGCTCGAGCTTGCCGCTCGTGACCACCACCGAGGAAGGACCTCCCCGCCGTCACCGAGGACTCGGGGGAACCCTAGTTTTCCTATGTGTGTGTGTGTGCGCGCTCTTCGTTCGTGGCGCATCAGGCCGATTGTTTTAGCCGGCCCAAAAAAAAAAAAAAAAAAAAAAGAACGTCGATCTAACCGCCACGTCGTCCCGCCGCCGTCGGACCGTTGTTTTGGTCGCCGCGCCATTCGTACAACGCCACCGATGGCTTCGCTCCATCGCAAGAGCGATCCCATTCTCGTAAACAAAGCTTTATGGAACGAACTACAGGTTGTGGTCTTCACTCATGGAGATCATGCTCGATAGTCTTCGCCTCTGGGGACATGTCACTGGTGCTCGACCTTGTCCGCCGTCGCCGGTTCAGCCTCCCTCCCAGACAGCATACTTCTGCACCTCCTGCAGATGATAAGACTGCCAAGGAGGCAGAGGCCACCGCTACTGTTGATGCTACTGATGAGGCTTTTCAGTATGCCATAGATGCTTTTGAGCGCTGGTGTGCTGATGGGGCCCGTGTTCGAGCCATCCTGGTGGTCAACGTTGACGACTCTATCCAGCCAGACATTGTTGGTTTGCGTTCTACTCGCCAGGTCTGGGAATACTTGCTCGAGCAATTATTGCAATAACTTCAGGCACAACTACCAAAGTTGTGCGATGCTAAAAGCTTTAACAAGGCGTGTGAGGTCGACAATCCAAGGCGTGAAACCCTTCCTCCACGGAGGATAGACCAACACGTCAGACCTTCTCAATGAGGTAACTCGCTCGTAGCTTTACTAAGCTCTACTTTATCACCACACTGTGGATTCAAAACCGTCCGCAAGATTCTCGTCGGTGGCGATCTGAACCCATTGGCCATCGTTTTTCGATCAATTAATTTAAATTTTGCTTAAAAACAATCGAAATTGGAAATTGAAATTTGAATTTGCAAACTCCGAAAACCGGTAGGGATTTCAAATCCCGCCCCACCCAGAAACCTACGATCACCTCGATATTTCAATCCATGGCTCACACAGCTCAGCAGGTTCGGTTAGTCTAGCTCAAATATCCCTCCAAGTACTTGTTAGGTTCTAGATTCTGGTGCATCTTTTCACATGACACCGGACTCCACATCTCTCACTTCAGCAGGACCTGTTTTTCCTATATCTGTTCAGACAACAAACGGTACTTCTGTGTCTGTCAGCTGTCAGGGTACTCTTCTGTCCACTGATTTTTCTGTTCCAGTTGTTTCATATGTTCCCCAGCTTACCATGCAGCTTCTTTTGGTGGGTCAGCTTACCGATCTCGTTTGTAGGGTTGGTTTCGGCTCACTCCTATTTCGTTCAGATCGTCGACGGGCAAGATTGGGATTGGCGCAAGACGGTAGGGATCGTCAAGGTCTCTACATCCTTGACCGCCTCCACCTTTCGTCCACTTCAATTACTCCTATCACCTCTACGTCTACCTCCACCGCCACTGCTGCCACCACCTCTGGCGTTTTTGCGCAGTAGCATCATCGTCTAAGTCACTTGTGTGAGTCTCGTCTTTCTTCATTAGTTCATCAGGGTGTTCTTGGACGTGTTACTATTGACACATCCATGTTTTGTCAGGGTTGTAAGCTGGGCAAGCAGCTATACTTCCTTATCATTCTAGTGAGCCCTTGTCTTCTCGTTCTTTTGGCTTAGTTCATTTAGATGTATAGGGACCTACGCCTATTATCTCTAAAGGTAGGCATAAATTTTATATGATCTTCATTGATGATTATTTCCATTTTACATGAATTTTCCCTGTCTAATCGTGGTCAGATTCTTGCGATCTATCATAGCTTTGCAATGATGGTTCGTACACAGTTTGATTCTTGCATCCATACTTTTCGTTGTGATTCTGCTGGCGAGTACTGTTCTGCCACTTTTAGACAGTTTTTTTTTTAGCAAGGCACTCTTTACCAGTTTTTTGTATTTGTTTTGTTCTTCATAGTCTCATAATAAAGACTAAACTATCAATCCGATCGATTGAGTATGTCTTTCTTGATTATAGTTCTGATCATAAGGGTTATCGTTGCTATGATACTTCTGCTCGACGAATCAAGATTTCACGAGACGTTGTCTTTGACGAATCTAAACCTTTCTTCTATCGAGATTCGGCTCCTCCTGTTTCCAACGTTGAGTCGATTTCATGGTTGTCTCTTTGTGACTCTTCACCCATTTCTCCACTATCACAGTCTTCCCCGTCCATCTCCGGTGGTTCCTTCGCACCTCTGGTCGCCTCCCGTAGCACCACCTCTTGTTTCTCCGTATTCACTACTCGCACGCCCTCGCCCTCATCGCCTCCTCTTCTGGTATATTGTCAACGCCCACATCTAATGCTCCTGATGATGCTCCTCGTTACGCCCTTCGTGACCGGACATTCTTTCGACCTCCTGGTCGTTTTCGATTTGCTCCGATAGCTCATGCTCTCTCTGTCACTAAGCCTAGTTTTTATCGTGAGGCTGCTCCTCATTCCGAGTGGTAGCTCGCTATGACAGAGGAGCTTGATACTTTTCGACGTACAGAGACTTTGGATATTGTACCGACACCTGTGCATACTCGCCCGATCACGTGCAAGTGGGTGTCCAAGATTAAGACCCAATCTGATGGTACTATCGAGCACTACAAGGCTCATCTTGTGGCTCGCGGTTTTCAGCAGGAGTACGGTCGTGACTACGATGAGACTTTGGCCACTGTTGCCCATATGACCACTGTTCGCACTCTTGTTGTGGTTGCTTCTGTTCGCCAGTGGTCTCTCAGTTGGATATTAAGAATGTCTTTCTTAATGGTGTTTTGCATGAGGTCTACATACAACCCCCACCTGGGTATTCTGTTCCCGATGGGCATGTCTGTCATCTTTGTTGTGCTCTTTATGGCCTCAAACAGGCTCCTCATGCCTAGTTTACGCGTTTTACCTTGGTGATTATTGTTGTCGGTTTCACTGTCAGTTCCCATGATCCTGCTCTTTTTGTCCATGTCTCGTCTCGGGGTAGGACACTACTTCTTTTGTATGTTGATGATATGCTCATCACTGGTGATGATTCCTCATTCATCATGTATGTGAAGAAGCATCTCAGTGAGCAGTTTCTGATGACTGATCGTAGTTCTCTTATATACTTCCTTGGGATTTAGGTCTCTTCCACGCTTGAGGGCTACTACCTCTCCCAGCAGAAGTATGTCCAGGATCTTCTTGATCGGTCTGGTCTGACTAACACTCGCACTGCCGAGACTCCCATGGAGCTATCTCTACAGGTTCATGCCACTAGTGGTAATCTTCTTGAGTATCCTACTCAATATCGCCATCTTGTTGGGAGTTTGGTGTATCTTGTGAGCACGCATCCTGATATTGCTTATGTTGTTCGTATCTTAAGTCAGTTCACGGCTCGTCCTACCCATCTTCACTACAATCACCTTCTTCGTGTTCTTCGCTACTTCGCTATCTCTCGTCGTTTGTTTTTCCCTAGCTCCACCTCACTCATCGCTTCAGCGCACTCCGATGCGACTCGAGCTAGTGATCCTTCTGATCATCGTTCTCTTTCTGTTTACACATCGTGTTTTTCTTAGCTCATCCCAGATTGCCTGGAAGACAAAGAACCAGACTGCAGTTTCCCGTTCGAGTGCACAAGTTGAGTTGAGAGTTATGGCAGAAGTGACAGCAGAAGTTACTTGGTTGAGGTGGCTACTTGCGGATTTTGGAGTGCTTGTGCTGGGACCTACAACTCTTTTGTCTGACAGTACATGTGCTATCAGTATTGCCCGTGACCTAGTGAAGCATGAGCTCACCAAGCACATCGGTGTGGATGCTTCATACACTCGCCACAAGTGCAAGAGGAGTACTTACTTTACGCTTGTGCCCTCGAATTCAGATTTCTTGACTTCTTCACAAAGCCACAGACTAGGGTACAACATTTGTATTTTCTCTCCAAACTCAATGTGTGTGATCCACCATGAGTTTGAGAGAGGGGGTGTTAGAATATGAATCCTTTTTGTATTTCCTTATATGTATATAGCATATCCCCTAAGTACTCACTATATATTGTCCATTTGGCATCATGAATAGATGCACAATATTCATAATATCATGTACTTAAAAAAGAATATGATTAAAAAAAGGTAGATACTTTCAGTCTAAAAGGGTAAAAAGAACACATTTTTACTAGATTAAGTGCGAAGATAAGAATGAGAGGAATTTGAGCTCAAACAAAAAGAAGGGAAAAATACCTCAAATAGCTACACAGTGCATAAGTTACCAGCTAGATATGAAAACTAAAGTGAACAGTGATGGTGAAATTGGGTCAATAAACCGTGCAAATTAGATATGAGAATTCAACAAGCTTTATTTTGCCAGTAAATATATGTAATAGTCAGATATATCCATAGTTCCATACCATTTAGGAAACCCCAGTGACGCAAAATGTTGGTAACAACAGCTCCTGGATGAAGGGAGTTGACTATTACTTTTGCATCTTGTTCCTGCCAGCAGAGAACTAACATCAAGGAAATATGTGAAGATATTAGAAATAGCGGTGCGATATAATGTATGCTCAAAGTCAACATATTTTGGTGCTTCCCACTGATAGGGTTTTCATGATAACTCCTAATTACGGACTCAGCCAAAGAGCTTTATGGTCTTAGCGACAACCATGTAACTGGCATATTACAATTCTGTAATATCCCATTTATCTAAAAGCCTGGAAAAAGAATTAAAGGGGAATAAAAGAAAGAGGAGAGGAGGGGGAAGGAGTGGGCCTGGCCGGGCCCAACCGAGTCCAACCTGACCGGGCCCAACCGAGTCCAAGTTGGACTCGGCGTGGGCCCCCCTGTGCGCCACATACAAGGGGAGGAGGGGGGCAGCCAGCCCTAGCTTTGCCCTAACCCCTCCGCTGGCACCCCCTGCCCTAGCCGCGCCTACCGCCGTTGCCTCTACCGACTATCATGCCCTGCTGTCCTTGTTGCGCTAGCGCTACCACCATTGCTATCGCGCAGCTAGCTTGCTGCCGCGCCTTGGTGCTGCAGAGGAGAAGCAACAAAGAAGGAAGGAGAAGGGAGAAGAAGAAAAGAGGAAGCAGTTTCGTGATCCGATCGTCTGTGTCGTCCAATTTCGAGGTGTAATGATTTGGAAACCTTCGCTGCGATGTTATAATGTCGTGTAATCAAAGTTTAGGGTAGATAGATAGTGAGAATTGGTTTTTTGGTCATGCTCTGTTTCGATCCAGTGTGCATCTGAACCTTGCGACGGAATTCTGGGGTATTTACGTCCTATTTCATAGCTGTCATATTATGAATATTGTAGGTTATTATTTAAGATTTCCATAGAGTGCAAGAATACTGGATTTGGTTAAGTGGTTTAAAAGTTACGGCTTCTAAGGTGCTGTTGTCCATAATTCTATCGCTGTTGGTAGATCGTGTTGTTTTTTATTACCTACAATAGATGGTCGGATTAAATTATGGACATAACTAGGAAAAGTTAGATAATTTTCTACAGTTTTCAAAAGTGATAAGGTTTGCTACTTGTTAAGTGGTAGAGAAATAGATATACAATTGGTAAGTATGTCGTTCAGCAATGTTTTAGATTGACCTTCGGGGTGAGAAACGAGAGCTTAAACAACTTAGTCAGGGAATTTGCATAACTAGGAAAGTGTAGAAAATTTTGTGTAGATTCCAGAAAACATGTGGTTTGCTATGTTTGGGTTCCAGAATTAGAAGTTATAGTTGTTTGATCACCGGGACAGTGGGTAGCTTGTCCGGTGAAGAGGGGTCAATTATGTTAGGTTTGCACGTAGAAGTGATGTTGATTTATTTTATATTCTTATACTGTTGTTTCATGTGTTTTAAGGTGAGTATTGGCTTTGTCCAGGGAGTGTTGCTTCAAATTCAGTGCCACCTTTGCATCGTTCTGAATTCCATGGCTAAAAAACAAGTGCATGACAGAATGGTAGACATTGGTTTAGGTACCACTTGTCTTTACAATTAATTTGTCATGATATATTTATGTTTTATGCATGCTTATGACAATGATGATGATATGACCATGGTGATAACATGATAATGATCATGATAAGATAATGATGTTAATATGATGATAATGGATCATGTTAATTGATAATAGAACAAATTGCATTCTTGCATCATGTGCACAATCATGTCATGAATGATGTAGACCACCTCGGGTGGGCATATCATATATACCATGGTGGTAGAACTCCATGGGGTGGAGAGATCCCCGGTTCCGTGATGGACAGGCTGATGAAAGGGTAAACACTACCGCGGATGTTCACCTGTGCTATACCGGTATGAGCTATGAGATTAGCAAATAAGCATATAGAGTAGAGATGAATTGCATTAACGAAAAGATGATGTTAATTGAATACATGAATGATGATGATAATAATATACTTGAATGACATGTGTTGGTGATCGGAACATGAGGTTCCCTATCGATTTTATCCAGTAAAATGATACGAGTATAATCTAAACGAAAACCTTTTATTGTTGTGGATACAATGAGTGTATATGAATACAATAAGGATGTTACAGGATTGATCAAATGATTGTATCAAGTTGCTCATTCGTTGAACATGTTATCACAGAATACGTGGGCTATCCCCTTTATAACTATTGAAGGGGTGGCAACTAATGCCGCTAAAGGCGCCTTTATTCTTCATGCACATTCCTCTACTGAGTCTTGAACCGTCATGTCTCTTACCCAATTGTCGTAAGTTGTCAGATGCGTCAATAACCACTCTCACGTTAGTCACGTAAGAAACCACCATGTCTCCCAAACAGTTTGCTGGTCAGGGATGGTCAAAAAAACCATATGGTTGATCCAATCATATCCAAAGCTAGTCCTCCCATGACTCAAACTGGTCTTTAACTAGTTTGGCTGTAATAAAAGGTATTATGCTTCCTTTAAGTACTGGTTGCAGGTTCATAACCGTTATAGAATGAGCCTCTGGTGTGTGGGTCTACTTTGACAAAGACTGACTTTGACCAAAAAGGGTTAACCTGGTCAAGAATTCTAGTCACTAGCCCCCAAGGCTTGTCCAAATAAAGAATATTTACTTAATGCTTTTCTTGCATCGAAACGTGTATCAATAAAATTTAATCAGGCACAATCATTCGAAACGTGTATCAATAAAATTTAATCAGGCACAATCATTCCAATCATTTAATGAAAATGTAGGAGAAAGGAAATGATTCATGTTTTCTTTGAAACCGTATCCAAAGGTTGCGGTGAGTTGGCGAACGGTTTGTGGTAAAGAGGAATAAAAAGACTTCTTTTTTACCTTTACTGTTACATCGCTCTTCACAATCTCTAAGCCTTAAGTATCTTCGTCTCCAATTCCTCTTACTTCCAAATCTCTCCCATCTCCAAAAATATCAGTTTGATCTTTTGATCATGGGCATTTTGGGTGCTTCAATCCTTCCTAAGAACCATATTCAAGAATCGAAGAACAAAGGGTATATCCCATCTCAATCTTTAATTAAATAGTCCCTAGGAAGGTTAGATTATTCTCTTCGCTTCTTTCGTGAAAATAGGTTCTCTTGCTGAGTGAATTCCTAGCAGATATCCTAGATTACTTTAGGATAGGGCTCTTCCACCTTGCACCAAACTCCATTATAATTATTAGTGCCTTTTCGCATCTTTGCGAAACTTTCCTTGGTATTCCTCCTTCCGTTCATCTTTTCCGCCATTTTATCAATTTACCTGAAACAATATAAGTCAAGGATTTTGTGGAAGCACTTATTTCAAGCTCTACGACCAAATATCCAAGAAATACCCCCCTCTCCCTATCAAGGATACATGGTGGGACTACCAGAAAGAGTGGTTCTACTCCGAAGTTCATGCAGGTAGTCACCTAAAGTGTACCAGAGGACCTCCGTCGACCTGGTCTGCTCAGGATGTGAAGGACAAGACCTCTTTGAAGCCAACAGCCGAAGAGGAGAGACTGGTCGACGCAGTCATCTCACTGGTGGTTGCCGGACTAACTAGTCAGAAGATCATCCACAACTTCCTAGAGCACAAGATCGGCCCCTTGAAGAAAAGAGATCACTATGCTTGGATGCTGAAAGAGGTTGATGACCCGACCAAGGATAATTCTGGAGGTATGTTACTTTCTAGATTTCTTTTAAGGCAATATTTTGACTTTTAGTATAAACATTACTAAGTCTATAAAATTTTTGTTTTTAGTTCTGCCAGAGGTGGTTGAAGAAATGGCTTCAACTGTGTTAAAGAATGTAAGGGATGGCTCAGAGCCTAATTCATTTAACGACCAGCCTTCCACCCTAATCGAGGCGTCTACAGAGTTCATAAATGAATGAATGCAGGTATGTATAACTTTGATTCTAGTCTTGATTTTTTTCTTAAAACTATAGCTGATAAACTTTTTGTTTCTTTTTAAATGCATGGCAGAAAGAGTATCGACTCGTCTAGGTCTAGCAGCCAAGCCCCGCGGGCAAAGAACACCAAGACTGTTGCTACAACATATGCGCAAGTCGTAGTCGCATGACCGACGACTAAGCAAGACCTACTACAACAGTCTCTACAGGTGCCCTAGTTGTTGCTAAGCAGACCAGTGCTACGACGACTAGTGTTGCGCCAACCGGTGTTATGCCGTCAAGTAGCAAGATTGCGGCAGAGACGACCAGTATCCTCCCTGCTATCCGATCGAAACGTATCCATAACCGGCCTGTAACATCCCATTTTTTTAGTTTCAAAAACTTTTTTGAGTAGTTTAGCCTTTTGGAAAATTTCATCAATTTTTATTGATTTAATAAAGCTGAAATGGGACTTTTTTAAAGCCAAAACAATTTAATGTGATTAATCTGAACATCAATTAATTCCAAAATTATTTTATTTGAGTTCTTTGTGTTTGGAGGTATTTTCCTAATTTTTCTGGAATTTTTCCAAGTTCACTTGCTATTTTTAAATTGCTATTTGGATTTCCTGTATTTTCCAAAATAGAAAAACTAATTAAAATGCAGGAAATTCCAAACATGACGGTTTCCTATTGCCCAGACGATTTCCTTTGCTTTCGACCCATTTCACTGTAGCCCACCTCTCTCTCCAAACGCGCGTCCCGGTCCCTTCGCCGATTGCACACGTGACGTGTGCAACGCAAATCCTCCCTAACCACTGTCGCTGACATGGGGGCCCGCCCCGTCGTCCTAGGCTATTTATGTAATATCCCAATTGCATTAGGAGAACTAAAAGAACTAGAGAGAATTAAACAGTTAATATACGGGTAATCCTTTTGTACCGCATCACTTTGCTTGAATGCTCGAATAATGTAATCATCAAGAATGTTTGGAATAGTATTATGTACTTCCACAAATCTTTTAATAAACTCAAGTAGATTTTCTCTGGAAGTTTGACGAAGACGATGTCGATCATCCTCTTTTCCAGGTTTTGTATAACAACTTTTAAAGTTGCCTATAATGGCATGGCACATATTTTCCCAACAAAAATATAGAATTTTCCGACTAGTTAAACAATTATGTTCGAGTAGATCCTTTTAGCACAGTGGGTAAGTAATTTGACATTACCTTTTCGTCACCACCCGCAGCCTGGACAGCGGTAGTGTAAATCTAGAGAAATTCTAAGGGATTTTGTGTCCTATCAAAGCTCTCCAAATGCCCTGGCTTGAACTTTTCAGGCCAGTTGACATCTCTTAGTCCGGTTGAGAAAGCCTTGCACCCTTTGTATATCCTCAATCGTGGTCGGACATTATGGCCTTCACCATAATTATTAGGCGAACGAGGTCTTCTGCGACCACAGTTAGAGCGGTCACCTGGACCTAATCTGTCAAATACATTCAGTCGAGGCGGATCGTCTTCTTGACAAAGGTTACTACCATGACAGGCGATGCCTAGAAATGAATGGTCTACTCTAGAGCTGCTTTGAGACCTTGATGATTGTGAAAGGCTCAGACTTCGCAGCAGACTCTTGCAGGTCGGCAGCCAATGAACGAATGACCAAAAGGTCGTTCATCGTTTTCTCCCGTCTGGTGGTTAGCTATGGCACTTTAAATTATGCGCACCCAGTCGACGGAAGTTTCTGCCTGTGAAGGAGACGATACAACATTTAAATCTCTTCTTATTGTCATTCTCAAGGCAACCTAGGACGTAGTTGATGGACATTGTTCGCCACTTGCGTTGATGATAGGCCTCCTGGATGTCCCCAGCGCATTGTCGTGTTACGGGCGACAAGCCTCCTCCATTGCCTTCTGCTTGGCAGCGAGAAATTGATTGCGTTGCTCCTGCACCAAACGTTCGACCTGCTCCTGGGCCTCACGTTTTTCACGTGTTGCGTGTCGCTCATCGGTCTCGCTGGCGTTGACAACTGCGCATTCCCGAAACTCGGCTCAAATAGAGGGTGAGAACATCCCATCCTCATCAGAGGAGGGGTAGTAGTCAACACCTCGAAGTAGATGGAGTAGATGTTCTGGAGACTATTCCTCCATCGCTTTAACATAGTCTCCATCATTGAGATCATCATGAATCGCCACGGTACTGGTATCGTGGTGACTTGTCTCTCCAGTTGAGACAAAAGTTCGAACATAGCCGCATTGGGAGTTGCTTGAGGGTGGAAATAACGTCCCCACCGTCTCACTCCCAACGAGTTGGGTCGAAGGAGGCGGTGGCGAAGATTCTCCCTCGGGAACGTACTTGAGGTAGAAGTCGCATTTGCATGCCGCCTCGGGGACATAGTCCTCGGACGTGAGGTGGGCATAGTCGGCAAAATCGAAGGAGTTCTCGTCCATTAGTGAGGACACAAGAACATCACAACGATGATATTTGAGTTGATGGCACCCTCCTTCTAGCAGCAACTGTCGATGATTAGAAAACAGGGTTCCCTGTCGAGCTTATCTAGGAAACTGATATGAGAGCACAATTTAAACAAAGACTTTTTATTGTTGTGGACACAATGAGTGTATATGAATACAATGAGGATGTTACAGGATTGATCAAATGATTGTATCAAGTTGTTCATTCGTTGAACATGTTATCACAGAATACGTGGGCTATCCCCTTTATAACTATTGAAGGGGTGGCAGTTAATACCACTAAAGGCGCCTCTAATCTTCACGCTCGTTCCTCTGTTGAATCTTGAATCGTTGCGTCTATGAGCCAACTGTCGTAAGTTGCCAGATGCGCCAATAACCGCTCTCACGTTAGTCACGTTGGAAACTGCCATACCTCCCGACCAGTTTGCTAGTCAGGGATGGCCCAAGAAACCGTATGGCTGGTCGGATAATATCCATAGTTGGTCGTCTCATGACCCAAACTGGTTAATAAAGGGTATTAGGTTTCCTTTAAGTAGTTGTTGCAAATTCATAACCGTAATAGAATAAGCCTCTGGTATGTGGACCTACTTTGACAGAGACTCTGACTTTGACCAAAAAAAGGTTGATTTGATAAAGAATCCTCATCAATAAGCTGAGTCTTGGATGCACCCTTGCTTTGTTGTTATTTTAGGTGTTCATTGAAGGCGATATGCATGGGATGAGTGTAGCACATACGCATCACATGCTATCAATCACAAAGTTATCATTATTTAGTTGCTACAATTAAACCTAGAGACTTGGTGCTTTTTATCTAGAGTTTGCTTAGTAGACATTGATTACCTTATAGATGATTTATGACAATGCTATAGTAATGGATTACTTATTAGTATTGTTGCTAATTATTATTCCCGCGCACATGGTTCCGAGCATTCTCGGGCGTGTGGCCCCGAGCGTTCTTGGGCACAAGGTCCCAAGTTGTGTGAACATTCATCCTTTTTGCATTTAGCTTGTAATGCTAGTTGAAAGGTAACCCATTGTGGGTTTCTATCCATCATAGGTTGTTGTAATTATGAGTAATTACGGTTTAAATTGAGAGTGTAAACTGTATATATGATATTCTGAGCTCATTGTTGAGATAGGGTGTACAAATTCTTTCTGTTCAGATAATATTACGAAATAGTCTATTTTCTAAAGAACAATGCGTTTAATTACAATAGTCAGTGTGACCGACCAAAACCACGCGTACCTTAATCACATAAAGAAAAAAAGGTACCTTAAAGCAGATAGATAATTCGTTGGAATGCAATATGTTCGCAAGCTTGGACTGGCCATAAGCAAGCATGCTTATATAACTGTCAAAAAAGAAAAAAATGGTTACATTTTACTGCAATGTTTAACACAAAGGCTTCATTCTTTATCTTCAAAGAATTGAAGTAGAACTTTAAATTTTAAATTGACAGAAACTTAAAACATCTTGAAAGTGATGAAAATGGCAAAAGAATATACTTTGGGTCAGGAAACAATACCCAGATTCCTCATTAATCTTGTCAAAACGAATTCCCTCTCGATACGGGTGCTTGTAGCTGTCAGAAGCAACTATCACAACTCTTCCTTCTATGCCACTCTCTTTTGCCGTAACTTTGATCTTCTCAAGTAAAAGATCAGTCAATAGAAAATGGCCTGTGTAACATGACCAAATTACAGGATTTAGGACTTAGGTACCTAAGGAGGCCTGAAAATTTGCATTAAATAAGAAATATTGGTAATAAGTTCAGCTGTTCAACCAAATCTGACGAAATACATGTATAGGGCTTTTTGTACTCTTTTAAAATCGCACAGAATTTACTTCATGCATTCAAATAAACTGTAAATGAAGAAATCTTATTGAAGAAAACAGCAAGGACTCAAAATGTTACTTTGCATCTTCAGACAAAAGGCAATTTAAAGACTGTAAGAGTGGAGCATACCAAGGTGATTAGTTGCAAAATGCATCTCAATGCCATCTTCTGAAAGCTTGAAAGGCACAAATGCAATTCCTGCATTGTTACTTCAAACACAGCACAATCAAATCACCGTCTCATATGTTCCTCACAAAAATAAATCACGGTTAGAAAAAAAAAAGTTTTGTAGCCTAGGTTGCACTGCCGCTTATAGCGTCCAGCGCATCATTTGTCTTGATGGCATGAACTACCTGTGCATCACCATTGAGCGTGCTAAGAGAGTGTTAGAAAGTTCCCAGTTTTCTTTTATGAAGATATTTTCTGATTATTTTTCACCAAATGGTTTACGTATTTGCAAGGCTTTAAGATCATAAAAGAGGGCAAACGCCAGCACAATCCTAATTTGATTTGTACTGTAATCTCCATCTTTGACAAACACATTGTTGTATCAATACAGCCAGGAAAATGTCATAATGTATCGTCCTACTATATTATGCCATTGTCAAGTATCCGCGCCAATATAGCCTAGTTTTAACTAGTTGCATCTAAACATTAGATGTACTTACATAAGAATGTTCAGTGGGAGGTCCAGCGCATTAAACTTCTCCACAAATCTTCGCACGGACGACATCGAGCTAAGGTCAAGATCCAGGATCTCAATCTTGGCAATGGGAACTTCCTTCATTATCTCATCCCTCACACGCGCACCAGCAGATGAATTCCTTACCCCCATCACGACGTGCACGCCTCGCAGCGCAAGAACTCTGCATGTTTCAGCACCAATCCCACTAGATGCACCTGTAAGAAATATTTTCATCAAGAGAGATATTACCAATATTTCGGACCTGCAGCACAATCTGAGTAACGAAGCATGAACTTGAGCAATACAAGAACAACTACTAGTCCTAGGAAGACTAACATCAGAAAGCAACGCTACCTACTGAACTAAATTCCCCTGTGGGTTCGAACGTTTCAGACCAGGCGTGCTAAAATTCAAGGTACAAATGGTACGAAGCACTAGCTGAGGAGCAAATCAAGAATCAGAGAAGCACTAATAGCACATGGAAGCAGCGAATACTAGGAATTAATAAATCAAGAAGCAGGTAGGAGAGCACAAGTAATTTTGGTTGGGGGAGGAGGGGGGCAATGACCAGTGACGACGGCCACGAGGCCTGAGCAGTCGATGCCGGCGGTGACCAGCTCCGCGGTGGACGACGGCGAGAAACCGGAGGGGCTCCTCCGTCTTAGTAGGCCCCACATGGTCGCTCTCCGGGGAGATGCTTGCGCGTGCGCCGGCGTGGGACTGGGAGCAATCAGGTAGATGAGTCTTGGAGAGCTGTAGCTTTTGTTTGTTGCTAGAGGTGGGAGTCGGCCATACTTTTTCGGACCAGTCCAAAGCTCGGTCGGCTCAGCACGTGGCAGGCCGGGCTAACCCGGTCCGAATGATGGGCCGTGCCGGACCGCACAAGTCGGCCCATCGAGCGGCACGACAAATCGTGCCGTGCTCGGGCCAAGACGGCGACGACGGGCACGGCCGAGGCCCGGCCAAGACGCCTCCGCTTACTCGAGCCTCCGCGCCGTAGAGTCGGACGCGGCGGCGCGCCGCGACGCCGCAGCGACGACGACGGCCGTTTGCGGCGCGCGGCCGCCGCGGAGGAGGCCGGGAAGAAGGCGGGAGGTGATGGGGAAGGGACGACGGGGTTCGCTTGCCTCGCGTATCCTCGCCCCGCCGTCGCCTCCCGCCGCGCAGATCTCGCCGCCGCTGCCGGCATTCGTCTCGCCTCTCCCGCCCCACCGAGCCATCGGAAGAGGGGCGGCCGGCCGGAAGCACACGGCGGGCCAGGAGAGGCTGAGCACGCTTGAGCACGGCGAGGAGGGGGTACGGGCGAGGGCGACCGGATTGCAAGGAGGCGACTGCGGAGGCGAGGACGGCGAGGGGCGACGTGGAAGGGGCGGAGGCGAGGCGACGGAAGGAAGAGACGAGGCGAGGGCGGGAGGACGAGGCGGCGAGAGAGACGGCGAGAGCAGCGACCGGGGAGCAAAGGAGGCGGGGCGAGTGGAGGCGGACAGAGGCGAGGGCGACTGGGAAGGGGATGGAGCCAAGGCGACGGGAAGGGAGGCGACGAGACGAGGCGAGGGCAGGCCGCGAGGCGGAGCGGAGGCGAAGGAGACGGAGGCATGGGCGAGGAGACGAGGAGACCGCGGGGAAAAGAGAGGGGGCGAGGGAGACGAGATGAGGGGGAGAGAGAGAGAAACGGGGGCGGGGCGGGGAAAAAGAGGGGGGCCGGGGGGAGCGGGGGAGAGAGATAGAGAAACGGGGGCGGGGAAAAAGAGGGGGCCCGGGGGGAGAGCGGGGGAGAGAAAGAGAGAGTGAGAAACGGGGGCAGAGCCGAGAGAGAGACGACAATCACGGGGCAGAGGGAATCCGGCCAGGTGACCGTTGAGAGAAAATGAGACTAAAGTTTTACTTTCTGTCAAATCGAAAGAAAAATTTGATGTGATAAGCACAGAGAAGCAACGGCTCCGCGCGATCGTGCCTATAAAACGAAGCACCGTGCTCATTTATTTATGCACTCAAAGCTCACCTGATCACCTCATTTCTTCATCCACTCATATCTCACTTGATCACCTCATTTCTTCATCATCCCATCTACTCTCCTCATTTCTTCAACATCCATCTACTCTCCCCATTTATTCACCATCTATTCACCCATTATGTTGCCAAGGAGCCGGAGCACCAAGGAGTTCCCGAGCGGTATGTTACCGAGGAGTCGTAGCACGAAAAGGACAGTAGGGCGACTTAGTGTAAGCTCGCCGCGCTCCCTAGTCCTCCTCCGGCTCGACTCCGCTGATGCTCACCGCCTCGCCAAGCATGGGAGACTACGGCATGGATGACCGTCATATGGATCAGACGGAGGGCTACGAGGAGTACTGGGGCAATCCGAGCCAATGGGGCCTCCAGAGTTCTCTCCGCGCCCACTGACGGCAACATTGACTGTCAGGACGAATGGCGAATCATTGAAGCACATGACTGGAGCAGAAATCCAAGACGGCCAAACGGTAGATATCGCAACCTGTAATTATTTCCAAGCTAAATTATCTACTTGTGCAGCTGCAAGGACAGGGCACTTGAACCGGCACTAGAAAGCATGCTTGCGTAAGATCGGAACGCAGAGCCGAGGGGGAGGAGTACAAACGCAGCTAAACTTCGAGGCAGATGGCTATGTAAGTACTTGGGTATACAACCCGCTTTCTGCTCGTGAGGAAATTACTAGATATATTGTTGCGTAAGATCAACCGATTAGGATGGGTGAAAGTCGCTGCTCAAAAAATGATCCAACGCGCTTTTGCCCACAAGCATCAACATGTTAGTAGGAGAACCACTACATCTGATATTTTACAGATGTATCGTAAGGAACTAGTAGAGCTAAAAGAACTATTCCTACAAGTTCAGTTCTCTTTTGCTATAACTTCAGACATTTGGACATCATCACACCAGAGAAGTGCCTACCTTAGTGTTGTAGCCCATTATTTAGACGACAATTACAAGCTAAACAAGAGAGTCATAGGGTTTAAGCTAATTAATGAATCACACACGGGAGAGGCCATTGCCGAGCGTATACTACACGTACTTGATGATTTTAAGATAGATAATAAGATTGCTTCTATAACTCTTGATAACGATCACCAACACGATCGCTATGAACATCCTCACCCCAAGCTTGCAGACGATATTGGTGGTTATGTTCTCCACCGTAGATACGATGCCATATCTTGAACCTTGTTGTTCAAGATGGTATGCAAGCGATTGGCGGATTTTTGAACAATGTACGCGACGCCGTTCGCTACCTCACAAATTCCCCACAAGTGGCAGCTAGGTTCGCGGAGTACTGTGCGGCCAATGGGAAGGAGCCAAGAAAATTATGTCTTGACATGAAGGTGAGGTGGAACTCGACCTATATCATGTTAAAGAAGTTATAAGGGTACGAACATGTCATATCCATTTTTGTCAACGCTAACTCTCAAGACAATGAACTAGTAGTTACTAATTCAGATTGGCAGATTGCTAGTCGTTTTTGAGAGTTTTTAAAACCTTTTTATAAAGAAACAAAGATGTTATCTGGTGTTTATTACCCTACCTCTCCCTTAGTTATAGAATATATTTGGTTAATTGCAGATAAGATTGCCAAATCTAGGAAGGATCCACTTTTAGTTCATGCTGTCACACTAATGCAAGAAAAAATTATTAAATATTTTGGTTCTATTTCACACGTGTATTGCTTTGCTATCATTTTCGATCCTACGAAAAAGTTGCCAGGTTTGCAGCTCGGTCTGGAGGGAATAGGTGAATGCCTTGGTCTTGATTACTCGGAAGCTTTCGCACATGTCAAAGATGACCTTTTTCGTGTTTTCCGCATGTATCATGACAAATTCGGCAGCAGCGCGAGATCGGAGGCCTCACAGCAGATGCGACAAGGAAAGAAAAGCTTGACATCCGACTTGTGGAAGAACCTAAAGGGCAAGTCCAGTTCTTCGTCCTCTCAATCTCAGGCAGCTCCCGTGTGGAATCCTGTCTCAGAGCTAAACCACTACCTGGAGCATGATTTTGCAAACATCGATCCCGATCTTTCCGGTGAAAAGATAGACTTCCTCGAGTGGTGAAAGAACAACAAGCGGACATTTTCTGTGCTGTCACATTTTGCACGGGATGTTCTACTGGTGCCGGTGTCCACTGTCTCTTCAAAAGCAACGTTCAGCATGGCGGAGAGAATAATTGAAGAAAGAAGATCATCCCTCACGCCTAAGATGGTGGAGGCAATCACATGCGCAAAGGACTGGGAATTGGCTAAAGAGCAGCAACATCATCAACTGGAGGATCTTGAGATCGTGCAGGCGTATGCTGACCTCGAACGCAAGAACAATCTCGACATTGATGTGTAGTTAGTATGTACACATGTTGTTACTATACTCTTTTCCTTACCCGGGGAACCCCACTCTGGGGCGTAAGGTTTTTAACGAGGCAGTAACATTGTATCTGTAAAATATCAATAAAAATTCAATTTTCCCCCGAAATATTACGTGCCCATGTTTTTACCAATTAATTCAATTTTAACTAGGTTCTTTATTAGGCGGGCACGAGAGGAATGGAGATGGTGGTCACCACCACCATCGCCACCTCCGCCGTATATAGTAATTTTGGGTTGGGCTTGGGCTGGCATGGCACGACCTCAAAGACGATGGGTCGTGCTCGGCCCGGCCAGAGGCGGTGGGTCGACGCGAGACGGCAGACGGTAGGGTGACTGGCCGAGCCAAGACGGCACGACGCGGCCAAGCACGGTGGGCCCGGGCCGGGCCGGTACGGCACGGTCCAACTCCCACCTCTATTTGTTGCTATGTTTTGAACATTTTGATGGCTTAATAATTTGTAATGGTCGTCGTTTAGAGTAATTTACTGCTTCTGTGTCCCTACTTACAGGTGGAGAGATAGCCGTGCCGGTTGGGACAGTCCGAGATACGGAACTGTTGGTCCGATCTAAACACAGCACAGTCTACACTATACATAGTCAGACCGGCATAGCACGAAGAGCTAGATCGTGCTTGGGCTGCCCTCGCCACAACACACATAGTGCCAAACCGTGCCAAGCATGACATGATCTAGGCACGACCCATATGGCCCACGTAGAGGGGAGGCCAGGAGGAGGAGGGAAGGCAAAGGGTGGCGACAGCGCGGGGAGGAGGAGGCTGCCAGCGCCGAGGAGGAGTATGGGGACCGCGAATTATTTACATAGGATCACAGTCATCAAGATCATATGTAAATAAATCTAGGGCTCCAAATTCTGAAATCTAACTTAACCCATGTAAATATGCCGACCATAGCAGTTCAAGACCATACTTACATCAGTCAAGTAGCATTTCAAATCTTCGGATATGTGTCCTGTGTTAGCTCCCAAGGATCAAGGCTAACACGCACATATCTCAATCAGCATTGATCACAGTCATACACAAGACATACAGATATATTACAAATATCGTACAAGACAAGACTTATGTTCATAAGTTACAACAGTGGTCGACCGGTCAAATTTAAGCATTAACATAAGTACGCAGCGGAAAATAAAAGGAGTAAAAGCAAAAACTCCAGCAAGGTGTGCCCTTCTCAAAGGCAACTAAGTGGAGGCCGGAAATAACGTTAATTGTTAGCGTCGCCGAAATCGGCGCTAACAAAATGATCTATGTTATAATCGTCATCACCTGAACAAATGGACAATCAGTTAAATTACAAAGTTGTACTTGCAAGACTTACACAAAGAAAAAATTATACATGCTAGTGGTTGATCAAAGAGAGGTTATAGTGGCTCTAGTTTTTGCATAAACACAGCATTACTCAATCTACACCTTCTAGTTTAAGAAAGCAGTTTTAGCAATAGATTGTTTATCAAAAGAAAGTTAAATAACATAAAGGTAAACATATATCAAACAATACCAAAGTGGCAGCCCCACTTTGATAAACTAAACTCATGACACACCCATCATGTCGATACCAAGTTGTCCCATGTCAAGTTTTAATTTAGAGTCTAATAATGATGTCAGTCAAAACCAAAGTGATGTCCATAACCATGGACACAGCTATTCGAATAGGTTATAACCCTACAGAGGAGTACATCTTTACCAACACGACTCGATCAGCCCGTAAGCCTCTGGATAATAACACACTTCCTTTGTTGTGTTGGTCGGGGAAAATCAAGACTCGGTATTTTTCAGCAAGAAAATCATATTGAAGTGAACTGCTCAAGCATGATAAAATCCCACTTAGTGCTAGCTATACCGACTACTAACTAACCGGGCATGCAAGTTGTGTCAGAGGAGCCAATGTAAGGCGTTAGCATGTGGGTCGACCGCCCAACATCAAAATAAAAATAGCGCTCACTTGCACATTATATCCTTATATTGGGTTCCTAAGGAACATTAGATTTCACAGTCCCATGTCCTCACACCACCTGTGTTTCAATTCAATACGACCTTCCCCTTACTTGACCAAGCGGCGCCCATACACCGCGTATGGAAGTATGAGTGATACTTGAAATGACAACCCAAAGTTCGGTCCTTGATGATCCGGACAAATCTTTCCACAATACTCAATTCTCGTGCACGAAGGCACCCTCGCTACTAGCCACTTGTCCCGATCTAAATCCATTTTTAAAGAACAAAATCTAACCTCACAATCAGATTCAATGATCTGAACTGAAAATATAAATACAATTATTCAATGTCTCCCAGGATTGACGAGATAACTATTGGGGAACGCGGCAATGCTACGATAGCACAAACAAAAATTTACCGCGCAACCAAGGAACCACCGCAAGTAATAGATCACGAGATTACCGCTAGACACGCCGACTCGTAGCGGAAGTAGAGTCGTTATAGCGAGTTGATGCAGTCGTAGTCGTACTCACGACGTGTCTCCTCCTTCGAGTAGTCGTACTCGATGCGCGTCTGCTTCTTCGAGTGGTCGTACCCACCACGCGACTTCTTCTCCGACTCCGGTGATCAACACAAGTCGCGGATCGCCCAGCCTTGATGCCGCAACAACACCTCCGAGGTATCCACACGTACGGGGCAGGATCACCACGCACTGGAGTGCTAGCTCCGGCAGCGTAGTAAAGAAGGCGTGGCTATTAGGGTTTCAGGAGTTCTTCCAAAGATCATCCTCTTCTCCTTACTCTGCCTTTACCCCATGCCACCGCCGCTCTTTATATAGGTATCCATGATGGGTCTCGTACCTGAGGCCCATTAGGAACTCGTGGCTTATACGAATTTGGATCACCATCCAAAACAGATCCTTGCCCTTTAAGTGCGTGACCCCACAGGTTCATGTGTAATCGGTTATGACTCGGAAACACTTTTCCGGTCAATAGTCGTTAGCGGTACCTAGCAGCACATAACGATTCCCAAAGACACATAGAATAAATCGGACGAACCTTGATGTAATATTATCTACGATCAGGTCCTCATCACTTACGACCAGTTCATATCTCTATACGACCAGGTTGTAATTGGTCACGACGATTCAGAACTCCCACGACGATTCTTACCATTCTATGATTACGTTTGACCAGTCTACGACTAGCACGTATCTCCATATGACTAGTCCGTAACTGATCAAACTAAGCGACCTACTCATGCATTCTCCATATGCCTCACGATGTCTGGTTGAACTCCAGGTGAGATGATGTGTCATCCATGGACTGTTCAATACTTTCTCGATCGAGTGTCGAATAACATCATGTGGTCGACACTTCGACCACTTGTGGCATGGCCATGCACTTTCTTTATCCGATCACCACGAGGGGCCCAGAGATATCTCTCCTGTTATGTTAGGAGGGGCAAATCCCATCTCGACCAGTCACATTCCTCCGCATGTTTCATAGCATACCCGAAAGCTACCTTTATAACTACCCAGTTACGGAGTAGCGTTTGGCAACCCCTAAGAGTGCTATTACACATGTAGGAAACCATGCTGATCTCAGGTCTAAGGATTATACATCATCATTACTTGAGACTAACTAATGACACAAAGATTCATAACAATCTCAATAGTGTCTCAATGATGGGTCTATCCAACACCATGTTCTCTAACATGTGTTCACATTATTGATTCGATATCTCCATATCTATGACCGGTGAAATCAGGTCATCAATCAATACATGTGCTAGTCACATAGTCACTGGTGTTCCGACCAGTGACCTCCGACCAGGGATACATTTAGAATGACATCATATAAGTTAAAGAGTTCCACCAACAAGTCATGTACTTATTGATCTATAACAAATGATTCATTCAAGGAACATGATAACATATTATCAAAATCATGAACATAATGAAATATCATCATCTCTACTATTGCCTCTAGGGCATATTTCCAACAATAACCCCATCAACCAAACTATGCGACTGCTAACTTGCATTGCTAAGCATAAACACCAACGGTAAGTAATATCACACACAACTAACCTAGGTATATATGTAAAGGAGAATTCAAGGTTAACCTATGTAGGACCGTAAAGGCAACTAGAGGGGGGGGGGTGAATAGACGCTTTCTTGATTTTTCGCCTTAATCAAATTCAACACGTACTTTTCTACTTTAGCTATGAAAGCTAAGAAGATCAGTAAATGCACAGAGGAAGCCTTGTGCTGAATTCGATTACCCCATTTAACAACAAGACTCAAAAAGGAGAATGGATCTCATGGGCGGCTTGACCGTGTAGTGTTGTGATCTGATCGCTGGCGGTCGGACCAAGCGCTCAATTAGCGCTCGACGTCGGCGGTCGACCGACGGTGTAAAATCGGTCGGAACGATTTAGTCCAGAGTCAACTCACAATGCCCAAATCCAAAACAAAAATTGGTCCAACTTTTGATTCAACCAATGAAACTTGACCAAATTTGGAGCACACCTCCCTAGGGATATCTATGACCTATTTCTAGCGACGATCGTCCAGATCCACTTCAAAGAATCGATCTCTTAAGGTTTTACCAAAGAAGTGTTCCAAAACCTAGAAATATGAAAATCTTGATCCAAGACTTGCTTGTAGGGGTTTGATGATCTAGATGATTCTAGGAGTATTCCCACACATCATAGCAAGGTAAAATCGGTCAAGAGACCAAACATAAACACTCGGATCAAGAAAGCACCAAAATCAACAAATGAGAGAACAACACAAATGAGACTTCACCCTTGAGCAAACATCAATAGATTGATTGATTCAAGATGTTGCTTACAAAATCACTCCCTCAAGGAGGACAAGAGCTCATTCCAAGAGCACACACAAATTTCTCTCATCTTCTCTCCTCTCCAAACCCTAACCCTAGAAAAGGTTTTTGCAAATGAGAGCTTAAGTGCTTAGGAGTTTTTTTCATCTCCCCCCTTTCTATTTATAGGAGAGGCTAGGGTTTCTCTCATGGGCTCCCATTAAGGCCCAACACAAATGGGACCCACACACATACAAATCTGTTGAAGCAATCGCCGGCTTCACCACGTGTAGGTTGATCAACGGCTTTCATCAAGTCGGCAAGTCTCTCCCGTCCGAATTCCATCGGAACCTCCAAGGCACTTGCACCGACCCCTGCGCCGCTTGATCCAACCGGTACAGAACGAATCGCCTGCTCGATCCATCTTGTCCATTCTCGCACCATGCTTAAGTCACACGACCTCACCCAAAGATCCATGATCGCTCGACCTCAACTCTCCAAGCTTAGTCCCGATCCACCTCACCGCTGACGCGTCGTTGACACGCAAGCCACCGCACAAAGAATAGACAAAGAAATCGTCTCCGGGAATAAGTTCTTCACAACTTGACCCACGTTAGCTCAACAATGCAATATGCAACAATAAAGCATTGAAACTTATGCATTAAACATAATGAGAACACAACAATGCCAAAATGGCCGAAGTCCAAGTGGAAGCCGGTCTGACCGCCCTATCACGCCGGTCGGACCGATTTCCCAGTGGTCGGACCGATTCCACAACGGCGGTCTGACTGCCCCAAAAGACTTAGCCATATTTCAACTCGGAAATTTGCACCCTCTCTGGAATTTTCAAACTGATAGAACTTTTGACTGGGAGCTCCAAAAATTATGTGACCACATCCAGGAGACTCCCCTCTCATGCCTACACAACCTATTTTTAGCCTAGCCCCAAACTCCAATATAAACTGTGGCCAATCGGATCGACAAGCATTACCGGTCGGACTGCCACACGGTCGGTCTGACCGGCGGCTTCGCCGGTCGAACCACTAATGACCTGACAGCACTGAAGTTTTCTGAAAACGCGAGATTCGTCAAACCAACAACGCCATTGCCAATTGACTCATCACTCTAAGATCATGCACATATCCCCATGATATCCACAATCTCCCCCTTGATGAACACATTGGCAATTTCCCAGAAAATGTAGTTAAGTGGTTTGAAAAGTAAAAATTCGATGTTTTCACGCAAAGGCACAACTTGGTCCATAAGCAAAAGAAAGCTTAGGAAACGACCAAGCTAGCTTCAGAATAGTATAGGCATGCGAGATAAGGCAAAGAGAGCACAAAAAGCTTCAATTTTCAGAAAGTAGCAAAAAATCCCACTTCGGTCCATATGAAAGAACAAATGTTCTATTTGACCTTTGATCATTGTGAGTCTTCTAGATTTGCAAATATAATCAAAACAGGCAATAAAACCAAGAGTATCCACTCACAATGATAACCAATTTCCTTTATGATTCCAAAAAGCTCTAAAAACCATATTTTCTCTAATCTTTCTCCCCCTTTGACTATGAATTCATCAAGATGCAAGGAATAAGATAGAGCATGAAGGCATGGCTAATTTTTTTTGTTTTTGAACTTTAACAAAAAGGAGTCATGAAGATTATCTATGAAGACAGTACAAGTATTACACCAAGCCACATTAAGTGAAGAAGCTATGTTCAATCATGGCAAATCATGTACTGCAAAGCTAAGACCAAAATAGTAATAATCTGAGATTAAAAGAATTGATACCATGATAAGTTGCTCAACATCATAGTTTCACCAAGGTATCCAAAAATGAGTCAAGCCATGTCTATAAGAAAATGAAGACTAGAAATCAGAAACTGAGGCATTTTGAGCATTAGGAGTTCAAATATGAAGCAATTTAATCAAGCACTTAGCATTTTGAGCATTTTGCTGAAAATAATATATATATATATATATATATATATATATATATATATAGAAATGTGCTAGATCTCAAGCCTTGCCGCGACCATCTCAAGGAAGAAGTTTAAAAGAATGGTCTATGTCATCCAAAACTCCCCATGAGTTCATGCCTAGTGCAATGGCAAGCAGTCTCATGAGAAAAAATTGGTGAGATCAGTTTTTTCGCACATAAAAACTTATTCTTTATTTGCTTGACTTAAGAATTAACAAAGCTCATTTTACAGCTCAAGCTCAGTTCAAAGCTCAATTTAACCTATATGACATGGCATGAATCAAGAGATGATCACTAAAGCAAAACTAGACACAAGATCCAACAAAAAATGATTTGATCCAATTTGCTCACAGATATAAAGCTAGTAAGGCAAAAGCTAGGCTAAACAAGAAGAGGCATAAAAGAAGTCTAGCAGACTATCACAGGACATGGCATGGTATAAAGTATGAAAACATGCCATACAAGGATAATGATCAAAGCTCCACAAGTTTATAATACAATACAAGAAATTCAAATTTAAAATGCATTATGATACAATGAATGCAAAAAGAACAAACTCCCTTAAAACAGCCCAAGAGGACTAATAACCCCTAATTCTCCCCGCAAAGTAGCAAAACGAGAAGAATCAAGCGCTTAACTAAAAATATCTGCAAGCTGTTGCTCTAACTCTACAAAGTGAAGCACAACATCACCCTTCTCAATATGGTCTCTCAGAAAATGGTATCGAATATCAATGTGTTTAGTCCTTGAATGTTGCACTGGGTTTTTGGCAATGTTTATGGCAGAAGTGTTGTCACAGAAAAGAGGAACACTTCCCAAAAATAACCCATAGTCCCGCGGCGTGGAAAGGATCTAGAGGACCTGAGAGCAACCACTAGCTGCAGCTACGTACTTGGCCTCGGCTGTGGACTATGCAAGAGAAGACTGTTTTCTAGAAGACCAAGAAACAAAGGGATGTGCCTAAGAAATGACAAGTGCCAGAAGTACTCTTCCTATCCACTCTACACCCTGCAAAATCAGCATCAGAAAATGCTCGAATTGAGAGAGCAGAAGAAGAAGAATACTAGAGTCCAAAGTCAAGAGTATCTTGAAGGTACTTGAATATGCGATGTACTGCTTGACGATGAGAAGCACGAGGGGAAGCCTGAAAGCGAGCGCACAGACATACAACAAATTGTATGTCCGGCCTCGACGCTGTGAGATAGAGGAGGGAGCCAATCATGCTGCGGTACTCCTTCTGGTCCACGGGCTCTCCATCCTCATCAGGGTCCAGCACGGCGGTTGTGGCAATGGGAGTAGACATTGGCCTACTACTTCCCATATTGAAACGCCGAAGAAGGTCCATTGTATACTTACTCTAGTGGATGAAGGTGTCTTCTTTCTGTTGTTTGACTTGAAGACCAAGAAAGAATGTCAACTCTCCCATCATGCTCATCTCAAACTCACTGCTCATAGAATCTGAAAATCTGGACACTAAAGCACGAGAAGAACCACCGAATGCGATATCATCCACACAAATCTGAACCAATAAGAAATCACTGCCATGCCTGAGAGTGAACAAGGTTTTATCAACCATTCCCATTTTGAAATCATTTTCAAGCAAGAAACTCTTAAGCCTATCATACCAAGTTCGAGGAGCTTGCTTCAATCCATACAAGGCTTTGGAGAGTTTAAAAATATGGTTTGGGAACTTATGATTTTCAAAACCAAGTGGTTGCTTGACAAAGACCTCTTCTTCTACGAAACCATTTAAGAAAGCACTTTTAACATCTATTTGAAAATGCTTGAAACCCTTGGATAATGCAAATGCTAATAAAATGCGAATGACTTCCAATCTAGCTACAGGAGCAAAGGTCTCTTCAAAATCTAAGCCTTTTACCTGGGAATAACCTTGAGCTACAAGTCTAGCCTTATTGCGAACAACCAATCCATCCTCACTTTGCTTATTTTTAAAAATCCATTTTGTTCCAATAACATGAGAACCAGAAGGAGGCTGAACTAAGGTCCAGACTTTGTTTCTTTAAAATTTTCAAGCTCTTCATGCATGGCATTGACCCAAGGGGCATCAGATAAAGCATGGATGATATCTCGGGGTTCAAAAGAAGCGACAAAAGCAGAATGAGCATGAGAATCAGGAGAAATAAACCTAGAGCGAGTGACTCGCTCTTGAAGATCCCCAATCATCTGCTCAGGTGGATGCAGTCACTGAATATGAAGAGGTGCTCTTGGTGCAGAAGTGACCTCTACCTCACGAGCTGTGGAGGTAGGAACAGAACCACTCAGGTCGTCGGTGAAGATAGCAGGAGGCTGCTCAGCTAAAACTGGAGTAGTAGTAGCAGGTTCTCCAACCCTATCAGAAGTGACTGAAGGATGTGTCGGGTCCTCATCCTTAGAGTCATCATCGACAAAGATGCTTTCTTGAATTTCAGGAACCTGTGTACCTGTAGCATCGGATCTAGTACCAGGACTAGCCTCATCAAAAGTGACTTCGCAAGTCTCAACAATTTTGTTAGTGTCAACATTAAATACACGATAGCCACGAGAATGAGCAGGATATCCAAGAAATATGCCATCAGAATATCTAGACTCAAATTTATCAAGGTTGCCATGTTTAAGAATGAAGCACTTGCAACCAAAAATCTTGAAATGAGAGACTTTGGGTGAATGACCAAATCTAAGCTCATAAAAGGTCTTCCCAATTACAGATCTTAAGAAAATCCTATTAGAGATATAACAAGCAGTAGAGATTGCCTCAGCCCAAAATCTCCTAGGAGTAGAATGCTCATCTAACATGGTCTGAGCCATCTCTACAAGGGTCCTGTTCTTCCTCTCTAGAACACCATTCTGCTGGGGAACTCTAGGTGAAGAAAACTGATGCTCAATTCCCCTATCAGAGCAGAAGGTAGAAAGGAAGAATTCTTGAATTCTGTCCTATTATCACTCCTAATGACTCTCAAAGCTCTAGGAATATCAACAGTAAGTCTAAAGACCAATTCTCTAAAGAAGCCAAAAGCCTCGTCCTTAGAAGCCAGAAAATAAACCCATGAATACCTGGAGAAATCATCCACAACCACAAGCACATATCATTTCCCACCAGCTGACTGAACTCTAGAAGGACCAACAGTATCTAAGTGCAGAAGCTGTCCTGGTACATCAGTCATCACCAAGGTAAGAGGTGGATGGGAAGCAGACACCATCTTACCATGCCTACAGGGTGAGCACACAAGATCTCTAACAGCCTTCAGCCTAGGTAAACCTCCAATCAAATCCTTACAGTTGACTCTGGACAGATGATCAAAGCCTATATGCCCAAGTCTGCGATGCCACAAAATAAGATCATGAGAATCAGAGGCTACAAGACATCTAGGACTGGAAGCCGAAGAAATACTGAAATTTGCACAAAAGATCTTCTCAAATCTGGAGATCTCATAGACAAGCTCACCCAAGGAATCTAGAACTCTTAACTCACCACATTTAAACCTCAGTTCTAGACCCTCATCAAGCAGTTGAGAAACAGATAGAAGATTATACCTCAGCTTACTTACCAAAGTGACGTCTTTAAGCATGAATTTGTTGTTGACGCGCACAGTGCCCTTTGCAGTCACGGTCCCGGTAGAAGCATCCCCAAATGTAATCAATTCGTTGCCGGATGCACGTGTGAGGGAGGAGAACCTTCTAGAATCTCCGGTCATATGTCGAGAACACCCGGAGTCAACAAGCCATATGTTCTCCTTCCTCGCACGACGGACCTAAAAAGCACAAGCAGAAAACATATGTGCCTCAGTACTGGGGTTAGTGATAAAAGATCTAGGAATCCAGTACTGAGATGCATGATGCCTGGGAAAAATAGTAGAAGCAGCAGAAAAATGATCAGGAACAAAATCATAAGAATGCACACGAGAACCACCTAGACCTCTCTGAAACGATCTACCAAAAGATCGATACCCCCCTGTCTAGATGCTACCCGTGGTCTCTCCTCACGATATCCTAAACCAAAATGCTGCCTAGAACCACCAAAAGAGTCAACAAGGGTCTCTACAAACCTAAGCCTATATGTAGTATGATAAACAGGCTGCCTGGCTCTAGAGACTACCGCAGGTGAAGGGACTCCTCTAATGGTTCTCAAAGCGTCCATCCTCTCTTTTCTCTCAATCTTTGCTCTCCGGAAGCAGAACTCAGCAGTGTGGCCTTCTTTCTTACAGAAGGTGCAATGGTACTTCACCTTTTGAGGGGTCTGTACTGGTGAAACAGAAGCACCTTTCTTGCCAGAAAGAGTTTGAGCAAAGACTGCAGATTTGAAAACAACCTTGGATGGCTTAGGAGGTTATAACTCAAATAGACCACTTTTCACAACTCTAGCAATCTTATGTGGGTGATTCTTGGAATGCTCTAGGAGATTAAAACTTAGGCCACTATTTTTTACACTCACCTTGGATTGGTCAAGAATCATGTTGAGTTTCTTTTTTCCACTAGAAAACTTCTCAAGAGTCACTTTGAGGTAATCATTCTCTTTAACTAAAACCTCACATCTAGTGCACTTTCTAGACTTGATTGCCTCATCATGTTTACTCTTAAGAAGAGTCACTTCCACTTTAAAAGCCTCACAAGACACACAATAGGAATCCTTAATCATATTCAACTGCTCCTTAAACTTAACTCTAAAGGCCTCTTGTATCTTACCAACCATTGTTTCAACTTCAGCATTCAAGACACAAGAGGTAGAGTCAATAACTTTCTTAGAAGTAGCAAAAGACATGGATTTTTTAATTTTAGCTTTTTCTTCAAGAGTCTTGTTTAAAGCTTCAATCTCAATTGTGAGCTTAGGACAATTTTCACAAGAAGCAGCTCTAGAGTACACAACTATTTCTGTCATCTCTTGCATTTTAATCCTATTATTCTTACAATGAGAGCAAGTGTGACTAGCATCAAATTTTTGCAATTCTTTCAAGGCGCTATCCAAATTTAATTCAAGCAAAGCACAGTTTGAACATGTTAAAGGGATAGCATCCAAAGCAGTCACATCAAGAGAAATGGCATCCATGCAACCAGAACTAGACTTGAGAGATTCTAGTTCATCAAGAGCATCTTTTAATTGATTAACAACAGAGGAATGAGCAGATTTCAAGCTTATCAATTCTTTAAGCAAGCTAGAGCAGGAATCACAAATATCATCAGGATTAATAGATTTGAGCCTAACAACTTCTAGGTTCAAATTATCAATCATAGTGTCATGTTTCTTAATCATTTTTGCTTGCTTATGCAATTTCTGTTCAGCAAGCACCAGAGCCCTTTTCATATCAGCAAGTGAAGGGCATACCTCATCGGGATCGCTGAAAGGATCTTCATCATTGGAGGAGTCAGTGTCGTGGCTGTTCTTGGCCATGAAACACATGTCTGTGAAGTCATGAGCCTTCTTCTTACCATGGGAGTCACTCTCGTCGTCCTCCGTCTCCGAGTCCACATCGCTCATGTTCACATTCTCTAGAGCGGTAAGGACATGGCTGACAAACTTACGATAGTTTGTCCTCTTGGGTTTAGCATCCCTCGCTTGAGGATGCCTGTGTGACTCCTTCTCCTCCTTGCCCTTCAGCTTGGGGCATCTAGAGCGAATGTGGTTTGGCTCACCACATTCAAAACAAGTGATAGGGTCACCTCTCCTCCTGTTCCTCACCTTGTTGTATGCTCTCGTGAATTTTGTGGATAGGAGGGCTAAATCATCTTCAGGTAGTCTTTCAAGTTGCTCATCGCTCAAGGAATGCAAAGCTGATAAAGAAAAACCCGATGAGCTAACATCCAAAGAATCAGAAGAGCTACCCTTAGATTGGTCGACCACTAATGCCATCGACTCTGTCTTGGGGAGACGCGAGATAAAATCAATCTCATGCGTCTTCAACCTCGAGTACAGCTTATCCATGGTAAGCTCACTCATGACAGTGTTGTCATTGATGGACGTGATCTTCATTCTCCAGACCTTCACATCAAGAGCACCCAAAAACTGACGTGCATTTTCTAACTCAGAAAAAACAAGGTCAACAGCGCGGAGATCATGAAGAATCTTAGAAAATCTTCCCCACAGCTCATCTAAAGACACCAAGTTTTTGCTCGATCTTGGAGTAAATTTTCTTAAGCTGGTTCTGTCTCACTTCCTTGATCGCAGTGGAGCCCTCGTGATAATCACAGAGAGTCCGCCAGATCTCATGAGCAGACCGCAAATGAGCGACACGTTCAAACTCCGATCGACTAAGGCCTTGGATCAAAAAATTCTGAACCTTGCTGTTGGCCTCCACATCCGGAGTGATCACATCGTCATCGGCTGGAACGATATAAGGATTTTTCACCATAAGCCAAATTGCATGCCCTTAAGCCCCGATGTAGGCCTGTAATTGGGCCTTCCAATAAGCAAAATCAACTCCATCAAAAATATGTGGTTTGGTTGAATACTTGTCAGTCGCCATAGCTCCAAAGACCGGTTAAGATCTATGAGAAGAGCTAACCGGGCTCTAATACCACTTGTAGGACCGTAAAGGTGACTAGAGGGGGGTGAATAGGCGCTTTCTTGATTTTTCGCCTTAATCAAATTCAACACGCACTTTTCTCCTTTAGCTATGAAAGCTAAGAAGATCAGTAACTACACAGAGGAAGCCTTGTGCTGAATTCGATTACCCCCTTTAATCACAAGACTTAAAAAGGAGAATGGATCTCATCGGGCGGTCGGGGCCGGTAGTAGTCAAGGATCGATCGCTGGCGGTCGGATCAAGGCCAATTGGCATTCGACTGTCAAAGTGGTCGGGCCGGCGTGTAAAATCGGTCGGACCGATTTAGTCCAGACACAACTCACAATGCCCAAATCCAAAACAAAAAATGCTCCAACTTTTGATTCAACCAATGAAACTTGACCAAATTTGGAGCACACCTCCCTAGGGATATCTAAGACCTATTTCTAGCGACGATCGTCCAGATCCACTTCAAAGAATCGATCTCTTAAGGTTTTACCAAAGAAGTGTTCCAAAACCTAGAAATATGAAAATCTTGATCCAAGACTTACTTGTGGGGGGTTGATGATCTAGATGATTCTAGGAGTATTCCCACACATCATAGCAAGGTAAAATCGGTCAAGAGATCAAGCATAAACACTCGGATCAAGAAAGCACCAAAATCAACAAATGAGACTTCACCCTTGAGCAAACATCAATAGATTGATTGATTCAAGATGTTGCTTACAAAGCCACTCCCTCAAGGAGGACAAGAGCTCATTCCAAGAGCACACACAAATTTCTCTCCTCTCCTCTCCAAACCCTAACCCTAGAAAAGGTTTTTTGCAAATGAGAGTTTAAGTGCTTACGGGTTTTTTCATCTCCCCCCTTTCTATTTATAGGAGAGGCTAGGGTTTCTCTCATGGGCTCCCATTAAGGCCCAACACAAATAGGACCCACACACACACAAATTTGTTGAAGCAATCGTCTGCTTCACCACGTGTAGGTTGATCAGCGGCTCTCATCATGTCGGCAAGTCTGTCCCGTCCGAATCCCATCGAAACCTCCAAGGCACTTGCACTGACCCCTGCGCTGCTTGATCCAACCAGTTGCAACGAACTACCCGTTCGATCCATCTTGTCCATTCTGCACCATGCTTGAGTCACACGACCTCACCCGGCATCCATGATTGTTCTGAACCTTAGCTCTCCAAGCTTAGTCCCGACTCACCTCACCGTTGACGTAGTTGACCTGCAAGCCACCTGCACAACAATAGACAAAGAAATTGTCTCCGGGAATAAGTTCTTCACAACTTGACCCACGTTAGCTCAACAATGCAATATGCAATAATAAAGCATTGAAACTCATGCATTAAACACAATGAAAACACAACAATGCCAAAATGGCCGAAGTCCAAGTGGAAGCCGGTCTGACCGCCCTATCACGCCGGTCGGACCGATTTCCCAGCAGTCGGACCGATTCCACAACGGCGGTCTGACCGCCCCAAAAGACTTAGCCAAATTTCAACTCAAAAATCCGCACCCTCTCTGGAATTTTCAAACTGATAGAACTTTTGACTGGGAGCTCCAAAAATTATGTGACCATATCCAGGAGACTCCCCTCTCATGCCTACACAACCTATTTTTGGCCTAGCCCCAAACTCCAACATAAACTGTGGTCGGTCGGACTACTAAGCATTGCAAGTCGGACTGCCACACAGCCGGTCTGACCGGCGGCTTCGTCGGTCGAACCGCCAATGACCTGACAGCACTAAAGTTTTCCGAAAACGCGAGATTCATCAATCCAACAACGCCATTGCCAATTGACTCATCACTCTAAGATCATGCACATATCCCCACGATATCCACAACCTACACAATTAGGATATAGCTAACTAGACTTCACAAAGTATTCATACTCGAAGATAGCATGCACGCAAGTAATATTTGCATTTCAAAACACTAAAGTAAGAAATACCATGATCAACATGTATG
The DNA here is from genome assembly GCA_036346395.1 of Hsuehochloa calcarea. NCBI lineage: Eukaryota > Viridiplantae > Streptophyta > Magnoliopsida > Poales > Poaceae > Hsuehochloa > Hsuehochloa calcarea. The sequence continues at coordinate 16,419,228 of CM070599.1, read as the reverse complement.
CAAGAATAAAAGTAAAAAGTGATACTTGCATCTTACTGAAATGCCAATTGTTTACTCTGAGATGGATACTCGTTTGCTTCTGTCGGCTCGGATTCTAAAGAAAAACACCTTATCGAATAAGCAACGAGATAAACCGAGAAAATCCAAAGTACTCAAAAATGCATGAAAATATCACAGTAGAGAGATTATGATTTATTATGAATTTGCGTGAAAATTTTAGTTCATTTCGATTCTCTATAGATTTTTCAAGGTTAAAGTTATTAGTGTTCATGTATTTAAAATATCACATTTTTCTGTAACAATAACATGTTCAAAACCTATTCCAAATTAAAGTACAGCAAAAATGTAAACTAACAAAATTGAGTTTACTCAAATTGGAGTTAAAATGAATTACTTATGAATTTTTGAAGTTTATAATAATTTCAGTGTAAAAGTGATTCATTTCAGAATTTAAAGATGTAATAAAAACTTTTTATACTCAGCCGCATCTAACCTCAGATGCTGACGTGTGGGACCCTTTGCACAATGTTTTCCATTTTTATTTGAAATCCGAATTAAATCTACGGAAAGGCAATGAGCGATCACGATTGCTTCATTAGGCCTAATAGATGGTGTCACCGAGAGGAATTGATGAAAAACTCACAAGGTCGGAGATGAAGATGAAAGAGGTGTTTTCGGTCGAAGTTAAACAAAATCCAAATTCCTAATTATTCTGTGGACCATTTGCAAAATGGACTGAGGGGATAGGTTCCTTATACCGAAGAACATGATATGACGCTCATAAGAGAGGAAATAGCTCACCGGATACCAAGATGGCGCTGTGGTGCTTCACGGTCGCGCTCTGGAGAAGACAAAGGACAAGCTTGTGTTCCCAACGAGTTGCTACTTGGGAAAACTTGAGCTTAGCAGGGCTAACAGGACGGTCGCGCTCTGGAGAAGACAAAGGACAAGCTTGTGTTCCCAACGAGTTGCTACTTGGGAAAACTTGAGCTTAGCAGGGCTAACAGGCATGGAACGAGAGAAAGAAGGGCGTAAGAACAAGAAGCTAACCTCTTGCGCAAAAGTAAGAAATGCGAGTTCGTCTACTCGGTCGAGACGGTGGCGATGGGGTTTTGCTGGCCTTTGCCAACGGAACAAGCCACAGCGTCAATACCTGGTGATTTAGGATAGGCTAGCGACGACGGTGGCAAAGCGCCATGAGTTTGCATGCACGGAGAGCTGGGGATGCAGTACCACCACGCTCAGGCACTCGGCGTTGTGTGGCATGGCAAAGCGGCGCGGAGATGACGAGCAATCTCGATGAGTAGGACAGCCGTCAATGACTTCGCAGAAATGGCACTACGCAAGCGAAATGGCGATCACCGGCGCGTCGGTCGAGACGTGTGGCTCGGTCGCTACAGTTCCATTGGACTCGGGTCAGGTCGATCAGTTTGACCAGATTAAATTTTAAAACTGCCAACTTTGAATGATGTTTAAACATAACAAATAAATTTCTAAAAATCTAAACTTTTTCAGAGGGGTTCTTGGGAGAAGGTAGAACCCATATAAATTTTCTAAAAATATTTCTCATGATTTAATCTCTTATTTAAAATTCATTAACAATAGCTATTTATGGATTGAATTTGCATTTCCCCAAGGTCAAATTAATTCCAAAATTTTGATAAAATTCATATTTATTCATGATAGTTATTTTAGTATTTGAATAAATTATTTTCTTGATACTATCATAAATATTTATTTCCATTTGTTTTAGAACTAAAGTTTAATCTTAATGTTTATTCTTTAATTTAAATTTTTTAAATATCATAATTTACGATTATGCTCCAAAAATGATATGAAATGCTTATGAGATGCATATAAGATTCATTAATAAAAAGGGGATGTGACAAGGAGGATGCTGGTTAGGGCGAGGGTGTGGGGCCGGCGTGGAGGCGGCGGGGCGCGGAGCCGGAGGGAGAAGAGAAGGAGGAGGAGCCACCGAGGAGGGAGAAGTGGGAGGGTGGGGGAGGCAGCAGCTTGCGCGGAGGGAGGAGCCACAGGGGGCGGGGCTGGGGCCGGCGCGGAGGGAGGAGGGGGTGGAGGAGGGTGGAGGGGGCTGGGGCGAGGTCCTATGCGAAGGGGGCGGCAGCGGGCGTGGGTGCACAGCAGGGCACAGTGGTGGCATGGCGCACAGCACGGGGTCTGGATGGGGTAGGAGAGGCGGTTGGGTCCAACACAACATGGCCCATTTGGCTCGTTTAGCCTATAACAATCGGATTTCAAAAAATCCGATTGTTTTTTCATCATTTGGGGCTTAAAAAATTAAAAAAGAAATTCAAAAAAAATCCCAAAATTGTTTGAAATCTGATTGTTTTTTTTATCATTTGGGGCTTGAAAAATTAAAAAAGAAATTCAAAAAAAAAAATCCCAAAATTGTTTCTATAAATAGCCACTGTATCCCCCCTCATTCTACACCTATCCATTCCTCAATCTCTCTTTCAAATTCTGTTGTGCAAATTTAAATTTGTTATGAGATAATTTGGCAAAATTGAAAAAAATTGTGCCAAATTTTGGAAAATTCAAATTCCAGTAGCAAGTCAGCAAAAGAGGTAAAAATATTACTATTCACATATTTTATTGTTATTATTTGTTATGTTAAGATGAAAATAATAATAGTGTTAGTTTTGATTTTTGCCATTTTCATTATGGAAAATTACGATAACTTTGCTATTAGTAATTACAGACTTTCACCGGAAGACGTTGCATCCATGAAGGTTGCGTCTGCCTTAAACCAACCGCTGTTGTTACCGGAAGGGCAAGGCGGAGTTCCATCACCAGTCTCCACGGCAGCATCTTCGTCAGCGACCACTGGAGCAAAGAGGTCGAGGCCGTCTACATAAGGAGTCTGGGAGAATTTCGATAAGACAACCACGTGAGACGCACAGGGAAATGAAGCACCATATGTTATTTGCAAAATTTATCGCAATGAATTGTATGCAAAGTCTTTAGGTGGAACTGGGCACTTCTTTAGACATGTTACAAGATGTAAGGCCAAGCAAGGATTGGTGATGAGGCAGAGGCAGCTGCAGTAGAACCCCGACGGTATGATACATAGCTAGGACTACAATCCTGATGTAGACCGTCAATCTCTTTGTCGTTTAATCGCTTCTAAGGATTTATCGTTACGCTTTGGAGAGTCTACTGCTTTCTAAATTTACATTAGGACTGCGCATAATCCTAGATGTTATATCGTTTCTAGTGGGACTAAAATTAGTGATCTAGTAAAATACCACAATAAAAGTTGTGATAAATTAAAGGAATTATTTAGTACAAACACATTTTCGGTCGCCCTAACCTCGGACATATGGAGTGGTTAGGCTAGGGAGGATTATCTTAGTGTAGTTGCTCATTATGTTAATGACAACTGGGTAATTGAGAAAAAAAATTATAGGTTTCAAATTAATTGATGTAGCACACACGGGAGAGAATATTGCAGACTATATTATCAAAGTCGTGGAAGAATTTGGTCTTACAAACAAAATATTCTCAAATAATTTAGATGATGCCACTTCGAACTCTAGGGCAATGGACATTTTCACTCTAGTGTTGAGTACAAACTGTAACACCCTGGCTATTCGGAAGCCAAAATGCTACCTAAAGAACTAACATACAACCAAATTTGCGGAAGAATTTAAACTGAAACTCTTCTAAGTACATATAGGAACCAACTTTAATAGTAGCATGGCAGGAATAAAGACTGAATTCGTCAAACATAATCAACAAATAATTGAAGTGAACCACTAGCATCATTTACCAAGAAAATCTAATAGGAAGAGAAATATCATGCAACAGTAAATTTATTTATTACAGTTCCTCGGTTAACAAATAAAGGACAAATTGACATTACTAATGAGAGTAAATTATAGTGAACTGTGTGAAACATGCTGATCTACCCCCTCCCAACAGAGTCTTCATCAACGATCATCTAAATAAATACAGAAAACAAGAATGAGTCAAAACTCAGCAAGTACAGTAAACAATTGAATATACAAGGTCATGAACAAGTCTATCTCAATACGAAATCTGAACTTATCTCTGAACACTTATGAGTATGAATGGAATGAATGGATGCATTGAAAGGAAAAGACTGCAAACATGCTCATACCGGTATAGCGAGTGACACACCCGTCGGTGCTCACTTAAGCCCGTACTTAACAAAGTCCGGGGATCCAATCACCGTATGAAGAATGTTTTATACGGGTGTTCGAAATTACTCACATTGGAATGGTGGGTCTTACGTGCCCATACTGGAATTGATGGGTCTTAACAATTCTACTCCCGTGGACGGAACACGAACAATGCAAGAATGGAATGAACATATGCAATGAGTGTCACCTCTTTCATTCACATGGATTATCAACTAAGAACTAATAAATATCATGAAGTTTGAATCATGGATCATAGAAATAACATTGCATCAACAACATTCAACAGAAATCATCATGTCTTAACACATTGTACTTGCCTTCCGCGCTGTAACGTGCTAGGAGGCAATGAAGGTGTTCCTCCACTCACCGCCTCACCGCCTACACAAATATGTATTCCGAATAAGGATACAAGGTACGACATAGCTACAGGAGTCCTGCCATAACCCTCTAACTATCCAACACAATCAACAGGTTCAAACTGACAATTAAACTATTCAGCCACCTCACAACCCTACTGGGCAGCAGTACGAGAAAAATCATAATTAAAAATCTGTAACTCGGAATAATGTGAAACCAGTGCCCAACGAAACTTAACGAACCATACTACGAAACTCTAGTTGACAAGATTACTAAATCTGCTAAAACATTGGGCTAACCAGTAGATGAAAATGTCTGACAGACATCTGTCCAGACAACAGATCAGTAGCAAAAAACAAGGCATAACTTTTACTCTACAGAACCAATGGAGGTGTTCTTTATCAATCTGGAAATACTATTAAAAGTTCTACAATAACCTAGTTGGGTGGAGATCCTAAATCTTCCATTAACTAGGTAAAATGTAAAGAATAAACAGGCAGAACAACATGCAAAGATTAAATCATAACTCTTGAACCGTAAGTCAAAATCTCGTGATCTCAGTGGATGTGGAAAGCTAAGAACAGTGGCTACAAAACTCTAGAAGATGAAACATCAGATTCGGCCTCTAAGGACCCTAAATCGGCCACGCAACCTACTGGACAGAATAGATCTAATAATGACAGATTTCGATTCAACCCAATTTAATCGATTTCGAGTCTACCAGTTTGACAAACGACCAAGAACGACGATTGTTACCCTTGATGATCCCAGGGAAGCGATGAACAAGATCTTGATGATGACGATTCCCCTTCTCCTTTCTTCCTCCTTCTTGGGCGGCCACCGTATGCGACAACCGGCAGGAGCGCTCGACGTCGAGGGAGGAGGAGCACCACCACCAGGGAGGGGCGGCAGCAGGAGAGATGCCAATCTGGGGGGAGAGCCGGCGGCTTGGAGGTGGGGGGAAGGAGGAGTGGCGGCTAGGGTTAGGGGGGAGCCCCCCTTTTTTGGCCGGCCACCCCCTTCCCTCTTGGGCCTTCTGGGTCGCGGTCCGCGGCCCAGGTTGGCGAAGAAAGGCAGCAAACCCCCCGTCGAACTGGAAATTCCGATTTGGTCAATGACTCTTCACCCCTCCAGTTTCTTTCTATTTACCGAATTCTTTTCCGGAGTATTACACTCTACCCCCCTCAACAGCATTCGACCTCGAATCTAATCACAAATCTATTCGAAAGAAACCTGCGTCTGAAAATATCAGTGGTAAACACGTACCAGAAACGAACAGGTCTGGATACCGCCCCTGCGTACGGGACTCTAGCTCCCAAGTGGCCTCTCTCTCGGACTAGAGAAACCACATCACAAAGACGTAAAACGACATCTGACCTAACACTCAATTCCTGAACTTTCTAGGTTCACTCATCAGAAGAGGATCGAAGGTAAGACCTTACTCGATGGTCAACGTCTTTAACTAAATCTCAAACTTTGAATGGCCCAGCTGCTCACTCAGTACCAGAACACACCAGACTTTGCAAGCTTCGCGTATGTACCCGAGGCGGTCAAAGCGACATGCCAACTCCCTAATTTCTACAACTGCCGAAAACGAACGAGTGTACCTGGGCCACCTTCCCTTTTGGTACGAAAACACCCAACATGCTCAAAATCGAACTCTTTATCTAACAAGGGATGCCTTCTTTAAACAAGAATGCACAACAGAACTGGTTTGTAAACCACTGGCCCGCAAAGAGAACCCAACTGAAAATAGAGAGTCCTCATCGCATCCACGCAATATTAACTCTCCACCCAAAAGGGTTAAATTCCAAATTTGACAATTTATCATGAAAACAAATCCATTTTTTGAAATAGGTAGTTTACGAATAAACACCACGACAGTCAAAGGAGAAATCACTCAAATGCACAAACAAAATACTTCTTTTGATTTGTCTGAATTGGAAAGAATCAATCATGCCAACACAGCGCCAACTCAAAATGCGGAAGACACCTGTCAACAACACAAAACTCAGACGAGAATAAAAAAACGCTTCACTATCCGAAGAAACATCCTTTTTCTCAGTTTCTCTTTTAGCAATAAAACTTCCCTCGAACCTTGGAATTCGAATTCATCGCATACCACACGAGCTTACACCTCTTAATTAAACACCCTCAAATTACGCTCAAACTGAAATACATCATCCAGACCATTGTGGAGAGGCTTCATTGAATCCACCGAATTCTCTAGGCAACTCATTCTACTAACAAAATCAATTTGTTAGAAGGTACTCAAAGCACCACAAAAATAGGTCCCACACAATCACACTACCTCCAATTTCCAAGAACACTAACTCAAAATACTTAGCACACACGTTCATGAGCTACATCAGAAGGGTTCTATCAATGATCATTCCACTATTCAGGAAACTCCATTATTCCACTTTCTCTATACACAAACATTGTGTGACCAAAGGTCTAGCATAAAAATGCAAATCCCAGAGTTAACCTCCAAGACCTCTACAACAATTTTCTCTTATAACAGATAGTGAATTCATCGGATTAAGTCTCTAACGTTCCCAAAGCACCACAAAAATAGGTCCCACACAATCACACTACCTCCAATTTCCAAGAACACTAACTCAAAATACTTAGCACACACGTTCATGAGCTACATCAGAAGGGTTCTATCAATGATCATTCCACTATTCAGGAAACTCCATTATTCCACTTTCTCTATACACAAACATTGTGTGACCAAAGGTCTAGCATAAAAATGCAAATCCCAGAGTTAACCTCCAAGACCTCTACAACAATTTTCTCTTATAACAGATAGTGAATTCATCGGATTAAGTCTCTAACGTTCCCACCATTCTAACATACTCACTCATTGACATCATCAGAAATCACCCACACAATCTCGCAATACTATCCAATTGCGTTACTCAATAAAATTAATCAAGGTTTCCATACCTTCGATAATCCCCGACCTTTCAACATGAACTGAAGTTCTGCAATTTCACTATACCATAGGTTCTACTCAGTCGTAACACTATTCAGATTTACTTCAAAGCGAAACATTCCATCTAAATTTCCTCCAAGAGGTACAGATCAAAACCAATTCATCTTCTACTACTCCTCTAATAGCTTGGTAGAAAAATCTCACCACTACCATTACTTAACCACCACCAACCAGTTGCCAATTTACGCTTTGTAAAACTTTACAACATTAAATTATTGATTCTTTCTCAAAAGGAAGAGGCGAACAAGTACAAGTTTCGTCACATAGGAGAATGCTGCTCCTCACGGCGAGCACGAAACCAAAATAAATAATCTAGTAACGAGGATGTTGGAGAAACAACAGTTGAGCTCACAGCTGAAGGCACACATCCCTCTAAAAGGAATTAACAAGTAACAACCAATAAGAAAACGACATTACGATCGAAACTCGACATGTCTTGAGCGGAAAGAGCAGAAAGTTTAGGCATGATTCAAATAACCATAAGTTACAAAACTTGACTCAAATTCTCAAATACTTCTACTGCACTCTTTTCTGTAACACCGCAATTAGTCCTTGAACTAACAACACTTTGCCATAATGAACAAAGTAAGTTCTTTAGTCCAACTCACATAACTACTTAAGAACCAATAAAATTCTTCAACACGCCAAATCTACTCGGAACAGTTCCTCTAGTCATGAATCATGAGATCCCAATGATCTCAGCCACAAAAATCGAAACAGTTTCATTTACAGGATTTCATGGAAAGCAAACGGATTAATTTACTCTTGAAGAAATCAACAAAATTTTCTTTGATTGCAACCTCACTTTGCAACTCGAACCAAAGAGTCTTCAAGACTAACTCACACAAAAACTCTGGAGAAGCAATAGGATATTCCCAAACACCATTTTATTTAAAATAATTTTAGCTACCAGAATATTCATGAGCTCCAAAAGATCACGAAAACTAAACTTGAAGTATTCTCATTTAAGCGATATCACCACAGGCGATCAATTTACTATAAGTATTAACATCAATCTCACAACAACAATCTGAAAACACCTCGAGAGACCCAGGCGAAAAGAATGGGTTGAATCTTGCTCAAAAGAAGAGGCACATGAAAATGACTTTCGCCAACTATAAAATTATTTACCACTCGCAATGAACACATGACCAAGGGGAAAACCCCAATTAGGCCATGAACTCAGAAAACATATGTGAAGTCCAAAGTTGAGGCCAGATGATTCGCTCTAAAAGAAGATCAAACTCCAAATGAGAAGAAGGTATTGACTTTGAAAGTTAGAAATCTCAATGTGGCAAAAGCACAAGATTTCAACAATCTTAGTATGTCAAGAAAACGGGTAAGTCTAGCTCTTACGTAAGATTATCAAGTGGATGTCTATAAGATAGTTTCATGTTAATATTCACTCTTCTTAGAGCCCTATTGATTCTAATCAGGAATAAATATATTCTAAATCACAGCTCGCCATGCAATCATTGCAAGACAACAAAAAATTAACCAGCTACGCTACTGAGGACATCGGTCAAGATTAATTATGCATCACGTTAATAATCCAACTTGAACTCATTGGTTATCGATTAGCTTATTTACTTACAACCCCTCACATAACACCACAAAACTTTCCAAAGGATTTCGACACTTTTCTTTTTCAAAAGGAGGTTCTAAACTCCAACACTCCAACTACTCCAAAAGAAATGAGCTGAGTCAAAAATTTCTTCGATGAACTTTGTGAAAGATAATTCCCGTTTTCCAAAACATCAAACGGATAACCATGCCACCTTTATCCACAAGAAAGTTAGGACTAACATAAAGAGAACGATCTTACAATTAATAATGTTTACAAGTAGCAAAGAGAGCTCAGAAGTTAGAAATACAAGAATTGTTTTGAAAAATAAATAGGGACCAATAGAACCCGTAGCCAACCATTTTGTTTGATTACAATATCCGGCTTAACCACATCAAGGCACCACAAAAGGGTTTTAATACTTTTCTTCAGAAATAAGATGCATTAAACTTCAACATACGGAATGATCCAAAAGAAATTCATGGAGCCAAAGCTTTCTCATGTTAACGAACTTGCAACGGAAAACTCCCATTATCCAAACTATCAAACAAGTAAATAAGTCGTTCTTTTCCAATGAGAAAGAAGGAACAACCAGGGAAATATCAATATTGCCAATTGACGAAGATCACCGGTGGTAAAAGCAACTCAACAGTCGAAAAATAATAATTGTTCCAGAGAACCATTACAGACCCATTGAAACTCATCAACTACCAGGAACCATGAACCCAAGAGAAATTCATCAACCACCACCGGACAAAAATTTATCAAATTCAGAAATCAAGGAAGAGAGCACATTTCTAAAGCAACTCACACTCAAAACCTATAACGATGGTACTCGGGGTAATTACTCCCCTAACCGCATAGCACGAACGATGGTGTAACTGGTGAATCCCAGAGTAACAACCACAACCTCAACTTCTTTAGCATCCGATATTAACACGCATAACCAATGTAATCAATTATGAATATATAGGATCATATCATGATAATCATAGAATAAATTCATAGATATAGGATATCACATCATATTACAGATTAACAACAAGAAAGATAGTACAAAAGCAATTCGATATAGTACATCATAATGAACCACATCACTAGAAATACGGATGCAATAGATTTTTCAAACCCCACCTACTGTGCACAGTGTCATTTTAATACTTTTCTACTAACCACGGACCTAAAGCCCACTCTGATACCAACTGTAACACCCTGGCGATTCGAAAGCCAAAATGCTACCTAAAGAACTAACATACAACCAAATTTGCGGAAGAATTTAAACTGAAACTCTTCTAAGCACATATAGGAACCAACTTTAATAGTAGCATGGCAGGAATAAAGACCGAATTCGTCAAACATAATCAAGAAATAATTGAAGTGAACCACTAGTATCATTTACCAAGAAAATCTAACAGGAAGAGAAATATCATGCAATAGTAAATTTATTTATTATAGTTCCTCGGTGAAGAAATGAAAGATAAATTGACATTACTAATGAGAGTAAATTATAGTGAACTGTGTGAAACGTGCTGGTCTACCCCCTCCCAACAGAGTCATCATCAACGATCACCTAAATAAATACAGAAAATAAGAATGAGTCAAAACTCAGCAAGTACAGTAAATAATTGAACATACAAGGTTATGAACAAGTCTATCTCAATACGAAATCTGAACTTATCTCTGAACACTTATGAGTATGAATGGAATGAATGGATGCATTGAAAGGAAAGGACTGCACACATGCTCATACCGGTATAGCGAGTGACACACCCGTCGGTGCTCACTTAAGCCCGTAACTTAACAAAGTCCGGGGATCCAATCACCGTATGAAGAATGTTTCATACGGGTGTTCGAAATTACCCACATTGGAATGGTGGGTCTTACGTGCGCATACGGGCGTTGTGACGTGCTAGGAGGTAACGAAGGTGCTCCTCTACTCACCGCCTACACAAATATGTATTCCGAATAAGGATACAATGTATGATATAGCTACAGGTGTCCTACCATAACCCTCTAACTATCCATCACAATCAACGGGTTCAAACTGACAATTAAACTATTCAGCCATCTAACAATCCTACTGGGCAGCAGTACGAGAAAAATCATAATTAAAAATATGTAACTTAGAATGATGTGAAACCTATTCCCAATGAAACTTAACGAACCAGACTATGAAACTCTTGTTGACAAGATTCACTAAATCTGCAAAAACATTGGGCTAACCAGCAGATGAAAATGTCCGACAGATATCTGTCCAGACAACAGATTAGTGGCAAAGAACAAGGCATAACTTTTACTCTATAGATCCAATGGTGATGGTCTTTATCAATCTGGAAATATTATTAAAATTTTTACAATAACCTAGTTAGGTGGTGATCCTAAATCTTCCATTAACTAGGTCAAATTTAAAGAATAAACAGACAGTTCATTCTCGTCAGACAGACAGAACAGTGAAAAAAATTAAATCATAACTCTTGAACCGTAAGTCAGAATCTCGTGATCTCAGTGGCTATGAAAAACTAAGAGTAGTGGCTACAAAACTCTAGGAGATGAAAACATCAGATTTGATCTCGAAGGACCTAAAGCTGGCAATGCAAACTACTGGACATAATAGATCTAATAATGACAGATTTCGATTCAACCCAATTTAATCGATTTCGAGTCTACCAGTTTGACAAACGACCAAGAACGACGATTGTTACCCTTGATGATCCCAGGGAAGCGATGAACAAGATCTTGGTGATGACGATTCCCCTTCTCCTCTTTTCCTCCTTCTTGGCCGGCCACCGTACGCGACAACTGCCGCCGAAAATAGCCGCGGGAGGGATCGGCAGGAGCGCTCAACGTCGGGGGAGGAGGAGCACCACCACCAGGGAGGGGCGGCAGCAGGAGAGGCGCCAATCTGGGGGGAGAGCCGACGGCTTGTAGGTGGGGGGAAGGAGGAGTGGCGGCTAGGGTTGGGGGAGGCCCCCCTTTTTGGCCGGCCACCACCTTCCCTCTTGGGCCTTCTGGGTCGCGGCCCGCGGCCCAGGTTGGTGTAAGGTCGAGGTGGCCGACTAGAGGGGGGGTGAATAGACGGTTTTCAAAAATCTCTATCGGGCTAAATCAATTAATAATGCAGAAGCTAATAACAATTGGTTTTGCACAATTAAAGCCTAAATCCACTAGGCTCAACTAAGTGCACCAACAATATAAACACAATACAATATGAGCAATCATACAAGATATATAAGCAATTAAAGCAAGAATGTAAATTGCTCAAAGTAAAGCACAAGTGAAAACAAGATGACACGATTATGTTTTACCGTGGTGTTCAGAGACTTGCCGGTCTCCCCTAGTCCACGTTGAGGTTAGCCCAAACAAATTGGACCGGCTCCACTAATTAAGCCAATACCTCCGAGGTAAGTCCAAACACTTGGACCGGTTCCTAACCGAACCAACACCTCACTCAACTATGGTTGCTCTTCCTCCACTCCGGAGATGGTGAGCACCAAACCACTCGCAAATCGCCGGGTCTTCTCACAAGCTTCTTGAGAAGATCACCGCGCACGACGCCTCCACGCCGTCTAGGTGTCGGCAAACACCAAGAGTAACAAATCTCAACTCTCACTTGAACTAATCAAGTGTCTAAGCTCAAGTGGATACACAATCCACTACCTAAGGCAACACATGCACTTTGGGTTTACTCTCCAAGCTCACCAAGTGCAACACATGCACATAAGAGAGGAGAGGCTTGCTCTTAGCTCAAGAAACTCAATAATGACTCTAGCACACAGCCAGCAACATCAGCAACCTCTCCCAACCGGCCAAGGTGGCTATATATAGCCCACACACAAAAACTAGCCGTTGGGAGACAAACCCCTGAAAAATTATGGAAATCGGAAGTTCCCCCATGTATAGGCCGGAACTACCGCACCTTAGAGAAAAGCACAGCAACGGCTATTTCAGACGAGAAACTAGCCGTTTGAATTTTAGTGCGGAACTACCGCAAAGTTTGAATTTTAGTGCGGAACTACCGCCAACCAAGTTGCGGAAGTTCGGATCTTCGGAAGTTCCGCACAATACATAGCGGAACTACCGCACATCCAAATTTTGGCTAAGTCCCAAAATGGTGCTTCTCTGGAAAAAACGCTCCGCCGTATTTCCGGAGCTTCCGATAATCGGAACTTCCGCACTTACAATGCCGGAACTTCCGATTATCCTGACAGACACAGCAATGGCTTTTTCAACAACTTCAATTGCAAAACACATTTACCAATTGATAAACCATGCTGACAAGTATCAATAGCAAGATTCCTAGCAAGTTGCAAAACACATTTGCCAACTTTTAGAATCATACCACAAGGAAAAGGATACATGGACTTACACTATTTACAAAACACATTTGCAAACTTAAGTCACATGCTACAAGAATTCAAACATGAGCATCAACTATTTACAAAACACATTCGCAAATAACAGCGTCATGCTACAAGGCTAAGGTGCATGGACTTCAACCATTTTGCAAAACACATTTGCAAAATATAGTCCTATGCTACAAAGATTAAATGCATGAGCCTCGGCTATTTGCAAACACATTCGCAAATAATAGCATCATGCTACAAGGCCAAGGTGCATGGACTTCAACCATTTTGCAAAATACATTTGCAAAATATAGTCCTATGCTACAAAGATTAAATGCATGAGCCTCGGCTATTTGCAAAACACATTCGCAAATAATAGCTCCATGCATAGATGAGCTAGAGCAAACACAATGAGCTATCAACACATGACTAACTCATGCTACTAGTCAAGACCCCTCTTAATAGTACGGCAATCCTATACTAGCAATCCAGTCTATCAACCAAACACCGAGACCGGTAAAAGACTAGGAACACATCCTTAGCCCTAGCTAGTCATACCTTTGCCTTGTATTTTCTTGAAGCTTGATGACGCACATCAACACTTCAAGTCCGAGTCCTTGACTTTGACAATCATCAACATATGATGATCTCTTAACTTCGGGATCTTGCCTTGAACATCGTCAACACATGATGATTTCTTCATCCCGAGTCTTCACATGCATCAACGCATGATGCATTCCTTCACTTGACCTCCATCAACACATGATGGGTCTTCTCTTGACTTGATGTGCATCAACACATGATGCATACTTCACTTGACTTCCATCAACACATGATGGGTCTTCTCTTGACTTGATGTGCATCAACACATGATGCATCCTTTACTTGACTTCCATCAACACATGATGGGTCTTCTCTTGTCTTGACGATGAACTCATGATCATCTCTTCTTGATAAGCATCAACTCATGATGTATCCTTTACACCAAGCTCTTGACTTGATGATCAACTCATGATCATCCCAAGTCTTCATCATCCTGGAACATAACCTATTCATCCAACTCATGGAAAATATTAGTTCCACAATATGATTATCATTAATTACCACACCATACCATTAACTCATAATGGTGGGACAAGATACCTCAATCTTTCCCTCTTTGGTAAATGATGATAACCACTTAATTACTCATAAATTGAATGATGATAAATGAGAGAACAAATTGAGTATATATCAACTACACAAGTTATATATATACTCTAACTTGAGTATACAAGAACTACACAAGTTCTATATACTCATAATCACGAGTATACAAGAACTACGCAAGTTTTGTATACTCAAACGGATTTGTTTCAAAGTAAAGATCCCAAATGTATGTGGAGAATGGAATATGAATCAATACTAATGAAACCACAAAATATAGAATAAAACTCTCCCTAGATGTGTGCATACACAAATGTGTAATAAGATCATATGCATATATTCAAGTTTAACTTATGGTTGAGTTCAATCCTATATTTTGGATCCGAGGAATGCAACAATATATAAGATTAAGATGTCGATTGCATACCTCATTGAATTTCACCTTTATGTCCAAATGAGACTACACAAAGATAATACTTGACAAGAGAGTTAGTCTCATATTTGGATTTGTCATTAATCACCAAAATACTCCATTAACTCATAATGGCGGGTCTAGATCTTTCAGTTGGCGAAGAGAGGCAGAAAACCCCCGTCGAACTAGAAATTCCGATTTGGTCAATGACTCTTCACCCCTCCAGTTTCTTTCTATTTACCGAATTCTTTTCCGGAGTATTGCACAAACCGAATTCTTTTCCGGAGTATTACACAAACATTGATTCCTTATTGCTACATCAATGATGCGCTTGTCATATTATTAATATTATAGTCAAATGCGATTTGAAGAGGTTGACTTCACATATTAAAGCTTTCCGTGATGTGATATTTTACTTGAATAATTCTAATGTAAGAATAGTAGCATATAAGAATTTCTACAGGACGATGAACGTACGTCCATGAAAGTCTGGTTTTGACATGTTGGTAAGATGGAACTCTACCTACTTAATCCTTAAGAGTCTTTTACCATATAAAACCATTTTTTCTATTTTTACTCAAATGCACTATCAGAGCACTAATGGTAGTGTACTATTGACTGAGTAACATTGGTTCGTTGCTGAGAAGATAGTGTAGTTTTTAGAAATTTTTTATGAGACCATTGTTTCTTTGTCCACTATCTAATATCCAACGTCTCCTATAGCTAAAACCGACGGATTTGCTAATGTTCTTGATCTTCTATAACACCTTGGCTATTCGGAAGCCAAAATATTACCTAAAGAACTAACATACAACCACATTGCGGAAGAATTTAAACAATATCTCAATCCAATAGCATATAAAGATTATCATCTATTGGCACGATTGCAAGAATATAATCTGAATCCATCCACATAGCACAAATTCCAAATATCCAAGTCTACTGAATCAATTAAGATAATTCAAGTACTAGAGACTAATCAGAAATTACAAACAGTTATTTAATCAACTAAAACATAGAGACTGATATCATCCACCATCATACCCTATTTATTACAGTTCGGCTTTAACAAATGAAAGGCAAGGACAAGTTCAATTCAATGAAAACTGAATATTGTGAAGTGAAAGAAAGAATGTGAAGTGAATGATGTGATCCACGTGACTAAGCAATCCCATGCATGCCATCTTCAATGGTTACCTAAAACAAATAAACACGGCAAGAATGAGTCCACGACTCAGCAAGTACAACAGAATAAAGCGAACCATACTGAATATGAACATATCAATCACGGAATAGAATGAGAATGTAGAACATATGAATAAGAACATAATATCACAAAATAGAAATCGAAAGTAGAATAGATGAAATCATATGAATGAATGAAATGCATGAACTCCGCTTCTGCTTATACCGGTATAGCTAGTGACACACCCGTCGGTGTTCACCTAGGCCCGCATTTAACAAAATGCGGGAATCTAAGGCCCGTATGAAGAATATTTCATACGGGGATCTAAATCTGCCCACATTGGAATGGTGGGTCTTACATGCCCATACTGGAATTGATGGATCTTTACATTCCACTCCCGTGGACGAAACATGAACAATGAATGAATGTTATGAATTATGAATAATGAAAGACATCATCTCATTAAACATGGATTAACGAACGTGCAAAGAACATGAAGCATTGAATCTAGTCCTGGATCATAGAAATAACAGTATGAACAACAAGCACTCAGCATTCACCAACAATAAGAATCACAAGGTACTTACCCATATTGAAATTATGGGACTTCACTACCCACTCCCGTGGGCGAACAGGAACGAATGAATATAATGAACGTATTCTTATTATTGAAGATTCATGGTATATGAACTATGAAAGGAAACAATGAATACCGAAATTACCCATTTCACATTCATCAATCAAGTGGAACAAACAACAAACAAGACAAATCAATTATACTTGCCTTTCGAACTGCGGCGCTTTAGGAGGCAAGGACGAAGCCACTAATCTCGAATTCCCTTCTCCTACACAAATTAATTACTTAAATAAGTAACAACGTGAAAAGGACGCTACTCGAAACGCTTAGTTGCAGCATCCTAAACCCAAGGTTCACATAGTCGATCTAGCCAATTAAACCGACAGTCTAGCAGAACGGTAAACTGAACAGCGGTACTAAAAGCAACACAACTCTTGTTCTGAGACTCGAAACGGAGCGTTCTCAGATCCTGTGGAAATATAACGATATCCCCCACAAAATTCTAGTTGGAAGAATCTTCAAATTCAGCCAAAAACCTAGGCTAACAATCCAATGAAAGTCAAACATCCAATCTGTCTAACAGAACCACATAGCAGTAGAGAAATAATCATATATTTTGTTCTAAAAATCCAAATTGAGTGTCCTTTATCACTACAGAAAGGTTATCAACAATTCTGCAACAACCAAATTGGGTGGAAACCCTGATTCTGCCTTTAACTTAGTCGTAACTTAATAGATAAGTTGACAGTTAATTCACGTTAGGTTTTCAGGACAGCATGAAAGAATTCATCATATATCCCAAACCGTAACTCAAAATTGAGTATTCTCGGAGGCTACAGAAAGCTAAGAACGAAACCCACATTACTCTAGGAGATGGGATCCCCTAATTCGGGTCCTAAATACATGAAAATAGTCGCACAAAGTACTGGATAGAAACTATTCTACTCGTAGTAGGAATACGATCCACTAAACAAGCCAAAATTTGCATCTACCATAATCCAAATGATGAATAACATCGATTGTTACCCTTGTAGAACCACCAGAGATCGCTGATCAAGACTCGCAAAGAGGATCTCCTTTTCTCCTCCTTTCTCTCCTTTCTTCTTCCTCCCGATGGCCGGTAGCAAGGAGCAGCAAAGGGGCGACATGGAGGGCGTGGCAGCACGGGGCGTGCTACAGTAGCCGCGTGCTATAGTACAAGATGCCTAGGGTATGGTTGCCCCCTTCTTAAACCAACTTCCCACTTGGGCCAAACAACGTGGGCCGAAAGCCCAAGATTTTTTCTCCTAAAAAATCTGATTTCTCTTTTTAATTCCTGTTAAATACCTTTCTCATTTCAATTAATTCTCAAATGTTAAACATGATATTACATAATCGTTGTTGGATACTTTCTTGGTTAGGAAAAATCCCTCTCTAAACTATATTGCACTCGAAAATTGAATAAATTTCCCTCTCTCGAATAATACATTCTCTCAAATTGATAATCGGGGTATTACATCTTCTTAGTGATGCTACGGGGCTAGACTATTCTAACTATTTCCCATATGTTCATTTTCGATTACATGAGGTTTTCTACAGGTATTAAAATAATTTTCAAGGAGTCCGCTTGCAATGACCTTCACTAGCACCTAGCTCAAGTAACAAGATAAATCTGTGGGGGCAAGATCTAGGGTGCAAGATCTTCCTGTAAGTCCAGATCTTCTTCTTCTACAGTGGTACCTTCTCGCGCACTGTGGTCACCAAGGCTGCCCCCTGCTCATCCAGCTAAGCGTGAAGTGCCTCAACATCCGCCTCGCTGGCGGCGAGGGCCTGTCAGAGCTCAGTAAGCTCCTTGAGTGCCTCAACATACTCGTTGTCTTGTACTTATGTCAACCGCACCTGATGCCTCAGGTACGGGTCCTCGACAGTTGCAGTGCTGCAGATCTCACAATGAATCTCTCCCTCTTGGAGGGAGGGAAAGAAGCTGAAAGGGGTAGACATCACCAAGTCGTTATGAATATCGCACTATCGTACGATAGCTTGGTGGACGGCATCCTGGACTGCATAGGCAGAGTACTCCTCTGGTGCTCTGTGCGAAAAGTGTGGGGCTAGCACTTCCCCTGGCAAGCGTAGAGGAAGACTTCCACTGTCTAGGCATCCTGGTCTCCATCTCCCAACTTGTGCCCTCAGATGGGACGTTGCGATTACTAGTGTGTTGGAGCAAAGAGTCGAGCACCTCCGTAGCCACCCCACTTTGACGATCCTCCCTGTGGGAGTGGTTGTCCCAATGCTCGGCTCCGTAGGCTCCAACATCTGTAATTTTGAAAAGAGTAAGAGCTAGTGACCAGTAAAGACCACCGAGTTTTGACCACTCAGTTCGACCACTTAGTTCGACCACTGAGTTCGACCCCTGAGTTTTGGCCACTCAATCTCGACCGCTGAGTTTGACCACTGAGTTTCGACCATATTGGTCTACGCCTTCGACCACCATGGCTAAGACTTTAACCAACCTGGTCTAAGACCCCTGGTCGGAGACTTCGAACAACCGGGTCTAAGACTTCGACCACACTGGTCTAAGACCTTTCATGCTTTGGATTTGTAGGAATGAATGGGTCTCTACTAATATGTGCCCAATATATATATATATATATATATATATATATATATATATATATATATATATATATATGTGTGTGTGTGTGTGTGTGTGTGTGTGTGTGTGTGTGTGTTGAGGTAGCTACTTAATTACCTTCCACAATGTATCCCTAGGTTCTTAGTGACCATGCTAGCTAAGACTCTTACCCTGCTGTAACATCCTAATTTTCGAGAGTTTTTGAAAAAATTTCGAAAAAAAACCATTTGCTTTTGTTGCTAAAAGCTTAAATGTGACTTTCAGAAAATCAAAAGCAGTTCAATTTGAATTAATCAAACTTTAATTAAATAAAAATCATCTTATTTGATTTTCTGATTTTATCTGGTTGTAACAGCCCAAAATTTCAATTTCAGTTGAAAATAAAACCTTAATAATTTTTGTGGATTTTCTGAAAATTTTAAAAGCTTTTCCCTAAATTAATTTAAAGCTAAAATAATTTATGTGCAAAACCTATTGCCAACTAAAAGTTGGAATTTTTTTATTTAATTCCAGAATGGCTCATAGAATTTATGTGAATTTTCTCAAAAAGTTTGGACTTTATTTGCTATTTTCTAATGCTTATTTGAATTTCTGGAATTAAATTAATTGAAAAAGGTTTAAAAAATTCTTTGCAATAGTATCGGGTCAAGCTCAAAGACTGCATGCGCTCGGCCCATTTCTCTCACAAGACGATCGATGCGGGCCGTCCGATCAAATCGAACGATCGACATCAATCGCCCCGCCCTCTCTCTCTCCTCTCTCTCTCGTCGACGACGGTGGGCCTCGACCGTGCTTCTTCCCGCTCCTTCTTCTCCGCAGCGTCGCTCTCTCGCCGCCATTGATGCCGACGCGAGCTTCGTCTCCTCCGTGATTCCTCCGCCTTAACCCCGCATTCACGCTGCTAACTCCCCTCACTCCGCAGATTCACCCCAGACATTACCCCTTCTAACGCCGAACGCCTCGCCTCTCGCCTCCGCCATTACCGCCGCACCCAATCTCCCGCTCCCGCCTCCTCGCCCTATAAAGCACCCCTATTGCGCCTCTCCTCCCTCATTCTATTCCCCACCTCCTGTCCCCTCGATCGCCTCGATCGCTGCAGATTTGCAATTCACGGCGGCCAAGCTCGTTCTTCTCCGATTCGGTGCCACGAGCTTCCCGCCACCTCGATCGCACCTTCAGATCAAGATCCTCCGCGATCCTCTGGCGCACTCGGCCGCTCAAGACCCCGAGCTCCTTCGCGCCAACAACCGAACCACACGCCGCCTCTTTCCGTCGCCGACGACCTTCCGCCACTCTCCGCCGCCGCCTGTAGCGCCTAGAACCAGCGTCCTCCCTCTATCTTTTGCGACTCACCGGAGCTCGCCCGCGCCGCCGTCACGGTACCATTGGAACCCGAGCGCCTCCCCTCTCCGGCGCCGACGTGGACAGCCACCTCAGCGCCACACCAGCGCCACCTCACCCCTGTCGCGTGCGTGGCAGCCAAGTCGGCCAGCGTGGCTGCAGCAACAGAAGGCGCGCCAAAGACAATTGCCCTCTTCGACTGCATTGCGTGCACCGAGTCCACCGTGGACTTGCGCCGCCGTGGACTCGATCCATCTTGTTCGGGCCCACGTCGGTCTCTGTGAATAAAGGTTACGACGCATGCTTGCAATAATTGGAATTTTCTTTAGAAATTTAATTCGGGAAAATCGGAAATTCTGATTTTAGGATTTAATTTAGGTTTTAAACTTCCAGGAGCTCGTATTTCTTCATACAAACTCCGATTTAGGTGATTCAAATTTCTAAATTTGTATAAAATTAAGATCTAGCTAACTAAACCAAAATTATTTAATTTGGAGTTAATTTATATTTTCATTTGAATTTATTTGAGTTCTTTTGAATTCGCATTTGAAATTGGATTATTCTCACAGATAGATTTTGGACGATTCGAGAGCTTGACCCTATTGAGGAAGTAGAATACTGTGAATTTGAACAAGGCAAGTTACACCATTGACCATTTTGCCCCAATATTTCAAATTACTTAATTTCTGCTTTTAATTATTATTGCATGCATAATTGTATTTAATTATTTTAAATTCCTGTTTTAAATACTTAATTATTCCAATTCCTTTGTATGCCATATTTGAATGTTGTTTTACCAATTCCTTGTCACCTTAGTCAAATGAATTTAAAAATAAATATATGCTTAGCAAATGCTTAGACCAGGAAATATTTGATTTTGGGAGAATTTAGCCAATACTTCAAAATTTGATAAAAAGCCTGTGACATTGTTTGGTCATGGTAGACTTTTGCAAATGTCTTTGAAAGTTATAAAAATAAAAGAAAATGGTTTGTACTTGGGCAAAAATGGACCGTTGGTGGGTGCAGGTTTATGCACGGGCTCGTCTGGTTAGGACTGAGACCCAGGGTTTTTATTGAAAGTTGCTCAAGTAGTTTAAGGACCGGTCTTTGAGCCGCATCTTGCAAAAGCTCTACCGTACTACCACATGTTCTGTATGGGCGTAACCAGCTTAATAATTTGTCTTACCTCATTATCGCTTATGCCATTTTTGTTGTGTGGGTGTTTGTTAGACTTTATTCCCACTTGGCGCAAGAGGGGCTTCCGCAGTGGTTAGCCTAATGGAAGTGAAACCTTAGCGGGCATATTGGTAGTGAGGTAGTGCATTGAAACGCCTTTGTGATAATTGCCTAGTCACACGCCTAAGGAAGCGTGTATTGGCCGACATAACGGGCAAATTATCTCGTGTGGGTAAAGTTGTACCCCTCTGCAGAGTGTAAATCTATTCGAATAGCCGTGTCCACGGTTATGGACATGCTGAGCAAAGCCACTCTAAGTTAGATTTGTTTTTGGTTTTAAAAATAACTTTGGACATGATTTGAGGATGGTTAATCCTTGTGGTAAAATTGGGCGGGTAGCCTTGTGATAGGAGGGTATCCTTCACCATGTTTCACATGGAGGTTATCCACTATAAAATAATGAATTTTAAATTTGATTTTAGCTATGAAATAAAAATATGCCTTGAAACTTAGTATAACTATCTAAACCAAAAATGCTGATTTATGCAAATAAACCCTACAACCTTCCTTTGAATAATTTATGCATACATTCTAAATTCTATATTGGGTGTAATTTGCGAGCACAGTTGTAGTGCTCACTCTTGCTGAATATTATTATTCAGGAGAAGACTTCTATCCAGAAGGTGAGGAACAGGACGATTAGGCAACGACCTCCGCATTTATTGCCGTGGCGATCGTGTGGCATACCATTATATTTTGCTTCCGCTTAATGTTTTATTTGGCCTCTGGCCCAAGCTGTAATAAACTCTATGCTTATTAATAAACACGCTGGATATGTTTGTGATAACATTTTTGTGACTGTGTACACTAGAAATCCTGGACTAGTGTATGAACACAGAAAAATTCGGGATCCTTCGTTCCCGGGTTCGACAAAAGTGGTATCAGAGCCATATCGACTGTAGGTCGTGACCTAGAAGGAAATCAAACCCTTAAGGATTTATTTTTGAAAATTTAAAAAAATAACTTGGTCTTCTGGTGTCATTTCTCAACTTTTCTCTTGAAAAATATTTATTAACTCATCCCCTTCTCAAAAATTGTAGATGGTCAAGTTTCAATGCCATTTCCCATGGTGTTTTTGTTGGACATTGGGCCGCCGTTCTCTGGAAGATGATGCAGCACTTAGACTTTGAAGAAAGACCGACGTATCAAGGATACAAGTATAAAGTGGGAAATCAGGATCGGTGGAGAGTAGAGGTGATCCTCTACTCCAATCTATCACCAAACACAGACTTCCACATCTTTGATGCCCCAATGCGACGAGACACTTTCGCCGAAGGCATCCAGGATGCAGCCAGGGAAGCCACCCGCCGACTTCGCTACATCTACGATCACCGCCTCAACGGCACTGGGTTCCACTATTACCCGATGCACATCCCAACCCGGCATGACAGTGCCTTCCGCTCAACTAAAGATGAAGACTGTCCCGACCTCACACATTAGGTGGATCTGGCCAAAGCCATGGATTATGCCTACGGGAATACACTAGATGAGATGTCTCTCATACAAGTGAAATTACAAGACGCAGAAGAAAAGTTGAAGACTGCAGAAAAAGAACTGGCTTACTACAAGGAAGGCGAGGCTAGTTCTAGTGAGCCAGATTATACCCCAGTAACACCATAGATTTGACCTTAAATTTTCCTTTAGTTGCGAATTATGAGCTACAATACCTTTGTAGTAGCCATAATGGATTAATAAAATAAAAATAAATTATTTTGCCGAAATGTTCTTGCCTTGTGTTTGTTGAAATTGGGCTATTTTAGATCTATACCCTTAGAAATTCCTGTCTCTCTTGTCTAATCTGTGAAGAGTTCATCAGATGGTGACCACCCGCACCGGAAGTGTTAGTGCCAGAGGGCAAGGAAATGAGAATGCTGATTATCAAGAAAACCCAGTTCAACAGCCACCACCTCCTCCAATCAAGCTCTCGACGGCACTAATGATGGCCAATCAGACTCATCTGATTGAATTGTTAGCCCAGTCTCTCCACAGCAACCAGAATACTCCAGCGTCAGCAGCTTATCATGCTCCTCCTCCTCCCGCAAGAGTGACTTTGTCAGAGTTCATGAGGATGCGTCCGCCAACGTTCTCTAGTAGCATGGAACCCATGGACGCAGATGATTGGCTTAGGGCTATTGGTAAGAAGCTGGATATTGCTCAATGCACAGATCGTGAGAGAGTTTTGTTTGCCTCTCATCAGTTGATTGGTCCCGCATCAGAATGGTGGGATAACTTCAGCATGTCCCATGCTAATGCCCAAGAAATCACTTGGGATGAGTTCATGCAAGCTTTCCGCCGATCTCACATTCCATCTGGCATGATTACATTGAAGAAGAAGGAGTTTCGCTCTCTTCGCCAAGGAAACCGTTCAGTCGGTGAGTATCTGCACAAATTTAACCAACTTGCTCGCTATGCCCCCGAGGATGTAGCCAGAGACGAAGACAGGCAAGAGCGATTTACGGATCGGGTTGAACAGCGAACTCTGCTCGCTTGATTTTTCAGATTTCACCGACTTTCGTAGCTAGTAAATAAGGCTATACGCCAGAAGGCAAACATCAAGAAATGGAGAACCGTAGCGGAGGATGGCGGCTCGAAGTTTAACTCGGAGGGCGCCCAAGCCTCGTTTTTCTCGGCCCTCACCACCTCGGCGTGGGAGATTCGATCTACTACACCAAGAGTTCCGGCTCCAGGACGCGCCCAAATACTCCCGGATTCGTAGTAGTTCATCCGAGGTCGGCCCAGCAGGTTACTATTTCCACAAAGAGAATCACTTGCTTTCATCGCAACGAGTTGGGTCACTATGCCAATAAGTGTCCCAAGAAGCAGCAGACTGCCACCCACATCAAGCCAACACCCGGAGCTTGGTCTCTGGCGGTCCCTCAAGACCGGTGGTCGGTTCATGAAGGGCGTGTGAATCACGCCACCGCAGAGGAAGCTTTGTGCGGCAAAGACTGATGTTGTCCTCGGTACGTTTCTTGTCAACTCAGTACCAGCATCAGTTCTATTTGATTCCGGAGCTTCACATTCTTTTGTGTCAAATAAGTTTGTGGAAAAGTATGGGTTATCTACCTCCCCCTTAGTTAAGCCCATGTTAATCCATTCCCCGGGCTCAGAAATGAGGGCTAGGTTCTTTTGCCCAAATCTTACCTTTGAAATCTCGGAGTATCTTTCTCAAGAACTTAATAGTCTTATTCGCAAGGATTAGATGTAATTCTTGGAATGGACTGGCTTGCCAAAAATCAAGGCATAATAGATTGTGCTAATAGATCTATCAACCTCACCAATGAACAAGGGATTTCAGTAGAATTCCAACCCAAGACTCCTACGGGAAGAAGTTCTATCTTGACCAGTTTAAAGGAAGTAAAACTGGAAGATATACCCGTGGTACAAGAATATCCAGATGTTTTTCCGGAGGACTTACCTGGTATGCCACCGGACCGGGACATAATGTTCTTAATTGACTTAGTCCTGTGGATCGCACCAATATCGGCGACCTTACTGAATGCCAAAGAAACGACCTAGCGAGTTGAAGAAGCGGATCGAAGAACTTGAGTAAAGGTTACATTCAACCAAGTTCATCGCCTTGGGAGCTCCAAAGACTATTTGTCAAAAAGAAAGACAATAGTATGAGAATGTGTGTGGACTATAGATCACTCAACGAGGTAACAATAAAAACAAGTACCGTTACCTAGGATAGACGATCTGCTTGATCAACTTAAAGGAGCCGATGTTTTCTCCAAGATTGATTTAAGATCAGTTACCATCGATTAAAAATCAGACCGTAAGATATTCAAGACGACCTTCACCACCGGATATGGATCATGCGAGTTCACGGTGATGTCATTTGGACTAACAAATGCCCTCGCTTATTTCATGAATATGATGAACAAAGTGTTCATGGAATTCTGGATAAGTTTGTGGTGGTATTCATAGATGATATTCTCATCTACTCAAGAGATGTGGAAGAGCATGAAAAACATCTCAGAATTATTTTGGACAAGCTCCGAGAACACCAGCTTTATGCCAAATTTAGCAAAAGTGAATTTTGGCTAAGTCAAGTGGCTTTTCTTGGACACATTGTGTCAGCAGGAGGAGTTGCAGTAGACCCCTCAAAAGTTGAAGCTGTAATGGATTGGAAGCAACCCAAGTCCATCACGTATGAGAAGTTTTCTCGGATTAGCTGGGTATTACCGCAGATTCATTGAAAGTTTCTCCAAGATCGCCAAACCCATGACTCAACTTCTGAAGAAGGAAAAAAAATTTGAATGGACAAGTTGTAACATCCCAAAATTCAGAGCTTTAAAAATCTTTTAAATATTGGTAGCAAGAGAATTTACCATTTGGATTATTTGAATATTAAATTAAAAAGCTTAATATGGAGTTTAAGGACAAATTGATTTAATGTGCTTAATCCAAATATCAACAATTGTCAAAATTATTTTATTTAGATTCTATATGCTTGGTTATATTTTATAGAATTTTCTGGAATTTTTCCAAAGTCATTTGCTATTTTCTAATTGCTATTTGCATTTTCTGGATTTATTTAAAAGAAAAACCTATTTTAAATCCTTGAAAGATCGGGCGAAGCCAAGACTATTCCGGCCGCTCAATCCCGGTAGTTGGATCAACATCGCCTTGCCGCCGCTTCCGCGCCTTCGCCCGCCTTGCCCGTTGGATTGTCGCGCGTGGCCGCTCGCTGATCTCGCTCGTTCGCTCGCTCGCGCTTCGCTCTGCGCCGTTGGATCGCCATCGCACGCCGCTCGCCGCGCCTCGCTGCTGCCAGTGGGACCGCGACCGAAGTCGTCGTCTCCATGCGCTTTCTTCTTCCTCGCGCGCGCCGCCGCGCCATTCTTTGGAGCTCGAAGCGCGTCGACAAATGCGTATTCGTTGTCGATTCTTCGTGCCGACCCCACCAAATCATGTCTCGGTTATTCCTTATCCGCTCCAAACCAAATCAAACCTCGAATCGGTTTCAATCTCCAAAATCTTTGAATTCAAAACCTACTGCGTTTGGACCCGATTTGGGGTTTCAAATCTCGGCCTCTCGAGCCTATAAATACTCCCCTAGCACCGCCGACCTCCGCAACCCTAAGCCGCCACTCTCGCCGCCCGATCGCCTAGCGCGCCGCATTCCAAGTTTTAGGGTTTTCACGAGCTTCTTCTCCGGTGGATTGCGCCCGTCGTCGTCGCCCTTGCTCCACCGACCGCACCATTGTGATCGCAAGTCTCAGCTACCTCGGCGCACCTTTCGTCGCCGGAGCATCGCCGGAGCGCCCGTCCGACAAAACCGAGCTCTCTCCGCCGCTTCTTCCTCGCCGCCGCCATCTCCGTCAACCCTGTGCTCAAACCCGTGCCCATGTGTGCGCATTAGCCTCTCTACACGTTGGTACCACTCATCGCCGGCGAGTCGCGCCGTTCGCCGGTGACCATCGGTCCGAGCGCCACCATTGCCGTTGTCGCCAGCTCGGCCTTGCCGTCGGCCGATCTTTGGTGTGGCGGCCAGCGTGGCGCCGGTCGCCGCCAAGACACGCTGCGCGTCGTGGCCCATCCACCGCGCAGATCTCTCTCGGTTCGGTGCACTTGGCCCGCGTGAACCCCGAGACTGACATGTGGGTCCCACATGTCAGATTTATATTTAAATTTAATTCTTTTTCCGGAAATTCTCGGCTGACGCAAGCATTGCGCAATAATCCGAATTTCCTTTATAAAAATAATTCGGGAAATTCGAGAAAATCCAATTTAGGGTTTAATTGATTTTCCAATCTTCCAAAGCCCATATCTTTTGCATCCGAAGTCCAATTGAGCCCATTCAAATTTGTAAATTTATATAAAATTTAGATCTATTTAATGGTGAATTTTATTTAATTTTTGGAGTTTGTTTTGCCTCTGTTATTTATTTGTTTTGTTTCTTTTGTCTCGTTTGCGAGTAGACGTCGATACTTCGGGGAATTTTGCAGAAGAAGGAGCACCTCAAGACCAAGACCAATATCTAGATCTATTCCAAGGCAAGTTATACCTTTGATCATTTTGAACCCAGTTTTCAAAATACTTTGTTTCAATGTATTGCATTCTATTTCAAGTATTTATTTAAATGCTTTTGGGTGTAGTTATTAATCCAAATTGTTATGCCACCTTGTCTATTGTATGCCATGATCTTTTGTCACCCTAGGTTGATTCATTAATAGTTGGTATTATCGTAGCACCAACGTGGGTTGGTTAGATACGATTAGACTGCTTAGCCATGCCACGAGTCATCATTTCATGTGAGAGTTGCAATTATAAACTTGACTAAGTGATTATGGGCGTGTGATGAATCTGTGTGTCTTTGTGTGCTATTACTCGTTGATGGCATGTGTTGCACTTAATCAACAGGTGGGAAAAGATTTAGACCGAGGCAAGTGGTGGATTCGTGTGAATGGTGGAGTGTGTGCTTATTAAACTTTGTGATTTGGGTTAAAATTGGAAGTCTTGCCTTAGTCAATTAAGGACTTAACTTTGTGCGCCATTGAACTGGGCCTTACTGTACGACCACATGCCTAGTATGGGCTGGGCCTGACTTAGTAAGTTATGGAGTCTTGACATTGACAACTCGGGTTGTATTTAAGCTATGTGATGAAATTTGGAGGTGTGATATGTCACATCGCGGGACGGTTCATTTGCATCCCGTCCAATGGTGTGTGTCGTTCCAAGGGTCGTGTGTACAAATTGACGCGATAAAGCACACCAGAGTGTCATTGTTTGAGATGAAGTCTCGAAAGGTTTTGTTGTGATCAACTCGATCCGGTTGGTTTCATCGTGTGGGTAAAGTGTACAACCTCTGCAGAGTGTTTAAACCAATCTATTCGAATAGCGCGTCCTCGGTTATGGACATGCTCGGGAATTTCACACGAGGGTAGTTTTTCATAAAACAATTGGGAAGGGTCATTTGTGTGAGATAACTTGTTGGTGTGTGAAAGAACTTGATTAGGCGTGTGTCCTTTGTGAAATCAATTGTTAACTTATTATTGTCTATTTGTTTTGAATTACGCTTTCAATCTATTATTTGTATTCAATTGCAAATGTTGCATTTCGCAAAATAACCACGAAGCCATTTCTTTGGAATAAGCCATCATGTATAAATGCATTACGTGGTATGACTTGCGAGTGCGGTGTGTACTCACTCTTGCTAAACAAATCAATGAATGGAGGTAGTCGCTCACCGCTTTTGAAGAGGAATTCTCGAAGGTTGAGCGTTAGGGTCTTGATCGATCCATTACTGTGGTAAATTGATGGGAGCCACCGGAGTTTATTTCGTTTCATTGCAGGTTTATTTCTTTATTGTCGACCTTGCATGGCTTAATAAATGTAAACTTCGACCGTAAGGTCCCAATGATTATTTGTTATTTAAATGTACTCGTTTATTCTTATATTCGTTGTATGGATGTGATATTTCATCAATGTTGACCTTGTGTGCACTAAGCGTGATCTGGACTAGTGCGAGAATACGGAGGGTCAGATTTGCATATTTGGGTCCCGACAGGAGGTGGTATCGAGCCATCTTGATGTGAGGTCTTGACCCTAGTTAGATTGGCCGTTCTTAGTGAGTCCAAACTATTTTCTAAAGCAAAATTAACTTGCAAGATTAATTGAACTCCTTAACTCATCTCATGTCTCTCTTGACTCAACTATTGTGAAATTCTTTCTCTCCCATTGTTTTAAAGTTGTTTTCATATCCTTGTCCATCTTGACGGATGCCTCGTCTTGAGTTATGGAGAGCGCAGGGAGGACTTGCCGCCGAGCTTTGGAAGTTGCTACAAGTACTTGGAGGTTCGATCGTCCATTGTACCGTGGCGGTGCTTGGATTGTGAGCAGCCGAGATCGTGGAGTAATCGCCATTTGACCATCTCGCGAGCGAGAACACCAAAGCGAGTAAACCATTGAACATCTCAGCTCGAAGGAGTATTTGGATTGAAGCAATCCAGAGTCTTCACGCCTTGCCATCCCGAGGATCGCAACATCTACTCGAGAGCTTCGTGACACGTTTTCGTTATCATCCCGCACTTCGACGTGGATCTTGCCGCACGCTTTCCGCCTACTGAGGAGAAGACAACGCCACCGTCGTGCATCTCGCCCGATTCCGGCTTGCTCGGGAGGAATCGTTGGAGTTAGCGCACAGAGTGGAGTGTACCTATGAGACTCTTGAGAGGTGAAGAAAGGATCGCCATATTAGAAGAAACTCTTTATGGACGACACGATCACGAAGAAGACATCAAGAGGAAGACCTGAAGAAGGCGATGGACCGGTGAACCAGAAGAGCGGTAGAGGCAAGCAGAGAGTAAGCACCAAGAAGACTGCACGTGGACACTGCTCCTATTGCACCATCCGGGACATCGGGATCGGTTTGCGAGGATGCGGCTCACTTTGAGTCTCTGAGCGGGAGCACCGTCAAGGTGCAAGGCTATTTGATTGAGTAGTCTGTTCGCGTTGTTTCGAGCTTAGCCGCTTTTTTTGTCTTGAGTCGCCCTTTAGGCGGTAGTTTAGTGTGCTTAAGTTCGTCCTTATTTTTGTGTGCAAGTATGAGCCGCAAAGGCCCTTAGGCATTTGTTGCAAGCCATACTATTATCTTAATCAATATAAGAGTTTGATTGAGCTTTCTTAAAATATGTTGTTGGGTTTTACCTACCCGCTTAGTTCTACAACTTATCTCGTGCTTGCTACCTTATCTAACCCACGGAGATTCACGGATGGTTCGGACTCGTCAAGCTGCGCAAGTGGTTACGATACTCGATGATCGAAGGGCGAGAACAAATCCCGGAGAAGCAATTCCACCACAAGCACCTTGATTGATCTGCGAATTTTGGAGCATTCATGGCGGCTCAAACTCCGGTGATGTACACCATGATGAATCGGATGCAAGCTATGAATAACGAGCAACAACAATCAACATCACAATGGAGCCCAGCTTGCTCATGGTCACAATGGATCATCAAGTTGGCGGAGTTTATGAGGACCCGATCCACCAACCTTTTTCGGACATGTCTCACCAAGAGAAGGCGATGATTGGCCGTGTTATTGAGAGAAACTGCGATCACTCAATGCGGCGATCATGAAAAAGTTACATGCGCCTCTCACGGATGGAAGGCATTCTTGCCGAATGGTGGGAAAACTTTTGTGCGACACATGGAACGCCGCAAGATATTACTTGGGAAGAGTTCACAACCGCGCGATATCATGTACGGAAGGAATCATGGATCGAAGAAGGATGAATTTCGTGCTCTCAAGCAAGGAGGAATGTCGGTGATCGACTACCTCAACAAGTTCTCTCAACTTGCTCGATATGTGCGAGAAGATGTCGCCACCGACAAGGCTCGTCAGTCGTTTTCGAAAGGATTGAACCTTTGGACTTCAAGTCAACTTGATCGCCCACACCTTTCACGATTTTCAAGAGTTGATCAACAAGGCTTTGATTCTAGAGGATAAGCGCAAGGAATTGGAAGATCATCGTAGCGCGAGATGGCTCAAAGAAGGAAGTCACCAACCCGGTGAGGCAAGAATGATTCCACCGCGGTTTAGCCGTTTTCCACCACGCACTCGCGGACCACTGCACCAACTCAAAGACCTCGCCCGATTGCTCGAACTTCCGCAACCACGCACGATCAACCCCAATCCGATAAGCAACCCACGAATACAACGAGTTTGCTTTACAGCCGTCGGCCGGGCATTTCGCCAACCGATGTCCGAGAATGGGACTATCACTCCGATGACGCTTCAACCTTGGGAACACACCGGCCAAGGCGCGATACAAGGCAACCATCAAGGAACTTCTCAAGCTACCGGTCAATCCGGAGGAGCACCGCCATCGGTGGTCGAGGCCGTGTCAACCACGTCACTCTGGAAGGAGCCAAGAAGCACTGACGTTATCTTGGGTAAGTTCTAGTAAATTCGATTACACGCATCGATTACATTTGATTACGGAGCTTCGCATTCGTTTGTTTACGGAATTTTGCAACTAAGAACAAATTGGAAGTTATGCATCTTAAGCATACTCTGTTAGTCGATCGCCGAGGCGAGCTAAGTTCTAAAGTTGGATGTTTAGGAGCTAGGCTACTCATAGTCGGAGTTGAGTTTCTAGCCAACCTAATAGTTCTAGACACTCGGACCATAGATGTCATCCTTGGTATGGATTGGTTATCCAAACATAAGCGATGCTAGATTGTGGCGAAGAGCCGTGACAATTGAGGATACCACGGGAAAGAAAGTAGAATTTCTAGCCACCTCGATGCGTGATGGACATTTGGTAGTCAACAATCGAAGGCAGTTTCTTTGGAAGGCGTACAGTAGTCGAGATTACCCGGACGTATTTCGGAGAATTACCAGAATGCCACCGGACCGTGACATTGAGTTTGTCATCGATCTAGTGCGAGAACGAGCACCAATTTCCAAGAGACCCTATCGGATGCCAGTCGATGAACTTGTGGAAATGAAGAAGCAGATAGAAGAACTACTGGAGAAAGGTTTTGTAAGACCTAGTTCATCGCCATGGGGAGCACCTGTTTTGTTCGTCAAGAAGAAAGATGGAAGTATGAGAATGTGTATTGATTATCGTTCTCTCAACGAAGTCACCATCAAGAATAAGTACCCATTGCCCAGAATTGATGATTTGTTCGACCAGATGAAAGGAGCCGGAGTATTCTCTAAGATCGATCTGCGATCAGGTTATCATCAGTTGAAGATTTGTCCTAAGGATGTACCAAAGACCGCTTTCTCAACCCGGTATGGACATTATGAATTTCTAGTCATGTCTTTTGGATTGACTAATGCCCCTGCCTACTTCATGAACATGATGAACAAAGTATTCATGGAATATTTGGATAAGTTCGTGGTAGTGTTTATTGATGATATTTTGGTATACTCAAAGTCAGAAGAAGAACATACAGAACATTTGAGATTAATCCTAGAAAAGCTCAGGAGACATCGTTTGTATGCCAAGTTGACAAGTGTGACTTTTGGAAGAAGAAAGTTGATTTTCTCGGTCATGTGATGACGGTAGAGGAGTAGCGATTGACCGGGAAGGTTAAAGCGTAATGAATTGGGAGCAACCAAGGCGGTTACTCAAATTCGTAGTTTCTTGGGAATGGCAGGATACTATCGTCGTTTCATTGAAGGATTCTCAACGATTGCTAAGCCTCTTACGCAATTATTGAAGAAAGAGAAGAAGTTCATTTGGACCCCAGCTTGTGAAGAAAGTTTTCAAGAATTGAAGAAGCGTTTGACTTGACCCTAGTGCTAGTTTTCTGGGATATTAGTAAGGATTTTGATATCTCTTGTGATGCTTGGCGTCAAGGATTAGGATGTGTCCTTATGCAAGAAGGAAGAGCTGCCGCTTATGCGTCAAGGCAATTAAGACCTCATGAAGAGAATTATCCTACCCATGATTTGGAATTAGCTGCCGTAGTGCATGCTTTGAAGATTTGGCGACATTATCTCATCGGTAATCATTTGTGAAGTCTACACAGATCATAAGAGCACGAAGTACATATTCACTCGATCGATTTGAACATGAGGAGAGAGAAGATGGATGGAATTAATAAAGGATTATAATCTTGGAATCCATTACCATCTGGTAAGGCCAATGTAGTTCTGATCTATTTGAGTCGTAAGAGCTCTTGCAATGCTCTGGAAGCAAAAGAGTTTGCGGAACTTGGGAGGAATTCGGAAGCTACTGGTAGAAGTTGTTAGGAAGGATTTGTGGCCAATTTGGAAATGCAGTCTACTGCGGAGAAGCAGTTCGTGAAGCTCAACCTAAGGATTACGAGTTTCTTGATCTCAAGAAGAAGATGTCGGAAGGAAAATTTAAAGACTTCACCATAGATGATCGGGATATCTTGTGGATCAATGGGCGTATCGTGTACGGATATGGATGGATTAAGACGGTGATTACGAAGGAAGCCCATGACTCAAAGTATTCAATTCACCTGGAAGCACTAAGATGTATCGGGATGTTAAGAATAAGTTTTGGTGGCCAAACTTAAGCGAGGCGTCGCGAGTCGTTGCCTTATGCGGCGTGTGTCGAAAGTAAAGCGAGCATCGAGACCGGCGAGATTGCTACAACCGTGAAGATACGAGAATGGAAGTGGGAAGAGATCGGTATGGATTTTATTGCGGATTACCCAAGACTCAATCGAGTTATGATTCGATTTGGGTAATAGTGGATCGTTTGACTAAGGTTGCCCATTTCTTGCCAGTCAAAACCACTTACTCGAGGAGGCAGCTTGGCGAATTGTATATGTCAAAAATCGTCGATGCGCACGGTGTGCCTAAGAAGATAGTGTCGGATCGAGGATCTCAATTCACCTCTCGTTTACGCGAGTCTACATGAAGCCACAGGAACTCATCGAATTTTAGATCGCTTATCATCCCAGACGGATGGACAGGTGAAAGAGTCAACCAGATATTAGAAGATATGTTAAGAGCACGTGCCTTAGCTAATGCTACAGTTGGGATAAGAGTTTACCGTATGCGAATTCTCGTACAACAACAGATTATCAAGCCGGTTTGCGAGATGTCACCATTTGAAGCCTTGTATGGTGGTACTGCAGAACTCCGTTGAATTAGTCGAGACAATTTGAGCGTGTAGTGTTGGG
Source organism: Hsuehochloa calcarea (assembly GCA_036346395.1). Taxonomy (NCBI): domain Eukaryota; kingdom Viridiplantae; phylum Streptophyta; class Magnoliopsida; order Poales; family Poaceae; genus Hsuehochloa; species Hsuehochloa calcarea. The sequence goes on along the minus strand of CM070599.1, from coordinate 16,384,647 downwards.
CGGATATTATTGAGGAAGCGAAGAACAAGTTGCTATGATCGAGAGAGAGGTTAAAGATAGCCCGATCCGAGCAAAAGAGTTATCGATAATCGTCGCGTCGTGACCTCGACTTTGAACGAGAGGATTTTGTGTATCTTGAGTTACTCGCTCGAGAGGTGTTAAGAGATTCCACACCAAAGGAAGCTTGCTCCAAGGTATGTGGGTCCATTCAAGGTTTTGGAACTCCGTGGAGAAGTTGCGCACGATTGGAGCTACCACGATCGTTAGCGAGTGCATGATGTCTTTCATGTCTCGGTGAAGAAGTGTCTTCGTGTGCGGAAGAAGCGAGACCCGTTGGAGTCAATTGAGCGAAGGAAGATCTCACATACAAGAAGCGACTGTTAGGATTTTGGATGTCATGAGCGCGCACGAAAGCAAGGCGTTCGTTTACGCAAAGTCGATTGGAGTAACCACTCGGAAGGAGAAGCAGCGTGGGAGCGTGAAGAAGAGTTGAAAGCCGAGTTCCTAGCCTTTTCTCTAGCTAGCGGAATCTCGGGGCGAGATTCGTTTAAGGGGAGGTTTGTAACATCCCAAAATTGAGCTTTAAAATCTTTTAAATATTGGTAGCAAGAAATTTACCATTTGGATTATTTGAATATTAAATTAAAAAGCTTAATATGGAGTTTAAGGACAAATTGATTTAATGTGCTTAATCCAAATATCAACAATTGTCAAAATTATTTTATTTAGATTCTATATGCTTGGTTATATTTTATAGAATTTTAGGAATTTTCCAAAGTCATTTGCTATTTTCTAATTGCTATTTGCATTTTGGATTTATTTAAAAGAAAAACCTATTTTAAATCCTTGAACGATCTTGGGCGAAGCCAAGCCTATTCAGCCGCTCAATCCCGGTAGTTGGATCAACATCGCCCTTGCCGCTGCGCTCTTCGCCCCGCCTTGCCCCGTTGGATTGTCGCGCGTGGCCGCCGATTGATCTCGCTCGTTCGCTCGCCGCGCTCGCTCTGCTGGCCGTTGGATCGCCATCGCGACGCTTCGCTCGCCGCGCCTCGCTGCCGCTGCCAGTGGGACCGCGGCCAAGTCGTCGTCTCGCCGCTTTCTTCTTCCTCGCGCCCGCGCTTCCGCCATTCTTTGGAGCTCGAAGCCGCGTCAGACAAATCGTATTCGTTCTTTGATTCTTCGCGCCGACCCCACCAAATCATGTCTCGGTTATTCCTTATCCGTTCCAAACCAAATCAAACCTCGAATCGGTTTCAATCTCCGAAAATCTTTGAATTCAAAACCCGGCCGTTTGGACCCGATTTGGGGTTTCAAATCTCGGCATCTCCGAGCCTATAAATACTCCCCTAGCACCGCTGGACCTCCGCAACCCTAAGCCGCCCTCTCTCGCCCGATCGCCTAAGCGCGCCGCATTCCAAGTTTTAGGGTTTCGGCGAGCTTCTTCTCCGGTGGATTGCTTGCCGCCGTCGTCGCCCTTGCTCCACCGATCGCACCATTGTGATCGGCAAGTCTCGAGCTACCTCGTGCGCACCTTCGTCGTCGCCGAACATCGCCGGGCGCCGTCCGACAAAACCGAGCTCTCTCGCCGCTTCTTCCTCGCCCGGCCATCTCCGTCAACCCAGTGCTCAAACCCGTGCCCATGTGTGCGCATTAGCCTCCTCTACACGTTGGTACCACTCATCGCTGGCGTGTCGCCGTTCGCACGGTGACCATCGGGTCCGAGCGCCGCCGCCGCCGTTATCGCTTGACTCGGCCTGGCGTCGGCCGATCTTTGGTGTGGCGGCAGCGTGGCGCCAGGTCGCCCTTGACACTGCCGCGTCGTGGCCCGATCCACCGCGCGGATCTCCCTCGGTTCGGTGCACTCGGTCCACCGTGAACCCGAGATCGATATGGGTCCCACATGTCGATTTATATTAAATTTAATTCTTTTTCCGAAATTCTCGGTGGCGCAAGCATTGCGCAATAATCCAATTTCCTTTATAAAAATAATTCGGAAATTCGAGAAAATCCAATTTAGGGTTTAATTGATTTTCCAATCTTCCAAAGCCCATATCTTTTGCATCAGAAGTCCAATTGAGCCCATTCAAATTTGTAAATTTATATAAAATTTAGATCTATTTAATGGTGAATTTTATTTAATTTTTGGAGTTTGTTTTGCCTCTGTTATTTATTTGTTTTGTTTCTTTTGTCTCGTTTGCGAGTAGGCGTCGATACTTGGGAATTTTGCGAGAAGAAGGAGCACCTCAAGACCAAGACCAATATCTAGATCTATTCCAAGGCAAGTTATACCTTTGATCATTTTGAACCCGCTTTTCAAAATACTTTGTTTCAATGTATTGCATTCTATTTCAAGTATTTATTTAAATGCTTTTGGGTGTAGTTATTAATCCAAATTGTTATGCCACCTTGTCTATTGTATGCCATGATCTTTTGTCACCCTAGGTTGATTCATTAATAGTTGGTATTATCGTAGCACCAGCGTGGGTTGGTTAGATACGATTAGGCGCTTAGCCATGCCACGAGTCATCATTTCATGAGAGTTGCAATTATAAACTTGACTAAGTGATTATGGGCTGTGTGATGAATCTGTGTGTCTGTGTGTGCTATTACTCGTTGATGGCATGTGTTGCACTTAATCAACAGGTGGGAAAAGATTTAGGCGAGGCAAGTGGTGGATTACTGTGTGAATGGTGGAGCGTGTGCTTATTAAACTTTGTGATTTGGGTTAAAATTGGAAGTCTTGCCTTAGTCAATTAAGGACTTAACTTTGTGCGCCATTGAGCTGGGCCTTCATGCGACCACATGCCTAGTATAAATTTGGGCTGACTTAGTAAGTTATGGAGTCTTGACATTGACATTTCGGGTTGTATTTAAGCTATGTGATGGGTGGAGGTGTGATATGTCACATCGCGGGGCGGTTATTGCATCCTGTCCAATGGTGTGTGTCGTTCCAAGAGTGTGTGTACAAATTGGATGGCGATAAAGCACACCAGTGTCATTGTTTGAGATGAAGTCTCGAAAGGTTTTGTTGTGATCAACTCGATCCGGTTGGTTTCATCGTGTGGGTAAAGTGTACAACCTCTGCAGAGTGTTTAAACCAATCTATTGAATAGCGCGTCCTCGGTTATGGACATGCTCAAGAATTTCACACGAGGGGTAGTTTTCATAAAACAATTGGGAAGGGTCATTTGTGTGAGATAACTTGTTGGTGTGTGAAAGAACTTGATTAGGCTGTGTGTCCTTTGTGAAATCAATTGTTAACTTATTATTGTCTATTTGTTTTGAATTACGCTTTCAATCTATTATTTGTATTCAATTGCAAATGTTGCATTTTCGCAAAATAACCACGAAGCCATTTCTTTGGAATAAGCCATCATGTATAAATGCATTACGTGGTATGACTTGCGAGTGCGGTGTGTACTCACTCTTGCTAAACAAATCAGCGAAGTGGAGGAGTAAATGCTTTGCTTTTGAAGAGAATTCTACGAAGGTTGAGCGTTAGGGTCTTGATCGATCGGTTGCTCGTGGTAAATTGATGGGAGCCACGGAGTTTATTTCGTTTCATTGCGCTTTATTTCTTTATTATCGACCTTGCATGGCTTAATAAATGTAAAACTCGACCGTAAGGTCCAAGCGATTATTTGTTATTTAAATGTACTCGTTTATTCTTATATTCGTTGTATGGATGTGATATTTCATCAATGTTGACCTTTGTGTGCACTAAGCGTGATCTGGACTAGTCACGAGAATACACGAGAGGGTCAGATTTGCATATTTGGGTCCCGACACAAGTGCGTGTGAACATAGTTTTCAAGAGTGAAGAAGAGACTAGTCTCGCACAGTGCTAGTCTTACGGATATCGTAAAGGATTTTGAAGTTTTACAGAGCGCATCCACTTGAGGGCTAGGATGTCTTGATGCAAGAAGGAAAGGTCGTAGCTTATGCATCTCGTCAGTTAAGGCCACATGAAGGAAATTATCCAACTCATGATCTAGAGTTAGCGGCAATTGTGCATGCTTTGAAAATCTGGCGGCATTATCTCATTGGTAACCGCTGTGAGATTTTCACAGATCATAAGAGTCTGAAATATATCTTCACCCAATCAGATCTTAATCTCAGGCAAAGAAGATGGTTGGAGCTGATAAAGGATTATGACCTCGGAATTCATTATCACCCGGGTAAAGCCAGCGTGGTAGCGGATGCTCTGAGTAGGAAGGCATCTTGCAACACGGTGTTAGTTCAAGAAAATCAACGAGTGTATGAAGAAGCAAGCGAACACAGAAATTGTCGGTCAAGGTACATATCAACACGGTGGAAGTCAACCAACCATACAAGGGCGGATCGAGAGAAACAACTAGAAGACGAAGACATCAAAGAAATCATGAAGAACATGAGAAGAGGCAAAGCCCCAGGATTTTCTGAGGACGAGCAGGGCACAGTATGGTTTGGCAACCGCATCTGTGTACCTAATCATCACGAAACAAGACAACTGATTCTGAAAGAAGCTCATGAATCACCATACTCTATCCATCCCGGGAGTACCAAGATGTACCAGATCGAAGGAAAAGTATTGGTGGGTCAAGATGAAGCGAGATCGTGAGTTTGTTGCGTTGTGATGTATGTCAGCGTGTTAAGGCGAGCATCGAGACTGCGGATTATTACAACCATTACCAATTCGAGTGGAAATGGGAAGAGATTGGTATGGATTTTATCACGGACTACCTAGGACCCAATCGGGTTGTGATTCCATTTGGGTGATAATTGTGGATTAACAAAAGTGGCTCATTTTATTCCAGTCAAGACCACTTACGAAGCAATAAGTTAGCGAGAATTGTACATGGCGGGATCGTGCATACATGGTATACCCAAGAAAATTGTGTCCGACAGAGTTCGCAGTCACATCAAAATTTTAGCGAGTCTACATGAAGCTTTGGGAACAGACTCAACTTCAAAGCCTGACATATCATCCCCAAGCAGATGGCGGACCGAGCGTGTAAATCGAGTCCTAGAAGATATGCTTGAGCGTGTGCTATAGATTATGGAAGAAAGCTGGGATAAGAATTTACCCTATCACGAATTTTCCTACAACAACGACTTTCAAGCTAGCCTACGAGATGTCGCCATTTGAAGCATTGTATGGAAGAAAGTGTAGAACCCTCTCCTTTGGGATCAAGTAGGAGAACACCAATTCTTTGGACGAGAATTGATAAAAAAGTGAAAGTAAGGTAAAAACAATAAGAGAGCGTCGAAAGTAGCTCAAACCCGACAAAAGAGTTATGCAGATAATCGTCGGAGAGAACTATCCTTGAGATGGGAGATTTTGTCTATCTCGGGTAACTCCACTCAGGAGTGAAGAGATTTCAGACTAAAGGAAAACTCGCTTTTGATTTGTCGGACCCTATAAGATTTTGGCAAAAAGAGGTGAAGTTGCTTATCGGTTGGAACTACCAACATCTCATCATTTATTCACAATGTCTTCCATGTATCCCGATTAAAGAAATGTCTCAGAGTACCATGAAGAAACAGCTCGAGAGCATCGATCTTCAAGAAGATCTCACCTATGTGGAGCAACCAATCAAGATTCTCGATGTGGCAGAACGCGTCACCAGAAGCAAAGTCATTCGTTCTTGTAAGGTTCAGTGGAGCAATCATTCAGAAGAAGAAGCTACCTGGGAGCGAGAAGAAGTTTTGAGAGCCGAGTACCCTACCTCTTTGCTAACCCGATCGAATCTAAGGTCGAGATTCCCTTTAAGGGGTAGGTTTGTAATGTACATTCAAAATTTCAATTTCAGATTGAAAATAAAACCTTAATAATTTTGTGGATTTTTGAAAATTTTAAAAGCTTTTCCTAAATTAATTTAAAGCTAAAATAATTTATGTGCAAAACCTATTGCCAACTAAAAGTTGGAATTTTTTATTTAATTCCAGAATGCCTCATAGAATTTATGTGAATTTTCTCAAAAAGTTTGGACTTTATTTGCTATTTTCTAATGCTTATTTGAATTTACGGAATTAAATTAATTGAAAAAGGTATAAAAATTCTTTGCAATAATCGCTACATGAAGCCCAAGATCGTCGGCGCCTCGGCCCATTTCTCCCACAAGACGATCGATGCGGGCCGTCCGTCAAATCGAGCAGCAGACATCAATCGCCCGCGCCTCTCTCCCTCTCTCTGTCGTACGGCGGTGGGCCCTCTGCTGTGCTTCTTCCCGTTCCTTCTTCTCCGCATGTCGCCTCTCCTGCCGCCATTGATGCCGACGCGAGCTTCGTCTCCTCCGCGATTCCTCGCCTTAACCCCGCATTCACGGCGTTAACTCCCCTCACTCCGCGCATTCACCCCGGCATTACCACCCCTTCTAACGCCGTGCGCCCGCGCCTCGCCTCCACCATTACCGCCGCAACCAATCTCCCGCTCCGGCCTCCTCGCCCTATAAAAGCACCCCTATTGCGCCTCTCCTCCCTCATTCTATTCCCCACCTCCTGTCCCCTCGATCGCCCTCGCTTTGCATTTCGCAATTCCCGCCGTGGCCGGCTCGTTCTTCTCCGATTCGGCGCCACCAAAGCTTCCCCGGCCACCTCGATTGCACTTCGGCATCGGCATCCGCGGCGATCCTCTAGCGCACCTCGGCCGCTGAAGACCCCGGAGCTCCTTCGCGCCAACAACCGAACCACACCGCCGCCTCTCCGTCGTAAGCGACCTTCCGGCCACTCTCGCCGTCGCCGGATAGCGCCCTAGAACAGCGTCCTCCTCTATCTCTTGCGCACCTCACCGGAGCTCGCCGCGCGCGCCGTTCTCGGTACCATTGGACCCGGCGCCTCCCTCTCGGCGCCGGCGTGGGCCGACCACCTCGGCGCCACACGGCGCCACCACCACTGTCGCGTGCGTGGCGGCCAAGTCGGCGCCGCGTGGTGGTCGCGTAAGCCAGCGTGCTGCAAAGTTGCCCCCGCCTTCAGATTGCGTGCACCGAGTCCACCGTGGACTTGCGCCTCGCTGTGGACTCAGTCCATACTGTTCGGGCCCACATGTCAGTCTCTGTGAACAGTGCCGCTGACGCATGCTTGCGCAATAATTGGAATTTTCTTTAGAAATTTAATTCGGGAAAATCGGAAATTCTGATTTTAGGATTTAATTTAGGTTTTAAACTTCCAGGAGCTCGTATTTCTTCATACAAACTCCGATTTAGGTGATTCAAATTTCTAAATTTGTATAAAATTAAGATCTAGCTAACTAAACCAAAATTATTTAATTTGGAGTTAATTTATATTTTCATTTGAATTTATTTGAGTTCTTTTGAATTCATTTGAATTTGGATTATTCTCGTATAGATTTTGACGACTCCGGAGAGCTTGACCCTATTGAGGAAGTAGAATACCAGGAATTTGAACAAGGCAAGTTACACCATTGACCATTTTGCCCCCAATATTTCAAATTACTTAATTTCTGCTTTTAATTATTATTGCATGCATAATTGTATTTAATTATTTTAAATTCCTGTTTTAAATACTTAATTATTCCAATTCCTTTGTATAGCCATATTTGAATGTTGTTTTACCAATTCCTTGTCACCTTAGTCAAATGAATTTAAAAATAAATATATGCTTAGCAAATGCTTAGACCAGGAAATATTTGATTTTGGGAGAATTTAGCCAATACTTCAAAATTTGATAAAAAGCCTGTGACATTGTTTGGTCATGGTAGACTTTTGCAAATGTCTTTGAAAGTTATAAAAATAAAAGAAAATGGTTTGTACTTGGGCAAAAATGGACCGTTGGTGGGTGCAGGTTTATGCACGGGCTCGTCTAGTTAGGACTGAGACCCAGGGTTTTTATTGAAAGTTGCTCAAGTAGTTTAGGACCGGTCTTTGAGCCGTATCTTGCAAAAGCTCTCACCGTACTACCACATGTTACAGTATGGGCGAGAACCGGGCTTAATAATTTGTCTTACCTCATTATCGTTTATGCCATTTTTGTTGTGTGGGTGTCGGTTAGACTTTATTCCCACTTGGCGCAAGAGGGGGCTTCCGGCAGGTGGTTAGCCTAATGGAAGTGAAACCTTAGCGGGCATATTGGTAGTGAGGTAGTGCATTGGAAACGCCTTGTGATAATTGCCTAGTCACACGCCTAAGGAAGCGTGTATTGGCCGGCATAGCAGGCAAATTATCTCGTGTGGGTAAAGTTGTACCCTCTGCAGAGTGTAAATCTATTCGAATAGCCGTGTCCACGGTTATGGACATCTTGAGCAAAGCCACTCTAAGTTAGATTTGTTTTGGTTTTAAAAATAACTTTGGACATGATTTGAGGATGGTTAATCCTTGTGGTAAAATTGGGCGGGTAGCCTTGTGATAGGAGGGTATCCTTCACCATGTTTCACATGGAGGTTATCCACTATAAAATAATGAATTTTAAATTTGATTTTAGCTATGAAATAAAAATATGCCTTGAAACTTAGTATAACTATCTAAACCAAAAATCTTTGATTTATGCAAATAAACCCTACAACCTTCCTTTGAATAATTTATGCATACATTCTAAATTCTATATTGGGTGTAATTTGCGAGCACGATTGTAGTGCTCACTCTTCTTTGAATATTATTATTCAGGAGAAGACTTCTATCCGAAGGTGAGAGCAGGGCGATTAGGCAGCGACCTCCAGACGATTGCACGTGGCGTATCGTGTGGCATACCATTATATTTTGCTTAAGCAATGTTTTATTTGGCCTCGGCCCAGGTGTAATAAACTCTATGCTTATTAATAAACACGCTGGATATGTTTGTGATAACATTTTTGTGACTGTGTACACTAGAAATCCTGGACTAGTGTATGAACACAGAAAAATTCGGGATCCTTCGTTCCCGGGTTCGACAAAAGTGGTATCAGAGCCATATCGACTGTAGGTCGTGACCTAGAAGGAAATCAAACCCTTAAGGATTTATTTTTGAAAATTTAAAAAAATAACTTGGTCTTCTGGTGTCATTTCTCAACTTTTCTCTTGAAAAATATTTATTAACTCATCCCCTTCTCAAAAATTGTAGATGGCTGAAGTTTCGAATGCCATTTCCCATGGTGTTTTTGCTGGACATTGGGCCGCCGTTCTCTGGAAGATGATGCAGCACTTAGACTTTGAAGAAAGACCGACGTATCAAGGATACAAGTATAAAGTGGGAAATCAGGATCGGTGGAGAGTAGAGGTGATCCTCTACTCCAATCTATCACCAAACACAGACTTCCACATCTTTGATGCCCCAATGCGACGAGACACTTTCGCCGAAGGCATCGAGATCTGACCGGGAAGCCACCCACGACTTCGCTACATCTACGATCACCGCCTCAACGGCACTGGGTTCCACTATTACCCGATGCACATCCCAACCCGGCATGACAGTGCCTTCCGCTCAACTAAAGATGAAGACTGTCCCGACCTCACACATTAGGTGGATCTGGCCAAAGCCATGGATTATGCCTACGGGAATACACTAGATGAGCTGTCTCTCATACAAGTGAAATTACAAGACGCAGAAGAAAAGTTGAAGACTGCAGAAAAAGAACTGGCTTACTACAAGGAAGGCGAGGCTAGTTCTAGTGAGCCAGATTATACCCCAGTAACACCATAGATTTGACCTTAAATTTTCCTTTAGTTGCGAATTATGAGCTACAATACCTTTGTAGTAGCCATAATGGATTAATAAAATAAAAATAAATTATTTTGCCGAAATGTTCTTGCCTTGTGTTTGTTGAAATTGGGCTATTTTAGATCTATACCCTTAGAAATTCCTGTCTCTCTTGTCTAATCTGTGAAGAGTTCATCAGATGGTGACCACCCGCACCGGAAGTGTCAGTGCCAGAGGGCAAGGAAATGAGAATGCTGATTATCAAGAAAACCCAGTTCAACAGCCACCACCTCCTCCAATTGAAGCTCCCGACTGGCACCAAATGATGGTGTCAGACTCATCGATTGAATTGTTAGTGATCTCTCCACAACAACGAGAATACTCCAGCGTCGTGACTTATCATGCTCCTCCTCCTCCCAAGAGTGACTTTGTCGAGTTCATGAGGATCGTCATAGCGTTCTCTAGTAGCATGGAACCCATGGGCGCAGATGATTGGCTTAGGGCTATTGGTAAGAAGTTGGATATTGCTCAATGCACGATCGTGAGAGAGTTTTGTTTGCCTCTCATCAGTTGATTGGTCCCATCGATCGAATGGTGGGATAACTTCAGCATGTCCCATGCTAATGCCCAAGAAATCACTTGGGATGAGTTCATGCAAGCTTTCCGCCGATCTCACATTCCATCTGGCATGATTACATTGAAGAAGAAGGAGTTTCGCTCTCTTCGCCAAGGAAACCGTTCAGTCGGTGAGTATCTGCACAAATTTAACCAACTTGCTCGCTATGCCCCCGAGGATGTAGCGAGAGCGAAGGCGAGCAAGAGCGATTTACGGGCAGGTTGAGCAGCGAACTCTCTGTTCGTTTGATTTCTCAGGATTTCACTGACTTTCAGCAGTTAGTAAATAAGGCTATACGCCAGGAAGGCAAACATCAAGAAATGGAGAACCGTAAGCGGAGGATGGCAGCTCAGAAGTTTAACTCAGGAGGACTGCCCAAGCCTCGTTTCTCTCAGTCTCAGCCACCTCAGCGTGGGAGATTCCAGTCTACTACACCAAGAGTTCGGCTCGGGACGCGCCCAAATACTCCGGATTCCGTAGTAGTTCATCGGAGGTCGATTCAATGAGGCTGCTATTTCCGCGGGGAATCACTTGCTTTCATCGCAACGAGTTGGGTCACTATGCCAATAAGTGTCCCAAGAAGCGCAGATCGCCACCCCATCAAGCCAACACCGGAGCTTGGTCTCGGCGGTCCCTCAAGACCGGTGGTCGAGTTCATGAAGGGCGTGTGAATCACGTCACCGCAGAGGAAGCTTTGTGCGGCACGGATGTTGTCCTCAGATGCGTTTCTTGTCAACTCGATCAAAGATCAGTTCTATTTGATTAGGAGCTTCACATTCTTTTGTGTCAAATAAGTTTGTGGAAAAGTATGGGTTATCTACCTCCCCTTAGTTAAGCCCATGTTAATCCATTCCCGGGCTCGAAATGAGGGCTAGGTTCTTTGCCCAAATCTTACCTTTGAAATCTCGAGTATCTTTCTCGGCAAACTTAATAGTCTTGCGTCGCAAGGATTGGATGTAATTCTTGGAATGGGTGGCTTGCCAAAAATCAAGGCGTAATAGATTGTGCTAATAGATCTATCAACCTCACCAATGAACAAGGGATTTGGTGAGAATTCCAACCCAAGACTCCTACGGAAGAAGTTCTATCTTGACCGGTTTAAAGGAAGTAAAGCTGGAAGATATACCGTGGTACAAGAATATCCGGATGTTTTTCCGGAGGACTTACAGTATGCCACGGACGGGACATAATGTTCTTAATTGACTTAGTCGTGGAGTGCACCAATATCGGGCGACCTTACTGAATGCCCGAGAAACGACCTAGCGAGTTGAAGAAGCGGTCGAAGAACTTGAGTAAAGGTTACATTCAACCAAGTTCATCGCCTTGGGAGCTCCGGTACTATTTGTCAAAAGAAAGACAATAGTATGAGAATGTGTGTGGACTATAGATCACTCAACGAGGTAACAATCAAAAACAAGTACAGTTACCTAGGATAGACGATCTGTTTGATCAACTTAAAGGAGCCGATGTTTTCTCAAGATTGATTTAAGATCGAGTTACCATCGATTAAAAATCGGACGGAAGATATTAGAAGGCGACCTTCACCACCGGATATGGGTATGCGAGTTCACGGTGATGTCATTTGGACTAACAAATGCCCTCGCTTATTTCATGAATATGATGAACAAAGTGTTCATGGAATTCTGAATAAGTTTGTGGTGGTATTCATAGATGATATTCTCATCTACTCAAGAGATGTGGAAGAGCATGAAAAACATCTCAGAATTATTTTGGACAAGCTCTGAGAACACCAGCTTTATGCCAAATTTAGCAAAAGTGAATTTTGGCTAAGTCAAGTGGCTTTTCTTGGACACATTGTGTCAGCAGGAGGAGTTGCAGTAGACCCCTCAAAAGTTGAAGCTGTAATGGATTGGAAGCAACCCAAGTCTGTCACAGAAGTGAGAAGTTTTCTCAGATTAGCTGGGTATTACCGCAGATTCATTGAAAGTTTCTCCAAGATCGTCAAACCCATGACTCAACTTCTGAAGAAGGAAAAGAAATTTGAATGGACAAGTTGTAACATCCCAAAATTCAGAGCTTTAAAAATCTTTTAAATATTGGTAGCAAGAGAATTTACCATTTGGATTATTTGAATATTAAATTAAAAAGCTTAATATGGAGTTTAAGGACAAATTGATTTAATGTGCTTAATCCAAATATCAACAATTGTCAAAATTATTTTATTTAGATTCTATATGCTTGGTTATATTTTATAGAATTTTCGGAATTTTCCAAAGTCATTTGCTATTTTCTAATTGCTATTTGCATTTTCGGATTTATTTAAAAGAAAAACCTATTTTAAATCCTTGAACGATCTTGGGCGAAGCCAAGACTATTCGACCGCTCAATCCCGGTAGTTGGATCAACATCGCCTTTGCCGCTCGCTTCGCGCCTTCGCCCGCCTTGCCCGTTGGATTGTCGTGCGTGGCGCCGCGTTGATCTCGCTCGTTCGCTCGCGCGCTCGCTCTGCGCCGTTGGATCGCCATCGCGACGCTTCGCTCTCGCCGCGCCTCGCTGCCGCTGCCCGGTGGGACCGCGACCGAAGTCGTCGTCTCCGTTGCTTTCTTCTTCCTCGCGCGCGCTTCGCGCGCCATTCTTTGGAGCTCAAGCGCGTCCGACAAATCGTATTCGTTCGCGATTCTTCGTGCCGACCCCACCAAATCATGTCTCGGTTATTCCTTATCCGTTCCAAACCAAATCAAACCTCGAATCGGTTTCAATCTCCGAAAATCTTTGAATTCAAAAACCGGCCGTTTGGACCCGATTTGGGGTTTCAAATCTCGGCGTCTCCGAGCCTATAAATACTCCCCTAGCACCGCTGGACCTCCGCAACCCTAAGCCGCCACTCATCGCCCGATCGCTCTAGCGCCGCGCGCATTCCAAGTTTTAGGGTTTTCGCCGAGCTTCTTCTCCGGTGGATTCGCCGTCGTCGTCGCGCCTTGCTCCACCGACCGCACCATTGTGATCGGCAAGTCTCAGCTACCTCGGCGCACCTTCTCGTCGCCGAGCATCGCCGGGCGCCCGTCCGACAAAACCCGAGCTCTCTCCGCCGCTTCTTCCTCGCCGAAGCCATCTCAAAATCAACCCTGTGTGCTCAAACCCGTGCCCATGTATGTGCGATTAGCCTCCTCTACACGTTGGTACCACTCACTGCCGGCGATCGTCGCCGCTGTTCACGATGACCATCGGGTCCGAGCGCCCGCCGCCGTTATCGCATGACTCGGCGCTTGTCGGCCCGATCTTTGGTGTGGCGGCCGCGTGGCGCCAGTCGCGCAAGACACGCGCGTCGTGGCGATCCATCGCGCCAGATCTCCCTCGGTTCGGTGCACTCGGTCCACCGTGAACCCCGAGACTGACATGTGGGTCCCACATGTCAGATTTATATTTAAATTTAATTCTTTTTCCGGAAATTCTCGGCTGACGCAAGCATTGCGCAATAATCCGAATTTCCTTTATAAAAATAATTCGGGAAATTCGAGAAAATCCAATTTAGGGTTTAATTGATTTTCCAATCTTCCAAAGCCCATATCTTTTGCATCCGAAGTCCAATTGAGCCCATTCAAATTTGTAAATTTATATAAAATTTAGATCTATTTAATGGTGAATTTTATTTAATTTTTGGAGTTTGTTTTGCCTCTGTTATTTATTTGTTTTGTTTCTTTTGTCTCGTTTGCGAGTAGACGTCGATACTTCGGGGAATTTTGCAGAAGAAGGAGCACCTCAAGACCAAGACCAATACCTAGATCTATTCCAAGGCAAGTTATACCTTTGATCATTTTGAACCCAGTTTTTCAAAATACTTTGTTTCAATGTATTGCATTCTATTTCAAGTATTTATTTAAATGCTTTTGGGTGTAGTTATTAATCCAAATTGTTATGCCACCTTGTCTATTGTATGCCATGATCTTTTGTCACCCTAGGTTGATTCATTAATAGTTGGTATTATCGTAGCACCAACGTGGGTTGGTTAAATACGATTAGACTGCTTAGCCATGCCACGAGTCATCATTTCATGTGAGAGTTGCAATTATAAACTTGACTAAGTGATTATGGAACTGTGTGTGTCTTTGTGTGCTATTACTCGTTGATGGCATGTGTTGCACTTAATCAACAGGGTGGGAAAAGATTTAGACTGAGGCAAGTGGTGGATTCTGTGTGAATGGTGGAGCTGTGTGCTTATTAAACTTTGTGATTTGGGTTAAAATTGGAAGTCTTGCCTTAGTCAATTAAGGACTTAACTTTGTGCGCCATTGAACTGGGCCTTACTGTACGACCACATGCCTAGTATGGGCTGGGCCTGACTTAGTAAGTTATGGAGTCTTGACATTGACAACTCAGGTTGTATTTAAGCTATGTGATGGGCTGGAGGTGTGATATGTCACATCGCGGGACGGTTCGCTTGCATCCCGGTCCAATGGTGTGTGTCGTTCCAGGGCTGTGTGTACAAATTGGACAGCAGAAAGCACACCAGAGTGTCATTGTTTGAGATGAAGTCTCTGAAAGGTTTTGTTGTGATCAACTCTGATCCGGTTGGTTTCATCGTGTGGGTAAAGTGTACAACCTCTGCAGAGTGTTTAAACCAATCTATTCGAATAGCCGCGTCCTCGGTTATGGACATGCTCGGGAATTTCACACGAGGGGTAGATTTTTCATAAAACAATTGGGAAGGGTCAGCTGTGTGAGATAACTTGTTCAGCTGTGTGAAAGAACTTGATTAGACTGTGTGTCCTTTGTGAAATCAATTGTTAACTTATTATTGTCTATTTGTTTTGAATTACGCTTTCAATCTATTATTTGTATTCAATTGCAAATGTTGCATTTCTGCAAAATAACCACAGAAGCCATTTCTTTGGAATAAGCCATCATGTATAAGCGCATTACGTGGTATGACTTGCGTAGTACGGTGTGTACTCACTCTTGCTAAACAAATCAACGAAGTGGAGGAGTCGTCACTTTGCTTTTGAAGAGGAATTCTCGAAGGTTGAGCGTTAGGGTCTTGATCCCGATCGGTTACTCGTGGTAAATTGATGGAGCCACCGAGTTTATTTCGTTTCACGCAGCGATTTATTTCTTTATTGTCGACCTTGCATGGCTTAATAAATGTAAAACTCGACCGTAAGGTCCAAAGCGATTATTTGTTATTTAAATGTACTCGTTTATTCTTATATTCGTTGTATGGATGTGATATTTCATCAATGTTGACACTGTGTGCACTAGCGTGATCCTGGACTAGTGCAGAATACACAGAGGGTCCAGATTTGCATATTTGGGTCCCGACACAAGTGCATGTGAACATAGTTTTCAAGAGCTGAAGAAGAGACTAGTCTCTGCACCCGTGCTAGTCTTACGGATATACGTAAGGATTTTGAAGTTTTACGTGGCGCATCCGCTTGAGGGCTAGGATGTGTACTGATGCAAGAAGGAAAGGTCGTAGCTTATGCATCTCGTCAGTTAAGGCCACATGAAGGAAATTATCCAACTCATGATCTAGAGTTAGCGGCAATTGTGCATGCTTTGAAAATCTGGCGGCATTATCTCATTGGTAACCGCTGTGAGATTTTCACAGATCATAAGAGTCCAAATATATCTTCACCCAATCGATCTTAATCTCGGGCAAAGAAGATGGTTGAGCCGATAAAGGATTATGACCTCGAATTCATTATCACGGGTAAAGCCAGCGTGGTAGCGGATGCTCGAGTAGGAAGGCATACTGCAACACGGTGTTAGTTCAAGAAAATCAACCAGAATTGTATGAAGAACTGAAGCATCTGAACCTGGAAATTGTCAGTCAAGGCTGTATCAACACAGTGGAAGTCCAACCAACCATACAAGGACAGATCAGAGAGAAACAACTAGAAGACGAAGACATCAAAGAAATCATGAAGAACATGAGAAGAGGCAAAGCCCCGAGATTTTTCGAGGATTTAGCAGGGCCGCAGTATGGTTTGGCAACCGCATCTGTGTACCTAATCATCACGAAACAAGACAACTGATTCTGAAAGAAGCTCATGAATCACCATACTCTATCCATCCCGGGAGTACCAAGATGTACCAGGATCTGAAGGAAAAGTATTGGTGGGTCAGTATGAAGCGAGAGATCGCTGAGTTTGTTGCACGTTGTGATGTATGTCAACGTGTTAAGGCAGAGCATCAGAGACCTGCCGGATTGTTACAACCATTACCAATTCCCGAGTGGAAATGGGAAGAGATTGGTATGGATTTTATCACCGGACTACCTAGGACCTAATCAGGTTGTGATTCCATTTGGGTGATAATTGACCGATTAACAAAAGTGGCTCATTTTATTCCAGTCAAGACCACTTACAGAAGCAATAAGTTAGCAGAATTGTACATGGCCAGGATCGTCTGTCTACATGGTATACCCAAGAAAATTGTGTCCCATGAGGTTCGCGATTCACATCAAAATTTTGGCGAGTCTACATGAAGCTTTGGGAACCAGACTCAACTTCAAAGACAAAGATATCATCCCCAAGCAGATGGCCCGAGCGTGTAAATCAGGTCCTAGAAGATATGCTTCGAGCGTGTGCTATAGATTATGGAAGAAGCTGGGATAAGAATTTACCCTATGCAGAATTTTCCTACAACAACAGCTTTCAAGCTAGCCTACAGATGTCGCCATTTGAAGCATTGTATGGAAGAAAGTGTAGAACCCCTCTCCTTTGGGATCAAGTAGGAGAACACCAATTCTTTGGACCAGAATTGATAAAAGAAGCTGAAAGTAAGGTAAAAACAATAAGAGAGCGTCTGAAAGTAGCTCAAACCCGACAAAAGAGTTATGCCGATAATCGTCGGAGAGAACTATCCTTCGAGATGGGAGATTTTGTCTATCTCAGGGTAACTCCACTCCGAGGAGTGAAGAGATTTCAGACTAAAGGAAAACTCGCACCCAGATTTGTCGGACCCTATAAGATTTTGGCAAAAGAGGTGAAGTTGCTTATCGCTTGGAACTACCAACATCTCATCATTTGCTCACAATGTCTTCCATGTATCCCAGTTAAAGAAATGTCTCAGAGTACCAACAGAAGAAACACCGCTCGAGAGCATCGATCTTCAAGAAGATCTCACCTATGTGGAGCAACCAATCAAGATTCTCGATGTGGCAGAACGCGTCACCAGAAGCAAAGTCATTCGTTCTTGTAAGGTTCAGTGGAGCAATCATTCAGAAGAAGAAGCTACCTGGGAGCGAGAAGAAGTTTTGAGAGCCGAGTACCCCTACCTCTTTGCTAACCCAGTCTGAATCTCGGGGTCGAGATTCCCTTTAAGGGGGGTAGGTTTGTAACAGCCCAAAATTTCAATTTCAGTTGAAAATAAAACCTTAATAATTTTTGTGGATTTTCTGAAAATTTTAAAAGCTTTTCCCTAAATTAATTTAAAGCTAAAATAATTTATGTGCAAAACCTATTGCCAACTAAAAGTTGGAATTTTTTTATTTAATTCCAGAATGCCTCATAGAATTTATGTGAATTTTCTCAAAAAGTTTGGACTTTATTTGCTATTTTCTAATGCTTATTTGAATTTCTGGAATTAAATTAATTGAAAAAGGTATAAAAAATTCTTTGCAATAGTATCGCACAAGCTCGACCTTTGTCTTGCGCCTCGGCCCATTTCTCCTCACAAGACGATCGATGCGGGCCGTCCGATCGAAATCGAACGGCCGACATCAATCGCCCCGCGCCCTCTCTCCCTCTCTCTGTCTCGCCGACAGGTGGGCCCTCGCACTGTGCTTCTTCCCCGTTCCCTTCTTCTCCGCAGCGTCGCTCTCCTGCCGCCATTGATGCCGCACGCGGAGCTTCGTCTCCTCCGCGATTCCCTCCGCCTTAACCCCCGCATTCACGCGCGTTAACTCCCCCTCACTCCGCCGCATTCACCCCCGGCATTACCACCCCTTCTTAACGCCGGTAACGCCCCCGCGCCTCTCGCCTCCACCATTACCGCCGCAACCAATCTCCCGCTCCCGGCCTCCCCTCGCCCTATAAAAGCACCCCTAGCTGCGCCTCTCCTCCCTCATTCTATTCCCCCACCTCCTGTCCCCTCGATCGCCTCGATGCTTTGCATTTCGCAACCGCGGCGGCCGGCTCGTTCTTCTCCGATTCCGCGCCACCAAAGCTTCCCGCCACCGACCGCACCTTCGGCATCAAGATCATCCGGCGATCCTCTAGCGCACTCGGCCGCTGAAGACCCCGAGCTCCTTCGCCGCCAACAACCGAACCACACCGCCGCCTCTCTCCGTCGCCGACGACCTTCCGGCCACTCTCCGCCGTCGCCAGATAGCGCCTAGAACCGGCGTCCTCCTCTATCTTTTGCGCACTCACCGAGCTCGCTCGCCGCCGTTCTCCGGTACCATTGGAACCCGAGCGCCTCCTCTCGGGCCGACGGGATGTACCACCTCGGCGCCACACAGGCGCCACCTCACCTGTCGCGTGCGTGGCGGCTAAGTCGGCCAGCCGCGTGGTCGCGTAGCCAGTGGCGCCCAAAGACACCGCCTCTTCAAGATTGCGTGCACCGAGTCCACCGTGGACTTGCGCCTCGCTGTGGACTCAGTCCATACTGTTGGGCCCACATGTCGGTCTCACGTGAGCAGTCACGACGCATGCTTGCAATAATTGGAATTTTCTTTAGAAATTTAATTCGGAAAATCGGAAATTCTGATTTTAGGATTTAATTTAGGTTTTAAACTTCCAGGAGCTCGTATTTCTTCATACAAACTCCGATTTAGGTGATTCAAATTTCTAAATTTGTATAAAATTAAGATCTAGCTAACTAAACCAAAATTATTTAATTTGGAGTTAATTTATATTTTCATTTGAATTTATTTGAGTTCTTTTGAATTCTGTTTGAATTTGGATTATTCTCGCGTATAGATTTTGACGACTCCGGAGAGCTTGACCCTATTGAGGAAGTAGAATACTGTGAATTTGAACAAGGCAAGTTACACCATTGACCATTTTGCCCCCAATATTTCAAATTACTTAATTTCTGCTTTTAATTATTATTGCATGCATAATTGTATTTAATTATTTTAAATTCCTGTTTTAAATACTTAATTATTCCAATTCCTTTGTATAGCCATATTTGAATGTTGTTTTACCAATTCCTTGTCACCTTAGTCAAATGAATTTAAAATAAATATATGCTTAGCAAATGCTTAGACCAGAAATATTTGATTTTGGGAGAATTTAGCCAATACTTCAAAATTTGATAAAAAGCCTGTGACATTGTTTGGTCATGGTAGACTTTTGCAAATGTCTTTGAAAGTTATAAAATAAAAGAAAATGGTTTGTACTTGGGCAAAATGGACCGTTGGTGGGTGCAGAGTTTATGCTGCTCGTCTCAGTTAGGATCGAGACCTGGGTTTTTATTGAAAGTTGCTCAAGTAGTTTAAGGACCGGTCTTTGAGCCGCATCTTGCAAAAGCTCTACCGTACTACCACATGTTCTGTATGGGCAGAACCAGGCTTAATAATTTGTCTTACCTCATTATCGTTTATGCCATTTTTGTTGTGTGGGTGTCGGTTAGACTTTATTCCCACTTGGCGCAAGAGGGGCTTCCCAGATGGTTAGCCTAATGGAAGTGAAACCTTAGCGGGCATATTGGTAGTGAGGTAGTGCATTGGAAACGCCTTGTGATAATTGCCTAGTCACACGCCTAAGGAAGCGTGTATTGGCCGACATAACGGGCAAATTATCTCGTGTGGGTAAAGTTGTACCCCTCTGCAGAGTGTAAATCTATTCGAATAGCCGTGTCCACGGTTATGGACATGCTGAGCAAAGCCACTCTAAGTTAGATTTGTTTTTGGTTTTAAAAATAACTTTGGACATGATTTGAGTGTAACACCCTGTCTATTCGGAAGACAAGATGTCACCTAACAAGACAACCCACTATTCAATTCATAAGATTAACATCGCAATCAATGCTAAAGAAACGATTAACCAAGATAACAATCTATAGCTTAATAACAGTTCATCTATAAATTTAAACAAGAATTAACCAAAACGATAATAATGAACCTCCAAGTGACATTTATTACAGTCCATTACATTATAAATAAAACTGAAGAAACGTAAATAGAATTTTAATGAATGAAAGTTTTATTCATGTGTGTGGAACGTGCTGGACTACACCCTCCCGCTAGCAACAGTTTCACTGGAATTCACCTAAAATAAATAAAAGCAAGAGTGAGTCGAAACTCAAAGAAGCACAACATATACATTCACAAAGAATCTTGAATCGGAACAATTTTCCAAGTACATCATTTACTTCATGAATTTAAGAAAACATGGTATGAATGAATGAATGCATTGAAGGAGAATGGACTTTCCACATGTTTATACCGCAGATAACTAGTGACACACCCATCGGTGTTCATTTAAGCCCGCTCTTAACCAAGAGCGGGGATCCAAGTCCGTATGAAGAACGTTTCATACGGAATGTCCAAATCCTACATTGGAATGGTAGGTCTTACATGCCCATATTGGAATTAATGGGACTTAAACAAGTTTCCACCCCGTGACAAGAATCAATTATGTATGCATGGAATGAAAAGCATAACTTGGCATTCAACTCAATGTATCATCGAATAAGGTATTGAACTCTACCACATCAAACTCAAATCACAGGAATATTCATAATTTATCAAGTTATCATGAAATCAACGAATTCACACAAATTGAACATTGCACTTGCCTTCCGTGTTGTGACGTGTTGGGAAACAACGAAGGTGTCCTTCCACCCACCGTCTCACCGCCTACACAAGCATTGCCACGTATTACGGATAATCGAATATGGCACAACTACAAGTGTTCTACGATGCTCTCTAATCAACCCACCCATCCCAAGGGTTCAATTTGACATCTACACCAAAAGTCCAGATTATCGTTCTACGGGCAGTTGAACAAGAAAATTCGCCATTAATTATCTGTAACTCTAAACGACCTGAAACCAGTGCTCACTGATTCTTAACTGATCAGGCTACAAAACATTAGTTGGCAGAATCCCCTGATTCGGCCAAAACAGAGGGCTAATTAACTGCTAAACCCAACCCATCTACGTCTGTCCAGAAAACAGATCAGCAGTAAAGAAAATGGAGTAACTTTTAGCCTACTGATCCAAATGGAATTATCTTTATCAACTTGGAAAGATAATTTCGAGATCGACAATAACTTAGTTGGGTTAAGATTCTGATTCGGCCTCTAATTTGAACAAAAACGAGGGACAAACCTACTGACCTCAGATTTCAGACAGATTGGACAGTTCGTATTCAAAAAATCATATCTCCCAAACTACTGATCGGATTTTCCTGCTCTTGGTGCCAAAAGAAAGCTAACGAAACCAGGAACAAATCTCTAGAAGGACAAAACCCCAAATTCGGCCTCTAAAGTACCGTAACATGCCACGCAACATTCTGATCCAATCTGTAATTTCTGGAACTCTATTCCGACGCGAATCAATTGATCTCTACCGCAACAAAAATCGATCAAACAAATAACCGGGGTGCTCGTTACCCTTGAAGACCCGTAGCATGACGAAGAACCACTCCCCGCTGGTCTCCCTTCTTCTTCCTTGGCCGGCCACACCACAGCGAGCACCCGGCGAGGAAGCGGCCCGCCGGAGGACAGATCGGAGGAGGAGCGCCCGGGGATCTTGGAGAGCAATCTCGGGAGCACCAATGGCCGGCGTCCAGGGGAGGAGGCGGCGCCAACCAGGGAGGAGGCGCGGCAATGGAGGGTGGAGAGGGAGGGGTGGCGGCAAGGTGGGAGGAAGGGAAGAGAGGCTGGCGGCTAGGGTTGGGGAGGGCACCTCCCCTTTAAGTGGCCGGCTCTTCCTCTTGGGCGGCTCAGGTCGCACCATGCCCAAAGTTGGCTTAATTTTACAAATCTCCCCTCCGGAGACTAATTTTTCTGATTTAAACCTCGTCTTTCACTCCTTCGACCTTCTTTTCTTACTAATTGTGATTCGGGATATTACATTCTACCCCCTTAATGTGATTCGACCTCTAATCTAAACACGATCTATTCGAAAGAAAATCATGATCGAATTTATTAACGAAAACACGCACTATAAACGAACAGGTTTGATACTTATCGCAAGCAAGGGACTCTAGCTCTCAAGCGGCCTCTCTTTCTGACAAGAGAAAACCACCACCCAAAGACCCATAACGACGCGTGACCTAACACTCAACCTGAACTTTCTAGGTACCCTCATCAGAAGAGGATCGAAGGTAAGACCATACTCGAAGGTCAACGTCTTAAACTAAAACTTGAACCTTGAATGGTTCAATGCCCACTCAAAGACACGAGAACACACCCGACGCTATGCATTTTGCGCGTAAACCCGAGACGGTCAAAACGAAATACCAACTTTCTAATTTCTGCAACTTTCGAAAACGAATAGAATCCAATTGAAAATAGAGAGTCCTCAACGCGCCCACTCAATGCTGACTCTCCACCAAAAGATTAAATTCCAAATTTGACAATTCATCTCAAAACAATTCTATTTTCTAAATAGGCAGTTTACAAATGAACACCACTACCACCAAAGGAGAAATTACTGGAACGCTCAAACCAAACACTTGCGATTCGTTTGAATTAGAAAGAATCTACATGTCAACACAACCTCAACTCAAATTGCGTAAAACACCAGGCCAACAACACCAAACTCAAACGAGAATCAAGAAAACACCTCATTATCCGATGAACATTCCTTTCCACAGTTTCTTTCTTATAGGAATAAAATTTCTCTCGAATCCTTGAAATTTGAATTCATCGCATACCACACGAGCTTAAACCTTTTAGTTAAATATCCTCAAATTATGATCAAACCGAAGTACATCCTCAACACAATTGTGGAGAGGCTATATAGAATCCACCGAATACTCTAGATAATTCATTCTACTAACCAAAATCGATTTAATAGAAGGCGTTCAAGACACCACCGAATAGGTTCCACACCAACACATTACCTCCAATTTCCAAGAACAACAACTCAGAATCCTTAACCCGCACAATCATGTACTACATCAGAAGGGTTCTATTAATTATCATTCTACTATTCAGGAAACTCCATTATTCCACTTTCTCTACACACAATCATTGTGTGACCAAAGGTCTAGCATAAAAATGCAAAGCTCCAAACTTCAATCTCCAAGTCTCCTACAATGAATTCCTGGGATAATTCAAGAATCCCTCACATTTTCTTATCAAAAATTCTCACAACCCAAACAATATTCTCAGTCATAACTTCTATCATCCTCGATAATCAATTAACTACTCAAAACGATTAACTTCACCAATCTTGGACGCCCACTAAACCACACCATTCAGTTTCACTTTCTCAGCCTTGTAAGTTACACAATCCCAATACTTTAAACAATCGATCAAGATCCCCCAAACTTTTGATATTCTAGTAATCCACTAACAAGATCAAGAAGATATTGGATGACAATTCATTATAGATTCTGATAATCGCAACAACGTAAAAGTTTAGCTCCAAAGAGAATCATTTTATTTAAATCAAACTCTCTATGAGAATGTAGCATGAAATCATTTCTTCCTCTTAAGCACCTTAAATAATTTGGCACTCAAGCTTCACAAAATAATTTACTTGACCACCACTATCTAGTCGTCTCTATACACTTTAGAAGACACTTGAAAAACGAATCAGTTCCTCCATTCTGAAAAGAAGAGGTAAGTGGAAATAATTTTCAAGATTTAGAAAACGCTTACCACTCACTGTAAACACAAAACCGTAAGAAGTAGGCAATTAGCAAAGAACTCAAAAAACATAAGACGAGGCTACACACTAAGGGCACAAGTCCCACAAGAAGATAATATCGAATCTCAAACAATGAAAATCCAATCTCGAATACCTCTACTACACTCTTCTCTTCAACAAAAGAAATAATTTTCTTTGATTGGAATATCACTTTGCCAACTCAAGCTAAGGAGCCTTAAATCTCAAATCACAAGAATCACTTGATAATTGATAGAACATTCAAATACGTCATTTTGTTTAAACTCATTTGGCTACTACATAATTCATGAGCTCCAAAAGCCCACGAAAGCAAAACTTGAAATACTCTCATTTGAACGATATCACCCAAGGCCATCAATTTACTACAAGTATTAACATCAATCTCACAACAACAATTAGAAAACACTTCGAAAGACCGACGTGAAAAGAATGGGTGATTCTTTCTCAAAAGAAGAGGCAAATGGAACCGATTTTCACGAACTAGAAAATCATTTACTGCTCGCAATGAACACAGGACCAAGGGGAAGACCAATTAAGCAATGAACTCATAGAACATAAGTGAAGTCCACAGTTGAAAGCATGGGCCACACAAGAAGAGAATATCATACGTTAACAGTTAAGAACAAACGAGCACTCAAGATCGAAGCACTCGCATCACCGAAGAATCATTATAACTTCGCAACATAACGCTTTACTCGACAAACCTCGTTTACCACATAGAACTTGAATCCCCAAAAGATCATGAACACAAAACTTGAAATTTGATCATTTTTAGAAATATCACGAAAGACAATCAAATTTCTTTCTCTATAAAAGAATCAACATTACCCTCATATTACTGAACATTTCATTAAGACCAATAACATACGTTCCTGGTAACAATCAATTTACCTTACTATCACATCAATAAACCTTCTAAAGAAAGCATGACAAATCGTGTCATAGAAAGCTCCAGCATCAAATGGGATTGTAATAACAACTTATTCTAGAAAAGAAATCAAGTGCGAAAGCCACAAAGCTGAAACAAACCTCTTTTTAACAAGCTCACTCTAGTACAAGACAAACCCTTTAAACATACTAGATTAAATCACTTATTAGATTTAGCTCATTTGTCCTTACTAATACTCAACGCCAGTATTACACGCACTCCTAGCACTCTAACTATTAATAGTAACAACCAATGATTATCTAATCATGGAAGCATTCATAGTCCTACCTTTGTTCAGAAATTGGAATGAAATAACTTTAAATTTCAGCAATGGAATATTTATAAGATAACATTTTGGAAGTCATTACAACCACCGTCATCCATTACCTCACACCTATAACATCAATTTAGCATGACAAAATCAGGTGATTTTAGCATTTGTACAAATTCTTTAGGTATCCAAATAGAAGACTTATTTGATGTTAATATTTATCAAGGTAAAATTAACTTGACTTTTGAAGACATTATCTAAGAGTCATTGGTTTGCACCAAGATATTAACCCAACCTGATAATTCCTACCATACCACATAATGCTTTTAAATAGAACCTCTTAGATAAAGTATGACAACATATCACAAAAGGGTTTTAACATTCTCCTTCTCATAAGAAAGGCATAAAACTTCAACTCTCAAATTAACCCAAAAGAAATATGCAAGGTCAATGCACAATTAATAAAGAGCTTGCAAAAGAAATCTTCCACTGCCCGAAATTCCAAGCGAATAAATGAGTTACAATTTCCAACAGGGGTAAAACCGAACTTCGTGAAAAGATAAATCTTGCAATTTAACTACGCCACGTGGAGTAGAAATATCACAATAATCGAAAGAACAATAATTGTTTCAAAGGATGATTAGAGATCTACTGGAGCTTGCCCACTTCATCAAAACACCCCATTCAAAAGAAACTCATGAACTGTAAGAAACTACAACCAAGAAACCAGATACAAGTTTGAGAAAGACAACAACTTCAACAATGAGCTCAGGCTCAACACAGAACTATGGAACAGGGGTAAGAACTTCTCTACTCTCATACCACGAGCAATTGGTGTAGCCCGCAAAACCCGAACAACAACCACGAACTCAATCTGCTCAACGTCCGCTCATCGTCACGCATAGCTAATTCAATCAATTATGAATATATAGGATCATCTCATGACAATCATAAAATTAATCCATATATTTATATAGGATAACACATCATATCACAGATTAACAACATGAGAGATAGTACCGAAATAATTCTACACAGTAGTACATAATGAACCAAATCACTAGAAATGCGGAAGCAATGGATTTCCCAAACCCCACCCCATCGTGCACAAGGTGTCATTTTAATACTTTGTTCACCACGGACCTAAAGCCCGCTCGATACTAATCAGAACATCCTCGTCTATTCGAAGACAAGATGTCACCTAACAAGACAACCCACTATTCAATTCATAAGATTAACATCGCAATCAATGCTAACGAAACGATTAACCAAGATAACAATCTATAGCTTAATAACAGTTCATCTATAAATTTAAACAAGAATTAACCAAAACGATAATAATGAACCTCCAAGTGACATTTATTACAGTCCATTACATTATAAATAAAACTGAAGAAACGTAAATAGAATTTTAATGAATGAAAGTTTTATTCATGTGCGTGGAACGTGCTGGACTACACCCTCCCGCTAGCAACAGTTTCACTGGAATTCACCTAAAATAAATAAAAGCAAGAGTGAGTCGAAACTCAGCAAGCACAACATATACATTCACAAAGAATACTGAATCGGAACAATTTTCCAAGTACATCATTTACTTCATGAATTTAAGAAAACATGGTATGAATGAATGAATGCATTGAAGGAGAATGGACTTTCCACATGTTTATACCGGTATAACTAGTGACACACCCGTCGGTGTTCACTTAAGCCCGCTCTTAACCAAGAGCGGGGATCCAAGTCCGTATGAAGAACGTTTCATACGGAATGTCCGAAACTGCCTACATTGGAATGGTAGGTCTTACATGCCCATATTGGAATTAATGGGACTTAAACAAGTTTCACTCCCGTGGACAAAGAATCAATTATGTATGCATGGAATGAAAAGCATAACTTGGCATTCAACTCAATGTATCATCGAATAAGGTATTGAACTCTACCACATCAAACTCAAATCACAGGAATATTCATAATTTATCAAGTTATCATGAAATCAACGAATTCACACAAATTGAACATTGCACTTGCCTTCCGTGTTGTGACGTGTTGGGAAACAACGAAGGTGTCCTTCCACCCACCGTCTCACCGCCTACACAAGCATTGCCACGACACGGATAATCGAATATGGCACAACTACAAGTGTTCTACGATGCTCTCTAATCAACCCACCCATCCCAAGGGTTCAATTTGACATCTACACCAAAAGTCCAGATTATCGTTCTACGGGCAGTTGCACAAGAAAATTCGCCATTAATTATCTGTAACTCTAAACGACCTGAAACCAGTGCTCACTGATTCTTAACTGATCAGGCTACAAAACATTAGTTGGCGGCATCCCCTGATTCGGCCAAAACAGAGGGCTAATTAACTGCTAAACCCAACCCATCTACGTCTGTCCAGAAAACAGATCAGCAGTAAAGAAAATGGTGTAACTTTTAGCCTACTGATCCAAATGGAATTATCTTTATCAACTTGGAAAGATACTTTCGAGAGCTACAATAACTTAGTTGGGTGAAGATTCTGATTCGGCCTCTAATTTGAACAAAAACGAGGGACAAACCTACTGACCTCAGATTTCAGACAGATTGGACAGTTCGTATTCAAAAAATCATATCTCCCAAACTACTGATCGGATTTTCCTGATCTTGGTGCCAAAAGAAAGCTAACGAAACTAGGAACAAATCTATAGAAGGACAAAACCCCAAATTCGGCCTCTAAAGTACCGTAACATGCCACGCAACATTCTGATCCAATCTGTAATTTCTGGAACTCTATTCCGACGCGAATCAATTGATCTCTACCGCAACAAAAATCGATCAAACAAATAACCGGGGTGCTCGTTACCCTTGAAGACCCGTAGCATGATGAAGAACCACTCCCCGCTGGTCTCCCTTCTTCTTCCTTGGCCGGCCACACCACAGCGAGCACCCGGCGAGGAAGCGGCCCGCCGGAGGACAGATCGGAGGAGGAGCGCCGGGATCTTGAGAGCAATCTCGGGAGCACCAATGGCCGGCGCCCGGGGAGGAGGCGCGCCAACCAGGGAGGAGGCGCCGGCAATGGAGGGTGGAGAGGGAGGGGTGGCGGCAAGGTGGGAGGGAGGGGAAGAGAGGCCGGCGGCTAGGGTTGGGGAGGGCACCTCCCTTTAAATAATGGCTCTTCCTCTTGGGCCGGCTCGGTCGCACCGCGCCTAGGTTGGCTAATTTTACAAATCCTCCGGAGACTAATTTTTCTGATTTAAACCTCGCCTTTCACTCCTTCGACCTTCTTTTCTTACTAATTGTGATTCGGGATATTACATTGAGGATGGTTAATCCTTGTGGTAAAATTGGGCGGGTAGCCTTGTGATAGGAGGGTATCCTTCACCATGTTTCATATGGAGGTTATCCACTATAAAATGATGAATTTTAAATTTGATTTTAGCTATGAAATAAAAATATGCCTTGAAACTTAGTATAACTATCTAAACCAAAAATGCTGATTTATGCAAATAAAGCCTACAACCTTCCTTTGAATAATTTATGCATGCATTCTAAATTTATATTGGTGTAATTTATAGCACAAATTGTAGTGCTCACTCTGCTGAATATTATTATTCAGAGAAGACTTCTATCCAGGAAGGTGAGGCAGGACGCTTAGGCAACGACCTCCGCACGATTGCCTCGTGGCGATCGTGTGGCATACCATTATATTTTGCTTCCGCTTAATGTTTTATTTGGCCTCTGGCCCAAGCTGTAATAAACTCTATGCTTATTAATAAACACGCTGGATATGTTTGTGATAACATTTTTGTGACTGTGTACACTAGAAATCCTGGACTAGTGTATGAACACAGAGAATTCGGGATCCTTCGTTCCCGGGTTCGACAAAAGTGGTATCAGAGCCATATCGACTGTAGGTCGTGACCTAGAAGGAAATCAAACCCTTAAGGATTTATTTTTTCAAATTTAAGAAAATAACTTGGTCTTCTGGTGTCATTTCTCAACTTTTCTCTTGAAAAATATTTATTAACTCATCTCCTTCTCAAAAATTGTAGATGGCTGAAGTTTCGAATGCCATTTCCCATGGTGTTTTTGCTGGACATTGGGTCGCCGTTCTCTGGAAGATGATGCAGCACTTAGACTTTGAAGAAAGACCGACGTATCAAGGATACAAGTATAAAGTGGGAAATCAGGATCGGTGGAGAGTAGAGGTGATCCTCTACTCCAATCTATCACCAAACACAGACTTCCACATCTTCGATGCCCCAATGCGACGAGACACTTTCGCCGAAGGCATCCAGGATGCAGCCAGGGAAGCCACCCGCCGACTTCGCTACATCTACGATCACCGCCTCAACGGCACTGGGTTCCACTATTACCCGATGCACATCCCAACCCGGCATGACAGTGCCTTCCGCTCAACTAAAGATGAAGACTGTCCCGACCTCACACATTAGGTGGATCTGGCCAAAGCCATGGATTATGCCTACGGGAATACACTAGATGAGCTGTCTCTCATACAAGTGAAATTACAAGACGCAGAAGAAAAGTTGAAGATCGAGAAAAGAATGGCTTACTACAAGGAAGGCGAGGCTAGTTCTAGTGAGCCAGATTATACCCCAGTAACACCATAGATTTGACCTTAAATTTTCCTTTAGTTGTGAATTATGAGCTACAATACCTTTGTAGTAGCCATAATGGATTAATAAAATAAAAATAAATTATTTTGCCGAAATGTTCTTGCCTTGTGTTTGTTGAAATTGGGCTATTTTAGATCTATACCCTTAGAAATTCCTGTCTCTCTTGTCTAATCTGTGAAGAGTTCATCAGATGGTGACCACCCGCACAGGAAGTGTCGTGCGGAGGGCAAGGAAATGAGAATGCCGATTATCAAGAAAACCAGCCAATGTACCCACCACCTCCTCCAACTCAAGCTCCCGATCGGTGCTAATGATGGCCAATCGACTCATCCGATTGAATTGTTAGTGATCTCTCCACAAGAACGAGTAATACTCCAATACAAGACTTATCATGCTCCTCCTCCTCCCGCAAGAGTGACTTTGTCAGAGTTCATGAGGATGCGTCCGCCAACGTTCTCTAGTAGCATGGAACCCATGGACGCAGATGATTGACATAGGGCTATTGGTAAGAAGCTGGATATTGCTCAATGCACAGATCGTGAGAGAGTTTTGTTTGCCTCTCATCACTTGATTGGTCCCGCATCAGAATGGTGGGATAACTTCAGCATGTCCCATGCTAATGCCCAAGAAATCACTTGGGATGAGTTCATGCAAGCTTTCCGCCGATCTCACATTCCATCTGGCATGATTACATTGAAGAAGAAGGAGTTTCGCTCTCTTCGCCAAGGAAATCGTTCAGTCGGTGAGTATCTGCACAAGTTTAACCAACTTGCTCGCTATGCCCCCGAGGATGTAGCCAGAGACGAAGACAGGCAAGAGCGATTTCTGGAAGGGTTGAACGACGAACTCTCTGTTCGTTTGATTTCTCAGGATTTCACTGACTTTCAGCAGTTAGTAAATAAGGCTATATGCCAGGAAGGCAAACATCAAGAAATGGAGAACCGTAAGCGGAGGATGGCAGCTCAGAAGTTTAACTCAGAGGACCGCCAAGCCTCGCTTTTCTCGGCCTCACCACCTCGGCGTGGGAGATTCCATCTACTACACCAAGAGTTCGGCTCCAGACGCGCCCAAATACTCCCGGATTCCGTAGTAGTTCATCCGAGGTCGGCCCAGCAGGCTGCCTATTTCCACAGCAGAATCACTTGCTTTCATCGCAACGAGTTGGGTCACTATGCCAATAAGTGTCCCAAGAAGCGCAGATCGCCACCCCATCAAGCCAACACCCGAGCTTCGGCCTCCGGCGGTCCTCAAGACCACCGGTCGGGCTTCATGAAGGACGGTGAATCACGCCACCGCAGAGGAAGCCTGCGGCAAGACTGATGTTGTCCTCAGACGCTTCTTGTCAACTCAAGACAAAGATCGCTTATATTTGATTCCGAGCTTCACATTCTTTTGTGTCAAATAAGTTTGTGGAAAAGTATGGGTTATCTACCTCCCTTAGTTAAGCCCATGTTAATCCATTCCCTGCTCGTAAATGAGGGCTAGGTTCTTTTGCCCAAATCTTACCTTTGAAATCTCCGAGTATCTTTCTCAAAGAACTTAATAGTCTTATGTTCGCAAGGATTGGATGTAATTCTTGGAATGGACTGGCTTGCCAAAAATCAAGGCATAATAGATTGTGCTAATAGATCTATCAACCTCACCAATGAGCAAGGGATTTCAGTAGAATTCCAACCCAAGACTCCTACGGGAAGAAGTTCTATCTTGACCGCTTTAAAGGAAGTAAAATCGAAGATATACCCGTGGTACAAGAATATCCAGATGTTATTCCGGAGGACTTACCTGGTATGCCACCGGACCGGGACATAATGTTCTTAATTGACTTAGTCCCAGGGACTGCACCAATATCGAAGCGACCTTACAGAATGCCAGCAAACGACCTAGCAGAGTTGAAGAAGCAGATCGAAGAACTTCAGAGTAAAGGTTACATTCAACCAAGTTCATCGCCTTGGGGAGCTCCAGTACTATTTGTCAAAAAGAAAGACAATAGTATGAGAATGTGTGTGGACTATAGATCACTCAACGAGGTAACAATCAAAAACAAGTACCCGTTACCTAGGATAGACGATCTGTTTGATCAACTTAAAGGAGCCAGTGTTTTCTCCAAGATTGATTTAAGATCAGGTTACCATCGCTAAAAATCAGACCGTAAGATATTCAAGACGACCTTCACCACCGTGATATGGATCAGACGAGTTCACAAAGTGATGTCATTTGGACTAACAAATGCCCTCGCTTATTTCATGAATATGATGAACAAAGTGTTCATGGAATTCTGGATAAGTTTGTGGTGGTATTCATAGATGATATTCTCATCTACTCAAGAGATGTGGAAGAGCATGAAAACATCTCGAATTATTTTGGACAGTTCGAGAACACCGACTTTATGCCAAATTTAGCATAAGTGAATTTTGGCTAAGTCAAGTGGCTTTTCTTGGACACATTGTGTCGGCAGGAGGAGTTGCGTGAGACCCTCAAAAGTTGAAGTCAGAATGGATTGGAAGCAACCCAAGTCCATCCACGTATGAGAAGTTTTCTGATTAGCTGGTATTACCGCAGATTCATTGAAAGTTTCTCCAAGATCGCCAAACCCATGACTCAACTTCAAGAAGGAAAAGAAATTTGAATGGACAAGTGCATGTGAACATAGTTTTCAAGAGTCAAGAAGAGACTAGTCTCTGCACCTGCTAGTCTTACCGATATATACGTAAGGATTTTGAAGTTTTCGTGACGCATCCGCCAGGCTAGTATGTGTACCGATGCAAGAAGGAAAGGTCGAGCTTATGCATCTCGTCGATTAAGGCCACATGAAGGAAATTATCCAACTCATGATCTAGAGTTAGCGGCAATTGTGCATGCTTTGAAAATCAAGCGGCATTATCTCATTGGTAATCATTGTGAGATTTTCACGCATCGTAAGAGTCTCAAATATATCTTCACCCAATCGATCTTAATCTCGTGCAAAGAAGATGGTTGGAGTGATAAAGGATTATGACCTCGAATTCATTATCACCGGTAAAGCCAACGTGGTAGCAGATGCTCGAGTAGGAAGGCATACCGCAACACGGTGTTAGTTCAAGAAAATCAACCGTAATTGTATGAAGAATCAAGCATCCGAACTCGAAATTGTCGATTAAGGTCTGATCAACACAGTGGAAGTCCAACCAACCATACAAGGACAGATCAGAGAGAAACAACTAGAAGACGAAGACATCAAAGAAATCATGAAGAACATGAGAAGAGGCAAAGCCCGTGATTTTTCGAGGACGAGCAGGCGCAAGATGGTTTGGCAACCGCATCTGTGTACCTAATCATCACGAAACAAGACAACTGATTCTGAAAGAAGCTCATGAATCACCATACTCTATCCATCCCGGGAGTACCAAGATGTACCAGGATCTGAAGGAAAAGTGTGAGGACCCCCGGGTTATTTTCGTAAGACCGAGGTTTACCTGGTCTTAAGGAAATAACTGGCCTCAAGTAATGAATTCCACCTTAACTCCATCCAAGTGATGAGCCCGATCGAAACTAGAGCCGGTAATCATGCGCACGCTCCTTTGCAAGCACTACATGATTATCGGTTCTCCAAACGGTCAAAGCCAACACTTAGACAAGTTAAGGTGGGATTCATCACAATGAGTATGAGGCCGTGTTGGCTCCGTGATCAGCCACCAACACGCTCATACTCTCATTCAACGTTGATCACATCCATACAACAACGTACATTAACAATCCAAAAGACATACAACATAATAGTTAAGTCACACTATTACATAACAGCCGACCGGCCAAATTCAAATAAGAGTGATAAATAACAGCGGAAGCAAAATAAATAAACCAAAAGTCCAGCAAGGTATGCCCATAACCCAAGGCAACCGACTGGGGTTAAAAGATAGCACTACTCATCGTCGCATAAATCGGCACTAACGAGCTCATCGGGCTCGATATCGCCCTCACCGAAAAGAAAAACAAAAAGGCCAGCCAACATCTGGCTGAGTACAAGTGCACTCGCAAGTCTTACACAAAGAAAAGTAGTTATGCATATTGGGCAATCAAGGGA
The DNA here is from genome assembly GCA_036346395.1 of Hsuehochloa calcarea. Taxonomy (NCBI): domain Eukaryota; kingdom Viridiplantae; phylum Streptophyta; class Magnoliopsida; order Poales; family Poaceae; genus Hsuehochloa; species Hsuehochloa calcarea. Next base: position 16,350,778 of record CM070599.1, on the reverse strand, counting down.
TGGCATTAGTGGTTCTAGTTTTGCATAAAACGCAACATCTTACATTCCTAGACCATCTAGTTTTAGAAAGCCAAGTTATAAATCATTTATTCAAGAGAGGGTTTCACAAGACATATGTAATAATATGGATCAATCAATATCAAGGTGGCTGTCCACTTTGATAAACTAAAGTACATGAACATCCCATTCATGTCGAAACCAATTGTAACCATGTCAACTTTTAATTTTTGAAGTCTAACGATGAAGCATACTTAAACCAAGTGTTGTCCATAACCGTGGACACGGCTATTCGAATAGATTATCTATGCAGAGGTGTACTACTTTACCCACATGACCCGACTAGCCCGTAAGCCTCCGGATGCCTCCGAAAATAGCACACTTCCTTAGGTATGCCGTAGGGAGAATCGAGATCTGATCATTTTTAGCAAAAAATCTTATTGGGATGTACCACCCATATGTGGGAATCCCAACTTAGACATAAGCATATAGCAAATGCTAAGCGGGCACACATGTTGTAATCGAGTGGCGGTGTGAGGTAGTTAGTATGTTGCATCCCACAACATAGGTAATCGTGCTCATTAAGCAAGATATATCACATGGGGTTCCAAAGGAACATAGGATTTCACGGTCTCTATGTCCCCACACCGCTGCGGTCTTACCTAATAAAACATTCCCTTACTTAACCGCACGGTACCCATATCCCGCATGTGATAGTACGCTCGGTACTTGGAGTGTAACGTCCATGGCTCGGTCCTTAATGGTCCGCATAAGACAACCACAAACCCGAATCTCGTGCATAACAAAGACCCACACTACAACCACTTGTCCGGACCCAAAACCATTTAACAATAACAAGTTTTGAACTAATATAACCAGATATAACAATCTGGACAAAAATTAATAAAGAATAAGAATTGTTATGTGTCTCCCACAATTGACGAGCTAGTCCCGCCAATTGATCTCATCGTTATCTAGACCCGCAATGGCTAAGCAATAGACACACAACAATCATATCATCACAAACCTATCTTAAGCATATGTGTATGTGAAATATCAGGGATAACCATCAAGCATAGGATATAACTAATCTACTCAAACATAAAGGTATACCGAAAATAGCATGCAGCAATATCATTGCATTTCAAATACTAATGTAAGAAAACGGGATCAATATGATGCAAAAGAAATTTCAAAGGATGCTTGCCTTGCTGGGAGTTCACTTGCTCACTCTCGTTACGTAGTCGCTCATTTGCGACAACTTGGACTCTATAGAAATAGCGATACCGAATGAAAATCGAGAAAAGCCAAAAATTCAAAGTTCTCAAAAATGAATGAAATTTTCACAGTAGCTAGATTATTATTTTAGATGAATTTAGGTGAAAGAATTATTTCATTTGGATTTCGTATGAGAAAGTTATGGCAGTTTGAAAATCAGTTTTTGGAAAAATACTGAAAAATAGGCTTCGGTTACTATTCATCCAAAATCCAATTTTAGCACAAATTTGTAGAACAGTGGTGAATAAAATGATTACATATATGAATAGGTAATAAAATTATAAGACCAAAATAAATTGGTTCAACTCATTTGGAGTTTATATGAATTAGTTATGAATTTTCAAAGTAAAAGCACTTTGTAGTGTAAAAGTAATTCTTTTTCTGAAATTTCTACAACACAAAAATACTTTTTAACTCAATCTAACCTAGCCTCTGTCATAATCAAAGTAGGTCATCCAACCACACAATGCCCTGATTAATGCTCTCCCAACCATACAACATATTCGATAATTGTACAAAATCCACCGACTTATGGGCATAAGATCATGCCTAAATCCATCAATCATTCTCTGATATATTATTTACGCTAATACTAACTATCTAGCTCTACTAGTATCGCATCGGTAATTCAGGTTTGCATCCATCCAAAATTTCCACCGACCGATGTTTAATTGACTAACCGACACCTAATGAGCTTTATAATTTAAATGCACATCCAATACTTAATAGCTCACAAATCGATCAACTCATATTCATACCACCGAACTCAGTCATGAACGACCACTACCAATCCAATCATATAGGTGCCACTACGATCAACTAATAATCCTTTATCTACTAATCCAATTGAGGGTACAAATCTACCAACTCGGCACATAGGACTTAACTATTACATACACGGCAATCCAATTATTTATCCCCAATCAAATAATCCATTCTACCATCTCCCAATTCTAGCATACATGACTCTCGTAGCTATTACTTCGAACATCCGATCAATTTGCTCATGCTCAATTAAATCATCCGATTCAATTAATCCAACAATATGCATAATTCGATATCCAACGAGCAACAATACACATATACAAAAGACATATCGTTAATCATCAACACATACGTCGTCCACCAAGTAATAGATTATAAAAATCCTTATGCGCCTATCTTCAAAAATTACTAATTCAATGTGAGAAGAAACCTTCAATTAATTTATCCTCCAACGGTCACCACTAACTTCCATACGACTTCACCATAATATCGACCGATCAAAATAATCAACTCATAAATTTAATGTAGCATCCACCGATCAATAATAATCATATTTTGCCACAATAATCTAATTATTCGTGATCCACCAATATATCGGTACATAACTACACCTACGCACAAATACAACCCAACCGAGAATTATACCGGTCCTAAGCTATCAAATCATTTTTATAAATATATATGTAAAAATAGATGCCATGCTCATGACTAATATGCAACATGCACAACTAATATCGTAAACACGATTCGATACTAAAGAATTTTACGCGACCGTGAGCGTGCGAAACATCGCCGGACGCCTTCTCGCTACGCGTCCATATCCACCGTAGTCGCCGCCGATCCGCGCCCGCTCGCCTCTCGCCCATATCGGTCGCCCTAGTGCTGTCGCGATGCGCCACGCTGTCGCGCTGACACCGTTAAGGCCGGTCGCATGCAAGCGCCGTACTCTCGGCCGGCTCCTCCACGCCGCCGTCAAGTCGATGCCGCCGAGCTCGGCCGCATGCACCGCCATCGCATGCATGGCTCCGCATCGGCCTTGACGTCGCGCCTTGCCGCTGGCCTTCAAGCACCATGGTCGGCGCTCGGGCTCACCTCGCCGAGCTGCCGCTACTGGCCGGCACCTCGCCTCGGCCACGTCCTCGACTAGGCACCGCGCCGACCGCCGAGCCGCTTTGACGTCGGGCCGCGTCACCGTCACAGCCTCGCCTGGGCTGCTGGCGCTCTGGTCGCCGCTGCTCGGCCTCGCCGCCGTCGCTGCTGCTGCTCGCTCCGGCCCTGGGCTGTGCGCACTGCGTCGCTGACCCTCTGCCCCACCGGGCTGCTCCTGCCCAGGCCGCAGCTGTATGCTGCTGCTACTACTTGGAGTCGAGGGCCTCCTACTGCAAGCCGGCCTCACCTAGAGCCGCCAAAGCTACTGCTTGGAGTGGCAGCCGGCAGCAAGCAGCACAACAGCTTTGCATGGCTCGGCTCGGCACTGCACTGCAGCATGCTGCTCCTGGCTATTGCTACATCAACACTGCTACAGTGCGTCACAACTTCCCCCTTCTAGCAAAATGCTCAAACGAACTTGCATGCGGAATCCACTAGTATGGATGGGAAGCTTATGAGATGGGGAATGCAATGGGGTGACATGCAAAGTTTGATTTTGGGTTTTTGGTGGTGATTGGAAGGAGAGAAATAGATGAACTTGTTTTGCTGTTTTGCATTGACTAGAAATGTGTTGGGAGGAGGAGCTCTCGGCTGTGCTTGGCTGTGTGTTTTGTTGGGGAGAAAAGAGAAGGCAGGGGAGAGGATGTGTGTGTTCGGCTGGGAGAGAGAGAGAGATGGCAGTGTAGAAAAATGGATGGGTGGCAAAAGATGGCAGGGAGAGGGGAGGATGGACCTGCTGTGCCATGGCAGTGAAATGATGGGGTTTCGGCTGGGACGAAGGAAAGACAGTGGTGGTTTTGGCTGTACAGTTTTCGGGTGAACAGTAATTTCAGAATTTGCAAAATAGCTGAGGTGTTCAGGTAATTTTTAGACATTGTTGATTAGCTCTAAAAATCACGAAATTATTAGGAGAGGTTCCTGACATAATGTAGATGCTTAGGTAAAATTTTCAGAAATTTATCCAGAGTGTAATGCTCTCTAAAAATCTTTAAACCTTCTGCTTGTTTGGGAGATGAGTAGCAGTATAGTTTTTGTCGCCCAAACGACCTTGCATGAGTAAACCGATTATAGAAACGGAATGTCCTCGAGACAACGATCACGATGACATAACATGCGTTGCATGATTTTTAGTTTTTGGTTGTGATTGCGAGGAGAGAAGTTGGAAAAATAAAGAATGGATACGCAGGTATTTCATCTGCTAATTCTATTCTCCATTTTGCGAAATCACTCAAACTGCTATGCATGCGAAAACAAATTATAGAAACGGGTTGCTCGTGCGATGACGATCGCGGTGGTATGACATGCATAGCTTGGTTTTGAAGTTTCGACTGAGATTTGAAGGGGGAAAACGACAGGAGTTAGCAGGGTCGGAAAATAGGAGAGATGACCGGAAAGGAATGGACACGCGGTCGTTTCGCCCGCGGTCGGTCGAATTGGAAAATGAGAACGGCGATACTAATGTATGCATTATGATTTTTGAAATGCATGCGAAACAAGAAACAAAATAATTTAATTTAATTTCAGTCGCTCAAACAATTTGATTAAATATTGGTTATGATTATTATTGTTTTTTTAATGCATCTTAGAAATAAATTTGATTTGACTTGGAAATGCAACCTTTTAATTATCTCAATTTGATTTTAGAAGCAATCTTTTTACTTAAACACGGGAAAATTTTAAAACACTGCCAAATATTTATTAGATCGCCTAGTTAAATATTAACATCCCGATTTTGAAAATCAGGATGTTACAAACCTCCCCCCCTTACAAAAAATCTCGCCCCGAGATTGGACGAAAAAGGATAGGGTAGAAAGACTTAGTCGCTTTGTTGAAATCCAATCTTCTTCCCGAGACTAATCGACTCGATCTTCACCAATACCCTTTGCTATAGTACTATCCCAATAATATTGGTTCGACAACCACTGATTGTTGCTCATCCAATCGAAATCCACCAATCATATTTAGTCTATAGCAAGCACACTCCAATCTATTGCTCCACCATTTTTACATTAACCACCGAAATCGCTTGCTCTGATGTAACCTTCGAAACCACCATAAATTCACAGGCTTAGTTTGATTTCCAAAAAGGACACTGACTTCTCAATTTTAACAATCCATCAGAGAGCGTAAACATCTATTAATCCATTCTCACAGTATAAAATATGGTTTAACTCTGATCTCGATCACATTATCGGTAATACCAATAATCCTAAGTGAAATCATCAGATTGCTCACAAATTCCATCACACTTGCTTTATAATTTCTATCATAGGGTACATCTATGCAAGATCAATTGTGTCCTCAGCAAAGTCTCCATATCTCTGCTGCTTAATCCTTTAGTTAGCATGATCAATCCACTTGCGATAATCAATCCATTAAAAACACCCAATTATCTTTTACGGTCGAATCCACTCATACCTACTCTAGGATCAAATTAACCTCCAAAATCAACACAATTATCCTAGGTTATCGATATATCTCTTTATCCACAGTCAACTCCAACCTAAGTAAATCAAATCATCAAAAAGGTCATCCATCCAAGGTGAGTTTGTAATCTGACTATAATCCGAATAATCTGAATCAACACTTTGGTCTAAATCAAGTTATTCACGATAATTATCTGAGCTCAATTCAATGATATTAACTAAATGTCTTCCATAGTCTATTTATCCTCAAGCATTGTCTAAATCCAACCACCACCTTTAATCATCCCAAATTAAGCGAATTATATCATCCTTGGAACAACTATTCCCATAAAGAATAATCTCATATTCAATCCTCATAGCCACCCACTCTATGACCATTCAATCACATAATCATTCTTCATCTCTAGAAGTATTACGATCCCGTTATATCCTCAATTACAAATTCATAAATCTCAAATTATCATCATGTGTATCCATCAAAATTTCATAATATCATCACATTTTAAATCTTAACTTTATCACACTAGACCTGAATCTGACTCACAATCTTATCGACATATCGACTAAGACATATCTAAAATCTAATATCCATAATTGAATCACAAACTTATTAATCCAATCCTATACATGTATTCCATGAGTTCCACATGCATATCTTCCAATATAAATCCGATATCACCAATAGACAAGATTAAACCTCACTACAATAATTCCATTTATACTCATATCATAAACCTTTGATGGTAACGCCTACGATAGTCCACAATTGGTCTCACAAAAGTTAATATCTCATGGTACAAAAATCAAATTAGTTAATCTAAAATCATATCCGAGATCCTTGGGTAATAATCCAATTTCTTTATCATCAAATATCATTTTGATCATGAAAGTCCACCAACATCAAACCAACCATAAAAGATCTTATTAAAGATAAAATAGGAGTTATTCAATCATATCATTCTCTTTACCGATTCTGCTATCAATCTTTTCATCAACGTGCGACTTCCATTTAAGAGATGAGAGGGAAAAGCATAAGGTAGGGGAAACAAGAGGGGTAAGGTCCTTAATTTAATTTATAGATTTTAAGCTTCAAAACACAAGAGCCAAATCGAAATAAACGAAAAAGAAAGTAGTGTGGATAGCACATAATTCATTTTTAACATAAGACTATGTTTTGGTATGTTTGTGAAATACAACGCCCGAAGGCAAACCGGTAAACACACCATACCTAAATAGCAACTACTTGGAAAAAAAATGAGAGGAAATAATCATATTGCACAAACCAACGTCTACAAGCTAGTGAATATAATTAGAGGGTATATAATCTAAGAATAATTTCTAACTTAAACCTAATATTGCAGCAAGGCATCGTCTTCTCCACCTTTCGCCGATGCTCTTCAAGGGTGACAACTTAGTGTTTCTAGTATTGGAAAAGAGAGACGAGCAATGGAGAAAATGATTTTTGCACAATTCAAATGAATAGTGAGGTAAGAATTAGAGACTAGGATAGGTAAGTAATAAAAAGATTCATAACTTAAACTTTTGAAATTATTTTGCTAATTTAAAATAATTTGATCAAAAGACTTGCTAACACTAACGCCAGTGCTATCTCTAACCTACTGACCAAGATAGCTCGATACTAACGCCGTGAGGACCCGGGTTATTCCGTAAGACCGAGGTTTACCTGGTCTTAAGAAAATAACTCTGGGCCTCAAGTAAATGAATTCCACCTTAACTCCATCCAAGTGAGGAGCCCGACCGAAACTAGAGCCCCGGTAATCATGCGCGCTGCTCCTTTGCAAGCACTACATGATTATCGGTTCTCCAAACGGTCAAAGCCAACACTTAGACAAGTTAAGGTGGGATTCATCACAGCGAGTATGAGGCCGTGTTGGCTCCCAGGATCAGCGACCAACACGCTCATACTCTCATTCAACGTTGATCACATCCATACAACAACGTACATTAACAATCCAAAAGACATACAACATAATAGTTAAGTCACACTATTACATAACAGTAAACCGCCAAATTCAAATAAGAGTGATAAATAACAATGGAAGCAAAATAAATAAACCAAAAGTCCAGCAAGGTATGCCCATAACCCAAGGCAACCGACTGGGGTTAAAAGATAGCACTACTCATCAGTGTCGCATAAATCGGCACTAACGAGCTCATCGGGCTCGATATCGTCCTCACCTGAAAAGAAAAACAAAAAGGCCAGCCAACATTTGGCTGAGTACAAGTGCACTCGCAAGTCTTACACAAAGAAAAGTAGTTATGCATATTGGGCAATCAAGGGATGGCATTAGTGGTTCTAGTTTTGCATAAAACGCAACATCTTACATTCCTAGACCATCTAGTTTTAGAAAGCCAAGTTATAAATCATTTATTCAAGAGAGGGTTTCACAAGACATATGTAATAATATGGATCAATCAATATCAAGGTGGCTGTCCACTTTGATAAACTAAAGTACATGAACATCCCATTCATGTCGAAACCAATTGTAACCATGTCAACTTTTAATTTTTGAAGTCTAACGATGAAGCATACTTAAACCAAGTGTTGTCCATAACCGTGGACACGGCTATTCGAATAGATTATCTCTGCAGAGGTGTACTACTTTACCCACATGACCCGACTAGCCCGTAAGCCTCGGAAAATAGCACACTTCCTTAGGTATCTTGGTAGGGAGAATCGAGATACAGTCATTTTTAGCAAGAAAATCTTATTGGGATGTACCACCCATATGTGGGAATCCCAACTTAGACATAAGCTGTAATACTCTGAAAAATAATTTTAATAATCGCGTCTTAAGGGTCGGAGAGTAATTAGTTAAATAGTATCAATAAATAATTAATTAAAAACGTCTTAAGGGCTTGTGCGTAATTAATTAAAAAGAATTTGTGAAAAATAGAATTTTCGGAATTTTTATGAGCTATATAAATAGATGGTGTGATTTTTAGAAACCCTAGCAGCCTTTTTACTTTTTTTTCCCACCCCAAATTACCGTGTGCGCCATTGCTTTTCTCTCTCGTTGTTCTTTGGGTGCTTTGCCGCCATTTCGCTTGTGGCGTATCGCCATTGTTCTTCTTTGTCCCTGCGCTCGCTTTGAGAAATTTGGCCAATTTGCTGCGCGTGGAGGATCTGCGTTGTATTTGTTCTCTTCGCGCGCCGCCGAATCGTCGCCATTTTCTTGCCGCCACCGGGTTTATCTTTGAATCTCTTGATTTCCTTTTTTGCCGCCGCCGGGCCGAATTGTCCGCCGAAGCGGGCGCACCGCCTTGGATTTCTGCCGAGACCGCGTGGCCGCTGCCTCTGCGCTTATCTTCTTTGGGTGGAGCTACCTGCTGCAAAGAGCCGAGCGATTGATTCCCTGCGCGCCTGCCGAGCCGAGCGCCTGCGTGTGGATCTGCTGCTGCCGTGTGTGCGTTGACGACATCGCGTGGAGGTTTGTTACATGGTCTCTCTGTTTGCTATGTTAATTAGAGAATATAATTGAGATTAATTAGAGAGGTTTAGAATTTCTAATCGAAGAGACGAATAATAGATCTGTTCAGCCGCTGTTTTGTTGTACAAATTATTAGGGTATCTTAATGGCAGATTTTAGAAATACCATCTACTAGTTAATTGTAGATAATTTCGATATCTTTCTACAGCTTATTTTATCATGTCAATCGGACAGGTAGATTTTGAGTTATGATTTTCGGAAGACCGCTGTTTTTGTGGTCGTCGTTATTCGGCGCTGTTTTGGTAGGTTGGTTATTAAAAATAGTAAACAGATTAATTAGAGTTTTTGATTTACATGAAAGTTGTAGATAACTGTCTAATGGTTCTGTAGAATCTGAGAACGCGCATTTTGGTTGGATAAAACAAAAGTTATGAATTTAGCAAGTCTGCTGTTCCGAAGCGGACAGATCGGCTTTCGGAGCTAAATACGGAGGGTTAGATGATTTAATTAGAAGACGGTGTAATCTAAGAAAATGTGGATAATTTTATAAAGAATCCAGAATGGGGTGGTTTGTGGTGATCGGACTTTCGAGTCAAAAGTTACGCTCTTTTTAGTAACCGGACAGCAATGGATAGCTTTTCGGTACCGGCGTAACGTGGTATATTTGGGGACGTGTAGGGGCGTTGTATATTGATCGTTATTCTTATGATGCTGTAGCTTGTATTGAGATGTGTGTATTTAATGTAGGAGAAGCGTCGTACTTGTTGCCATCTTCGAGTCAAATTGTGCGTCGCAACTAGTACAGGCAAGTGCATGGTAGACAGCGATCAATGATCGATCACTGTTTTCTTTATCTTCTATTACCATTATTGTTGTGCTTTTATTTGGTTTAATTGCAAACAATGAATTGGTATGTTTATATCTTTGTTGACAAGCATGATGAAAAGATGGATATGATGTTTATGATGGAGTTTGCATGTTTGCATTCATAAGCATCTTTGCATAAGAGAAGGTGATCATGATTGATCACAACTCCACGGGAGTGGAGGAGGTCCCCGATCCTTATGGAGGAACGGGCTTGAGAGTGAATGTTGTCGCGAGCATTCACTCACGCTATCTCAGATATGTGAAAGAAGTGCATGTGGACATGTAGAGTAGAGTTGCATTCATAAATGAGATTAATGACTGAGAATATTAATGAAAGTGCCTGTGATGATAATGAAGTTATTGATTGCTGTTGATTTATTATTATCGTTGTATATCGATGTATTTGCTGAGTCGTGGACTCACCCTTGCTCTATTGTTGTCTTTAGGTGATCTTCGTGGAGGCCGTATTTGAGAGCGAGTAGAGCACATGGACATCACATGATCATTCGCCATGATAATCATTCATTCAATATTGGTTTACACTTGGACATGTTAGTTATTTGAATAATGTTTAGGATATCATTTGGACTAGACTGTTTGCTTTATTAATTTGGATTCATTGGTTGATGCTGCTTTGGATTATTTGCCTGGTTTTATTCCCCTTGCTTATTGATTATCGTTTGATCCATATTTATACATGTTCGTTTGTGGTCCATTGATTTGATTATCATTGTTTCCTTGATGTAAATTTTATAGTGTGTCAATGATTATTAGTTTGGAAGGGTAGTTTAGTGGCATTCCGTGCTCGGTGTTAAATTTGAGGTTATTCTGGTTGGTATCAGAGCGGGCTTTAGGTCCGTGGTGAATAGATTAACAACATAGGCAAACTAAAATTGTTAAAATTTGCTTTAGTTTAGTAAATCAACTAAAATTTGCTAATGGGTAACTAACCTAAAATTTGACACACTAGTGCACAGTAGGTTAGAGAGAGGTACGAATATATTTTTACGCTTCCGTTATGTTGTTTATTGATGAAGGAGTTTATTTTGAGCTTTGAACTCATTGTGTATTGTTGATTGTGGTTGATAGCTATGCCGAGGGGTAGAGGACGTGGTCGTGGTGGCCGCGTCGTGGAGGTCGTGGCCGCGGCGAGGTTCCGTGGAGCCACCTCTGTGATTGAGTCGATGGCGAGGGGTTCTTGTTGACCCGCCTCGGTTGTGGTCCAAGATGAGACCCCGCTTTCTTGAGAGAGTTGGTGGGAGAGATCCGTGCTCTTCGTCAACAGCGCCGCAGCCTCATTCTTCGCGGCATCTGTTGTTGCTCTGCCGCACATCCACCGGTTCTCGAGGCGCGGATGACACTTCGAGAGTGGATGGGGTTGAGGTTGGATCCGTTTTGTGGTCGGGCACACCGGTCGAGCGTGCAAATGATTGGTTGCGCTACATGGAGAGGCGGTTTGGAGCTTTGGAGATGTCATCACATCGGAGGGTCCGCTTTGTAGCCTTTCAATTTGAAAGGGCAAGCGGATATTTGGTGGGAGGGCGTGTTGTCTTGAGGACCGCCACTCAAGGGCCGATCACTTGGGAGGACTTTGTTGATCAGTTCAAGGGAAGTTCTATCCCTACTCTTTGTCGAGAAGATGGAGGTTGCCTTGACGACCTTTGCTCAAGGAAGAGGTCTATTCTTTGAGTATGAGGTGAGTTCAACAACTTGGTTCGCCGTCCCTTGGTGCGAACGATGATCTTCGAAGGCCAAGAGGTTCCGTCGGGTCTCACCTCAGTCTAGGCATGTGTTGGGAGCTACTCCACTCGTGATTACAGACTCTGTTGTGGAGCAAGCTAGGGGCATGGAGTTGGAGATGCGACTCACAAAGGCGCAAGCCTCACGGTGGGTGGTTGTTTCGTGGTGACGGAAGAGGAGCTCGTGAGGAAGTGGGTGCATTCGTGACACACTTTCAAGAAATTCAAGGAGGACCGCGATCGTTCAGTCTCAAGCGATCGAGGCCGTTCTCTTCTTGGCGCCTCGTCCTTTGCAGTACTCGGCTCTTCGTCTGTCCGAGCGGTGGCATGCTTTGCTTTAAGTGCGGTGATGGACACCGTGGCTGCCGAGTGCACTTGACGGGTGATTGCGTCGGTGTGGCCGATCGGGTCACAAGGAGCGGTGTGTCGCCGAACCCGCTAAGCGTGATCAAGTGGGAGCTGTGCCATCTTCTTCTTCTTGATGGGTCCCGCCGAGGATCTTTCGGATGATGATCGCTCCTCCGCCGATGCCATTTCCTTCACTTGGGCGCCCGGCAGGTACTCATCGGCGCCGCCACCTTCGCACCGCATCGGGTTGCACGACCGGCTTTACTCGCACCGCCACACAGATTGTTGGGGCTCGCCGCCCGCCGTCGTCTTCTTTTCGCCATGGCGCCACTCGAGTGTACGCCATGCCTACCGCAGAGTCCGGGTCGCCCCGACGTGGTGACAGTACTTTGCTTGTGGATTCGCTTGATGCTTTAGTCCTTTTCGATTCGGGGCTACCTTTTCGTTTGTTGCGTCGGCGTTTGCTAGAAGAGCGAACTTGAGTATCTGATGGATTTCTCGATCGGTGGTGGTTAGTTCTCCGGGGTATTATTGCTAGCTCTCTTGTTTGTCCCGGTGTTGTTGTTATTGATGGAGAGAAGTTCACGCGAATTTGATAGTTATTCAAATGGAGCCGTTCGACGTTATCTTGGGTATGGATTGGTTGCACTCTTATCGAGCCGTGATATCTGTTTCGTAGAGAATCTGCAGTGCGAGACCTCGTGCGGGAGACTTTGACTTTTCAGGGGAGTGCGCCTCCGCGCTCTCTTTCGATGTTTGGCCTTGTTCCCGGTCGCGTCGCGATGGAAACCGGGCTTCTTTAGCTCTTCCGAGAAACCGAGTGTGGCTTCGCAGATTGAGGAGATTCCAGTGGTTAGTGATTATCCCGATGTGTTTCCGGCTGAGCTTCCGGGTTTGCCACCTGTGCGGGACGTGGAGTTTCGCATTGATCTTGTTCCGGGTACTCGTCCCATCTCGATGTCTCCATATCGACTAGCACGTCCATTTCAGGACGAGTTGAAGAAGCAATTGGATGATTTGTTGGCTAAAGGTTTGATCAGGCGTAGTGTATCGCCGTGGGGAGCTCCTGTTCTATTCACAGAGAAGAAGGATGGGAGTTGGCGCATGTGTATTGATTACCGCGCGCTTAATGCGGTCACAATCAAGAACAAATATCCATTGCCCCGCATTGAGGATTTGTTTGATCGGTTGAATGGAGCTCAAGTGTTCTCCAAGATTGATCTCCAGTCAGGGTATAATCAAATCCGTGTGCGTGAGCAGGATGTTGAGAAGACTGCTTTCTCCACCAGGTATGGGCATTATGAGTATAAAGTTATGTCCTTTGGATTGACTAATGCACCTGCCATTTTTATGGAAACCATGAACAACATGTTGCACGAGTATCTAGATGACTTCGTGGTGGTGTTCATTGATGACATTCTTATCTATTCCAAGACTAATGAGGATCATGAGCGTCAATTGAGGCTGGTTTTAGATACTCTGAGAGAGCACAAGTTCTATGCTAAGTTGAAGAAGTGTGAGTTCTGGATTTCAGAAGTGGGTTTTCGGGTCATGTGATTAACCCTCGTGGTATTCTTTGTTGATCCTAGCAAGGTATCCACAGTGGTGGATTGGAAGAGGCCGACTAGTGTAAAGGAGGTGAGGAGTTTCCTGGGTTTGGCTGGTTATTATCGGCGTTTTGTGCAGGATTTCTCTATCATTGCCAAGCCGATGTCTCGGCTTACTCGAAAGGTGTGAAATTCGATGGGTGATGAGTGTGAGCGCAGTTTACGCATTTTGAAGGACAAAGTTGGTGACCTCTCCTATTCTCACTCTTCCCGAGCCGGGAAGCGGTTCACGATTTTCAGAGATCGTCTCGAGTGGGTCTTGGCTGTGTTCTCATGCAAGACGGTAAGGTTATAGCTTATGCGTCGAGGCAGTTAAAGAAGCACGAGCAGAATTATCCCACTCATGATTTGGAGTTGGCTGCAGTTGTTTTTGCTCTCAAGATTTGGAGGCATTATCTATACGGTGAGCCTTGTGATATTTTCACAGATCATAAGAGTCTCAAGTATATCTTCACTCAGAAGGATCTGAATTTGAGGCAAAGGAGGTGGTTGGAGTTGATCAAGGACTATGATCTTACTATTCAGTATCATCCAGGCAAGGCCAATGTTGTTGCAGATGCTCTTAGTCGTAAGGCGACCCCCGCTATTCTAGATTGCCTCATTGCTGATTTTGATCGCATGGGAATATCTTATTGTTATGCGGGCACGACACGGGTTGAGACACAGTTGATTCTTGAGTCAGCTATTCCAGACCGTGTGCGGGAAGCACAACAGAGTGACCGGTTATTACAGGAGGTTAGGAAGCGTCTGGATGAGGGTAAAGAGAGTGATTTTAGTATGGATGATTTTGGTACTTTGAGGTTTAAAGGCCGCCTTTGCGTGCCACAAAAGGCGGAGGTCAAAGATGATATCTTGAGGGAGGCACATCGCACTGCATAATCGCTCATCTGGTGAGACTAAGATGTATCGAGATCTCAAAGCGAATTTTTGGTGGAAAAGAATGAAGGTGGATATTGCTAATTATGTGGCTTCTTGTGGTGTTTGTCAGCAAGTGAAAGCTGAGCACAAGCGTCCTGCAGGGTTATTGCAGCCTTTGGAGGTTCCCCAGTGGCCTTGGGATGATATCTCTATGGACTTTGTGGTAGCGTTACCTCGTTCGCGCGAGGAAGGATGCGATTTGGGTAGTGGTGGATCGATTCAAAGAAGTCTGCAAGACTTCATTCCTATTCGCACAACAAATTCAATGAGTGATCTAGCTCCTATTTATGTGCGTGAAATAGTGAGGCGCATGGTGTGCCAAAGACCATCGTTTACGACGAGGACGCCAAGTTTGTCTCAAGTTCGGGAGAGTCTGCGAGTGCATTGGGCACACTCACCACTGAGTCTGACTGTTTCATCCTCGAGACAGATGGGCGATCAGGCGGACTATTCGGACTTTGGAGGACATGTTGCGATCTTGTGTTCTATCTTGGAAGGGTAGTTGGGAGGACCGATTGCCACTTGCGAGTTTGCTTATAATAATAGTTACCATTCAAGATTAGAGCCGCGCCATTTGAGGTTCTCTATGGGCGGAAGTGCAGATCGCCACTTTGTTGGGATGCGATTGGAGAGAAGGCGATTTTGGGTCCGACCGATTCGAAGACCGTTGAGCGTGTGGCCATTGTGAGGCGTAATCATTAGCGGCTCGAGAGCGCATGAGAAAAGTTATCTTGATTTGAGGAGGCGTGACTTGGAGTTTGCGGTGGGTGACCAGTACTCTTGAGAGTGTCTCCCACTAAAGGCATTGTTCGGTTTGGTACCAAAGGAAGCTTAGCCCGAGTACGTTGGACCGCTTCGATTATTGCAAGAATTGGGAAGTTAGCCTACCGCTGGACCTTCCCGAGTCCATGCGTGGAGTTCACAATGTGTTTCACGCCTCGATGCCGAGGAAGTTTTGAGAGATCCGAGCATAAGATTTCGTTAGAGCCGACTATTGAGCAAGACCTCACGGTTGAGTCGCGTCCGTGGCGCGATTCGGAGAGGTCGGAGCGAGTCTTGAGGCACAAGACGTTGGTATACGTCAAGGTGCCGTGGACGATCATCCGTCAGAGAGGCGACTTGGGAGTTGGAGTCGCATGCGCGAGCAATACCCGAGTTGTTCACGCGTCAGTGCGTGTTGTTTTATTGTTTAATTTCAGCAGTGGAGTTTTTATTCGAGTAGAACGGCGATTAGAATTCGGGGTCGAATTCCGTTAAGGGGGGTAGAATGTAATACTCTGAAAAATAATTTTAATAATCGCGTCTTAAGGGTCGGAGAGTAATTAGTTAAATAGTATCAATAAATAATTAATTAAAAACGTCTTAAGGGCTTGTGCGTAATTAATTAAAAAGAATTTGTGAAAAATAGAATTTTGGAATTTTTATGAGCTATATAAATAGATGGTGTGATTTTTAGAAACCCTAGCAGCCTTTTTACTTTTTTTTTTCCCACCCACCACTGTCTTGATTGATTGCTTTTTCTCTTTGTTCTTTGTTTTTGGCTGTCGCTGTTATTCTGCTTGCGTGCGTGGCCGCTTGGCTTCTTTCTTTGTCCTCGCGCTCTTGCCGTGAGTTGAGCGGTTGCGCTGCGTGGAGGATCTGCGTTCTTCTTATTGTTCTCGCGCGCCTTCCGCCGCCGAATGTCGCCATTTCTTCGCCACCGGCGGCCATTGTCTTGAATCTGCCGATTTCCTTTTTCGCCGCCGCTGGCCAATTGTCGCCGAAGCGAAGCCGCACCGCCTCGCTACTGGATTCTGCCGAGACCGCGTGGATTTGCTGCGCTCTGCGCTATCTTCTTGGGTGGAGCCGGCTGTCTTGTGAGCCGAAGCGATTGATTCCTGCGCGCCGCCGAGCCGAGCGCTGCGTGTGGATCTCTTCACTGCTGTGTGTGCGTTGACGACATCGCGTGGAGGTTTGTTACATGGTCTCTCTGTTTGCTATGTTAATTAGAGAATATAATTGAGATTAATTAGAGAGGTTTAGAATTTCTAATCGAAGAGACGAATAATAGATCTGTTCAGCCGCTGTTTTGTTGTACAAATTATTAGGGTATCTTAATGGCAGATTTTAGAAATACCATCTACTAGTTAATTGTAGATAATTTCGATATCTTTCTACAGCTTATTTTATCATGTCAATCGGACAGGTAGATTTTGAGTTATGATTTTCGGAAGACCGCTGTTTTTGTGGTCGTCGTTATTCGGCGCTGTTTTGGTAGGTTGGTTATTAAAATAGTAAACAGATTAATTAGAGTTTTTGATTTACATGAAAGTTGTAGATAACTGTCTAATGGTTCTGTAGAATCTGAGAACGCGCATTTTGGTTGGATAAAACAAAAGTTATGAATTTAGCAAGTCTGCTGTTCGAAGCGGACAGATCGGCTTCGGAGCTAAATACGGAGGGTTAGATGATTTAATTAGAAGACGGTGTAATCTAAGAAAATGTGGATAATTTTATAAAGAATCCAGAATGGGGTGGTTTGTGGTGATCGGACTTTCGAGTCAAAAGTTACGCTCTTTTTAGTAACCGGACAGCAATGGGTAGCTTTTCGGTACCGGCGTAACGTGGTATATTTGGGGACGTGTAGGGGCGTTGTATATTGATCGTTATTCTTATGATGCTGTAGCTTGTATTGAGATGTGTGTATTTAATGTAGGAGAAGCGTCGTACTTGTTGCCATCTTCGAGTCAAATTGTGCGTCGCAACTAGTACAGCAAGTGCATGGTAGACAATGATCAATGATCGATCCTTTATTTTCTTTATCTTCTATTACCATTATTGTTGTGCTTTTATTTGGTTTAATTGCAAACAATGAATTGGTATGTTTATATCTTTGTTGACAAGCATGATGAAAAGATGGATATGATGTTTATGATGGAGTTTGCATGTTTGCATTCATAAGCATCTTTGCATAAGAGAAGGTGATCATGATTGATCACAACTCCACGGGAGTGGAGGAGGTCCCCGATCCTTATGGAGGAACGGGCTTGAGAGTGAATGTTGTCGCGAGCATTCACTCACGCTATACCGTATATCTGTGAAAGAAGTGCATGTGGACATGTAGAGTAGAGTTGCATTCATAAATGAGATTAATGACTGAGAATATTAATGAAAGTGCCTGTGATGATAATGAAGTTATTGATTGCTGTTGATTTATTATTATCGTTGTATATCGATGTATTTGCTGAGTCGTGGACTCACCCTTGCTCTATTGTTGTCTTTAGGTGATCTTCGTGGAGGCCGTATTTGAGAGCGAGTAGAGCACATGGACATCACATGATCATTCGCCATGATAATCATTCATTCAATATTGGTTTACACTTGGACATGTTAGTTATTTGAATAATGTTTAGGATATCATTTGGACTAGACTGTTTGCTTTATTAATTTGGATTCATTGGTTGATGCTGCTTTGGATTATTTGCCTGGTTTTATTCCCCTTGCTTATTGATTATCGTTTGATCCATATTTATACATGTTCGTTTGTGGTCCATTGATTTGATTATCATTGTTTCCTTGATGTAAATTTTATAGTGTGTCAATGATTATTAGTTTGTAAGGGTAGTTTAGTGGCATTCCAGGCTCAGTGTTGGGCTGGGGTGTTACATAAGCATATAGCAAATGCTAAGCGGGCACACATGTTGTACTAGAGTGGCCAGTGTGAGGTAGTTAGTATGTTGCATCCCACAACATAGGTAATCGTGCTCATTAAGCACAGTATATATCACACTGGGGTTCCAAAGGAACATAGGATTTCACGGTCTCTATGTCCCCACACCGCCTGCGGTCTTACCCAATAAAACATTCCCCTTACTTAACCGTACGGTACCCATATCCCGCATGTGATAGTACGCTCGGTACTTGGAGTGTAACGTCCATGGCTCGGTCCTTAATGGTCCAGACAAGACAACCACAAACCCGAATCTCGTGCATAACAGCACCCACACTACAACCACTTGTCCGGACCCAAAACCATTTAACAATAACAAGTTTTGAACCAATATAACCAGATATAACAATCTGGACAAAAATTAATAAAAGAATAAGAATTGTTATGTGTCTCCCACAATTGACGAGCTAGTCCCGCCAATTGATCTACTGCGTTATCTAGACCCGCAATGGCTAAGCAATAGACACACAACAATCATATCATCACAAACCTATCTTAAGCATATGTGTATGTGAAATATCAGGGATAACCATCAAGCATAGGATATAACTAATCTACTCAAACATAAAGGTATACCGAAAATAGCATGCAGGCAATATCATTGCATTTCAAATACTAATGTAAGAAAACTGGGATCAATATGATGCAAAAGAAATTTCAAAGGATGCTTGCCTTGCTGGGAGTTCACTTGCTCACTCTCGGTTACGTAGTCGTTCATTTGCGACAACTTGGACTCTATAGAAATAGCGATACCGAATGAAAATCGAGAAAAGCCAAAAATTCAAAGTTCTCAAAAATGAATGAAATTTTCACAGTAGCTAGATTATTATTTTAGATGAATTTAGGTGAAAGAATTATTTCATTTGGATTTCGTATGAGAAAGTTATGGCAGTTTGAAAATCAGTTTTTGGAAAAATACTGAAAAATAGGCTTCGGTTACTATTCATCCAAAATCCAATTTTTAGCACAAATTTGTAGAACAGTGGTGAATAAAATGATTACATATATGAATAGGTAATAAAATTATAAGACCAAAATAAATTGGTTCAACTCATTTGGAGTTTATATGAATTAGTTATGAATTTTCAAAGTAAAAGCACTTTGTAGTGTAAAAGTAATTCTTTTTCTGAAATTTCTACAACACAAAAATACTTTTTAACTCAATCTAACCTAGCCTCTGTCATAATCAAAGTAGGTCATCCAACCACACAATGCCCTGATTAATGCTCTCCCAACCATACAACATATTCGATAATTGTACAAAATCCACCGACTTATGGGCATAAGATCATGCCTAAATCCATCAATCATTCTCTGATATATTATTTACGCTAATACTAACTATCTAGCTCTACTAGTATCGCATCGGTAATTCAGGTTTGCATCCATCCAAAATTTCCACCGACCGATGTTTAATTGACTAACCGACACCTAATGAGCTTTATAATTTAAATGCACATCCAATACTTAATAGCTCACAAATCGATCAACTCATATTCATACCACCGAACTCAGTCATGAACGACCACTACCAATCCAATCATATAGGTGCCACTACGATCAACTAATAATCCTTTATCTACTAATCCAATTGAGGGTACAAATCTACCAACTCGGCACATAGGACTTAACTATTACATACACGGCAATCCAATTATTTATCCCCAATCAAATAATCCATTCTACCATCTCCCAATTCTAGCATACATGACTCTCGTAGCTATTACTTCGAACATCCGATCAATTTGCTCATGCTCAATTAAATCATCCGATTCAATTAATCCAACAATATGCATAATTCGATATCCAACGAGCAACAATACACATATACAAAAGACATATCGTTAATCATCAACACATACGTCGTCCACCAAGTAATAGATTATAAAAATCCTTATGCGCCCTATCTTCAAAAATTACTAATTCAATGTGAGAAGAAACCTTCAATTAATTTATCCTCCAACGGTCACCACTAACTTCCATACGACTTCACCATAATATCGACCGATCAAAATAATCAACTCATAAATTTAATGTAGCATCCACCGATCAATAATAATCATATTTTGCCACAATAATCTAATTATTCGCATCCACCAATATATCGGTACATAACTACACCTACGCACAAATACAACCCAACCGGAGAATTATACCGGTCCTAAGCTATCAAATCATTTTTATAAATATATATGTAAAAATAGATGCCATGCTCATGACTAATATGCAACATGCACAACTAATATCGTAAACACGATTCGATACTAAAGAATTTTACCGCGACCGTAGACGTGCGAAACATCGCCGGACGTCTTCTCGGCTACGCGTCCATATCCACCGTAGTCGTCGCCGATCCGCGCCCGTTCGGCCTCTCGTCCATATCGGTCGTCCTAGTGCTGTCGCATGCGCCACGCTGTCGCGTTGACACCGTTAAGGCCGGCCGCATGCAAGCGCCGTACTCTCGGCCGGCTCCTCCACGCCGCCGTCAAGTCGATGCCGCCGAGCTCGGCCGCATGCACCGCCATCGCATGCATGGCTCCGCATCGGCCTTGACGTCGCGCCTTGCCGCTGGCCTTCAAGCGCCATGGTCGGCGCTCGGGCTCACCTCGCCGAGCTGCCGCTACTGGCCGGCACCTCGCCTCGGCCACGTCCTCGACTAGGCACCGCGCCGGCCGCCGAGCCGCTTTGACGTCGGGCCGCGTCACCGTCACAGCCTCGCCTGGGCTGCTGGCGCTCTGGTCGCCGCTGCTCGGCCTCGCCGCCGTCGCTGCTGCTGCTCGCTCCGGCCCTGGGCTGTGCGCACTGCGTCGCTGACCCTCTGCCCCCACCGGGCTGCTCCTGCCCAGGCCGCAGCTGTATGCTGCTGCTACTACTTGGAGTCGAGGGCCTCCTACTGCAAGCCGGCCTCACCTAGAGCCGCCAAAGCTACTGCTTGGAGTGGCAGCCGGCAGCAAGCAGCACAACAGCTTTGCATGGCTCGGCTCGGCACTGCACTGCAGCATGCTGCTCCTGGCTATTGCTACATCAACACTGCTACAGTGCGTCACAACTTCCCCCTTCTAGCAAAATGCTCAAACGAACTTGCATGCGGAATCCACTAGTATGGATGGGAAGCTTATGAGATGGGGAATGCAATGGGGTGACATGCAAAGTTTGATTTTGGGTTTTTGGTGGTGATTGGAAGGAGAGAAATAGATGAACTTGTTTTGCTGTTTTGCATTGACTAGAAATGTGTTGGGAGGAGGAGCTCTCGGCTGTGCTTGGCTGTGTGTTTTGTTGGGGAGAAAAGAGAAGGCAGGGGAGAGGATGTGTGTGTTCGGCTGGGAGAGAGAGAGATGGCAGTGTAGAAAAATGGATGGGTGGCAAAAGATGGCAGGGAGAGGGGAGGATGGACCTGCTGTGCCATGGCAGTGAAATGATGGGGTTTCGGCTGGGACGAAGGAAAGACAGTGGTGGTTTTGGCTGTACAGTTTTCGGGTGAACAGTAATTTCAGAATTTGCAAAATAGCTGAGGTGTTCAGGTAATTTTTAGACATTGTTGATTAGCTCTAAAAATCACGAAATTATTAGGAGAGGTTCCTGACATAATGTAGATGCTTAGGTAAAATTTTCAGAAATTTATCCAGAGTGTAATGCTCTCTAAAAATCTTTAAACCTTCTGCTTGTTTGGGAGATGAGTAGCAGTATAGTTTTTGTCGCCCAAACGACCTTGCATGAGTAAACCGATTATAGAAACGGAATGTCCTCGAGACAACGATCACGATGACATAACATGCGTTGCATGATTTTTAGTTTTTGGTTGTGATTGCGAGGAGAGAAGTTGGAAAAATAAAGAATGGATACGCAGGTATTTCATCTGCTAATTCTATTCTCCATTTTGCGAAATCACTCAAACTGCTATGCATGCGAAAACAAATTATAGAAACGGGTTGCTCGTGCGATGACGATCGCGGTGGTATGACATGCATAGCTTGGTTTTGAAGTTTCGACTGAGATTTGAAGGGGGAAAACGACAGGAGTTAGCAGGGTCGGAAAATAGGAGAGATGACCGGAAAGGAATGGACATGCGGTCGTTTAGCCGCATGATCGGTCGAATTGGAAAATGAGAACGGCGATACTAATGTATGCATTATGATTTTTGAAATGCATGCGAAACAAGAAACAAAATAATTTAATTTAATTTCAGTCGCTCAAACAATTTGATTAAATATTGGTTATGATTATTATTGTTTTTTTTAATGCATCTTAGAAATAAATTTGATTTGACTTGGAAATGCAACCTTTTAATTATCTCAATTTGATTTTAGAAGCAATCTTTTTACTTAAACACGGGAAAATTTTAAAACACTGCCAAATATTTATTAGATCGCCTAGTTAAATATTAACATCCCGATTTTGAAAATCAGGATGTTACAAACCTCCCCCCCTTACAAAAAATCTCGTCCCCGAGATTGGACGGAAAAGGATAGGGGTAGAAAGACTTAGTCGCTTTGTTGAAATCCAATCTTCTTCCCAGAGACTAATCGACTCGATCTTCACCAATACCACTGCTATAGTACTATCCCAATAATATTGGTTCGACAACCACTGATTGTTGCTCATCCAATCGAAATCCACCAATCATATTTAGTCTATAGCAAGCACACTCCAATCTATTGCTCCACCATTTTTACATTAACCACCGAAATCGCTTGCTCTGATGTAACCTTCGAAACCACCATAAATTCACAGGTTTAGTTTGATTTCCAAAAAGGACACTGACTTCTCAATTTTAACAATCCATCAGAGAGCGTAAACATCTATTAATCCATTCTCACAGTATAAAATATGGTTTAACTCTGATCTCGATCACATTATCGGTAATACCAATAATCCTAAGTGAAATCATCAGATTGCTCACAAATTCCATCACACTTGCTTTATAATTTCTATCATAGGGTATCTCCAATATAACTCCCAATTCATGAGTACTAAAGGACTGTATTTCAGGGTCTACAATCCACTAAGTGATATATGTTATCAACCACCCATAAATAATTTATTGGTTTCCATCAAATTTTTTTTTTCTCACGGCAATTTAAATTCCTAAAAGAGGGTACATCTATGCAAGATCAATTGTGTCCTCAGCAAAGTCTCCATATCTCTGCTGCTTAATCCTTTAGTTAGCATGATCAATCCACTTGCGATAATCAATCCATTAAAAACACCCAATTATCTTTTACGGTCGAATCCACTCATACCTACTCTAGGATCAAATTAACCTCCAAAATCAACACAATTATCCTAGGTTATCGATATACCTCTTTATCCACAGTCAACTCCAACCTAAGTAAATCAAATCATCAAAAAGGTCATCCATCCAAGGTGAGTTTGTAATCTGACTATAATCCGAATAATCTGAATCAACACTTTGGTCTAAATCAAGTTATTCACGATAATTATCTGAGCTCAATTCAATGATATTAACTAAATGTCTTCCATAGTCTATTTATCCTCAAGCATTGTCTAAATCCAACCACCACCTTTAATCATCCCAAATTAAGCGAATTATATCATCCTTGGAACAACTATTCCCATAAAGAATAATCTCATATTCAATCCTCATAGCCACCCACTCTATGACCATTCAATCACATAATCATTCTTCATCTCTAGAAGTATTACGATCCGTTATATCCTCAATTACAAATTCATAAATCTCAAATTATCATCATGTGTATCCATCAAAATTTCATAATATCATCACATTTTAAATCTTAACTTTATCACACTAGACCTGAATCTGACTCACAATCTTATCGACATATCGACTAAGACATATCTAAAATCTAATATCCATAATTGAATCACAAACTTATTAATCCAATCCTATACATGTATTCCATGAGTTCCACATGCATATCTTCCAATATAAATCCGATATCACCAATAGACAAGATTAAACCTCACTACAATAATTCCATTTATACTCATATCATAAACCTTTGATGGTAACGCCTACGATAGTCCACAATTGGTCTCACAAAAGTTAATATCTCATGGTACAAAAATCAAATTAGTTAATCTAAAATCATATCCGAGATCCTTGGGTAATAATCCAATTTCTTTATCATCAAATATCATTTTGATCATGAAAGTCCACCAACATCAAACCAACCATAAAAGATCTTATTAAAGATAAAATAGGAGTTATTCAATCATATCATTCTCTTTACCGATTCTGCTATCAATCTTTTCATCAACGTGCGACTTCCATTTAAGAGATGAGAGGGAAAAGCATAAGGTAGGGGAAACAACAGGGGTAAGGTCCTTAATTTAATTTACAGATTTTAAGCTTCAAAACACAAGAGCCAAATCGAAATAAACGAAAAAGAAAGTAGTGTGGATAGCACATAATTCATTTTAACATAAGACTATGTTTTGGTATGTTTATGAAATACAACGCTCAAGGCAAACCGTAAACACACCATACCTAAATAGCAACTACTTGGAAAAAAAATGAGAGGAAATAATCATATTGCACAAACCAACGTCTACAAGCTAGTGAATATAATTAGAGGGTATATAATCTAAGAATAATTTCTAACTTAAACCTAATATTGCAGCAAGGCATCGTCTTCTCCACCTTTCGCCGATGCTCTTCAAGGGTGACAACTTAGTGTTTCTAGTATTGGAAAAGAGAGACGAGCAATGGAGAAAATGATTTTTGCACAATTCAAATGAATAGTGAGGTAAGAATTAGAGACTAGGATAGGTAAGTAATAAAAAAGATTCATAACTTAAACTTTTGAAATTATTTTGCTAATTTAAAATAATTTGATCAAAAGACTTGCTAACACTAACATGATGCTATCTCTAACCTACAGCCAGTATAGCTCTGATACCAACGCTGTGAGGACCCCCGGGTTATTTCCGTAAGACCGAGGTTTACCTGGTCTTAAGGAAATAACTCTGGGCCTCAAGTAAATGAATTCCACCTTAACTCCATCCAAGTGAGGAGCCCGACCGAAACTAGAGCCCCGGTAATCATGCGCGCTGCTCCTTTGCAAGCACTACATGATTATCGGTTCTCCAAACGGTCAAAGCCAACACTTAGACAAGTTAAGGTGGGATTCATCACAGCGAGTATGAGGCCGTGTTGGCTCCCAGGATCAGCGACCAACACACTCATACTCTCATTCAACGTTGATCACATCCATACAACAACGTACATTAACAATCCAAAAGACATACAACATAATAGTTAAGTCACACTATTACATAACAGCCGACCGGCCAAATTCAAATAAGAGTGATAAATAACAGCGGAAGCAAAATAAATAAACCAAAAGTCCAGCAAGGTATGCCCATAACCCAAGGCAACCGACTGGGGTTAAAAGATAGCACTACTCATCAGTGTCGCATAAATCGGCACTAACGAGCTCATCGGGCTCGATATCGTCCTCACCTGAAAAGAAAAACAAAAAGGCCAGCCAACATCTGGCTGAGTACAAGTGCACTCGCAAGTCTTACACAAAGAAAAGTAGTTATGCATATTGGGCAATCAAGGGATGGCATTAGTGGTTCTAGTTTTGCATAAAACGCAACATCTTACATTCCTAGACCATCTAGTTTTAGAAAGCCAAGTTATAAATCATTTATTCAAGAGAGGGTTTCACAAGACATATGTAATAATATGGATCAATCAATATCAAGGTGGCTGTCCACTTTGATAAACTAAAGTACATGAACATCCCATTCATGTCGAAACCAATTGTAACCATGTCAACTTTTAATTTTTGAAGTCTAACGATGAAGCATACTTAAACCAAGTGTTGTCCATAACCGTGGACACGGCTATTCGAATAGATTATCTCTGCAGAGGTGTACTACTTTACCCACATGACCCGACTAGCCCGTAAGCCTCCGGAAAATAGCACACTTCCTTAGGTATGCCGGCCGGGGAGAATCGAGATACAGTCATTTTTAGCAAGAAAATCTTATTGGGATGTACCACCCATATGTGGGAATCCCAACTTAGACATAAGCATATAGCAAATGCTAAGCGGGCACACATGTTGTACTGGAGTGGCCAGTGTGAGGTAGTTAGTATGTTGCATCCCACAACATAGGTAATCGTGCTCATTAAGCACAGTATATATCACACTGGGGTTCCAAAGGAACATAGGATTTCACGGTCTCTATGTCCCCACACCGCCTGCGGTCTTACCCAATAAAACATTCCCCTTACTTAACCGTACGGTACCCATATCCCGCATGTGATAGTACGCTCGGTACTTGGAGTGTAACGTCCATGGCTCGGTCCTTAATGGTCCAGACAAGACAACCACAAACCCGAATCTCGTGCATAACAGCACCCACACTACAACCACTTGTCCGGACCCAAAACCATTTAACAATAACAAGTTTTGAACCAATATAACCAGATATAACAATCTGGACAAAAATTAATAAAAGAATAAGAATTGTTATGTGTCTCCCACAATTGACGAGCTAGTCCCGCCAATTGATCTACTGCGTTATCTAGACCCGCAATGGCTAAGCAATAGACACACAACAATCATATCATCACAAACCTATCTTAAGCATATGTGTATGTGAAATATCAGGGATAACCATCAAGCATAGGATATAACTAATCTACTCAAACATAAAGGTATACCGAAAATAGCATGCAGGCAATATCATTGCATTTCAAATACTAATGTAAGAAAACTGGGATCAATATGATGCAAAAGAAATTTCAAATGATGCTTGCCTTGCTGGGAGTTCACTTTCTCACTCTCGGTTACGTAGTCGTTCATTTGCGACAACTTGGACTCTATAGAAATAGCGATACCGAATGAACATCGAGAAAAGCCAAAAATTCAAAGTTCTCAAAAATGAATGAAATTTTCACAGTAGCTAGATTATTATTTTAGATGAATTTAGGTGAAAGAATTATTTCATTTGGATTTCGTATGAGAAAGTTATGGCAGTTTGAAAATCAGTTTTTGGAAAAATACTGAAAAATATGCTTCGGTTACTATTCATCCAAAATCTAATTTTTAGCACAAATTTGTAGAACAGTGGTGAATAAAATGATTACATATATGAATAGGTAATAAAATTATAAGACCAAAATAAATTGGTTCAACTCATTTGGAGTTTATATGAATTAGTTATGAATTTTCAAAGTAAAAGCACTTTGTAGTGTAAAAGTAATTCTTTTTCTGAAATTTCTACAACACAAAAATACTTTTTAACTCAATCTAACCTAGCCTCTGTCATAATCAAAGTAGGTCATCCAACCACACAATACCCTGATTAATGCTCTCCCAACCATACAACATATTCGATAATTGTACAAAATCCACCGACTTATGGGCATAAGACCATGCCTAAATCCATCAATCATTCTCTGATATATTATTTACGCTAATACTAACTATCTAGCTCTACTAGTATCGCATCGGTAATTCAGGTTTGCATCCATCCAAAATTTCCACCGACCGATGTTTAATTGACTAACCGACACCTAATGAGCTTTATAATTTAAATGCATATCCAATACTTAATAGCTCACAAATCGATCAACTCATATTCATACCACCGAACTCAGTCATGAACGACCACTACCAATCCAATCATATAGGTGCCACTACGATCAACTAATAATCCTTTATCTACTAATCCAATTGAGAGTACAAATCTACCAACTCGGCACATAGGACTTAACTATTACATACACGGCAATCCAATTATTTATCCCCAATCAAATAATCCATTCTACCATCTCCCAATTCTAGCATACATGACTCTCGTAGCTATTACTTCGAACATCCGATCAATTTGCTCATGCTCAATTAAATCATCCGATTCAATTAATCCAACAATATGCATAATTCGATATCCAACGAGCAACAATACACATATACAAAAGACATATCGTTAATCATCAACATATACGTCGTCCACCAAGTAATAGATTATAAAAATCCTTATGCGCCTATCTTCAAAATTACTAATTCAATGTGAGAAGAAACCTTCAATTAATTTATCCTCCAACGGTCACCACTAACTTCCATACGACTTCACCATAATATCGACCGATCAAAATAATCAACTCATAAATTTAATGTTGCATCCACCGATCAATAATAATCATATTTTGCCACAATAATCTAATTATTCGCATCCACCAATATATCGGTACATAACTACACCTACGC
Organism: Hsuehochloa calcarea; assembly: GCA_036346395.1. Classification (NCBI taxonomy): domain Eukaryota; kingdom Viridiplantae; phylum Streptophyta; class Magnoliopsida; order Poales; family Poaceae; genus Hsuehochloa; species Hsuehochloa calcarea. The sequence goes on along the minus strand of CM070599.1, from coordinate 16,322,312 downwards.
ACAAATACAACCCAACCGGAGAATTATACCGGTCCTAAGCTATCAAATCATTTTTATAAATATATATGTAAAAATAGATGCCATGCTCATGACTAATATGCAACATGCACAACTAATATCGTAAACACGATTCGATACTAAAGAATTTTACGCGACCGTGAGCGTGCGAAACATCGCCGGACGTCTTCTCGGCTACGCGTCCATATCCACCGTAGTCGTCGCCGATCCCGCGCCCGTTCGGCCTCTCGTCCATATCGGTCGTCCTAGTGCTGTCGCATGCGCCACGCTGTCGCGTTGACACCGTTAAGGCCGGCCGCATGCAAGCGCCGTGCTCTCGGCCGGCTCCTCCACGCCGCCGTCAAGTCGATGCCGCCGAGCTCGGCCGCATGCACCGCCATCGCATGCATGGCTCCGCATCGGCCTTGACGTCGCGCCTTGCCGCTGGCCTTCAAGCACCATGGTCGGCGCTCGGGCTCACCTCGCCGAGCTGCCGCTACTGGCGGCACCTCGCCTCGGCCACGTCCTCGACTAGGCACCGCGCCGCCGCCGAGCCGCTTTGACGTCGGGCCGCGTCACCGTCACAGCCTCGCCTGGGCTGCTGGCGCTCTGGTCGCCGCTGCTCGGCCTCGCCGCCGTCGCTGCTGCTGCTCGCTCCGGCCCTGGGCTGTGCGCACTGCGTCGCTGACCCTCTGCCCCCACCGGGCTGCTCCTGCCCAGGCCGCAGCTGTATGCTGCTGCTACTACTTGGAGTCGAGGGCCTCCTACTGCAAGCCGGCCTCACCTAGAGCCGCCAAAGCTACTGCTTGGAGTGGCAGCCGGCAGCAAGCAGCACAACAGCTTTGCATGGCTCGGCTCGGCACTGCACTGCAGCATGCTGCTCCTGGCTATTGCTACATCAACACTGCTACAGTGCGTCACAACTTCCCCCTTCTAGCAAAATGCTCAAACGAACTTGCATGCGGAATCCACTAGTATGGATGGGAAGCTTATGAGATGGGGAATGCAATGGGGTGACATGCAAAGTTTGATTTTGGGTTTTTGGTGGTGATTGGAAGGAGAGAAATAGATGAACTTGTTTTGCTGTTTTGCATTGACTAGAAATGTGTTGGGAGGAGGAGCTCTCGGCTGTGCTTGGCTGTGTGTTTTGTTGGGGAGAAAAGAGAAGGCAGGGGAGAGGATGTGTGTGTTCGGCTGGGAGAGAGAGAGAGATGGCAGTGTAGAAAAATGGATGGGTGGCAAAAGATGGCAGGGAGAGGGGAGGTGTAACACCCTGACTATAAGGAAGTCAAGATGTTACCTACAGTCACTACTCTTCCAATGAATAACATCAAATCTCATGAACAAGTGAAACGAGTATTATGAATATATGGAAACAAGCATTCATCCTCAAGTCTTAATCAACGAATTGAAAGAAAACAGTTCAGCAAGATATGATAAACAAGGCCATGATGGCTTATTACAATGCAACATAAATCATAATCAATGATATTAAAAGTCCTCAAATTGTTTGTTGTAATAAAGTGAGTGCATCGTGATGAACTACCCTCCACAAGATCATTCTTCCTTGTCATTTACCTAAATAAGACAATAAAGCAAGAATGAGCCAAAGACTCAGCAAGTAACTGTATGTAACAAACAAGCATACAGTGAACAATATATCTCAAACATAATTTGAACCACTAATGGAAACGAATATATGAATGGATGAAGTGGAATGGTGCATTGAAGGAAATGGACATTATGCAGCATATACCGGTATAGCGAGCGAAGCACCCGTCGGTGTTCACTTAAAGTATTCGTATGAAGAGCGTTTCATACGATCGTCCAACGTGGCCCACATTGGAATGGTGGACTCACGTGGCGTGGCCCACATTGGAATGGTGGACTCACGTACCCATCTTGGAATTGATGGGATTTCAAGTGCCCATCTTTGGAATTGATGGGTCTTACCAAAATAATGTATGCATGTCATGATGATCCCATGTCAATAATGAATAGTAATCATAAATGAAAAGAACACATGGCATTCATCTACAACTACAAACAAATGTAAACATTCATTCACACATCATACATGACATCAAACATTGAATACAATTTACTTACTGCTTGCTGGCGAGCGGGTTGGGAGGTAATTGAGATACCCTCCACTCACCGCTTCACCGCCTACAATATAAAATAATCGTAATGAGGACAAGCGAGTATGGAAAAGCTACACGTGTCCTCCTCAATCTCTAACCAAATTAACTCAATAAAAGTTCAATTTGATCAATTTACCCAACCAATTCAATTGTCCCTAATCTGGCAGTTTTACTAGAAAATTCACCAATAAAAACCGTAAGTCCAAAAGACCTTAAACCAGTGCACAAATTTTCTTAACTTAACTGGCTACAAAACTCTAGTTGATGGTAAACTCTAATTCGGCCATTACAGAGGTCTAACCATCCATTGAAAAACTACAACTGCAGTCTGCCCAGAAATCTGAACAGCCCTAAAGAAAATGCTCTAACTTTTAAACCACTGATCCAATTAAAGTGATTTTTACAGACTGGAAACATGATGAAATTATCTTCAAAAACCTAGTTGGGTGGCCGACCTGATTCTGACTCTAACTAGATCAAAACCTAGGTGCAACCGACTATACCCATCAGTTTTGACAGACAGACCAACGCGTAGTAAAACAGCCATAACTTTTAATCTACTGGGTGAAAATTTGTGATCCAGGTGCCAAAAGAAAGCTAATGAAATAAGGAACAAAACTCTAGAAGGCGAAATCATCCAATTCTGCCTCTAAGGCACCCAAAACCGAGTTGCAACCTACTGTACAGAACCGATCTACTAACAGAAATTACGCGATACAACCAAAAACATGGAATCGACAACTCAAACGCAATCAAACAGCGATGGGGTCTCTCGTTACCCTTGTAGACCCGAAGAACGACGAGGAACAACTTCCCAAAGCCTTCCCCTCTCCTCCTTTGGCCAGCTCCAACTCCACGCACCCGATTGGAAGGAAATCGCCCGGCGGAGGAAGAACCGAAGAAGAACACTTGGAAGGCCGGGGGTGCAGCTCCGGGGGTCTCCAATGGCAGCCACCAAAGGTGAGGGAGGCGCCTAGGAGGAGGGAGGAAGGGGAGGCGGCACAAGGGGAGGAGGCGGCTTGGGGAGGAAAGGGAGGAAATAGGGTTTGGGGGAAAAGGGTACTCCCCTTGGCGGCCCCTAGGTGGGCTGGCCGCCCACTAATGGGCCTCTGGGTGTGAACTGCGGCCCGGGTTGCTGATATTAACATATACCCCGAGCGAATAGGATTTTTATTTGAAAACGATTTCTTTCGCTCTCTCCGACCTCTTTCTTTCTACCGATCCATTTAGGAGTATTACGGTCTACCCCCTTAACAGATTCGACCTCGAATCTAATCAACGATCAACAGAAAGAAATGAATACCGAAATTACAACTTAAACAATTTACCTTAAACGAAGCAGTCGGGCATTGCTCTCTCATGCGGGACTCCAACTCCCAAGTGGCCTCTCTCTCGGTGATCGACCAAAGAACTTTGACATACTTGAGGTCTTATTCCTCAGAACCCGTTCTGATTCTTCCAATATCTTCACTGGCCGGGACTCGAAGGTAAGGTCTTGCCTGACAATCAAAGGTTCCAAAGGAATGACATGATCTGGGTCTCTCAGAAACTTTCTAAGCATCGAAACATGGAACACGTTGTGAACCCCACTCATAGAATCAGGAAGGTCCAAACGATAAGCTAGCTTCCCAATTCGTGCCACGATTGGGAAGGGTCCAACATACCTTGGACTAAGCTTTCCTTTGGTGCCGAAACGCACTACGCCTTTAGATGGCGATACTCTCAACAGAACTTCTGTTCCCACCTCGAATTCCAAATCTCGCCTTCTAACATCAGCGTAGCTCTTCTGTCGGCTCTGGGCAGCCAACAAATTCTGCCTAACCTCTGCCACTCTAGCCACTGTCTGCTGAACCCAGTCGGGACCCAAGACTGCCCGCTCTCCAACCTCATCCCGGCTGCGGGACTGCACTTACGCCCATAGAGAACCTCGTATGGTGCGGCTCGAATCTTGGAATGATAAGCGTTGTTATAAGCAAACTCGCCAAGGCTAAATGCTCTTCCCAATTACCTTTCAGGATAAAACACAACACTGAGCATGTCTTCTAAAGTCCAGAATGGTGCGCTCAGACTGACCATCTGTCTGGGGATGAAAGGCTGTGCTAAGACGGAGTTGTGTGCCCAATGCACTCTGCAAACTTTCCCAGAATTTGGAAACGAACTTGGCGTCTCGGTCAGAAACAATGGTCTTCGGCACTCCGTGCAAACGCACAATTTCTCGTACATAAAGAGGAGCCAAATCGCTTGCCGAATTGGTTGTACGAATAGGAATGAAATGTGCGGACTTCTTGAACCGGTCCACAATTACCCAAATAGCATCCTTTCCTCATTGAGTGCGAGGTAAACCAACCACAAAATCCATAGATATATCGTCCCATGGCCAAAGGTACCTCCAAGGGTTGCATGATCCTGCTGGTCGCTTGTGCTCACCTTGACCATTGGCACACCCCACATGAAGCCACATCTTGGCGATATCAATTTTCATCCGTTTCCACGAAACTTTTCTTTAAATCTTTGTACATCTTGGTCTCCCGGGATGTACGGTATAAAAATCGATGGGCCTCTTTCAAAATTTCCAATTTTACTTGAGACTCTGTGGCACACAAAGCGCCCTTTAAATCGCAAAGAATCAAATTGGTCTACCTGAAGTGACCACGCTTGCCCTCGTATAGCGCTTCCTCACTCGTTGGAACATCGATCTTCTTTGTTGTGCTACTCGCACCGATCCGGAAGAGTGACTCTAAAATCAAGCGAGTCTCGATGCATGCGGTACCCATAAGCGAAAGAAATATCCATACGCTCAAAGTCAGCAATAAGACAACTGAGGGTAGGAGGTGTCGCCTTGCGACTCAAGGCATCGGCTACCACATTAGCCTTAGGGATGGTCTTGAATAGTAAGATCATAGTCCTTGATCAACTCTAGCCATCTCCTCTGTCTCAAGTTCAAGTCATACAGGTAAAGATGTATTTCGGGCTCTTGTGGTCGGTGAACACATCACAAGATTCGCCATACAAATAATGGCGCCAGATCTTCAAAGCATGAATCAACTGCAGACAAGCTCTAGATCATGGGTGGGATAATTACATTCATGCTTCTTGGTTTGTCTCGATGCATAGGCAATCACTTTACCATCCTGCATGAGTACACAACCAAGTCCAACTATGGACGCATCTGAATAGATAGTGAATCTCTTCCCAGGCTCAGGAAGAGTAAGAATAGGAGCAGTCACTAATCTATCTTTCAAAGAGCAAAAACTGCGCTCACAAGCATCAGACCACTGGAATCTAACACCTTTCTGTGTCAACTGGGACATCGGTTTAGCAATGGTTGAAAAACCCTCCACAAACCGCCGGTAATAGCCAGCTAAACCAGAAAACTCCTTACTTCTTTAACATTGGTTGGTCTCTTCCACTCAACCACTGTCGAAATCTTACTAGGATCAACTGAAATACCCTTCTGATTAATAACGTGACCCAAAAATCCAACTTCAGAAATCCAGAACTCACATTTCTTCAGCTTGGCATAGAATTGATTCTCTCTTAAAGTTTCAAGTACCAACCGCAAATGGTGGGTGTGATCCTCCTCGGTCTTGGAATAAATCAAGATATCATCTATGAATACCACCACGAAATCATCAAGGTATTGATGCAGCATACTGTTCATGGCTTCCATGAAAACTGCAGGAGCATTCGTTAGTCCAAAAGACATAACTTTATACTCATAATGACCATACCGTAGAGAAAGCCGTTTCTCAATATCCCGCTCACGAACTCGAATCGATTATAACCCATTGGAGATCAATCTTAGAAAATATCTTAGCTCCTTTCAAGCTGGTCGAAAAGGTCATCAATGCGAGGCAAAGGATACTTGTTCTTCACCGTCGCTGATTAAGTGCCCGATAATCTATGCACATCGCCGGTGCCATCTTTCTTTTAATAAAGAGAACAGCGCTCCCCAAAGGCGAACGCTCCATTGAATCATACCTTTGGACAGCAGGTCGTCAATTGTTTCTTCAATTCCTCTGAAATGGCCGAGCCAAGCGGTAAGGAGACTTGGACAACGGCGAGTTCGGAACAAGATCAATCCGAACTCCACTTTCCTCACCGGAGGCATTAAGGGAAGTTCTATAGGAAAGACATCGGAAAACTCCTTCACTGGCTGGAATCTCCTCAATACGCGCAAAGAATCGGTCTTTTCATTGAGGAGCAAAGTAATCCGATGGTCGATGCACGACGGCTAGGAATAGATTAGCGATACAAAAAGCTGAATCGGGCGGTGCGCGCCTGGAATACCAGTTCTTCACCGGAAGGAGCTAGCAAGGTCACCGTCTTCCAGAAACAACAAATCTTGGCACGGTATTGGAATAACCAGTCCATACCCAGGATAACATCGAATGGTGCCAATTGAATAACCATAAGATTCGCAGTGAAAACCTCATCATCTATCAGAATAGAACAACCGGGACAGACGGTAGAGCTAGAAATAAGTCCTCTGGGGGCCGACTACCACTGACTCAGATATAAGCTGAAAACTCAAACCCACTCTTCTAACAAACTCCAAAGACACGAACGAGTAAGTAGCCCCCGAATCAAACAGTACAAAAGCATCATGCGAATCAACAAGTAAAGTACCTGTCACCACATCAGGACGTCCCAAGGTCTCAGGGGTGGGCATGGCGTAAACCCCCTGATGCACCGGTGCAGAAGACGCACCAACACTCTGCGTCGGAAAGCTGGAAGCTTGCCATTGGAGGAACAAGCGACGGGGGCGGATGGTGCGGGATTCCAATAGAACCTGCGGGAGGCGCCGGAGTGAAAGCTGCAGTGGACCCCATCTTTGGAGAGTACCGAGGTGCGAGGCGCCGCCGTCAGTCTGGCCCGAACCTCTGTGGAAGCCGGAGGAAGAAGGCTGCTGGGACGGTCTCCCATTTGATGATACTAGTTTGGATTTTGCTTACACTGCGAGGACTTGTGACCCTCTCGACCACCTTCTTGGCATGTTCCTTGAAGGAACATTACAAGCTCGATGCCGTCACCACACCGAAAGCACTTCATGCCACGACACGGAGCAGGGACGCAAGCGTGGGGCGAAAGATGAAGAACGTGGCGCCAAGAAGAAGGCGCCATCTTTGAGCAGGACGGAAGGTTGGTTCTTGTGAAACCTCTTAGCGGTGGTGTTGAAAAGACCCACCACCTCCACCGAAACTCCGCTTCGCCTTTGCCGGATCCACGATAGCAAGAACCACTAGAAACATGCCCTTGCGGCGAAGGAGCTCTTTCCAACTCCATCCTCTAGCTTTGCTCAACCACCGAGCTAAAGTCACGTGAACTGTTGCTCCCGAGAATCTGGCGATACTCTGATTGAGGCCCCGCGAACCTCTTAGCCTTCTCTTTATCATCACTCGCCCTTCTTTGGGACAAAGCGCACAGTTGTTAAATCCGGCCTCATACTCGAATCTGAGCATTTTCCTTGCACAAAGGTCGAGTGATTGCTCCATCTTCTCGATGAAGGAGTCGGGATAAAGCGTGTCCGGAACCTCTCCACAAAAACCTCCCAAGTCACAAGACCTGCTGTTGGTGTCTGGAAGGCAGGACCCCTTCCCACGAGATGTCGGCTGGCCCTTGGTGAAAGGCCACAAATCGCGCTTCGCGCGGATGCCACTCTAAAGCTCAAGCGGCGCTCCATGTACCTCAACCGATCCGCACTGAACGGTGTACTGCTCCGTCAAAAGTGTCGAGACGGCGACATCCACTCACGGAGGCTCATCCTAGCCTCGGGTGGAGCAGCGGCGACCACGAGTTCCGCCACGGTGCGTGCGGCCGCGAGAATGGCCGCTGCAATTGTTGGCGGAGTTGTTGATTCTCCTTATTAAGGTGCGAATGAGATCGGCGGTTGCGGCGGTGGCTCAAGCCGAGGCGCGGTGAGGCAATCTCCTCGATGCCGGCTCGGCCAACCCCTCGGCGAAGGCGATGTAGGCTGCCGGACCGCGGCCACGACCACCATTACGGGTCGGTGGGCGACCACGACCACGGCCTCTACCTCTAGCCATCTATGAACAACACAAGAGAAAGAAAATCAAATACATAGCTCAACGGCGATAAACAAATTAATTGGGACAAAACCAAGCAATTGCGGAAAAACAATGGTTTACCCAACCCTTCCTATTGTGCACAGTGTGTCATTTTAATATTATTACCACGGACTGAACACGCTCGATACCAAGCTGTAACACCACGACTATAAGGAAGTCAAGATGTTACCTACGATCACTACTCTTCCAATGAATAACATCAAATCTCATGAACAAGTGAAACGAGTATTATGAATATATGAAACAAGCATTCATCCTCAAGTCTTAATCAGCGAATTGAAAGAAAAGCAGTTGACAAGATATGATAAACAAGGCCATGATGGCTTATTACAATGCAACATAAATCATAATCAATGATATTAAAAGTCCTCAAATTGTTTGTTGTAATAAAGTGAGTGCATCGTGATGAACTACCCTCCACAAGATCATTCTTCCTTGTCATTTACCTAAATAAGACAATAAAGCAAGAATGAGCCAAAGACTCGACAAATAGCGTATGTAACAAACAAGCATACAAATGAACAATATATCTCAAACATAATTTGAACCACTAATGGAAGCGAATATATGAATGGATGAAGTGGAATGGTGCATTGAAGGAAATGGACATTATGCGGCATATCTGGTATAGCGGCGAAGCACCGTCGGTGTTCACTTAAAGTATTCGTATGAAGAGCGTTTCATACGATCATCCAACGTGGCCCACATTGGAATGGTGGACTCACGTGGCGTGGCCCACATTGGAATGGTGGACTCACGTACCCATCTTGGAATTGATGGGATTTCAAGTGCCCATCTTTGGAATTGATGGGTCTTACCAAAATAATGTATGCATGTCATGATGATCCCATGTCAATAATGAATAGTAATCATAAATGAAAAGAACACATGGCATTCATCTACAACTACAAACAAATGTAAACATTCATTCACACATCATACATGACATCAAACATTGAATACAATTTACTTGCTTCGTACACAGCGGGTTGGGAGGTAATTGAGATACCCTCCACTCACCGCTTCACCGCCTACAATATAAAATAATCGTAATGAGGACAAGCGAGTATGGAAAAGCTACACGTGTCCTCCTCAATCTCTAACCAAATTAACTCAATAAAAGTTCAATTTGATCAATTTACCCAACCAATTCAATTGTCCCTAATCTGGCAGTTTTACTAGAAAATTCACCAATAAAAACCGTAAGTCCAAAAGACCTGAAACCAGTGCACAAATTTTCTTAACTTAACTGGCTACAAAACTCTAGTTGATGGTAAACTCTAATTCGGCCATTACAGAGGTCTAACCATCCATTGAAAAACTACAACTGCAGTCTGCCCAGAAATCTGAACAGCCCTAAAGAAAATGCTCTAACTTTTAAACCACTGATCCAATTAAAGTGATTTTTACAGACTGGAAACATGATGAAATTATCTTCAAAAACCTAGTTGGGTGGCCGACCTGATTCTGACTCTAACTAGATCAAAACCTAGGTGCAACCGACTATACCCATCAGTTTTGACAGACAGACCAACGCGTAGTAAAACAGCCATAACTTTTAATCTACTGGGTGAAAATTTGTGATCCAGGTGCCAAAAGAAAGCTAATGAAATAAGGAACAAAACTCTAGAAGGCGAAATCATCCAATTCTGCCTCTAAGGCACCCAAAACCGAGTTGCAACCTACTGTACAGAACCGATCTACTAACAGAAATTACGCGATACAACCAAAAACATGGAATCGACAACTCAAACGCAATCAAACAGCGATGGGGTCTCGTTACCCTTGTAGACCGAAGAACGACGAGGAACAACTTCCCAAAGCCTTCCCTCTCCTCCTTTGGCCAGCTCCAACTCCACGCACCCGATTGGAAGGAAATCGCCGGCGGAGGAAGAACCAAGAAGAACACTTGGAAGGCGGGGTGCAGCTCGGGGTCTCAATGGCAGCCACCAAAGGTGAGGGAGGCGCCTAGGAGGAGGGGAGGAGGGAGGGGCGGCACAAGGGAGGAGAGGCGGCTTGGGGAGAAAGGGGAGGAAATAGGGTTTGGGGGAAAAGGGTACTCCCCTTGGCGGCCCCTAGGTGGGCTGGCGGCCCACTAATGGGCCTCTGGGTGTGAACTGCGGCCCGGGTTACTGATATTAACATATACCCCCCCGACGAATAGGATTTTTCGCTGAAAACGATTTCTTTCGCTCTCTCCGACCTCTTTCTTTCTACCGATCCATTTCAGGAGTATTACAGTCTACCCCCTTAACGAGATTCGACCTCGAATCTAATCAACGATCAACGAGAAAGAAATGAATACCGAAATTACAACTTAAACAATTTACCTTAAGCGAGCAGGTCGGGTATTGCTCTCTCATGCGGGACTCCAACTCCCAAGTGGCCTCTCTCTCGGTCGATGCGACCAAGAACTTTGACATACTTGAGGTCTTATTCCTCGTAACCCGTTCGATTCTTCCAATATCTTCACTGGCCGGGACTCGAAGGTAAGGTCTTGCCTGACAATCAAAGGTTCCAAAGGAATGACATGATCTGGGTCTCTCAGAAACTTTCTAAGCATCGAAACTTGGAACACGTTGTGAACCCCACTCATAGAATCAGGAAGGTCCAAACGATAAGCTAGCTTCCCAATTCGTGCCACGATTGGGAAGGGTCCAACATACCTTGGACTAAGCTTTCCTTTGGTGCCGAAACGCACTACGCCTTTAGATGGCGATACTCTCAATGAACTTACATTCCACCTCGAATTCCAAATCTCGCCTTCTAACATCAGCGTAGCTCTTACATCGGCTCTGGGCGACCAACAAATTCTGCCTAACCTCGCCACTCTAGCCTTTGTCTGCTGAACCCGGTCGGGACCCAAGGCGCCCGCTCTCAACCTCATCCCGGCAACGGGGACTGCACTTACGCCCATAGAGAACCTCGTATGGTGCGGCTCGAATCTTGGAATGATAAGCTGTTGTTATAAGCAAACTCGCCAAGGCTAAATGCTCTTCCCAATTACCTTTCGAGGATAAAACACAACACTGAGCATGTCTTCTAAAGTCCAGAATGGTGCGCTCAGGTGACCACCATCTGTCTGGGATGAAAGGTGTGCTAAGGCGGAGTTGTGTGCCCAATGCACTCTGCAAACTTTCCCGAATTTGGAAGCGAACTTGGCGTCTCGGTCGAAACAATGGTCTTGGCACTCCGTGCAAGCGCACAATTCTCGTACATAAAGAGGAGCCAAATCGCTTGCGAATTGGTTGTACGAATAGGAATGAAATGTGCGGACTTCTTGAACCGGTCCACAATTACCCAAATAGCATCCTTTCCTCGTTGAGTGCGAGGTAAACCAACCACAAAATCCATAGATATATCGTCCCATGGCCAAACGGTACCTCCAAGGGTTGCATGATCCTGCTTTGGTCGCTTGTGCTCGACCTTGACCATTGGCACACCCCACATGAAGCCACATCTTGGCGATATCAATTTTCATCCGTTTCCACGAAACTTTTCTTTAAATCTTTGTACATCTTGGTCTCCCGGGATGTACGGTATAAGGAATCGATGGGCCTCTTTCAAAATTTCCAATTTTACTTGAGACTCTGTGGCACACAAAGGCGCCCTTTAAATCGCAAAGAATCAAATTGGTCTACTTTGAAGTGACCACCTTGCCCTCGGTATAGCGCTTCCTCACTCGTTGGAACATCGATCTTCTTTGTTGTGCTACTACACCGATCCGGAAGAGTGACTCTAAAATCAAGCGAGTCTCGATGCATGCGGTACCATAAGCGAAAGAAATATCCATACGCTCAAAGTCAGCAATAAGACAACTGAGGGTAGGAGGTGTCGCCTTGCGACTCAAGGCATCGGCTACCACATTAGCCTTGCCGGGATGGTACTGAATAGTAAGATCATAGTCCTTGATCAACTCTAGCCATCTCCTCTGTCTCAAGTTCAAGTCATACAGGTAAAGATGTATTTGAGGCTCTTGTGGTCGGTGAACACATCACAAGATTCGCCATACAAATAATGGCGCCAGATCTTCAAAGCATGAATCAACTGCAGCAAGCTCTAGATCATGGGTGGGATAATTACATTCATGCTTCTTGGTGTCTCGATGCATAGGCAATCACTTTACCATCCTGCATGAGTACACAACCAAGTCCAACTATGGACGCATCTGAATAGATAGTGAATCTCTTCCCAGGCTCAGGAAGAGTAAGAATAGGAGCAGTCACTAATCTATCTTTCAAAGAGCAAAAACTGCGCTCACAAGCATCAGACCACTGGAATCTAACACCTTTCTGTGTCAACTGGGACATCGGTTTAGCAATGGTTGAAAAACCCTCCACAAACCGCCGGTAATAGCCACTAAACCCGAAAACTCCTTACTTCTTTAACATTGGTTGGTCTCTTCCACTCAACCACTTTGTCGAAATCTTACTAGGATCAATGAAATACCCTTCGATTAATAACGTGACCCAAAAATCCAACTTGAAATCCGAACTCACATTTCTTGACTTGGCATAGAATTGATTCTCTCTTAAAGTTTCAAGTACCAACCGCAAATGGTGGGTGTGATCCTCCTCGGTCTTGGAATAAATCAAGATATCATCTATGAATACCACCACGAAATCATCAAGGTATTGATGCGACATCTTATTCATGGCTTCCATGAAAGCTGCGAGAGCATTCGTTAGTCAAAAGACATAACTTTATACTCATAATGACCATACCTCGTAGAGAAAGCCGTTTTCTCAATATCACGCTCACGAACTCGAATCGATTATAACCCTTTGGAGATCAATCTTAGAAAATATCTTAGCTCCTTTCAAGCGGTCGAAAAGGTCATCAATGCGAGGCAAAGGATACTTGTTCTTCACCGTCGCTGATTAAGTGCCGATAATCTATGCACATCGCCATTGCCATCTTTCTTTTTAATAAAGAGAACAGGCGCTCCCAAAGGCGAACGCTCATTGAATCATACCTTTGGACAGCAGGTCGTCAATTGTTTCTTCAATTCCTCCGAAATGGCGAGCCAAGCGGTAAGGAGACTTGGACAACGGCCGAGTTCGGAACAAGATCAATCCGAACTCCACTTTCCTCACCGGAGGCATTCAGGAAGTTCTATAGGAAAGACATGGAAAACTCCTTCTGGCTGGAATCTCCTCAATACTGTTGCAAAGAATCGGTCTTTTCATTGAGGAGCAAAGTAATCCGATGGTCGATGCACGGCGGCTAGGAATAGATTAGCGATACAAAAAGCGAATCGGGCGGTGCGGCGCCACGGAATACCGGTTCTTCACGGAAGGAGCTAGCAAGGTCACCGTCTTCCGAAACAACAAATCTTGGCACGGTATTGGAATAACGGTCCATACCGAGGATAACATCGAATGGTGCCAATTGAATAACCATAAGATTCGCGATGAAAACCTCATCATCTATCGAATAGAACAACGGGACAGACGGTAGAGCTAGAAATAAGTCCTCTGGGAGCCGACTACCACCGACTCGGATATAAGTGAAAACTCAAACCCACTCTTCTAACAAACTCCAAAGACACGAGCGAGTAAGTAGCCCCGAATCAAAGCAAGTACAAAAGCATCATGCGAATCAACAAGTAAAGTACTGTCACCACATCGGGGCGTCCCAAGGTCTCGAGGGTGGGCATGGCGTAAACCCCCGATGCACGGTGCGGAAGACGCACCAACACTCTGCGTCGGAAAGGCTGGAAACAATGCATTGGAGGAACAAGCAGCGGAGGGGCGGATGGTGCGGGATTCAATAGAACCTGCAGAGGCGCCGGAGTGAAAGCTGCGGTGGACCCCATCTTTGGAGGGTACCGAGGTGCGGAGGCTGCTGTCAGTCTGAATCGAACCTCTGTGGAAGCTGGAGGAAGAAGGCTGCTGGGACGGTCTCCCATTTGATGATACTAGTTTGGATTTTGCTTACACACTGCGAGGACTTGTGACCCTCTCGACCACTGCTGGCATGTTCCTTGAAGGAACATTCGAAGCTCGATGCCGTCACCACACCGAAAGCACTTCATGCCACGACACAGAGCAGACGCATGGCGTAGGCGAAAGATGAAGAACGTGGCGCCAAGAAGAAGAAGGCGCCTTCTTTGAGCAGGACGGGAAGGTTGGTTCTTGTGAAACCTCTTAGCGTGGTCATTGAAAAGACCCACCACCTCCACCGAAACTCCGCACGGCCTTTGCCGAGATCCACGATAACAACAAGAACCACTAGAAACATGCCCTTGCGGCGAAGGAGCTCTTTCCAACTCCATCCTCTAGCTTCGCTCAACCACCGAGCTAAAGTCACGTGAACTGTTGCTCCTGAATCTGGCGATACTCTGATTGAGGCCCCGCAGAACCTCTTAGCCTTCTCTTTATCATCACTCGCCCTTCTTTGGGACAAAGCGCACAGTTGTTAAATCCGGCCTCATACTCGAGATCTGACATTTTCCTTGCACAAAGGTCGGGAGTGATTGCTCCATCTTCTCGATGAAGGAGTCGAGGATAAAGCGTGTCCGGAACCTCTCCACAAAAACCTCCCAAGTCACAAGACCCTGCACTGGTGTCCTGGAAGACAGGACCCCTTCCCACGAGATGTCGGCTGGCCCTTGGTGAAAGGCCACAAATCGCGCCTTCTACGCGGATGCCGGCTCTAAAGCTCCAAGCGGCGCTCCATGTACCTCAACCAGTCCGCGGCTGAACGGTGTACTGCTCCGTCAAAGTGTCGAGACGGCGACATCCACTCACGGAGGCTCATCCTAGCCTCGGGTGGAGCAAGGCGACCACGTGTTCCGCCACAGTGCGGCCGCGCGAGAATGGCCGCTGCAATTGTTGGCGGAGTTGTTGATTCTCCCTTATTAAGGTGCGAATGAGATCGGCGGTTGCGGCGGTGGCTCAACAACCGAGGCGCGGTGAGGCAATCTCCTCGATGCCGGCTCACCAACCCCTCGAGCGAAGGCGATGTAGGCTGGGACGCGGCCACAACCACCATTACGGGTCGGTGGGCGACCACGACCACGGCCTCTACCTCTAGCCATCTATGAACAACACAGAAAGAAAATCAAATACATAGCTCAACGAAGCGATAAACAAATTAATTGGGACAAAACCAAGCAATTGCGGAAAAACAATGGTTTACCCAACCCTTCCTATTGTGCACGAGTGTGTCATTTTAATATTATTACCACGGACTGAACACAGCTCGATACCAAGCTGTAACACCACGACTATAAGGAAGTCAAGATGTTACCTACAATCACTACTCTTCCAATGAATAACATCAAATCTCATGAACAAGTGAAGCGAGTATTATGAATATATGGAAACAAGCATTCATCCTCAAGTCTTAATCAACGAATTGAAAGAAAGCAGTTCGACAAGATATGATAAACAAGGCCATGATGGCTTATTACAATGCAACATAAATCATAATCAATGATAT
Source organism: Hsuehochloa calcarea (assembly GCA_036346395.1). Classification (NCBI taxonomy): domain Eukaryota; kingdom Viridiplantae; phylum Streptophyta; class Magnoliopsida; order Poales; family Poaceae; genus Hsuehochloa; species Hsuehochloa calcarea. The sequence goes on along the minus strand of CM070599.1, from coordinate 16,306,636 downwards.
TAAAAGTCCTCAAATTGTTTGTTGTAATAAAGTGAGTGCATCGTGATGAACTACCCTCCACAAGATCATTCTTCCTTGTCATTTACCTAAATAAGACAATAAAGCAAGAATGAGCCAAAGACTCGACAAATAGCTGTATGTAACAAACAAGCATACGATGAACAATATATCTCAAACATAATTTGAACCACTAATGGAAGCGAATATATGAATGGATGAAGTGGAATGGTGCATTGAAGGAAATGGACATTATGCGGCATATACGGTATAGCGGCGAAGCACCGTCGGTGTTCACTTAAAGTATTCGTATGAAGAACGTTTCATCGACATCCAACGTGGCCCACATTGGAATGGTGGACTCACGTGACGTGGCCCACATTGGAATGGTGGACTCACGTACCCATCTTGGAATTGATGGGATTTCAAGTGCCCATACTGGAATTGATGGGTCTTACCAAAATAATGTATGCATGTCATGATGATCCCATGTCAATAATGAATAGTAATCATAAATGAAAAGAACACATGGCATTCATCTACAACTACAAACAAATGTAAACATTCATTCACACATCATACATGACATCAAACATTGAATACAATTTACTTGCTCGCCGGCTACAGCAGCGGGTTGGGAGGTAATTGAGATACCCCTCCACTCACCGCTTCACCGCCTACAATATAAAATAATCGTAATGAGGACAAGCGAGTATGGAAAAGCTACACGTGTCCTCCCTCAATCTCTAACCAAATTAACTCAATAAAAAGTTCAATTTGATCAATTTACCCAACCAATTCAATTGTCCCTAATCTGGCAGTTTTACTAGAAAATTCACCAATAAAAAACCGTAAGTCCAAAAGACCTTAAACCAGTGCACAAATTTTCTTAACTTAACTGGCTACAAAACTCTAGTTGATGGTAAACTCTAATTCGGCCATTACAGAGGTCTAACCATCCATTGAAAAACTACAACTGCAGTCTGCCCAGAAATCTGAACAGCCCTAAAGAAAATGCTCTAACTTTTAAACCACTGATCCAATTAAAGTGATTTTTACAGACTGGAAACATGATGAAATTATCTTCAAAAACCTAGTTGGGTGGCCGACCTGATTCTGACTCTAACTAGATCAAAACCTAGGTGCAACCGACTATACCCATCAGTTTTGACAGACAGACCAACGCGTAGTAAAACAGCCATAACTTTTAATCTACTGGGTGAAAATTTGTGATCCAGGTGCCAAAAGAAAGCTAATGAAATAAGGAACAAAACTCTAGAAGGCGAAATCATCCAATTCTGCCTCTAAGGCACCCAAAACCGAGTTGCAACCTACTGTACAGAACCGATCTACTAACAGAAATTACGCGATACAACCAAAAACATGGAATCGACAACTCAAACGCAATCAAACAGCGATGGGGTCTCTCGTTACCCTTGTAGACCCGAAGAACGACGAGGAACAACTTCCCAAAGCCTTCCCCTCTCCTCCTTTGGCCAGCTCCAACTCCACGCACCCGATTGGAAGGAAATCGCCCGGCGGAGGAAGAACCAAGAAGAACACTTGGAAGGCGGGGTGCAGCTCGGGGTCTCAATGGCAGCCACCAAAGGTGAGGGGGGCGCCTAGGAGGAGGGGAGGAAGGGAGGCGGCACAAGGGGAGGAGGGGGGGCTGGGGGGAGGAAAGGGGAGGAAATAGGGTTTGGGGGGGGAAAAAGGGGTACTCCCCCCCTTGGCCGGCCCCTAGGTGGGCTGGCCGGCCCACTAATGGGCCTCTGGTGTGAACTGCGGCCCAGGTTGCTGATATTAACATATACCCAGAGCGAATAGGATTTTTCATTGAAAACGATTTCTTCGCTCTCTCCGACCTCTTTCTTTCTCTTGATCCATTTAGGAGTATTACGGGAGGATGGACCTGCTGTGCCATGGCAGTGAAATGATGGGGTTTGGTGGGACGAAGGAAAGACGATGGTGGTTTTGGGCATGCAGTTTAGGTGAACAGTAATTTCAGAATTTGCAAAATAGCTGAGGTGTTCAGGTAATTTTTAGACATTGTTGATTAGCTCTAAAAATCACGAAATTATTAGGAGAGGTTCTGACATAATGTAGATGCTTAGGTAAAATTTTCAGAAATTTATCCAGTGTAATGCTCTCTAAAAATCTTTAAACCTTACGCTTGTTTGGGAGATGAGTAGCGATATAGTTTTGTCGCCCAAACGACCTTGCATGAGTAAACCGATTATAGAAGCGGAATGTCCTCGAGACAACGATCACGATGACATAACATGCGTTGCATGATTTTTAGTTTTTGGTTGTGATTGCGAGGAGAGAAGTTGGAAAAATAAAGAATGGATACGCGGTATTTCATCGCTAATTCTATTCTCCATTTTGCGAAATCACTCAAAGCGCTATGCATGCGAAAACAAATTATAGAAGCGGGTTGCTCGTGCGATGACGATCGCGGTGGTATGACATGCATAGCTTGGTTTTGAAGTTTATTTGAGATTTGAAGGGGAAAGCAGCGAGGAGTTAGCGGTCGGAAAATAGGAGAGATGACCGGAAAGGAATGGACACGCGATCGTTTAGCATGATCGGTCGAATTGGAAAATGAGAGCAGCGATACTAATGTATGCATTATGATTTTTGAAATGCATGCGAAACAAGAAACAAAATAATTTAATTTAATTTCAGTCGCTCAAACAATTTGATTAAATATTGGTTATGATTATTATTGTTTTTTTAATGCATCTTAGAAATAAATTTGATTTGACTTGGAAATGCAACCTTTTAATTATCTCAATTTGATTTTAGAAGCAATCTTTTTACTTAAACACGGGAAAATTTTAAAACACTGCCAAATATTTATTAGATCGCCTAGTTAAATATTAACATCCCGATTTTGAAAATCAGGATGTTACAAACCTCCCCCCCTTACAAAAAATCTCGTCCCCGAGATTGGACGGAAAAGGATAGGGGTAGAAAGACTTAGTCGCTTTGTTGAAATCCAATCTTCTTCCCAGAGACTAATCGACTCGATCTTCACCAATACCACTGCTATAGTACTATCCCAATAATATTGGTTCGACAACCACTGATTGTTGCTCATCCAATCGAAATCCACCAATCATATTTAGTCTATAGCAAGCACACTCCAATCTATTGCTCCACCATTTTTACATTAACCACCGAAATCGCTTGCTCTGATGTAACCTTCGAAACCACCATAAATTCACAGGTTTAGTTTGATTTCCAAAAAGGACACTGACTTCTCAATTTTAACAATCCATCAGAGAGCGTAAACATCTATTAATCCATTCTCACAGTATAAAATATGGTTTAACTCTGATCTCGATCACATTATCGGTAATACCAATAATCCTAAGTGAAATCATCAGATTGCTCACAAATTCCATCACACTTGCTTTATAATTTCTATCATAGGGTATCTCCAATATAACTCCCAATTCATGAGTACTAAAGGACTGTATTTCAGGGTCTACAATCCACTAAGTGATATATGTTATCAACCACCCATAAATAATTTATTGGTTTCCATCAAATTTTTTTTTCTCACGGCAATTTAAATTCCTAAAAGAGGGTACATCTATGCAAGATCAATTGTGTCCTCAGCAAAGTCTCCATATCTCTGCTGCTTAATCCTTTAGTTAGCATGATCAATCCACTTGCGATAATCAATCCATTAAAAACACCCAATTATCTTTTACGGTCGAATCCACTCATACCTACTCTAGGATCAAATTAACCTCCAAAATCAACACAATTATCCTAGGTTATCGATATACCTCTTTATCCACAGTCAACTCCAACCTAAGTAAATCAAATCATCAAAAAGGTCATCCATCCAAGGTGAGTTTGTAATCTGACTATAATCCGAATAATCTGAATCAACACTTTGGTCTAAATCAAGTTATTCACGATAATTATCTGAGCTCAATTCAATGATATTAACTAAATGTCTTCCATAGTCTATTTATCCTCAAGCATTGTCTAAATCCAACCACCACCTTTAATCATCCCAAATTAAGCGAATTATATCATCCTTGGAACAACTATTCCCATAAAGAATAATCTCATATTCAATCCTCATAGCCACCCACTCTATGACCATTCAATCACATAATCATTCTTCATCTCTAGAAGTATTACGATCCGTTATATCCTCAATTACAAATTCATAAATCTCAAATTATCATCATGTGTATCCATCAAAATTTCATAATATCATCACATTTTAAATCTTAACTTTATCACACTAGACCTGAATCTGACTCACAATCTTATCGACATATCGACTAAGACATATCTAAAATCTAATATCCATAATTGAATCACAAACTTATTAATCCAATCCTATACATGTATTCCATGAGTTCCACATGCATATCTTCCAATATAAATCCGATATCACCAATAGACAAGATTAAACCTCACTACAATAATTCCATTTATACTCATATCATAAACCTTTGATGGTAACGCCTACGATAGTCCACAATTGGTCTCACAAAAGTTAATATCTCATGGTACAAAAATCAAATTAGTTAATCTAAAATCATATCCGAGATCCTTGGGTAATAATCCAATTTCTTTATCATCAAATATCATTTTGATCATGAAAGTCCACCAACATCAAACCAACCATAAAAGATCTTATTAAAGATAAAATAGGAGTTATTCAATCATATCATTCTCTTTACCGATTCTGCTATCAATCTTTTCATCAACGTGCGACTTCCATTTAAGAGATGAGAGGGAAAAGCATAAGGTAGGGGAAACAACAGGGGTAAGGTCCTTAATTTAATTTAGAGATTTTAAGCTTCAAAACACAAGAGCCAAATCGAAATAAACGAAAAAGAAAGTAGTGTGGATAGCACATAATTCATTTTTAACATAAGACTATGTTTTGGTATGTTTGCGAAATACAACGCCCGAAGGCAAACCGGTAAACACACCATACCTAAATAGCAACTACTTGGAAAAAAATGAGAGGAAATAATCATATTGCACAAACCAACGTCTACAAGCTAGTGAATATAATTAGAGGGTATATAATCTAAGAATAATTTCTAACTTAAACCTAATATTGCAGCAAGGCATCGTCTTCTCCACCTTTCGCCGATGCTCTTCAAGGGTGACAACTTAGTGTTTCTAGTATTGGAAAAGAGAGACGAGCAATGGAGAAAATGATTTTTGCACAATTCAAATGAATAGTGAGGTAAGAATTAGAGACTAGGATAGGTAAGTAATAAAAGATTCATAACTTAAACTTTTGAAATTATTTTGCTAATTTAAAATAATTTGATCAAAAGACTTGCTAACACTAACTTGATGCTATCTCTAACCTCTGACCAAGTATAGCTCGATACCAGTATTTGTGAGGACCCGGGTTATTTCCGTAAGACCGAGGTTTACACGGTCTTAAGAAAATAACTCGGGCCTCAAGTAAATGAATTCCACCTTAACTCCATCCAAGTGAGGAGCCCGCCGAAACTAGAGCCCGGTAATCATGCTTGTTGCTCCTTTGCAAGCACTACATGATTATCGGTTCTCCAAACAGTCAAAGCCAACACTTAGACAAGTTAAGGTGGGATTCATCTGGCAGTATGAGGCCGTGTTGGCTCCGGGATCAGCGACCAACACGCTCATACTCTCATTCAACGTTGATCACATCCATACAACAACGTACATTAACAATCCAAAAGACATACAACATAATAGTTAAGTCACACTATTACATAACGGTAAATGAGGCCAAATTCAAATAAGAGTGATAAATAACAGCGGAAGCAAAATAAATAAACCAAAAGTCCAGCAAGGTATGCCCATAACCCAAGGCAACCGACTGGGGTTAAAAGATAGCACTACTCATTAGTGTCGCATAAATCGGCACTAACGAGCTCATCGGGCTCGATATCGTCCTCACCTGAAAAGAAAAACAAAAAGGCCAGCCAACATCTGGCTGAGTACAAGTGCACTCGCAAGTCTTACACAAAGAAAAGTAGTTATGCATATTGGGCAATCAAGGGATGGCATTAGTGGTTCTAGTTTTGCATAAAACGCAACATCTTACATTCCTAGACCATCTAGTTTTAGAAAGCCAAGTTATAAATCATTTATTCAAGAGAGGGTTTCACAAGACATATGTAATAATATGGATCAATCAATATCAAGGTGGCTGTCCACTTTGATAAACTAAAGTACATGAACATCCCATTCATGTCGAAACCAATTGTAACCATGTCAACTTTTAATTTTTGAAGTCTAACGATGAAGCATACTTAAACCAAGTGTTGTCCATAACCGTGGACACGGCTATTCGAATAGATTATCTCTGCAGAGGTGTACTACTTTACCCACATGACCCGACTAGCCCGTAAGCCTCCGGAAAATAGCACACTTCCTTAGGTATGCGGTAGGGAGAATCGAGATCTGATCATTTTTAGCAAGAAAATCTTATTGGGATGTACCACCCATATGTAGGAATCCCAACTTAGACATAAGCATATAGCAAATGCTAAGCGGGCACACATGTTGTACTGGAGTGGCCAGTGTGAGGTAGTTAGTATGTTGCATCCCACAACATAGGTAATCGTGCTCATTAAGCACAGTATATATCTGCTGGGGTTCCAAAGGAACATAGGATTTCACGGTCTCTATGTCCCCACACGCTGCGGTCTTACCCAATAAAACATTCCCTTACTTAACGTCACGGTACCCATATCCCGCATGTGATAGTACGCTCGGTACTTGGAGTGTAACGTCCATGGCTCGGTCCTTAATGGTCCGGACAAGACAACCACAAACCGAATCTCGTGCATAACGGCACCCACACTACAACCACTTGTCCGGACCCAAAACCATTTAACAATAACAAGTTTTGAACCAATATAACCAGATATAACAATCTGGACAAAAATTAATAAAGAATAAGAATTGTTATGTGTCTCCCACAATTGTGAGCTAGTCCCGCCAATTGATCTCTGCGTTATCTAGACCCGCAATGGCTAAGCAATAGACACACAACAATCATATCATCACAAACCTATCTTAAGCATATGTGTATGTGAAATATCAGGGATAACCATCAAGCATAGGATATAACTAATCTACTCAAACATAAAGGTATACCGAAAATAGCATGCAGGCAATATCATTGCATTTCAAATACTAATGTAAGAAAACTGGGATCAATATGATGCAAAAGAAATTTCAAAGGATGCTTGCCTTGCTGGGAGTTCACTTTCTCACTCTCGGTTACGTAGTCGTTCATTTGCGACAACTTGGACTCTATAGAAATAGCGATACCGAATGAACATCGAGAAAAGCCAAAAATTCAAAGTTCTCAAAAATGAATTAAATTTTCACAGTAGCTAGATTATTATTTTAGATGAATTTAGGTGAAAGAATTATTTCATTTGGATTTCGTATGAGAAAGTTATGGCAGTTTGAAAATCAGTTTTTGGAAAAATACTGAAAAATAGGCTTCGGTTACTATTCATCCAAAATCTAATTTTTAGCACAAATTTGTAGAACAGTGGTGAATAAAATGATTACATATATGAATAGGTAATAAAATTATAAGACCAAAATAAATTGGTTCAACTCATTTGGAGTTTATATGAATTAGTTATGAATTTTCAAAGTAAAAGCACTTTGTAGTGTAAAAGTAATTCTTTTTCTGAAATTTCTACAACACAAAAATACTTTTTAACTCAATCTAACCTAGCCTCTGTCATAATCAAAGTAGGTCATCCAACCACACAATGCCCTGATTAATGCTCTCCCAACCATACAACATATTCGATAATTGTACAAAATCCACCGACTTATGGGCATAAGACCATGCCTAAATCCATCAATCATTCTCTGATATATTATTTACGCTAATACTAACTATCTAGCTCTACTAGTATCGCATCGGTAATTCAGGTTTGCATCCATCCAAAATTTCCACCGACCGATGTTTAATTGACTAACCGACACCTAATGAGCTTTATAATTTAAATGCACATCCAATACTTAATAGCTCACAAATCGATCAACTCATATTCATACCACGAACTCAGTCATGAGCGACCACTACCAATCCAATCATATAGGTGCCACTACGATCAACTAATAATCCTTTATCTACTAATCCAATTGAGGTACAAATCTACCAACTCGGCACATAGGACTTAACTATTACATACACGGCAATCCAATTATTTATCCCCAATCAAATAATCCATTCTACCATCTCCCAATTCTAGCATACATGACTCTCGTAGCTATTACTTGAACATCCGATCAATTTGCTCATGCTCAATTAAATCATCCGATTCAATTAATCCAACAATATGCATAATTCGATATCCAACGAGCAACAATACACATATACAAAAGACATATCGTTAATCATCAACATATCGTCGTCCACCAAGTAATAGATTATAAAAATCCTTATGCGCCCTATCTTCAAAAATTACTAATTCAATGTGAGAAGAAACCTTCAATTAATTTATCCTCCAACGGTCACCACTAACTTCCATACGACTTCACCATAATATCGACCGATCAAAATAATCAACTCATAAATTTAATGTAGCATCCACCGATCAATAATAATCATATTTTGCCACAATAATCTAATTATTCGCATCCACCAATATATCGGTACATAACTACACCTACGCACAAATACAACCCAACCGGAGAATTATACCGGTCCTAAGCTATCAAATCATTTTTATAAATATATATGTAAAAATAGATGCCATGCTCATGACTAATATGCAACATGCACAACTAATATCGTAAACACGATTCGATACTAAAGAATTTTACCGCGACCGTAGACGTGCGAAACATCGCCGGACGTCTTCTCGGCTACGCGTCCATATCCACCGTAGTCGTCGCCGATCCCGCGCCCGTTCGGCCTCTCGTCCATATCGGTCGTCCTAGTGCTGTCGCATGCGCCACGCTGTCGCGTTGACACCGTTAAGGCCGGCCGCATGCAAGCGCCGTGCTCTCGGCCGGCTCCTCCACGCCGCCGTCAAGTCGATGCCGCCGAGCTCGGCCGCATGCACCGCCATCGCATGCATGGCTCCGCATCGGCCTTGACGTCGCGCCTTGCCGCTGGCCTTCAAGCGCCATGGTCGGCGCTCGGGCTCACCTCGCCGAGCTGCCGCTACTGGCCGGCACCTCGCCTCGGCCACGTCCTCGACTAGGCACCGCGCCGGCCGCCGAGCCGCTTTGACGTCGGGCCGCGTCACCGTCACAGCCTCGCCTGGGCTGCTGGCGCTCTGGTCGCCGCTGCTCGGCCTCGCCGCCGTCGCTGCTGCTGCTCGCTCCGGCCCTGGGCTGTGCGCACTGCGTCGCTGACCCTCTGCCCCCACCGGGCTGCTCCTGCCCAGGCCGCAGCTGTATGCTGCTGCTACTACTTGGAGTCGAGGGCCTCCTACTGCAAGCCGGCCTCACCTAGAGCCGCCAAAGCTACTGCTTGGAGTGGCAGCCGGCAGCAAGCAGCACAACAGCTTTGCATGGCTCGGCTCGGCACTGCACTGCAGCATGCTGCTCCTGGCTATTGCTACATCAACACTGCTACAGTGCGTCACAACTTCCCCCTTCTAGCAAAATGCTCAAACGAACTTGCATGCGGAATCCACTAGTATGGATGGGAAGCTTATGAGATGGGGAATGCAATGGGGTGACATGCAAAGTTTGATTTTGGGTTTTTGGTGGTGATTGGAAGGAGAGAAATAGATGAACTTGTTTTGCTGTTTTGCATTGACTAGAAATGTGTTGGGAGGAGGAGCTCTCGGCTGTGCTTGGCTGTGTGTTTTGTTGGGGAGAAAAGAGAAGGCAGGGGAGAGGATGTGTGTGTTCGGCTGGGAGAGAGAGAGAGATGGCAGTGTAGAAAAATGGATGGGTGGCAAAAGATGGCAGGGAGAGGGGAGGATGGACCTGCTGTGCCATGGCAGTGAAATGATGGGGTTTCGGCTGGGACGAAGGAAAGACAGTGGTGGTTTTGGCTGTACAGTTTTCGGGTGAACAGTAATTTCAGAATTTGCAAAATAGCTGAGGTGTTCAGGTAATTTTAGACATTGTTGATTAGCTCTAAAAATCACGAAATTATTAGGAGAGGTTCCTGACATAATGTAGATGCTTAGGTAAAATTTTCAGAAATTTATCCAGAGTGTAATGCTCTCTAAAAATCTTTAAACCTTCTGCTTGTTTGGGAGATGAGTAGCAGTATAGTTTTTGTCGCCCAAACGACCTTGCATGAGTAAACCGATTATAGAAGCGGAATGTCCTCGAGACAACGATCACGATGACATAACATGCGTTGCATGATTTTTAGTTTTGGTTGTGATTGCGAGAGAGAAGTTGGAAAAATAAAGAATGGATACGCGGTATTTCATCGCTAATTCTATTCTCCATTTTGCGAAATCACTCAAACTGCTATGCATGCGAAAACAAATTATAGAAGCGGGTTGCTCGTGCGATGACGATCGCGGTGGTATGACATGCATAGCTTGGTTTTGAAGTTTATTTGAGATTTGAAGGGGGAAAGCGACGAGGAGTTAGCGGTCGGAAAATAGGAGAGATGACCAGGAAAGGAATGGACATGCGATCGTTTCGCGTGATCGGTCGAATTGGAAAATGAGAACGGCGATACTAATGTATGCATTATGATTTTTGAAATGCATGCGAAACAAGAAACAAAATAATTTAATTTAATTTCAGTCGCTCAAACAATTTGATTAAATATTGGTTATGATTATTATTGTTTTTTTAATGCATCTTTGAAATAAATTTGATTTGACTTGGAAATGCAACCTTTTAATTATCTCAATTTGATTTTAGAAGCAATCTTTTTACTTAAACACGGGAAAATTTTAAAACACTGCCAAATATTTATTAGATCGCCTAGTTAAATATTAACATCCCGATTTTGAAAATCAGGATGTTACAAAAAGTATTGGTGGGTCAGTATGAAGCGAGAGATCGCTGAGTTTGTTGCACGTTGTGATGTATGTCAACGTGTTAAGGCAGAGCATCAGAGACCTGCCGGATTGTTAAACCATTACCAATTCCCGAGTGGAAATGGGAAGAGATTGGTATGGATTTTATCACCGGACTACCTAGGACCCAATCAGGTTGTGATTCCATTTGGGTGATAATTGACCGATTAACAAAAGTGGCTCATTTTATTCGGTCAAGACCACTTACGAAGCAATAAGTTAGCGAGAATTGTACATGGCGAGGATCGTCGTCTACATGGTATACCCAAGAAAATTGTGTCAGCGATGAGGTTCGCGATTCACATCAAAATTTTGGCGAGTCTACATGAAGCTTTGGGAACCGGACTCAACTTGACCTGACATATCATCCCCAAGCAGGATGGCGGACGAGCGTGTAAATCAGGTCCTAGAAGATATGCTTGGCGTGTGCTATAGATTATGGAAGAAGGTGGGATAAGAATTTACCCTATGCGAATTTTCCTACAACAACAGCTTTCAAGCTAGCCTACAGATGTCGCCATTTGAAGCATTGTATGGAAGAAAGTGTAGAACCCCTCTCCTTTGGGATCAAGTAGGAGAACACCAATTCTTTGGACTAGAATTGATAAAAGAAGCTGAAAGTAAGGTAAAAACAATAAGAGAGCGTCTGAAAGTAGCTCAAACCCGACAAAAGAGTTATGCCGATAATCGTCGGAGAGAACTATCCTTCGAGATGGGAGATTTTGTCTATCTCAGGGTAACTCCACTCCGAGGAGTGAAGAGATTTCAGACTAAAGGAAAACTCGCACCCAGATTTGTCGGACCCTATAAGATTATGGCAAAAAGAGGTGAAGTTGCTTATCAGTTGGAACTACCAACATCTCTGTCAGCTGTTCACAATGTCTTCCATGTATCCCAGTTAAAGAAATGTCTCAGAGTACCAACAGAAGAAACACCGCTCGAGAGCATCGATCTTCAAGAAGATCTCACCTATGTGGAGCAACCAATCAAGATTCTCGATGTGGCAGAACGCGTCACCAGAAGCAAAGTCATTCGTTCTTGTAAGGTTCAGTGGAGCAATCATTCAGAAGAAGAAGCTACCTGGGAGCGAGAAGAAGTTTTGAGAGCCGAGTACCCCTACCTCTTTGCTAACCCAGTCTGAATCTCGGGGTCGAGATTTCCTTTAAGGGGGGTAGGTTTGTAACAGCCCAAAATTTCAATTTCAGTTGAAAATAAAACCTTAATAATTTTTGTGGATTTTCTGAAAATTTTAAAAGCTTTTCCCTAAATTAATTTAAAGCTAAAATAATTTATGTGCAAAACCTATTGCCAACTAAAAGTTGGAATTTTTTTTATTTAATTCCAGAATGCCTCATAGAATTTATGTGAATTTTCTCAAAAAGTTTGGACTTTATTTGCTATTTTCTAATGCTTATTTGAATTTCTGGAATTAAATTAATTGAAAAAGGTATAAAAAATTCTTTGCAATAATCTTGGGCGAAGCCCGACCTTGTCTGCGCCTCGGCCCATTTCTCCCAGACGACGGTGATGCGGGCGTCCGTCGAAATCGAGCAGTGAGACATCAATCGCCCGCCCTCTCTCCCTCTCTCTGTCTCGCCGACGGTGGGCCTCGCATGCTTCTTCCCGTTCCTTCTTCTCCATGACATCGCTCTCCTGCGCCATTGATGCCGCACGCGAGCTTCGTCTCCTCGCGATTCCCTCGCCTTAACCCCGCATTCCGCGCGTTAACTCCCCTCACTCGCGCATTCACCCGGCATTACCACCTTCTTAACGCCGTGCGCCCCGCGCCTCTCGCCTCCGCCATTACCGCGCACCCAATCTCGCTCCCGGCCTCCCTCGCCCTATAAAGCACCCTAGCTGCGCCTCTCCTCCCTCATTCTATTCCCCACCTCCTGTCCCTCGATCGCCCTCGATGCTTTGCATTTCGCAATTCCCCGCCGCGGCGAGCTCGTTCTTCTCGATTCGGCGCCACCGAGCTTCCCGCCACCTCATTGCACCACCGGCATCGGCATCCTCGGCGATCTCTGGCGCACCTCGGCCGCTGAAGACCCCAGCTCCTTCGCCGCCAACAACGAACCACACGCGCCTCTCTCGTCGTAAGCGACCTTAAGCCACTCTCGCGTCGCGGTGGCGCCCTAGAACCAGCGTCCTCCTCTATCTTTGCGCACCTCACGGAGCTCGCGCGCCACCGTTCGCGGTACCATTGGAACCGGCGCCGCCTCTCGGCCGGCGTGGGCGGCCACCTCGGCGCCACCTCACCCCTGTCGCGTGCGTGGCGTAAGTCGGCGCCAGCGTGGCTGCCCGGCAGCGTGTGGCGCGGACCTGACACCGCCCGCCATGCATTGCGTGCAGAGTCCACCGTGGACTTGCGCCTCATTGTGGACTCGATCCATCTTGTTCGGGCCCACATGTGGGTCTCGTGAGCAGTGCGTGGCGCATGCTTGCGCAATAATTGGAATTTTCTTTAGAAATTTAATTGGAAAATCGAAATTCTGATTTTAGGATTTAATTTAGGTTTTAAACTTCCAGGAGCTCGTATTTCTTCATACAAACTCCGATTTAGGTGATTCAAATTTCTAAATTTGTATAAAATTAAGATCTAGCTAACTAAACCAAAATTATTTAATTTGGAGTTAATTTATATTTTCATTTGAATTTATTTGAGTTCTTTTGAATTCTGTTTGAATTTGGATTATTCTCGCGTATAGATTTTGACGACTCCGGAGAGTTTGACCCTATTGAGGAAGTAGAATACCAGGAATTTGAACAAGGCAAGTTACACCATTGACCATTTTGCCCCCAATATTTCAAATTACTTAATTTCTGCTTTAAATTATTATTGCATGCATAATTTTATTTAATTATTTTAAATTCCTGTTTTAAATACTTAATTATTCCAATTCCTTTGTATAGCCATATTTGAATGTTGTTTTACCAATTCCTTGTCACCTTAGTCAAATGAATTTAAAAATAAATATATGCTTAGCAAATGCTTAGACTAGGAAATATTTGATTTTGGGAGAATTTAGCCAATACTTCAAAATTTAATAAAAAGCCTGTGACATTGTTTGGTCATGGTAGACTTTTGCAAATGTCTTTGAAAGTTATAAAAATAAAAGAAAATGGTTTGTACTTGGGCAAAAATGGACCGTTGGTGGAGTGCGGAGTTTATGCAGGCTCGTCAGTTGGGGTGAGACCCGGGGTTTTATTGAAAGTTGCTCAAGTAGTTTAAGGACCGGTCTTTGAGCCGCATCTTGCAAAAGCTCTACCGTACTACCACATGTTCTGTATGGGCAGAACCAGGCTTAATAATTTGTCTTACCTCATTATCGTTTATGCCATTTTTGTTGTGTGGGTGTCGGTTAGACTTTATTCCCACTTGGCGCAAGAGGGGGCTTCCGGCAGGTGGTTAGCCTAATGGAAGTGAAACCTTAGCGGGCATATTGGTAGTGAGGTAGTGCATTGGAAACGCCTTGTGATAATTGCCTAGTCACACGCCTAAGGAAGCGTGTATTGGCCGACATAGCAGACAAATTATCTCGTGTGGGTAAAGTTGTACCCCTCTGCAGTGTAAATCTATTGAATAGCCGTGTCCATGGTTATGGACATCTTGAGCAAAGCCACTCTAAGTTAGATTTGTTTTTGGTTTTAAAAATAACTTTAGACATGATTTGAGGATGGTTAATCCTTGTGGTAAAATTGGGCGGGTAGCCTTGTGATAGGAGGGTATCCTTCACCATGTTTCATATGGAGGTTATCCACTATAAAATGATGAATTTTAAATTTGATTTTAGCTATGAAATAAAAATATGCCTTGAAACTTAGTATAACTATCTAAACCAAAAATGCTGATTTATGCAAATAAACCCTACAACCTTCCTTTGAATAATTTATGCATGCATTCTAAATTCTATATTGGGTGTAATTTGCGAGCACAGTTGTAGTGCTCACTCTTGCTGAATATTATTATTCAGGAGAAGACTTATATCCGGAAGGTGAGGAACACGACGATTAGGCAACGACCTCCAGACGATTGCCTGTGGCGTATCGTGTGGCATACCATTATATTTTGCTTCCGCTTAATGTTTTATTTGGCCTCTGGCCCAAGCTGTAATAAACTCTATGCTTATTAATAAACACGCTGGATATGTTTGTGATAACATTTTTGTGACTGTGTACACTAGAAATCCTGGACTAGTGTATGAACACAGAGAATTCGGGATCCTTCGTTCCCGGGTTCGACACTGGTTTTCCTTTTTCCCTTTGCCTGGTTGGTTTCCTATGGAGTTCTTTTTATTTCTTTTCAGCTTGCTCGCATTTCAGAGTTATTTTAAATTTTTAAAAACAAAACAAACCATTTGCTTTTCATTGAATAAATGTAAAGCTTAAATTGAAATTTCAAAGTGAAAAATATTTAAATAATTAAATCAAACTTTAATTAAATTCTAAAATGAGTTTAGTGTATTTTCTGTGTTTTTGGATTTTATTCAAGTCGGCGCTGTTTCTTGGAGCCTGGTCTGTTCTATTTCTTTTCTGTCATCCCAAAAATTATTTTATTTTATTCAAAAATTTAATTTAAAGTATGTAATTTAAAATTTTGGTCTATTTTTAAGCTTTAAAAATAAAAATTATCGTTTGGATTTTCTAGGTTTAATTTAAACCTTAAATTGAATTTCCAAAGGAAAAATATTTTAATTGGCTAAAATAAACTTCAAAAAAATGAAAAACTATTTTATTTGATCTATTCAAGTTCCAAAGTATTTACCAAAATTTTCATGAATTTTAGGATTTTCTCAGATTTTCTTTATTCCCCTGCTTTTTCTCTCTCCTCTCTTTTTGCTGTTCATTTTCCCCCTGGCTGCAGCCGGCTGCATGCTTTTCCTCCCGTGCATTTTTTCCCCGAGCCTTGTGCCCTGCTCCCCCATCCCATCCTCGAGCCGTGAGCTCTCGCCAGTGCCTCAAGTCCCCCCCGCCCTAGCGCATGCCGCTTGCTCCCGCTCCTCCAGTAGCTGCCGAGCTCCCTCACGTGCCTCCAGCTCTCCTCCCTCCCACTCCTACAAAAACGAGTAGGCCTTCTTCTCCTCTACCCCTTCCTCCACCTTCCTCCCCTCTCCTTTCTTTCTTCCAAACCAGAGCAGCAGCAACTCCACCTTCCTCTTCCTCCAGCTCCTCCCCTCTCCTTTCATTCTTCCAAACCCCTGGAATTTTCCACTCTCTTTTCGTAGCAACCAAAAATTTTCCACCGGCGGCCAAATCACCTTATGTTGTTGTTTTCGGCACCGTCTTTGATCCCCTGGCGATGTTGTTGCTGCCGTTAGCTTCGCCTCGCGTTGATCTACATTGTGCTACCTTCCTTTTCTCCGAAACATAATCAGTTCACTGGCGCCACTATTCCCGTGTAGTGTTTTACGCGTCGCCGCCACATCGGACCTCCGCCGACGATACGACCACCACCATTGTGTCCGTTTCGCTCTCGGGATTGTATTTTGCTAGTTCGCCGGCCGTCCCTCCCTTTCCCTCACTGGTGGCATCATTTTAACTCAGTATGCACTATTTATGTCTGAATTTTCTAT
The DNA here is from genome assembly GCA_036346395.1 of Hsuehochloa calcarea. NCBI lineage: Eukaryota > Viridiplantae > Streptophyta > Magnoliopsida > Poales > Poaceae > Hsuehochloa > Hsuehochloa calcarea. The sequence continues at coordinate 16,290,042 of CM070599.1, read as the reverse complement.
ATTTTATGTGAAGGAAATTTCTGGATATTCGGTCTCCTTCATACGAAATCCGATTCCGTCGATTCTTGGTTCTAAATTCATCTAAATTCAGCTCCTTCCTTTCGATACTAATTTTGTAATTTTTGAATTTTATTGGATTTATTGTATTTATTTGGTTCTTTTCGCACGTGTAGATTCCAGCGTTTCGGAAGAATTCTTCGACCCGGCAACCGAAGCACCACAACTCTTCAATGAAGGCAAGTCGTAGGCCTTTGACCATGTTGTACCCATTTTGCAAAAGTATATTGTTTTAAATTAACATGCATGACTAGTTTTATAAAAATGGTTTTGGAAGTAGTTAATTACTAAATTGTCATTATGCCCCCTTGATAAATTGAAAATGAAATGTCCCCTTGAATGACATAATTCCTTGGACACCATAGGATGGTTAATACTAGTTGGACATAATTGTATTACCAACATGGGCGCGTATTATTGCTTAGCCTTGCTTTAGTTATCTGCGGAACTCACAATCACATGCTCAAAGAATGAATAATTTTGACTAATGAAAATATGGAATTGTGGTGTAATGCCACTATTGTTAAAAGATGTTGTACCATGGCAGGGATTGTCATTTTGTTCGGGATAAACCAAAAATAATTTATACTCGGGCGGGTGATCGTGTAGTAAAGGGGGTGCGGGAAGTACATTGGGATGTGGAAGTCTCACCTGAGCAGCCAACTAAGGACTTAACTTTGTAAGCCATTGATCTGAGCTATGCCGTGCAACCACAAGTCCAGTATGGGATGGACCTAACCATCTAATTAAGAAAGTTTTGAGTCGGTTTTGTTTGGGTTGATTATTGGCGCAAGAGGGGGCCGGGAAGACGAAACCTTAGTGAGCAGAATCGAGTCAAAATGGAACTTTGTAAAGGCCTTGTGATAATCACTTAGTCACACACATTCGAAAGTGTGTCAGACGGACATTACAAGTGATTTATCTCTTGTGGGTAAAGCTGTACAACCTCTGCAGAGTGTCAAAAATCTATTCGAATAGCTGTGTCCCCGGTTATGGACATGCCCGGGTCTTTCACGCAAGGGGTAGAGTTTTCAAAAATGTGGGAATGGTTCAATGGAATGGTTTGGTTGGGAAGTGAACGGGAAGTTCACTGTTTGTTTCAAAGAAACTTGATTAATTATGTATTAATCTTTTAAACAATGCTTTGCAATCTAATTATTGTATTTACTGCAAATGTTGCATTTCTCCAAATTAACCATAAAGTCATCCTTGTTTAAGCCTCGCATGAATACTATGTGCATACATTTCCCTACGACTTGTTGAGTATTTTATGTACTTACGGACGGCTATACGTCATTTGTTGATCAGTACCTACAGAAGAAATAAGAAACATCGAGTTCTACCAGGACGACTACTTTGAAGACCTTGCGAACTAGGTCGCGTCCTCCACTCGATTGCCTATGGGCATGTCGATTGGCCTCCACGGCATTTGGATTTCCGCTGCAAGTACTCTTTTGTTGTTAAGCCCTGCGTGGTAACTTTTGTAAGAACTTGACCATAAGGTCCTTTTGATGTTAATTAATATTACTTTGTCTGCTTCATTAGCTTCGTTGTTGTATGGATATGATAACATCGTTGTTGCAACTATGCTAGCTAGCTACTGATCATGGCACTAGCTCAATATGCACAGAGGGTCTCGAGGTTGTATGACCTCGGTGTCCTGACACCTGTAGTCGTATGCTTTGATACCAAGTCTGTCGGACCCCCAAATTTGTAATTTGGAATCTACTGTATCAATCTGTGTCATTCCCTATATCAGTAGATAGCACACACAGATACATTTTTGGATCAATCACATACATCGTATGCACAACAAAATATATTACATAACCAGTTGTGTCGCCCACTGTTTTACAAAAGGGCACGAAGACAACAATATCACATAGTTCAAAGTACAGAGTAAGGGATAAGTGCGGAAGCAAAAGAAATAGTAGCGGATCCATTCACTTTGCCCACAGGCAAGTGACTAGGGGTCCCGGCCTAAGCTTCACCATCTTCACATCCGTTTGGTCCAGCGGCCACGAAGTAGTCGTAGGGGTTTTGGTTGAGTGGTTCTGAAAGATTATGTTGGACGAGCCTGCGTACACAACTGTATTCGCGAGCCAACACACAATGCAATTTATTATAGATGCAAGGCTAGTCAAGGGAAGGTTAAGAGTTCTTTTATTTGCATAAAGCCAAGTTTGAATTAGATTAAGTAGTAGAACATCTTGAGAATTAGCATTTTTAACAACAGATTTTATAAAGTGAGTTTTATTTGTAAGGTACTAGTGGAGATCTCATCTCCTATACCATTGAGTGGCACCATCCACCCAATGCTCAGGCTAACCTGAATTTACCACTAGTCCCCGACCAGACTTTCTCAAATCCCTGGGTTCCCACCCCAACTTTCCATTTCACACCCACACACAAATGGTTTTATAAAAATAAAAGCTAGTTCAAGTGAGTTCCCAACACCACTCTTGACCATGAGCACGGCTATCTAGATAGTTTTCTTACTCTGCAGAGTTCATACACTTTACCCACAAGAGATATTCAACTTATAATGTCTCGTACACACTTCCGATGGTGTGCGACGAAGTTCATTATCACAAGGCCTTTACAATGCCCTCCCAATGCAACCCCATACCGCTAGGCATCACCCCATGGGCCATGCGCCCCGCGGGTCTCCATTTGCGTCGTGTAGTTTTCCTGTGTCTACTACCCATATACACGCTACACATCCACCAATGGCGAGGTTGCAAGGAGGCGAACAAATTAGTTAGCCAAGTCATACCCATTATAGACTTGTGGTCGTACTGTTTTTACATGAGAGGTCATCACAAGAACTCGGTCCTTTATTGACTTGGGCGATACATCCACATATCCCACCGACATGCATCACCAGCACCAGCTACTCTTTTCATCCGCCCAAGTCGAAATCGATTTTTAAGGTTTTGGTTTATTTTGAAAATAACATTTAGTCCAACATACCAAACAGGCTCCAAGCCTCGACTGCCCAAATCCAGTTTTCATGTTTTGAATGATTAGTGTCAGCCAATTGAATGCCCATATGACAATATATCTAAGTAAGGCTGAGCATAACACTTAGATACAGACTTATTAACTAGTATTTAAACCATTAATTATAGGGTGACAAATGATAATGACCAAGTTCAAGGATTGAAAGTTTATACTCAATTATCATTAAGCATTAACTATGAACTAGACCAATATAGCTGTATAAATCATAGCAATGCAATTTCTTAATTTAAAGCAACATAATTTGCAAAGACTATGTGCAATATGACCAAAGTATTAACTCACCTTGGTTGAGGTACTACTGCTCCTGCTCGTGGTCTGGTGAGGGTCTTCGAGAGCTTCAAACTCTGTACCCGCAAAATCCAACCAAAAATTCAAATAAGCCCAAATGAATTCGACTTGCATTCAAAAATCCAAATGAACTCCAAATGGGGGTGTCTTCGGTTTAGTTGAGCAGATTTAGTTAGTCTCTGATTCTTATTACTGCATTTGGTATTGGACATAGAATACGAGTAGGTAACGTAAGTTGTTTCCGAGATAGTGGTAGTCCATATACGAGTTCTCGGTTTCGAGTACTATTCAGTGTTTCGACCACCGAGTCAAAGGGGGTTTTGACTACCTGGTCGAAAGGGGTTTTTGAGTACTATTCCTTGTTTCGAGTACTATTCATAGTTTCAATCACCTGGTCGGAATGGGTTTCGAATACCTGCTCGAAAGGGTTTTCGAGTACTATTCATTATTTCAAGTATTGTTCATAGTTTCGACCACCTAGTCGGAATGAGTTTCGAATACCTGGTCGAAAGGGTTTTTGAGTTTTGTTCATTGTTTTGAGTACTGTTTATAGTTTCGACCACCTGGCCGGGATGGACTTTGAATACCTGGTCGAAAGGGTTTTTTAGTACTGTTCGTTGTTTCGACTACTGTTCATTATTTCGACTACCTGATCGGAAGGGGCTTCGACTGCCTGGTCGAAAGAGTTTTGACTATCTGGTCAAAAGTAGTTTCGACTAACTGGTCGAAGGAGTTTGGACTATTAGTCAAAAGGGGTTTTCAACTAACTGGTCGAGGGGGTTTCGACTATCCAGTCGAAAGAAGTTTTCGACTATCTGGTCGAAGGAGTTTCAGTTAACTGGTCAAAGGAGTTTCGACTAACTGGTCGAAGGAGTGTCGACTATTAGTCGAAAGGGGTTTTCGAGTAATTGGTCAAAGGAGTTTCAAATATCTGGTCGAAAGGAGTTTTCGACTAACTGGTCGAAGGATTTTCGACTATTGGTTGAAGGAGTGTCGACTATTAGTCGAAAGGGATTTTCGACTAACTGGTCGAAAGGAGTTTTCGACTAACTGGTTGAAGGAGTTCCGACTATCTGGTAGGATGGGGTTTTGACTATATTATCGGGGGGGAGTCTCGACCATCCAGTCGGAGGGAGTTTTGCCATCCAGTAAAAAGGAGTTTCGACCATCCAGTCGGAAGGAGTTTCAGCCATCCAATCAAAAGGGGTTTCATCCATCTGCTCAGAAGGATTTTCGCCCGTCTGATCGGAAGGAGTTTCGTCCATTTGCTCGGAAGGGGTTTTGTCCATTTGGTCGAAAGGAAGTTCGACCACATTCTAGGCAGGGGAGTGTTCAACTACTTGGAGGTTCGACTATATTCCAGGTGAAAGGATGCTCAACTACCTGGTCGGAAGGAGGTCCGACTACATTCCATGTAGAAGGTGGATCGACCACCTAGGAGTTCTACTACAATTTGGGGTCTACAATGCATTCGTCGATTCGGTAATACTTTCGTGCAACTAGAGTGAAAATGAGCATCTAGTGGCCACCAGGAGCATACAGATATGACACAGAGGAAGAAAACTAGCCGGAGATGGTTTGGCGACAGTGGTCTGCGATGGTGGGAGAAGCTCCCTGCGGTGATGATGCCAGATGAGGTCGATCCGACTGCTTGGGCTACTCTGGTCGGAGGTGAGCAAGAATGAGGTCGGTGGCAGCTCCTGTGAATATAGAGTAGCATCAAATGAGGGGAACCGCCACTTGGGTCAGGGAATATGAGCTGACGCATTTAAGAAGGGAAGAGCTTCACTGATGGGTGTTAATGCTGATGGCGACGTCGTGGTGGTGCTTGACCGAAGCAAGCGCTCAAGCCTTACCTGGGGCTTAAGCTCGCTTGAGGAATGGAGGAGTGTGGGGGAACTAGCACTTTTGGCAAGGAACGGCAATGAGGGGGGATTGGGGCTGCTATTTATAACCGCTGGGGTGGAGGTCGTCTGAGAGCATGCGTTGTATTCGGCGCAGCTCAGTACCGAGGAGTGGTTGGCAATCTAGACAGAGTTGGCAGCACAGTGCAGTAGTATGACGGGTTGAGCGATGGTGAGTAATGGCCGAGCGACAGCAGTCGCCATCGCTTATGCCTTGTCACATCGAGGCATCCGGACTCGGCAGGTGTCGACACCGAGCGGGGAGAGAGACACACCGACTTGGGTCCGCTCGGAAGACCACGACTGGGGAGCGGTCTCGGCTGCACAGGTTCGACTAGTCATTGGTCGGAGGAACAGTAGCCAAAAAAGAGTATCATGGTGATATGGCGATGCACTGGGGGGAGGGAGCTGCCAAGGCCAACCGAGGTAGTTTGGTGGCGACCTAGGTGGCTTACGGTGCTTCATGTCGGTTGACAGGGCAATAAAAGAAGGGAAAAAGGAAAGATCAGGAAAGGGTTTGATATAATGAAAAGTGACTTTGCTTTAAGATATTCTCACGAGGTGATATATCCTAATTTGGTATTTTGTTAAACAAATCTAATTGGCTCTTTGAACATTATTCTGATTCTAGAGTTTATGCTTTGGTTTTCTTTTGTTGGTAAAGGAGAAAATGCAGCTCAAATAATTCTCAATAATGCTGGCAAAAGGATGATAATAAATAATTCATGAAAAGTTTTTAAAAAATCCTATATTTTTGCATTCAGGCATTTTCGGGGTGTTACAAACCCTACCCTCATAGAAAGAATCTCGACCCCGAGATTCAGGCAGGGTTACAAAACAACTAGGGGTATTCGGATTTCAACAAATTTTTCTAATTTTTTTAGAATTTTTTTTATTTTTTTGAACTTTTAGGTCTAACAGGCTAAGTGAGTCAGCCTTAGCCCACTGGGCCAAACGGGCTCGTGCCGGCACGACATGACACGAAAGGTCAATGGGCCATGCCTGGGCTGCCTCGCCGGTAGGGATGGCTATTGTACCAGATTACCCACGTGCCCGTGGACGAATACCCTAATGGACGCAGGTATAGGCATCTTTCTTTGCCCACGAGAATTAAAACGGACACAATTCCTTGCCTATCGGGTAAACGGGCGTGGGCATGGGTAAGCTCCACCTGTACCCGCTTCGCCCGATTACCCGTAACCTACCCGCATGTGTAAGGAACTATGCCAGTTTGTATTTTTATTTTATTTGTTAAACTTGATTAGTTGTCTTGTCGAACATGATATATGAATTGTGATGAACTTTATTAGTTGTTGAATATGAGATGCACCATTGATGTGTGAATTATGATGAACTTTATGTATGCATTACTCGCGTGTAACGAGCATGCCCGCGGGCGATGGGTACCCATGGGCAGCGATGCATTATTCGCGGGTAAATAGGTATGCCCGCGAGCAACGGGTACCCAAGGGCGACGGGCATGGGCGAGGTTTTTCTCCCATCGTCCTTCGCGGGTATGCCCGTGGGGGGAATTCGGGGCACGGACATGGGTATGGGCAAGCACTACTTGTACCCGCCACGCCCGATTGCCACCCTACTCGTCGGCATATGGGCCAACACGACATGACCCGTTTAACTCGCAGTCTAGGATGGGTCGTGCTTAAACGTGCCATGCTCGGTGGCCGATCTCGCCACCACTGTCCCTACTCCTTAGTAGCTTTAATAAAAATGGGTATCTCTTGTCTGGAAAAGAAGGGAAACAACAGAGGCTCTTAGATGGGGACCGGTCGAACTGCTATCAGAAGAGTGACTCCTGCAGAGCAGTTCGCTGTAGGTTCCAACTTACACGTACAATCTAGGTGAGTTTTTGGCTAATATAATATTGTTTACACACAAAATAGCAAATCTAGACTCCTCTAGAGATAAAAGCCAAAAATGGCATCGCGGATTCGCTGGGCAGGCGACATGTGTCAAGTAAGTGCCCAAGGGGAGGGGACTTCCCTCATCTGCGTGCCCTTGCCCGGGACACACCCTTGTTGTAATTATGTCGTTGTAATTAATTTATCTGTAATTAATTAGCTATAATTAATTTATTCATAATTAATTAGTCATATTTTTTGTAATTAATTAGTAGCAGGTAATTAGTTGTAGATAAATATTATTAATTAATTAGTCATAATTAAAAAAAAATCATAATTATTTAGTCATAATTAATTAGTCGTAAGTAAGTAAGTCGTAATTTCTTAGTCGTATTTAGTTAGTCCAAATAATTTAATCGTATTTAATTAGTCGTAAAGATTACTAGTTTTTTCCATAAATCTAGTAGTTTTTTTATGCATGTGATTTATTTATTTAGCCATAATTTATTAACTAACTACGACTAATTAATTACAACCAATGTAATCAATTATTTGTCACTTGATAGAAAGGGGCATTTCATTGACTGCCATTTTCGCATTTTTGGTTCGTTTTTCATCCATTTTGGGTTTTTAGCAAAAGACCATTTTGCCCTCCCGTTGACCAAAGTAAATTTGCTTGTGGGAGAAGGCGGCAATAACCGGTGACTACGGCGGCGACGAGGCCCGAGCCATCGATACCGACGGTAACCTACATCGCGGTGGACTACTGCAAGAACCCCGAGGGGCTCCTCCTTGTTAATAGGCCCCACATTGCCGTTCTCCGGGGAAGTGCTTGCACGTAGAGGCGCGTAGACACGGACGGTTTGGGGGCGGGGGGCGGGGGGAGGGGGGACGGGGGTGACCCTAGCAGAGCAGGTTGCCACAGGTTCTTACCAACACACACTGGGGCCAGTGATAAGGACGAGGTTGACCCAGTTGAGCTCGATCAGGCAATGACATGTGGGACCAGAACACTTGGTCACATAGTTTGGCTTTCCTATTGGCCTCGTTTCACAGTCTAGCCGGTGTTGTAAAAAAATTATGTGCTCGTCCAATTATATGGTGTCGCTAAGGGCATCAGCATTTTTTTATTGCTTAAGGTTTTATTTTTTATGATAGGACACAGATGGCTTATATAAGTTGTTGCAATGCATATGCTTGGAGGAGACCTTAAGGTGAGGTCAACGTTGTAATAAAAAAATAGTCAGCCATCTCTCTCACCAATGCCCCCTATCTCCCGTTCTCACCACACTGCCCTAAGCCTCTGTGTCCGCCAGCCTCCTTCACCCCTTGCTCGTCGCGGTCGATCCACTGGTCCACCTCTCCACCCCAACACCACTCCACCTCTCTGCAATGCCATGAAGCAGCTGCAGTAGCTAGACCAGGACAGTAAATTGACGGTGGTGTGGTAATAGCTACCGACAATCGGATCTAGAGGCGGCGGCCCTTCCCCATCCTCCCTATGGCTGGATCTGGCAGTGGTGGAGCATCTCCCCCAAGCGGGTGGCGGCTGAATTCGGTGACGATGTGTCACCTCTGAGCTCTAGGTGGCTGAATCCATCGGTTGGTGCGTCCCCTAAGCTCCAGGGAGGTGGGTCTAGTGGCACATCTGCTCGAGTTGTAGGCGACTATATCACGACAAAGCAACGACCAGTGTGTGGGGTTTTGTTTTACAAAAGAATTTTATTCCTTGATGCCAGGCCACAAGCTCCGCCCTCTTCCTTTTCCCACTTGATGCCAATCCATCCAATGTGGGGAGCCGACCTGAAGAACGCCATGTCAGCCTTATGATCTACTTCTGTTCAACATTTCAGATGCCCTAATAAGCAATTAAAAGTTATGTGGCCAAGAGTTCAAAGGATGATTGTATGCGTTCGTAATAACCAATAATATATTCAATTATACTAACAATTGATTATTGGTCTATTGTTGTGTAACACCCCAGCCCAACACGAGCCTGAAATGCTACCACACTAACATAAATGCAAATTAAGCTAAGACATTTTGCTAACTTTCGGCAGGTTCTCCTGTGAATAAATAACCATACCGGGGGTTTGCACAGCTAACAATAGGAATAAACAATTATCCAAACGCACAATCTAAAGCATGTCCATAAGAAATTATCCAAGGCATAAAGCATAAATATAAGAAACGTAAGCGGTTTACTCAAATTCTAAACTATCATTCCATTTGTTTATTTAATTGAGAATTGGTTCGTGTCAATGTGCATCCAAGCATAGATCTACTCCCTCCCATGCATGCCGTCCACAAACGGGGTACCTAAAAACACAGTAACAGCAAGAGTGAGTCCAAGACTCAGCAAAGTACATTTAGTAAGACAATAACATAAACAACTGTAACCATCATCATCCATCCACAATTCTCAATAATAAACATTTTATATGCTCATGCTATGCAAATTGCTCAAATGCACTTTTCTTTCCTCTTTTGCATATAACGGTATTACGGAGTGTTACACCCGTCGGTGTTCACTCAAGCCCGCATTATCAAATGCGGGGACCCATTGCCCATCCTTTTCAGATGGGGACCCATTGCCCATATCTTAAATATGGGGATCTCAATACCCACTCCCGTGGGTATCTCATGCCAACATGCATGATTGATATGCAATGACATGGACAATCCACAATATGTTCTCATAAGAATTATCAATTATCGATCATCACATAAACAATGTGAAATAAACACTTTCATCACGCATAATCATATTAAGCATGCATCAAATCAACCATATTTCCCAACACACAATATCGTACTAAAATTGTACTTACCTTTTTCCGCTACGGCGCATGAAGAAGCAAGGATGGTGCCTCTACTCCGGGACTCCGCCTCCTACACAATAATAGCGCTAACAATAAATACGCTGAAAAGTGGACTCCATTTACGCCCCTTAACCCAACTGCTCAAGACCTAGGGTTCGAATACAGGTTTTACTCCACCTTCCCGACAGTCTAGCAGAAAGGACTACGGGATAGCAACGCTAAAAATAACATAACTTTTACTACGCAACTCGGAACGGGGTGATCTTGGACTCTCTGGAATCACGACAAAACTATCTACAATAATATAGTTGGGTAATTCCCCCGGTTAGGCATCCTACTAATTCTTATATTAAGGTAAAGTTTATGTCTCTGCAATCTGACAGTCAGCAAAACAGCGGCGGTAACAATTCCATAAATTTTGATTGCCAACTCTAAAAATTGTGTTCCTTATCAACTTGGAAATCTTACTGAATTCTATACAACAGTCATTTTGGGTGGCATTTCTGATTCGGCCTCTAAATAATTCATAATGGCCAGACAAGACAATCTGCCAATTCTCGTCAGCTCTCCTGGACAGTCGCGGTAAAACTACCATAACTCCTAAACCATAAGTCCAAATCGGGTGATCTCAGTGCCTAAAGAAATCTAAGACCAAGGGCTACAACTTTTTAAGAGGTGGTTAGATCATAAAATGTACACATCTTACCCAAAACTGACGAGCAACAGCGCTGAACAAATCTGATCTCCTACCTCCACTTGGTCGGCCCTCCAATTGTTGTCTCCTCGCCTTCCTTCCAATGGACTGCAGCAAGGAGCTTTGCCGGGGAGAGAGATGGTGCTGTTGGGGGGCTGATGGCGCAGGGGAGGCATAATGGGGAGGAGGTGGAGGCGCACAAGGGCAGGGGAGGGGCGGCGGCTCAATGAGGGGAGGGGGAGGGGAGAGGGGGTGGGAAAATTAGGGTTTTGGGGGTGGGAACCCCCCCCCCTTGGCCGGCCACTTGGTGGGCTGTCCCTGGGTCGTGGCCCACGGCCCAGGTTGTCCAAATAATGCAGAAAACCCCCTTTTAATTTTAGAATTTTTTACTCCTTTCTTTGCCCTCTCTTCTTTCATCTGATTTTCTAATTATCCGATTCAATTCTGGGATATTACATGTTGTGCAGGTGGCTTGGAGTTAATTACAATCAAGGACAGAGATGATTGAGACTAAGTTAGGAGAGCTGAGATTCAGAACGACCGAGGATGCCTGCTGAAGTGGTTGGACTCAAGCTGGGTACAAGATGGACAAGAACGGCCGAACAGGAAGTTTGGTGCAAGGGATTGCATCAAGTGGCTTGGGGTTGGTACAAGTGCCAATGTGGTTTCTATGGGAGCCGCATGTAAGAGAATTGCCAACATGAAGAGAGCCATTGATGAACCTACGCATGACGAAGCATGGGATTGCTTCACGTTGATTGAACTTGGTCCAGAGAAGGACTGAGAAGGGGTATTTTGGTATCTTCGCCAAAATACCATGTTGGTGACCACGGAGAAACCGCGGCGCAAGACAGCACAAAGAAGAGACAGTTTAGGTCAAGGAGGGGAGAACATCATGAAAAAGACAGATTCGGGAGACCCGGATAGTCATCCACTTTGAGAAGCGTGCGTAAGTATAGACCCATTTATGTGTGAGCTTAACGTGTGCCCGATAGAGTTTTTGAAGGACCGAAATGGCAACAGAGGGGGGGGGGGTGAATGGTGCCTTAAAAATTAAGAACTCCCCTTTACTGTATTTAAACAAACCTACAAAGCCCTCTGGAAATTCCGCCTGCGGTAGTTCCGCACCGTAGTTCGGGGTTGGTCTTGGAAGTTCCGCTGTGATGAGTTCCGCCGTGGACAATCGGAAGTTCGATTGTCCCGACCAAGAACGATGCGCTCGGGTTTTTCCCAAAAATCCAAAATACTAAATCTTGAATGCTCTTCTCAGGTCAAGTTTCACAGGACATCATCCTAAACAACATCTTGACCTCATGGAGAAGAATCGCAAACAAAGATTCATTAATCAAGGCAAAAACGGATTTCTTGAAGAAGGGGCAAGAAAGACCAAAAATTTCAATAGATAAGATTCTCAGATTATTACCTCATGAAACTTTGAGGATATATTAGCAATAGCAATACGACTCTAGATATCAAGTTTCATGCCATCTCATAAGACGAATCAAAAGTTTCATCAAAACCCCAGCTATTCAAGAGAAGAATAGAGAGAAGAAGGGAGGCATAAACAAGTAATCAAAATCTCAGAGTTTCATTGATAGAAATCAAACGATTACAGAGGGAAACACAGAGGAATGATTACACAAGTTTTCAGTTCATCCTCTCCAACTCAACAAACTCTCAAAAAGCAAAACAAACTCTCCAAAAGCTCTCTTCCTAAAGCTAACCCTAATTTTCTCTCAAAAGGTGTAATACCCCAAAAACGGATCGGTAATTAGAGGTTCAGTCTGAGGAGAAAAAAATGCAAAGAAAGGAATATAAATTCTGAGAAAAGAGGGGGTTTTTCGCATTTTTACGACAACCTGGGCAGCCGCGCCCAGCGGCCCAAGAGGGAGGAGGCCCAAGGGGGCCGGCCAAGGGAGGAGGCGCCCAACCCTAGCCGCCTCCCCCACTCCTTCCTCTCCTCCCCTAGAGCCGCCACCTCTATTCCCCTCCTCCCCGGTGCTCCTTGCTGCTCCTTGACGGCGTCTCGCTGCTGCGGAGATCCCCGGTGTCGCCCCCAAGCTCTCCCCCGAAGCCGTCTCCTTCCAACGGCGCCGTCGCCCGTTCGCCGGCAATCTTGTGGCCGGTCTTGGAGAGGGAAGGGAGGAGAAGGGAGGGAGGTTCTTGGGAGGTGGATCCATGCCTCCCTGCAGATCTTCAAGGGTAACGAATGTTTTAGTGGTAGTTTGATTCGGTTTTATTGATTAATGGTGGATTAGATCTAAATCGGGTTCTGTCCTGGAGATTCCAGAACGCACCCGTCTCCTTGCGCGGCCAGTTTGGACCCTTTAGAAGCCGAATCTCGGGTTGACCTCTCCTAGAGATATGTTCCTGGTTTCATTAGCTTTCTTTTGGCACCTGGATCACGAATTTTCACCCAGTAGTTTAAAAGTTATGACTGTTTTACCACGTACTGCTCTGTCTGTCAGAAATTCTGGGTATAGTCTGTTACACCTAGGTTTTGATCTAGTTAGAGTCAGAACCAGATCGGCCACCCAACTAGGTTTATGAAGATAATTTCACCATGTTTCCAGGCTGATAAATATCACTTTATTTGGATCAGTGGTTTAAACGTTATAGCCTTTTCTTTAGGGCTGTTCTGAATTCTGGACAGACTGCAGTTATAGTTTTTCATTGGATGGTTAGACCTCTGTTTTGGCCGAATTAGAGTTTACCATCAACTAGAGTTTCGTAGCCTGTTACGTTAAGAAAATCTGGGCACTGGTTTCGTGTCGTTTTGAGTTCCAGATAATTAAATATTCTTTTTCTCGTACCGCTGCTCATAAGGGCTGAAATCTGGCAAAATAGTTTATTTTCAATTTGGGTCTATGCGGTATATTGAATAGTCAGGGGTTATTGTAGAACATCGGTAGCAGTGTTATATCGTTGTTCTTATTTTGGGAACATGCTTGTGTAGGCGGTGAGACATCCCGTGTGGGAACACCTCCGTTGCACGCTAACGAGTCACTCTGCGAAAGGCAAATCTTGTATGTTGTTGAATTCAAAGGAATACATAATGATATGTTGTTTACATGAATGTTTTGTGCTTTGTTCATGATGTTGATATACTGCAAGTAACTTGTATACTATGATTGATGCATTATGTGATGTGTGAATGAATGATTATATTTGTTCGTATTTGCAGATGAATGACATGGGTATCTTTTCATTTATGAGTACTATTCAATATTGCCATGGGATCACATCATGACATGCATAAATTACCTTTGTAAGACCCATCAATTCCAGTATGGGCACTTGAAAATCCCATCAATTCCAGAATGGGTACATGAGTCCACCATTCCAATGTGGGCCATGTTACGTGAGTCCACCATTCCAATGTGGGCCACGTTGAATGATCGTATGAAACGTTCTTCATACGATTACTTTAAGTGAACACCGACGGGTGTTTCACTCGCTATACCGGTATATGCTGCAATATGTCCAATTCCTTCAATGCATCATTCCACTTCATCCATTCATAAAGTTGTTTCCCATCAATGTTCAAGTTATGATTGTGATATATTGTTCATGGTATGTTTGATTGTTACATACAAAAACTTGCTGAGTCTTTGGCTCATTCTTGCTTTGTTGTTTTATTTAGGTAAATGACAAGGAAGAATGATCTCGTGGCGGGTAGTTCAACACGATGCACTCACTACCATAATCCAAACATTTTGAGAACTTTTATTGTCGTTATTTATGTCTTGTGTTGAATTGTATTAAGCCATTTTGGTCATAACTACCGTATCCCTCTGAATTGTTTATTTCCATTCCGTTGATTAAACTTGAGGATGAATTCTTGTTTCCGTATATCCTTATTAATTCTTTCACCTTGTCATGCGTTTTGATGTTATTATTCTAAAGAGTAGTGGTTGTAGGTGACATCTTGACTTCCTTATAGTCAGGGTTTTACAGTTGGTATCAGAGCGGGCTTTAGGTCCGTGGTAGTTAAGTTATTAAAATGACACACTGTGCACAGTAGGTGGGGTTTGGGAAATCCATTGTTTCCGCATTTCTAGTGATGTTGTTCATTATGTTGTATGGTATAGAATTGCTTATGTACTATCTTTCTTGTTATTAATATATGACGTGATGCGATATCCTATATATCTATGAATTATTCTATGATTGTCATGAGATGATCCTATATATTCATAATTGATTGCATTAGTTATGCGTATCGGTAGCGGACGTCGAGCAGCTGAGTTCGTGGTTGTCGTCCTGGGTTTTGCCAGGCTACACCACTGTTCGTGTTGTAATAGTAGAGAAGTTCTTACCCCTGTTCTATAGTTCTGTGTTGAGTCTGAGCTCATTGATGAAGTTGTTGTCCTTCTCAAGTTTGTATCTGGTTTTCTGGTTGTAGTTTCTAATAGTTCGTGAATTTCTTTTGAATGGAGGGTTATAATGAAGTGGGCAATCTCTAGTAGATTTCTGATCGTTCTTTGAAACAATTATTGTTCTTTCTACTATTGTGATATTTCTTCTCCACGTGAGCGTAGTTAAATTGCAAGATTTACCTTTTCACGGAAGTTCTGTTTTACCCCTGTTGGAAAATTCAACCCGTGTGTTCGCTTGGGGTTTCGGGCATTGGCAGATTTCTTTTGCAAGTTCTTTATCAAGTGCACAATGATCTTGCATATTTCTTTTTGGGATGCTTTAGACAGCGGTTCTCTTCCTTGATTTCTGATCTTGACAAATTCTAGTCCGGTGGTAGTTGATGAATTTCTCTTAGGTTCATGATTCATGGTAGTTGATGAGATCCAATAGGTCTTTAATGGTTCTCTGAAAATATTATTGTTTTTCAGTTGTTGAATTTCTTTTATTTTAAATGATCTTCGACAGTTGGCAATATTGATATTTCCATGTTTGTTCCTTCCTTCTCATTGGAAAATAGCGACTCGTTTACTGGTTTGATAGTTTGTATAATGAGAGTTTTCTGTTGCAAGTTCGTTAACACGAGGAAGCATTGGCTCCATGTATTTCTTTTGGATCATTCCGCGTCTTGAAGTAACGCATGTCTTTTCTGAGGATTAGTGTTAAAACCCTTTTTGGGGTGCCTTGTGGTGATTAAGTCGGAGATGGTTATCAAACAAATTGGTTGGCTACGGGTTCCTATTGGTCCCTAGATGTTTTTCAAAACAATTCTTGTCTTTCGATTCTTGAGCTCTCTTTGCTACTTGTACACGATATTATTGACAAGATCATTCTTTTTGTAAGGGTCCTATCTCACTCGTTGATTAAGGGAACCTGGTTAATCGTTTGGTATTTTGGGGAACGGGAGTTAGCTTTTACAAAGTTTGTCGAAGAAAGTCTTGACTCTACTCGTTTCTTTTGGAGTAGTTGGAATGTTGGAGTTTAGAACCTCTTTTTTTAAAAAAATATCGAAACCCTTTTCTAATGTTATGGTGGAGTTGTGTGAGAGGTTTGTTTCAGCTTTGTGGTTTTCGTACTAAGTTTCCTTTCTAGAATAAGTTGTTATTACAATTCCATTTGATGCTGAAAAATTTCTATAACACGATTTGCCATGTTCCTTTAGAAGGTTTATTGATATGATCAGTAATGTGATGGCAATGTTGATTCCTTTATAAAGAAAGAAAGTTGTCCGCCTTTCGTAATATTTCTAAAATGATCAAATTTCCAGTTTTGTGTTCATGCTCTTTTGGGGAATTCAAGTTCTTTGTGGTAAACATAGTTTGTCGAGTAAAGCGATATGTTGAAAAAAATTATAATAGTTCTTCCATGATGCGGGTGTTTTGATCTTGAATACCCGTTTGTTCCTAACGGTTAAGGTCGGATATTCTATTTTTGTGAAGCCTATGTTTTCAACTGTGGACTTCCCATATGTTTTCTGAGTTCGTTGCCTAATTGGTTTTCCCCTGAGTTCTGTGTTCCTTACGAGTGGTAAGTGATTTTTCAGTTGGTGAAGATCGTTTCTATTTGCCTCTTCTTTCGAGAAGGAATCAACCCATTCATTCCACGTGGGTCTTCCGAAATGTTTTCTAAGTGTTGTTATGGGCTTGATGTTAATACCTGTAGTAAATTGATCGCCTTTGGTGACCTCGTTCAAATAAGAATATTTCAAGTTTAGCTTTCACGGTACCTTGGAGCTCGTGAATCAACTGGTGACTGAAATTATTTTTGGTAACTAGAGGAATTGGATTAACCTATTGTTTCTTAAAGATTTCGTGTGATTTAGTCCGAAAGGCTCCTTGGTTTGAGTTCGCAAAGTGAGGTTGCAATAAAAGAATATTTTCGTTGATCTCTTCGAGACGAAGCTAATCCGTTTTTTTTCCGTGAAATCCTGTAAAGGGAAATATTTCGAGTTTTGTGGCTGAGAACATTTGGATCTCGTGTTTCCCAAGTAGATGAACTGTTTCGAGCAAGTTGGCCTGTTGAAGGATCTTATCGATTCTTAATTAAATCTTGTGGTTATTTGAAGCGTCCCTAAATTTGTTGCCCTTTCCGCTCAAGAGATGGCGAATTTCAAACGTAATATCTTTCTTTCGTGTCGGCTGTTATTTGCTATTCTCTTTTGAGGGATGTGTGCCTCCAATTATGAACTCAGTTTTCGTTTTCCAAGATCACCTTTATTAAAATATTTCTTTTGGTTTCTTGGCCGCCGTGGTGAGCAACGCTTCCCTGTATGAATGAACTTGTTTTTGTTTGCCTCTTCCTTTTGAGAAAGGATCACAGTTTCGTGTTGCGAAGTGTTTGCAAGGTGAAAGTTGGGCAACTGTTTGGTGGTGGATGAGTAATCGTAGCGATGATATTTTGCTACCAAGTTATCGGAGGAGTAGTAGAAGGTGAAATAGTTTTGATCTGTATTCCTTGGAGGGAAAGTGATTCACCTGAGATGTTTGACTTCGAAGTAAGTCTGAAAAGTGTTACGGCTGATTAACACCTGGTATAGTGAAATTCTAGAATTTCAATTCAGGATTGAAAGGTTGGTGATTATCGGAGGTATGGAAACCTTCATTGAATTTTTAGAGTAACGCAATTGGATAGCATTGCGAGATGGTGTGGGTGATTTCTGATGATGTCAATGAGTGAGTATGTTAGAATGGTGGTAATGTTGGAGATTTAATTCGATGATTTCACAATCAGTTATAAGAGCAATCTGTTGTAGAGGTTTTGGAAGTTGGATCTGGGTTTTGCATTTTTATGCTAGACCATTGGTCACACGATGATTGTGCGTAGAGGAAGTGGGATAATAAAGTTTCCTGAGCAATGAATGGTCATTGAAAGAATTCTTCTGATGTAGTACATGTCCGTGCGTGCTAAAGATCTTGAATTGTTGTTATTGGAAATTGAAGATAATGTGATTGCGTGGTGCCTACTATTGTGGTGTTATGGATGCCTTCAATCAAATCGATTCTGTATTACCTAGAGTATCCGGTAGATTTCATAGAGTCTCTTCACAATGGTGTGGATGATTTAATTCAGTTTGAGCATGATTTGAGGATATTTAAATAAAAGGTTTAAGCTCGTGTGGTATGCGATGAATTCAAATTTCAAGGATTCGAGAGAAATTTTATTCCTAGAAGAAAGAAACTATGGAAAGGAATGTTCATCGGATAATGAGGTGTTTTCTTGATTCTCGTTTGAGTTTGGTGTTGTTGACCGGTGTTTTCTGCAATTTGAGTTGAGGTTATGTTGGCATGTAGATTCTTTCCAATTCAGACAAACTGCAAGTATTTGGTTTGGGCGTGCCAGTAATTTCTCCTTTGGTTGTAGTGGTGTTCATTTGTAAACTGCCTATTTACAAAGATTTGTTTCCGAGATGAATTGTCAAATTTGGGGATTTATTCTTTTAGCGGAGAGTTAGCATTACGTGGTTGCGATGAGGACTCTCTATTTCCAATTGGATTCTCTTCGTTCCTGAAACTTGCAGAAATTGGGAAGTTAGCATATCGTGTTGCCCGTCTCTGGTTCATTCGTGAAATACACAACGTCTGTTGTGTTCTGGGTTGAGTGAGCAGCTGAGCCATTCAAAGTTTGAGATTTAGTAAAAGTCGTTGACCGTCAAGTAAGGTCTTACCTTCGATCCTCCTCTAATGAGTGAACTTAGAAAGTGCAGGTTGAGCGTTAGGTCAGTCATCGTTTTACGTTTTTGTGTTGTGGTTTCTCTACTCCGAGAGAGAGGCCACTTCAGGGCTAGAGTCTCGCATGTGCGAGTAGTATTTAGACCTGTTCGTTTCTGATATGTGCTAATTTGTTGATTGCAATTCCGTGATATTTTTAATCATGTATTCGTTTCGTTGGTAGAATTCGGGGTCGAATTACATTAAGAGGTAGAATGTAATACCACAAAACGGATCGGTAATTAGAGGTTCATCGGAGGAGAAAAATGCAAAGAAAGGAATATAAATTCTGAGAAAAGAGGGGTTTTCGCATTTTACGACAACTTTGGGCGCGAGCCACGCCCAGCGGCCCAAGAGGGAGGCCGCCCAGGGGGCCGGCCAAGGAGAGGAGGCGCCCAACCCTAGCCGCCTCCCCCACTCCTTCCTCTCCTCCCCTAGAGCCGCCACCTCTATTCCCCTCCTCCCCGGTGCTCCTTGCTGCTCCTTGACGGCGTCTCGCTGCTGCGGAGATCCCCGGTGTCGCCCCCAAG
The DNA here is from genome assembly GCA_036346395.1 of Hsuehochloa calcarea. Lineage (NCBI taxonomy): Eukaryota > Viridiplantae > Streptophyta > Magnoliopsida > Poales > Poaceae > Hsuehochloa > Hsuehochloa calcarea. The sequence continues at coordinate 16,270,741 of CM070599.1, read as the reverse complement.
CTCTCCCCGGCCGCTCTCTTCCAACGGCGCCGCCGCCCGTTCACCGGCAATCTTGTGGCCGGTCTTGGAGAGGGAAGGGAGGAGAAGGGAGGGAGGTTCTTGGGAGGTGGATCCATGCCTCCCTGCAGATCTTCAAGGGTAACGAATGTTTTAGTGGTAGTTTGATTCGGTTTTATTGATTAATGGTGGATTAGATCTAAATCGGGTTCTGTCCTGGAGATTCCAGAACACACCCGTCTCCTTGCGCGGCCAGTTTGGACCCTTTAGAAGCCGAATCTCGGGTTGACCTCTCCTAGAGATATGTTCCTGGTTTCATTAGCTTTCCTTTGGCATCTGGATCACGAATTTTCACCTAGTAGTTTAAAAGTTATGACTGTTTTACCACGTACTGCTCTGTCTGTCAGAAATTCTGGGTATAGTCTGTTACACCTAGGTTTTGATCTAGTTAGAGTCAGAACCAGGTCGGCCACCCAACTAGGTTTATGAAGATAATTTCACCATGTTTCCAGGCTGATAAAGATCACTTTATTTGGATCAGTGGTTTAAACGTTATAGCCTTTTCTTTAGGGCTGTTCTGAATTCTGGACAGACTGCAGTTATAGTTTTTCATTGGATGGTTAGACCTCTGTTTTGGCCGAATTAGAGTTTACCATCAACTAGAGTTTCGTAGCCTGTTACGTTAAGAAAATCTGGGCACTGGTTTCGTGTCGTTTTGAGTTCCAGATAATTAAATATTCTTTTTCTCGTACCGCTGCTCATAAGGGCTGAAATCTGGCAAAATAGTTTAGTTTCAATTTGGGTCTATGCGGTATATTGAATAGTCAGGGGTTATTGTAGAACATCGGTAGCAGTGTTATATCGTTGTTCTTATTTTGGGAACATGCTTGTGTAGGCGGTGAGACATCCCGTGTGGGAACACCTCCGTTGCCTGCTAACGAGTCACTACGCGAAAGGCAAGTACTGTATGTTGTTGAATTCAAAGGAATACATAATGATATGTTGTTTACATGAATGTTTTGTGCTTTGTTCATGATGTTGATATACTGCAAGTAACTTGTATACTATGATTGATGCATTATGTGATGTGTGAATGAATGATTATATTTGTTCGTATTTGTAGATGAATGCCATGGGTATCTTTTCATTTATGAGTACTATTCAATATTGCCATGGGATCACATCATGACATGCATAAATTACCTTTGTAAGACCCATCAATTCCAGTATGGGCACTTGAAAATCCCATCAATTCCAGAATGGGTACATGAGTCCACCATTCCAATGTGGGCCATGTTACGTGAGTCCACCATTCCAATGTGGGCCACGTTGGACGGTCGTATGAAACGTTCTTCATACGATTACTTTAAGTGAACACCGACGGGTGTTTCACTCGCTATACCGGTATATGCTGCAATATGTCCAATTCCTTCAATGCATCATTCCACTTCATCCATTCATAAAGTTGTTTTCCATCAATGTTCAAGTTATGATTGTGATATATTGTTCATGGTATGTTTGATTGTTACATACAAGAACTTGCTGAGTCTTTGGCTCATTCTTGCTTTGTTGTTTTATTTAGGTAAATGACAAGGAAGAATGATCTCGTGGCGGGTAGTTCAACACGATGCACTCACTACCATAATCCAAACATTTTGAGAACTTTTATTGTCGTTATTTATGTCTTGTGTTGAATTGTATTAAGCCATTTTGGTCATAACTACCGTATCCCTCTGAATTGTTTATTTCCATTCCGTTGATTAAACTTGATGATGAATTCTTGTTTCCGTATATCCTTATTAATTCCTTCACCTTGTCATGCGTTTTGATGTTATTATTCTAAAGAGTAGTGGTTGTAGGTGACATCTTGACTTCCTTATAGTCAGGGTTTTACAAAAGGTCTAACCCTAACACCAGGGGTTCACCTCTATTTATAGCCCTTGGCTAATGGGCCTCCAACCCATTAAGCCCGCTACACCCGAACGGAACCGCCTCCACTTGTGCCGCTTTGCGAAAAGACCGTTTCGCCCCTTGCGCACCTTCTGGAAGCCTCCCGTACACCTTGCTGTCCTTGAATCACAACCACCTCAAGATTCACGCCGTCTTCGACACATCCCGACCGTTCTGACCTCAACGCCGCATGCGCCTAGTCCGATCACCTCGTGTCTCGCTACGACTTCGTCTTGATGTCCTGCAGTCAACACAGACAAAAACACATCACATAGCATTGCCCAATATCATAGCATCAATATTTGTACAAGACTCAAACTCATACAAACTCAAAATCACAAACTTTCCTTCTCTGCACAGTTCTGGACACAATCGGAAGTTCCGCACTTACCATTGCGGAAGTTTCGATTTCTGGAACGTCCGCACTTGTCAGGATGATCGGAAGTTCCGCGCTTACCATTGCGGAACTTCCGATTATCGGAAAGTCCGCACTCCCAGATTTTCAATTCCGATTTTCGTCAAGAGGAAAACTCACGTCAGTATTATCGGACAAACTGTGTCCCCAGGTGCGGAAGTTTCGATTACTTCAACCGAACACAAATCCCAGATTAATCGGAAGTTCCTCTTTTCAAAGCCGGTAGTTCCGATTATCAGAACTTCCGCTACATACACAGCGGTAGTTCCGATTATCCTATTTCAGCACAGAACCAGAACAAACAAAGAGACTCAACTCTCAACCTATTCAACAAGTTGTCAAATACTCATCACTCACAATGGAGGACCTCTCACATGGTCTCTCAATCTCCCCCTTGATGAGTATATTGACAAACACGAAAAAAAAGCATATAGAAGAGTTTGTAATAGAAGCCAAACATGGTCTAATCTAGAAATCAAGAAGACTCAAAACCAAGTTTGTCAAAGAAGAAGGATTGGAGCTTTAAATGAAAGAGCAAATATTTCTGCAAAACTCCAGAAGACTCTCCAAACTAACTTCTCCCCCCTTTTGGCAATAAACACATCAAGATGTAGAAAAGGGAGGAAAAGACTATATGATGTTCATTTTAAGCATTTGGAGCCATGAAGATTATCCAAAATGACTATTCGAGTATTACACCAAGCCATAACACATAAGAATGCTATCAAGATCATGACAATTGATGTATAGAATAGCTAAGACAGAAAAATCCATAATCTGATTAATGATCCAATTCTTTAGCAAGTCAAATAAACCAAGATTGAAGTCTAGCTAAAGATATCCAAGGATGATACAAGCCATATCAAATACTCTAAGTGGAACCAAGAAGCATAATATTGAACAGTTTAGAGTGCTACCAGTTGAAGAAAGACTTAATTGAAACAAGTACTTGGTCTGTTCGAAGATAAGCAATTTTAGCACATTTTTCTTTTTCTGAAAGCTCTTTATGGTTTTATCTTAGTAAAGCAAGTCCTGGACTAGGTGCCATCCACAACTGCTTCATAAGCTTCAACCATTTTTCAAATCTTTAACCATGTGCTAGATCCCAAGCCTTATGCGACCACTCCAAGCAACAGACTTAAGGAGGTGATCTTAGGTCATCCAAGGCTCCCCGAGTTCATGCCTAGTGCAATGGCAAGGCCTCATGAGAAAGATTTGGTGAGATCAGTTTTTTCGCACAAAAGAGATCATTTTTGCTTTTGAAGTTTTTAGACCAACGATTAAAGATAAGTCATGTTTCTTAACAAACTGACATAGCTTACTCAAAAGTTCAAAAGAGATTCAAGACTCAACTCAGCCTACTTGACATGGCGAGAATCATAAAAGGATAGCTTCAACCAGACTAGTCTCAAGAGCTATTATGACAAGATTTTAATTCAAGTTTAGCATTTTTAATCACCTTAGCATGGCAAAGACTAAACTACACATAAAAAGTCATGATAAATCTAGCAGTTTAGCATAAATCATGGCAAGATGTAAAACAGTGAAAACAGATCATAAGGGATAATAGACAAAGCTCCATATGATTATATTACAATGCATGATGAAATGCACGAAAATCCAGATCCCCTTCAAAATGATATGCATCTTTTAATTCAGGTTGAGTTATGACAAATTTAAGAATTTGAAGAACCAAGATGAACTCCCCCTGAACCAAAAGAACAAAAGCGAGAATCTGATAAGAAAAACAGAAAAAGCAGTCCTTAGAGCATAGAAAAGATACAGAGAAAACTATCGCTCAGACAGGTTCTTATCTACCCCAAAAGATTCCAGGACTATCAGCTGATCAACTCACACACTAAGGAGCAAACATTGTCCCTGTCTACCCAAGGGTGGCCCGACCCCTGCTAGAACCTATAAGAAGTGAGTAAGCTCTACTTAGAGAGAGAAGAGACAGCTAATAAGAAGCATCCTAGAAGCACAAGATAAGAATTAGCAGTCAAAGCAACTTGGCAATAGAACCACTCTAACCTATGCTGGAAGGACTTAGACCCAAAGCATTTAAATGAAATGCAACCAGAAAGGAGAAATAGCATAAATAAAATATAATACAGTAGTAGCACATAAGCTCCCCCTCACAGCAGTCCGTAAGGACAAACCACCCCAAGCTCTCCCGCAGAGTCAAAACCGAGTCTGTCTAGAGGTTTGGTGAAGATATCGACCAAGCCGGTGCTCACTCTCCACAAATCGAGCACAATGTCACCCTTCTCTACATGGTCTCGAAGAAAGTGATATCTGATATCAATATGCTTGGTCCGAGAATGTTGCACTGGGTTCTTGGCAATTCAAATCGCAGACGTGTTATCACAAAAGAGTGGAACACGGTCGATTACTAACCCAAAGTCCTGCAGGGTCGAGACCATCCAAAGCACTTGACTACAAAGAATCGCTGACAGAACGTACTCGGCCTCTGCGCAGCGGATGCGCAACACCGGACTGCTTCCTTGACGACCAGGAGACAAGAGAAGTGCCAATGAATTGGCAAGTGCCAGAGGTGCTCTTCCTATCTATCCTACAGCCAGCGAAATCTGCATTGGAGAAGGCTCTAAGAGATAGACAAGAGGAGGAAGAGTACCAGATACCATAGTCAATGGTAGCTCGAAGGTACCGAAAGATGCGCTTCACCGCCTGACAGTGAGATACGCGAGGAGAAGCTCAAATCGAGCACAAAGACATACTGAGAGAAATGTATGTCTGGTCTCGAGGCTGTGAGGTACAAGAGAGAGCCAATCATGCTCCTGAACTCCTTTTGGTCAACAGGTTCCCCGTCTTCATCTGGATCAAGAGCAGCTGTAGATGCCATCGGAGTTGATACTGGCTTTCCATCATTCATGTCGAGCGCTTGGGAGGTCTCGAGTGTACTTGCCTTGGTGAAGAAACGTACCTTCCCGAAGTCTGTTTGATTTGGAAGCCAAGGAAGAAGCTCAACTCGCCCATCATGCTCATCTCAAATTCCGAGCTCATAACATCGAAAACGGGAAACGAGTATGTGAGGAGCCGCCAAAGATGATGTCGTCCACATAGATCTGGACGAGCAAAAGATCAGTGCCAAGACGGCGGATGAACAAGGTCTTGTCTATTTTACCCATTTCAAAACCATGACTCAACAGATAGGACTTAAGCCTTTCATACCAAGCTCTGTGAGCCTGCTTGAGTCCATACAAAGCTTTGGAAAGCCTGTAGACATGGTTAGGGTATTTGGGGTTCTCGAAACCTGGAGGCTGTCTGACATAGACTTCTTCCTCAATAAGGCCATTGAGGAAAGCACTCTTGACATCCATCTGGTAAAGCTTGAAACCCTTAGAAGCTGCAAAGGCAAGCAGGATTCTAATGGCTTCAAGTCTAGCTACAGGGGCAAAGGTCTCTTCGAAATCTAGACCCTCAACTTGGGAGTACCCCTGAGCTACCAGCCTAGCCTTGTTTCGAATGACTAACCCATCTTCACTTTGCTTGTTCTTGAACACCCATTTGGTCCCAATGATATTGTGACCTTGAGGGGGCTCAACAAGGGACCAGACCTTGTTTCTTTCAAAGTTTTCCAACTCCTCATGCATGGCGTTTATCCAAGACTCGTCAGATAGAGCATGACAAACGTCTTTGGGCTCAAATGAGGCGACGAAAGCAGAATGGAGACAAAAGAGAGACAAACCAGCTTTGGAACGTGTGACACGCTCAAAGAGGTCTCCAATGATCTGCTCTGAAGGATGATCTTTTTGGATATGTCTAGGAGGTCCAGGATGAGATGAAGAAGTGGCCTCTACCTCATTAGCAGATGAGATAGGAACAGAGTCACTAGCTTCAGAAGAAGCAGAAGGTAAGGGCTGATCTCCTCGAGGTGCAGTGGAAGAAGGCACCTCAAGAGGAGGAGGAAGAACTGGATCGGGTAGACAACCCTCATCGCCGTCTTCCTCATCGTCCACAAAGATGGACCCAGACTGCTCTAGAGAACCTGAGATATCAGGCCTAGTCCCCGGACTGGCCTCATCGAAAGTCACCTCACAGGTTTCTACCATTTTGCTAGACTCGCAGTTCCAGACTCTATAGGCACGAGAAGAGGTCGAGTAACCCAGAAAGATCCCATCACAAGATCGTGATTCGAACTTATCTAGGTTCCCAGACTTCAAAATAAAATACTTGCAACCAAACACACGAAAATGCGAGACTGGTTTTCGCCATATCTCAACTCATAAGAAGTGCGATGCAAGAGTGCCCAAGAAAGACTCATAGAAACATGACAAGCAAGAGCAATAGCCTCACCCAAAACTTCCTAGGTGTAGAGTACTCATCAAGCATTGTCCCGCCATCTTGACCAAGGTACGGTTCTTCCTCTCCACAACGCCATTACATTGGGGGACGATGGAGACGAGAACCGGTGCTCTACACTGCCTCACCACAAAACTCTCAAAGTAGGAATTCTTGAACTCGGTGCTATTATCACTGCAATTGCTCGTAATGCACCGGGAGCTCAAGAAAGCCTACTAAAAGACTAGGAAAATGAGTAAACGTCTCATCCTTCGAGGCTAAGAAAAACACCCAAGAGTACCTCGAGAAGTCATCGACCACAACAAGAACATACCACTTCCCTCCCTGCCGATGCACTTTCATTTGGACCAATCAGTATCCATATGGAGCAGCTTGTCACCGTGCATCGATCATTGTCCTTTGGATGGAGAGTGAGAAGCGGCAACCATCTTGCCGTGCCGGCATGGAGAGCAAACTAGATCTTTGACCATCTTGAGTTTCGGCAAACCACGAATGAGATCGTGGTCGCTAACTCGGGTCAAAAGATCAAATCCTATATGACCAAGTCTCCTATGCCAGAAGGTCAAATCACGGGATTCAGAAGCAATTAAACACCTGAGAGGATCACCAGAAGACTCAGAAAAATCAGCACGAAAGATCCTCCCATATCGAGAAATCCCACAAACTAGGCTACCCGAAGAATCAAGAATTTTGCAATTGTTTTTCTTAAAGCTCACCTCGTAACCGTCATCGATAAGCTGAGAGACTGAAAGCAGATTATACTGCAGCTTACTTACTAAGGCAACATCTTTCAAAATAAAAGAATCATTAATGCTCACAGTACCTTTAGCGATGACGCGCCCAAAAGAAGCATCTCCAAAGGTGATCGTCTCATCACCTCGAGCACGGGCTAGGGAAGAAAACCAACGAGAGTCTCCGGTCATATGACGAGAACACCCGGAGTCTACAATCCAAACCTTTCCCTTCCCAGCCCGGCGGACCTGAGTCAAACAGAGAGTAAAGTCTCAGTACTGGGGTGAATCAACAGTGATTTTGGCACCCAATACTAAGTAACACGTCGAACAGATGAAGTAGTCAAGCACGACTTACCTCTATCTACCCTACGCTCTCTGTCACTCAACAAGCCAGAAGGTCTATGTGCAGACCTGAAGCTGTTGCTGAATCCGACTGCTATGGAAGAGTGAGTCGAAATTCTGGCAACATGCTGATCACGCCGCGGATAGCCGTCTCGAAAGGGAAACCGAGATCTACCCTCAAAGCGACGGAAGTCACGACCAAAGGGAGCATGAGGACGAAAATCAGAAAACTCAGAAAAACTAAATCCTCGATGCTGCCCTAAATCATCAACTGGAACAAGCCTAGACCTCATGTTAGTCTTAGGTGCACTCATGGTCTGGGGCTGACCCTGAATGCGCCTAAAGGACTCAACATGATCTCTACGCGCGATCTTGGCGCGCCTGAAGCAATGATCAACCAAATGTCCATCCTTCTGACATAAGGTGCAATGATACTTCGCCTTCTGAGAGGCCGAAGCTGCAGGTGGAATCACCTTGCTGTCAGAGATCCTTTGAACAAAACCCGCTGACTTAAAATTTACTTTCTCAGTCCTGGGCTTAGTTTTGATCACACCTGGTGCTATGGTTCTGAGCACGACTGGTGGATGCTTCCTCATATCCTCATGGAAGTCATATCCTAGACCCTGATTAAATTTACAAATCTTGGATTGGTCTAGAATGAGATTGAGCTTCTTCTTGCCTCCTACAAATTTCTCAAGAGTGTTCATAAGATACTGACACTCCTGAAAAAGAGAGGTGCAAGAAGAGTAGAGGGAAGAAGGAACATCAGAAGGTAAGGGAGCAGAAGAAGAACCAACAGCAGAGGAAAGATTGGCTTGTGCATGCACAGCCGACTTTGGGGGGACAATCCTACTGCTAGCAGATTGGTTCACGTTGCTAGGCGTCTCTACCAAACCCTTAGACTTCTTCCCAGCACACACAATACAAGCAGATGATTGTGTCTCTAGAAGGTCCTTAGTTAGTTTCACATATTTTTCATCCAAAGCAATCAAATCACATTTTAGTTTATTACATTGATTGCATGGTGAGCTAACAAGGTCCTTAGAAGCATACTGAGCCAGTTTTTTATTGTGATCAATCATTTCTTGAAACTGTTTGGATACAGATTCTAATTCAGCAGTTAACTTAGGACAGTTTAAACAAGAAATAATGGGCTCAAGTAAAGCAGCTTGGAATTCAACAATTTTGTGATCTGCCCGTTTTAGGTTCATATTGAGATTATTACAATTTTCACAAGTCTCGGGCAGATCGAGCAACATGGTATATAGACCTCTAAACGAGTTGTCCTTAACCTCTTATGAGGTGGAAGCAGTAGCCTCAACAGTAGTAGATGAAGGAGGTGCTACCCTACTTATCTCTAGTTCAGCAAGAAGGCTAATGTTCTCCACCTTAATCATATCTAATTCAGAGGACACACTATCATGCAAGGTCCTTAGTTTTTCCATGTCATCAAGCAAAGCACAGCATGTGTCACAATCATCACGGGAGGGAGCAAATGCAAGTAAAGTAAGCTCCCGTGATAGTCTAGCTACTTCCTTCTCCAACTCAATACACTTAGCCCTAGACTTAGAATGAAAGCTACCTAGCTTAAAAAAAGCATCATTAAGCTGGTCGTAAGTGGGACTAACCTCATCGGAGTCGGAGTACACTCATTTGTCACTCGATTCGCCCCGAGGGCCATGAAGCACATGCCGGAGAAGTTGCCATCGTCCTTGGGATCTTGATCGTCCTTTCCATCATCGTCACTCCACCCCTCCACCTCGCTGGTGTCAAGTTCGTCGAGGGCGGTGAGGACGCGATGGAACAGCTTCTTTGCCTTCCCAAAGTTGCGGAACTTCTTCTTGCCTTGGTAAGGTGCTGAGGGCTTCGTGTTGCGGTTCTTGTCGATGTAGTCGTTCTTGCCCGAACCGCCATAGTCACCTTTGCCTTTCCCCAGCTTGGGGCAGTTTGCTCGGATGTGGTTGGGGCCACCACACTCGAAGCAAATCACAGGACCTCCTCTTTTTCCATCCCTCCTCCTCTTGTAAGCATGGGAAAACTTTCGAGCTAGGAGGGCTAACTGTTCATCCTCAAGCTGCTCTAACTGATCATCAGTTATGTCACAGAGAGCAGAAAGGGAGAACCCGTGTATCGACTCAGAAGAAGATCTAGAGGTGGGATCAGTGACTAAAGCCATCGACTGCGACTTCGACCTTCGAGAGACAATGTCAATCTCGTGAGTCTTGAGGCGCGAGTAAAGCGCGTCAAGAGTCAAGGTCGAGAGGTCCGTGTTATCCTTGATGGTAGTCACTTTCATCTCCCAAACACGAAGATCGAGTGCAGAAAGCATCTGTCGAGAGTTATCCGAGTCGGGGTATGTAAGACCAACCGCTTGGAGGTTGCTCAAAATCTTATGGAAACGCGAAAAGCACTCGTCAAGAGATTCACCAGCAAGCATCTCAAATTTAATGTATTCTCGCTTGAACTGGTCTTGTCGAACCGTCTTAATCTGGGTGGTGCCCTCATGGTATGCATTGAGGGTCACCCAGATGTCGTAAGCAGAAGGCAAATGAGAAATGCGATCGAACTCACTTCTGCTCAAGCCCTGAATGATAATGTTCCTTGCCTTAGCATTGGCCTCAACATCGGGCATGTTTCCCACATTGATGTTTTCATCGGCAGGAACGGAGAATCTAACCTTCACCTTTCTCCAGATGGCATACCCCTGAGCCTGGATGTATGTTTCCATTCGGCTCTTCCAGAAGGGGTAATCCAGGCCATCAAAGACTGGAGCTTGGTGGAATACTTGTCCGTTGCCATGGCTCAACTGACCGGTTAAGATCTATAAGGAAGAGCTAACCGGCTCTGATACCAATTGAAGGACCGAAATGGCAACAGAGGGGGGGTGAATGGTGCCTTAAAAATTAAGAACTCCCATTTACTGTATTTAAACAAACCTACAAAGCCCTCTGGAAATCTCAAGTTTGAGTGAAGCAAAATCAGAGAACGAAAACACGCTTTGGGTCGTTTCTATCGTAAATCGGAAGCTCGATTCTACCCGTACAGAGTTCCGCACTCGGTAGTTCGGGGTTGATCGGAAGTTCCGCTGCGTAGTTCCGCAGTGGACAATCGGATCGACCAAGAACAAAGGCACTCGGGTTTTTCCCAAAAATCAAATACTAAATCTTGAATGCTCTTCTCAGGTCAGGTTTCACAGGACATCATCCTAAACAACATCTTGACCTCATGGAGAAGAATCGCAAACAAAGATTCATTAATCAAGGTAAAAACGGATTTCTTGAAGAAGGGGCAAGAAAGACCGAAAACTTCAATAGACAAGATTCTCAGATTCTTAGCTAATGAAACTTTGAGGATATATTAGCAATAGCAATACGACTCTAGATATCAAGTTTCATGCCATCTCATAAGACGAATCAAAAGTTTCATCAAAACCCCAGCTATTCAAGAGAAGAACAGAGAGAAGAAGGGAGGCATAAACAAGTAATCAAAACCCCAGAGTTTCATTGATAGAAATCAAACGATTACAGAGGGAAACACAGAGGAATGATTACACAAGTTTTCAGTTCATCCTCTCCAACTCAACAAACTCTTAAAAAGCAAAACAAACTCTCCAAAAGCTCTCTTGCTAAAGCTAACCCTAATTTTCTCTCAAAAGGTCTAACCCTAACACCAGGGGTTCACCTCTATTTATAGCCCTTGGCTAATGGGCCTCCAACCCATTAAGCCCGCTACACCCGAACGGAACCGCCTCCACTTGTGCCGCTTTGCGAAAAGACCGTTTCGCCCCTTGCGCACCTTCTGGAAGCCTCCCGTACACCTTGTTGTCCTTGACTCGCAACCACCTCAAGATTCACGCCGTCTTCGACACATCCCGACCGTTCTGACCTCAACGCCGCCTGCGCCTAGTCCGATCACCTCGTGTCTCGCTACGACTTCGTCTTGATGTCCTGCAGTCAACACAGACAAAAACACATCACATAGCATTGCCCAATATCATAGCATCAATATTTGTACAAGACTCAAACTCATACAAACTCAAAATCACAAACTTTCCTTCTCTGCACAGTTATGGACACAATCGGAAGTTCCGCACTTACCATTGCGGAAGTTCCGATTTCCGGAATGTCCGCACTTGTCAGGATGATCGGAAGTTCCGCGCTTACCATTGCGGAACTTTCGATTATCGGAACGTCCGCACTCCCAGATTTTCAATTCCGATTTTCGTCAAGAGGAAAACTCACGTCAGTATTATCGGACAAACCGCGTCCCCAGGTACGGAAGTTCCGATTACTTCAACCGAACACAAATCTCAGATTAATCGGAAGTTCCTCTTTTCAAAGCCGGTAGTTCCGATTATCGGAACTTTCGCTACATACACAGCGGTAGTTCCGATTATCCTGTTTCAGCACAGAAACAGAACAAACAAAGAGACTCAACTCTCAACCTATTCAACAAGTTGTCAAATACTCATCACTCACAATGGAGGACCTCTCACATGGTCTCTCAGTTTTCTCTCTAGACCTAATCTCCACTATAAAAGAGAATGGTGTTGGATTTGCACCTGTAAGCCTCGAAAACCCTAATTTATGATTTGAGGAATGTCGAGGAAATAGAGGAGGCTAGGGTTTGAGAGAGGTGGATTGAGAAATTGGGTGCTCAAGTGTGAGCTTTTGTCCTCCATGGTGGAGTGGTTGTAAACCCACAATCCCTCAAATCAATTCAACCAAGATTACCCCAAGATGAGTTCTACCTTGTTCTTGTTATCTCTTTGATGATTTTGGGATTTTTGTGTTCCAAGATGATGAGGACATCCCTTCCACGGATACAACCATACCTCCTGCTACTCATTAACTTGATGCAACACAAGGGCCAATTACAAGGTCACATGCACGATAACTAGATTCTCAAGTGAACTCATTCCTAGTAATGTATAATTGTGCAATGGAGAATAGACCGCTACCTGATGCATGTGTTGTTATTTTACTCAGGAACTTAGGAGCTGATCAAGTACAAGGAGGAGTACAACATGAAGAGAAGCGCAAGCATGGTACAAGGAAAGTTCCCACGTCACTTTGGTTCCTAGTCAAGCAAGAGTTCTAGTGGGACAGGTTCTGGAATCTAATTCGACCTCCGGACATAGTATCGACTTCAAACGTGCATAGAAGTTGTATACGAACTCCGTTTGAGGTGTATGAGTACATGATGGAAAGATTATATCATCCTCTTTCCAACGGATCTGGTCCTACCTCCAAATTCCTTCCGTGCGCATTGTAATCGCCAAAATAATCCAACGCTGATTCTGAGTTCGAGTTAAAAGGGTGTTGCGCCACCCCCACCTGGGTCTATGGGCCTTGTACCTCCTTGGGGCTTGCATCCACCCCCCGACTCTCTCATATATACTCATGTGTGTGAAACTTTACAGTTTGGGTTTTTTTAGGTTAAAGTTTAGCTTATGCTACTTTATACATTGTCCTCTTGTTTGACGAGCACAACAACGACTTTGTTTTCAGAACCCCAATTTTCAATACAAAACTTATTCCTATTTGCAATTTCATATTGCTTATCTCCTTCGTTCTTTCTTGTTCTTTGATTGTTTGCAGGAATTGATCTCTGTGATCAGGTCGATAGTGCTTCTAGCATGGTTGATAACAATCTCGAAGTTGGTTCAGCGATTGTCGTGTATATTGGTTATGTATGATTGGTAGCTGAATCGTAAGAGTCTTCTCCCCAAATCGAATTATCATTCTCATCAAAAGATCAGGACACCCTTTGTCGTATCACAAGAGTTTTGGTTGTGTCTTTTATGGTGATCAAGCTTGCTAGGACTTGTGGGATCTGATCTAAGGTCCTCTTGACCATTTTCCACCCATGAGCAAGCTTTTAGCTCAAGTTTTAGTTTTTCTTGACTTTTGTGCCTTCTTGACCTCAATCAAGAAGTTCGGAGAACCTTGGCTTTTATCGTCTTGATTGTCGATTGGAATATGTTCTGACCTTCTTAATGAGCCTATGTATGAAATCTCAAGGGATTTGGATCACGAGATTAAAACTTAGATCATTTTGTGGATCTATCGGGCTGTTGATCTGCAGCCAGCAATCAAATCGCTCTCACCAACGATTAGACTGGACTCCTGTCAGACCGGCGCCGGCGGTCAAACCGCTCGAGAGGTGTTGAGCTCTGGATTTTTCAATCTCAACGTAAGACGTCCACTGTGATCTTGTAGCTTTGATCTTCATAACTTTCATAGCAATTGAAGTGAAAAGAAAGTTGAATACTGTAGAGGTGAAAAATAAGAGACTCCTATTCATCCCCCTCTAGTTGCTAACTCAGTCCAACAATACTCTATTCACTGTGAGATATCATATGATTAGGTAAAGCTTTTGAATGATTATTCCCTCTAGTGGTTTTCAAACTTATAAGGCCATCCGTAGTGTTGGTGGTACTGGATTATCTTGTCATTGTCACGTCAAGCATGTGCTAGATTTGCTTTTTTTTCTCTAGTGTTTAGCACATCTTCTTTCTCCAAAGTAGGACCCACAAATTAAATTAAATATCACATCTTTTCCCCTACTCCACTCTTTCTCTCTCTCTCTATTTCTCTTACAAATGGACCCATACACTTTTTGTTTTATTTGGAACCGTTGCAATTACATGAACCGATGCTAGGGAATTATTTGCTAGCTTCAGTTGCTGGAATGAATGGCAGTAGTGCCAACTTTTGTCTTTCCTCTCTTGGCACCGCCTTTTCTCCCACACTACAGATGGCCTAATGAGAGAAACTATCCTAAGGGCATCCTTGAAAATGGCAACTCACAGACACCACCTCCTCTTCCTCTCTTTCAATTTGAAACAAAAGAGAAAACTTTCAACTTTAGATTAAAAAACTTTCACATGATTCAAAAAATTCCTATTGATAAAATAATGCTCGAGTGATTTTAAAAATGTTATATTCATAAAACATTAGATATATTTAAAAAACTTTCAACTTGGACAATGGCGGAATGACTGATACATGCCGCTGGGAGGACAACGATGTCGTTCCCTGAGTTAGTTCGACAGAGAAGGTGAAAACCCCCAACATCTCGTAACTGATAGGAATTGTGGGAGGAAGAGAAGGGGAATGGGGAGTGCACCGAAACAGGGATATAGCGGAGGAGGCACACGTCCTTCTGGTAGAGGAGCCCCTTGCCAGCAGTGGAGGGGGAGCTGTAACATCCCAAATTTCTGAGTTTTAAAATCTTTTAAGTAGTTTAGTCCCTTAGAAAAATTAACCAAATTTTATTTGAATTAATCAAGCTTAAATGAGACTTTTAAATGTTAAAGCAATTTAATGTGACTAATTTGAACATCAATTAATTCTAAAACTATTTTATTTGAGTTCTTTCTGCTTGAAACTATTTTCTAGATTTTTCTAGAATTTTTTTGAGTTCATTTGCTATTTTTAATTTGCTATTTGAATTTTCTGGTATTTCTAAAAATGCAAAAGCTATTTAAAATCTCAGGAATTCCTTCGGGCTAATTTCCATTTGCCTTGGCCCATTCTTTTCGGAGCCTAGCCCAATCCGCCAGCCTAACCCATATGCACCGTAGCCCGTCTTCACGCTGCCTTGCCATTACTGCTAGGTGGGACCCACCTATCGGTGTCGTCCCCAACTTGGACTCTCTCTCTCTCTCGCCGCGTCGTTGTCGTAGCCGCTCCAGACTCCGCTTCCCAAGGCCATTTAAAGCCCCAAGGGCCTTTGTTTTCTACACCCTGAGCCGCGCCACACCTTTTGCCCTAGCCGCCATCACTTGAGTCGCCGCCTAGCGCCGCTGCCGCTGTCATCTTCTTCATCTCTAGCCAAATGACTCCATCTTCACTACCGTTGTTCCAGTGCGCCTCGTCATCATTGGTTACTTTCCTTGGGGTCGCCTCGACGACCGCATCTCAGATCTACCCTCGCTTTCCCGGGAGCGCCACCCTAGCTCTTTCGCCGATGAGCCTGAACCCTAACCTCCGCTTTAACCTCGCAGCTGTGCACCTTCGTCCACCTCTGGCCGCCGCAGGTACCTCATTGAGCTCGTTGTTGCCTTAGCTACTCAACACACACCATCATTTGCTCCGCCGTGGCTGCTATCGTCGGTGACCTTAGGTTCCCGAGCTGCCGCCACCGGCGAGATGGCATGAAAGCCATGTGTCTGCCGCGTGCTCGCCATGTCAGATCCACCTCAGCCTCATGTCTACGTGTCAGCCACGTCAATGCCTCGTCAGCACCACCCGTACCCTAATCCTAGGTGGACCTAGTCTACCATAAGTTGTGTCTATGACATGTGGACCCCACCTGTCAGATCTACTATTCCGTACACCCATGAGCCATAGACTAGTAGACCAGAGTCATAGACACGTTCCATAGACCAAGGTCCCACCTGTCAGGCTCTATTTCTTATTTTCTGGATTTTCTTTTAATTCTGAAATCATTGCTGACATCATGCTAATGCAATATTTTAGAATTTTTGATGTGGACATAAACCCTAGGGATGGAACCACTACTTCGAACCGCTACACTACATCCTCTACTTCAACCAAATCTTCTCCAATTGGACTTTCGGCTACTTCAATTCCATATTTCCCAATTGGACCTCTGGCTGATCCAACTCCTAGTCCAATTGGGTCGAGCTACTTCTACTTCACCGAGTTGTACTACGTCTACATGCCATAGTGCTGCGTCGCCTATTGTTGGTCCATGGGCTATGTAATGTATTGGCCAACTTGGCCCATATGGTGGCTGACCAACCTAGGCATCCCATATTGTTCATGCGATTACTATTCATGCATGAACAATACCTAGCGCGCCACCTCCTTGACCACCACCCTCCGGGGCGCCCACCTTGACCGCACCTCCTCATATAGGAGCCGCCACCCCTCTAGTCTCATCAGGTTTTGTTAGATTAAAGTTTAGCCTTTGCTACTTTATGAATTGTCCTCTTGTTCGACGAGTACAACAACGATATTGTTCGTGCTTTCTAGCAAGGTTGATAATAATCACAGAGTTGGTTCAGCGATTGCTGGCATATTGATCGTGTAGGATTGGTAATCGAATCGTGAGAGTCGTCTCTACCTAATTGAGTTACCCTTCTCATCGAAAGATCGGGACACCTATTGTCGCATCAATTTCCTCTAGAAAGGAAATTCTAAAAATTTGAAATAGTAATTTCTTTCACTTTTTCTTAGATTTAAATCTTTCGAGAACCCGTTCTTCCTTATATGAACTCCGATTAAGCCCATTCAAGTTTCTAAATTCAAGATCTACCTTCCTGATATTTTTATTTATTTTTTGGAGTTTTATTTATTACTCTGTTTTGTATTTATTTAGTTTTCTCTTTCATGTCAGTTGACGTTGATACTTCGGGAGTTTTTGAGGAAGGAGGGGTTGATCAAGCTTAAGACCAGTACTAAGACTTGTTGCAAGACAAGTTGTACCTTTGACCATGTTGAACCCAGTTTTTCAAAATTATCTTGATTCAAATTATTATATTTTACTTTAGGTATTTATTTAAATATTTCAAAATTAGATATTCACTCATTTAATTATATCCACTTTGCCTATTGTATTACCATGATCTTCTGTTACCCTAGTTTGGTTAATTCTTAGTTGGTATTACCATAGCACCAACGTGGGTTGGTTAGACACGAATAGTCTGCTTAGCCATGCAACGGGTTATTGATATCATGTTGAGTTGCAAGATATAAACTTGACTAAATGATTATGGAACATATTATGAAAATATTGTGTGTTGTTTGTTGTTACTCGTTGATGGCATGTGATGCACTTAACCAACAGGGTGAGAAAAAGATTTAAATTGAGGTGAGTGGAAAGGATTTGGGTATGATGAACTTGTGATTGGGAAATGTGAATTGTGGTTACTAGTAGAATTTTGGCAGTCTCACCTTGGTCAATTAAGGACTTAACTTTGTGCGCCATTGAACTAAGCCACAACTGTACAACCACATACCTGATGGAATGGGCCTAACTTAGTAAGTTGTGGAGTTTTGACATTGACTACTCAGGTATTAGGTTAGTGATGGGTGGAGGTGTGGACTACTCTGAAAGTCACATCAATGGACGGTTCGCCGCTTCCAGGTCCAACGATGTGCGTCAAACCAGCGAGTGAGGTTGGGGTCGACTGTATGCATATCGAGAGAGTCAATTATTGGGATGACATTCCTGAAAGGTTTTGTTATGATTGGTGCTAACTAAACTGGTTATATCGTGTGGGTAAAGTGTATAACCTCTGTAGAGTGTTAATCAATCTATTCGAATAGTCGCGTCCTCAGTCATGGACATGCTTGGGGATTTCACACGAGGGGTAGATTTTCACAAATCAATTGAGAAGGACCAGCTGTGTGGGGAAACTTATATAGCTATGTGAAAAAAACTAATTAGGTTATATGAGTTTTGTGAAAAAACAATTGCCAAACTGTTATTATTTATTTGTTTTAAATTGCGCTTTGAATCTATTATTCATATTCAACTGCAACTGTTGCTTTTACGCAAAAGAACCATAGAAGATGTTTTCTTTAGAATAAACTATCGTCTATATTTGTATTCTGTGGTACAACTTGTTGAGTACTCGGAGTACTAATTCTTACTGTAATTATTCAGCTGAAGTGAAGGAATCTTCGCCTACTTCTGAGAAGGAGCTATATGAGGATGGCTATCGCTAAGTCTTGATCCCAGTCGGTTGCCTGTGGCAAGTCGATAGGTTTTTACTGGAGTTGCTTTGGTTCCGCTGTCGTCTCTTTATTTAGTGTCAGCCCTGCGTGGCTCAATAAATGTAAACTCGACCATAAGATCATAATTGTTATTTGTTAATCAAATTAGTCATTTATTCTTATATTCATCTTGTGTGGAATGATATTCATCTACCTTGACACTGTGTGTAGTAGCGTGATCCTGGACTAGTGCATTATACACAGCGGGTCCAGATTTGCATATTTGGGTCTCGACATGAGCTATAGGTTTTCATCGCGCAGCTTGTATATCGACGTGTAGAAGATGTGGAGTAGGTAGAGCACAACTCATGAAAGGGATCGTAAATTACCTGTTTCGAATTTTAAGATAGATCCTGCAAAGAATAATACAAGTAGTTCAGTTAAATGATTGTAATATTTTATTTCATAATTTGATTTCCTGAAGTTGATTTTCGATATGGTATTTTTTTTTCTCTAAGTTGCATTGGACCCACCCATAATTTCATGTTTTTCTGTAGTGATCCTTTGTTATGACCCAAATATGCAAATCTGGACCATCTATGTATACTGCACTAGTCTAGGATAACTCTAGTGCATATAGTGTCAACATAGATGAATATCATTCCACAAAAGACTAATATAAGAATAAAAACTAATTTGATTAATAAATAATAGTGGTGACCTTATGGTCGAGTTTATATTTATTAAGCCTCGCAGGGCTGTCACTAGATAAAGAGATAGCAATGGAATGAAAACAACTTCAGCGGAAACCCATCAACTTGCCACAGGCAACCGACTAGATCAAAACCTAGTGATCACCCTACTTGTGAAACTCCTCAAAAGAAGGTAAATACTCCTCCACTTCAGCTGAATGATCGCAATAAGAATGAGTACTCCAAGTACTCAACAAGTTATACCACATAATGCAATTATAGATGATGACTTATTCCAAAGGAATGACTTCTATGGTTATTTTGCAAAAAGCGACACTTGCAATTGAATACAAATAATAGATGGAAATTATAATTCAAAACAAATAAATAATAATAATTTAAGAATTATTTCACAAAGACCACAAAGCCTAATCAATTTATTTCACACAACCATATGACTTAAATCACATAGTTGTCCCTTCCCAAGTGTTTTATGAAAATCTACCCCTCGTGTGAAATCTCCGAGCATGTCCATGACAGCGGATGCGGCTACTTGAATAGATGGATTAACACTCTGCAGAGATTGTATACTTTACCCATGCTATATAACCAGTGTAGCTAGAACCAATCACAACAAAACCTTTCAAAAGTTTATCTCAACAATTGACTCTCCTGATGTGCATATTGTTGACTCCAACCTCACTCGTTGGTATGACACACACGGTTGGGCTAGGAAGCAGCGAACCGTCCATAAATGTGACTTATAGAGTAGTCCAAACCTCCACCCATCTCTGAGCGCTTAACCTACTACCTGAGTAGTCAATGTCAAAACTCCACAACTTACCAAGTTAGGCATGTCTCATACCAGGCATGTGGTCGTACAGTTATGACTCGGTTCAATGGCGCACAAAGTTAAGTCCTTAATTGACAAATGCGAGAGTGCCAAATTCTAACTAAGTAACCATATTTCCATTTACCAATCACCGAGCTTCACCATATCAAAAATCCTTTCCACTCGCCCTAGTCCAAATCTTTTCCCAACCAATCAATTAAATGCATCACATGCCATCAACGAGTAACAAAAAATAACACACATATTTTCCACAAAGTTGTTCCATAATCACTTAGTCAAATTTTAGATTTGTAACTCAAAATGATATCAATAACCCGTTGTATGGCTAAGAGAACTATTCGTATCTAACTAACCCAAATTGGTGCTATGATAATACCAGCTAATAATTAACCAAGCTAGGGTGGCAAAAGATCCTGGTAATACAATGGGCCAAGTGGATATAATCAAATTGGTGTATAGCTGAACCCAAAACATTTAAAGAATTAAATAATTGAAGTAACATACAATAATTTGAATCAAAGTATTTTTGTGAAACTGGGTTCAATATGGTCAAAAGTACAACTTACCTTGAAATAAGTCTTGGTACTGGTTTTGAACTTTATCAATGCCTCCTTCCTCGAAAGCTCCCGAAGTAAAGATATCTACTCGCAAATAAAAGCGAAAATCAAAATAAATACAAAACAGAGCAAAAAATGGACTCCAAAAAATAAATAAAAACCACAAGAAGATAGGGCTTGAATTTAGACAAATTTAGAAACTTGAATGAACTCAATCGGAGTTCGTATGAGAAAGAACGAGCTCTCGGATGATTTAAATCTAAGAAAAAAGAGAAATAAAATACTATTTCAAATTTTTAGAATTTCTTTCTAAAGGTAATTCCGAATATTGCATCAGCACGATGTCAGCAATGAATTTCGGAATTAAAAAAATCCCAAAAATAGAAAACAGAGACTGGCAGGTGGGACCCTCGGTCTATGGGTTTGGCTCACGAGTCTGTGGCTCACAGGTTTATAGAATAGTGGCTCCACATGTCAGTGGCTTGGTCCGCCATGGACTAAGTGCATGTTGACCTGGTTTCGGGTTTTGTCTCGATGGCGCTGAGGTGGCTAGAGTTTGCACAAGTGGTCGACACGGAAGCGACACGTAGACGAAGTGGGTGACGTGGCTGACATGCAAACACGTGGTTGAGGTGGAGTGTCTCACCGACGGGTGAACTCTTTCGCTATACCGATATCAGCTAAAAGAGGTGCATCATGGCATTTGCATACATGATAATTATATTGTTGAGAATTAGAACGAAAATGATGAGACTTTCGAAAATGCGTCGCTTTTTAATGAGCTTGTGTTTTCACCATTGTATCTTGTACTTGCTGAGTCGTGGACTCACTCTCACTTTATTGTTGCTTTAGGTAACCATTGACGGTGACATGCATGGGATGGAGTAGCACACGTACTTCACATGCATACAAATCACAAATTTACCATTTAGTTGGCTCTATATAATCTAGTGACATGATTATCTCATTCATGACTTATTTCAAGTTCGAACTTGATTATTTTAGTTTGATTTATCACCAGTTTGATACAGATTGATCCATTAGATGCTTAGTTTATTGGTTGGATTCTTATTTGCTTAATAGTATACGATTATTACTAATTGTTGATATCCTATGTACCGGGAGCATGGTCGCGACGTTTCTTAAGTGCGGGTATCTCAAGTGTGATTTGGGTGCGGTATCCCAAGCGTTTCTCGGGTGCGGGTATCCCGGGCGTTTTTCAGGCGCGTGTGAGCCGTCCTAACTTTTATTTTTATGCAGTTACTTTAGGCTCTTGTATCTCTTGTGACCAATTAATGGCATTTTATTCGTTATGCGTTTGCTGGAATGTAATGTAATAAGTGGTTTAAATTAATAGTTAAGATAATTTAGTAGCATTCTGAGTTTAGTGTTGGACCGAAGTGATACAGTTACATTTTTAGATCATAGCTGTAAATACCATGAAAGAGGTCGAATGGCAGTGGACTGAAGGAGGGACACACAACGCAAGGTGGAGAAAGAGAGAGAGAGAGAGAGAGAGAGAGAGACGGAGGTGACCTTTTATTTTCATTCTATGCTTAATCTGGATGACAATATGCTAACCTCCTATAGGTACTAATTTCGCTTTGAGGTTTAAGCTGGCTTCGGCCAATACATTTTTTTCACTAAGTTGCATTGGACCCACCCATATTTTCATGTTTTTCCAATTACCCGTATTTTTATATTTTGCTGGTAGGGACAAAGTTGGCGCCATTTTTCTCCTCTTTAGTATCGTTCGTATAGAAAACTATACAAGCGGTCAAAGATGCCTTTGTATACGTAATTCTGCCTTGAAGCCCAAGCATCACCCCTTGCATTATCTAACTTTTTCGTTGCATAATTGGTCCAAATTTATACTTGAGAAGACCATTTCATTCCAACCTGTGCTGAGGTGGAACCGTCCATCAGATGGAGACACCTGCTGCTAAGTTTCCACCCAACTGGCAATATATCCTTGCTGAGGCAATATATCGTTGGCCCTGGAAGCGGCGAACCGTCCACAGCTTCACTCATCACTGAGCGTTTAACCTACTACCTGAGTAGTCAATGTCAAAACTCCACAATTTACTAAGTTAGACATGTCTCATATCAGGCATGTGATCATATAATTATGATTCAGTTCAATGGCGCACAAAGTTAAGTACTAATTGATAAAGGTGAGAGTGTCAAATTCTAACTAAGTAACCATATTTCCATTTCCCAATCACCGAGCTTCACCGTATCACAAATCCTTTCCACTTGCCCCAGTCCAAATCTTTTCCCACCCCGTAGATTAAGTGTGTCACGTGCCATCAACGAGTAACAACATATAACACACATATTTTTCACAAAGTTGTTCCATAATCACTTGGTCATCGTATCTAACCAACCCACGTTGGTGCTATGACAATACCAACTAATAATTAACCAAACTAGGGTGGCAAAATATCCTGGTAATACAACGGGCAAAGTGGATATAATTAAATTGGTGTATAGTTAAACCCAAAACATTTAAAGAATTAAATAATTGAAGTAATATGCAACAACTTGAATCAAAGTATTTTTTGTGAAACTGGGTTCAATATGGTAAAAGGTACAACTTGCCTTGAAATAAGTCTTGGTACTGGTATTGAACTTGATCAATTCCTCCTTCCTCGAAAGCTCCCGAAGTAACAATGTCTACTCGCAAACGAAAGCGAAAATCAAAATAAATACAAAACAGAGCAACAAATAGACTCTAAAAATTAAATAAAAACCCACATGAAGATAGGGCTTGAATTTAGACGAATTTAGAAACTTGAATGAACTCAATCGGAGTTCGTATGAGAAAGAACGGGCTCTCGAAAGATTTAAATCTATGAAAAAAAAACACTATTTTGAATTTTTAGAATTTTCTTTCTAAAGGAAATTCCAAAATATTGTATTAGCACGACGTCAGCAATGAATTTTGGAATTAAAAAAATCCCAAAAATAGGAAACAAAGACTAGCAGGTGAGACCCTCGGTGTATGAGTTTGGCTCACAAGTCTATGGCCGACGGGTTTAGGGAACAGTGGCTGACTTGTGGGGTCCACATGTCAATGGCTTGGTCCACCATGGACTAAGTGCATGCTGACCTGGTTTAGGTAATTGTTGACGGTGACATGCATGGGATGGAGTAGCACACGTACTTCACATGCATACAAATCACAAATTTACTATTTAGTTGTCTCTATATAATCTAGTGACATGATTATCTAGTGACATGTTTTTCCAATTACCCGTATTTTTATATTTTGCTGGTAGGGACAAAGTTGGCGCCATTTTTTCTCCTCTTTAGTATCGTTCGTATAGAAAACTATACACGCGGTCAAAGATGCCTTTGTATACGTAATTCTGCCTTGAAACCCAAGCATCACCCCTTGCATTATCTAGCTTTTTCGTGGCCTGATTGGTCCAAAATTATACTTGAGAAGACCATTTCATTCCAACCTGTGCTGAGGGGGCACCGTCCATCAGATGGAGACACCGGCTGCTAAGTTTCCACCTAACCGGCAATATATCCTTGCTGAGTCAGGAAACACGGTGCGCTTACGTTTGCATTACTCGATTCTTGACTAGAATGCCGTGAGAGTCATACTAAACTCGTAATGTATGTTTCAGCCATCGCAAGGGAAGTCCACAACAGGCGACAACACATAAGCTAGTTCGATCCAATCCTCACGCGGCAGGCTAAGGAGATATGACTGACGCCAATAGCACATGGAAAATGAGGCACGATTGGCTGTTGTTTGTTGTTTTGGTTTGCTACCAAAATTTAGTATCATTGTAAACCAAACAAAATGTTGGTTACGTCAACGAAAATTGGATGTTGTTTTGTTTGCGATCAAAATTTAGTAACACCTACAAAAAAAATTAGTAACGCCGATGAAATTTAATGTCACACGTGGGCAATCCGCGCACTAGGAAATCACTCACCAAAACTTTAGTAACACCAATATTAAAATTTGGATTGGCCACAGTCCAAACAACATTCATTTTGCTAATATTTGATTTTACCTAGATTTTAGCTGTACCAAAATTTTAGCCTGACTTATTTGGAGCCCCTAAATCCTTATCTACATGATAGAACTTTAGCAAATACAATTCGCGGATCGAAACCCGCTCTAGTTGATATCCATTACTTAACTTGTGGTACTGTGCATACGTGTTGTTGAGGTCCGTCCTTGTAAAAATTGCTGTTCGCAGACGACCTGCTGTAGATCTGTAATTGTGTTGTGAGCTTCAGGTCAACAAAGTCGTCAGACAACCATATGACTATGAGCTCGGACAAATGATGCATGCAGTGACGATAAATAGTAAAGGAATATGCTGATAGGTCTCTCGTTGTAGTTCCTACTTCCTATAAGTAAAACGAAAGGCTAATGGGGGCATATACCAAACTCTGAAACGAAAGGCCGGAGAATTGGCAAATACAGAACAGCATCCGCGTCTCATATCAAGCCTGAACCGTATCCCCACACTGAAGCAGATAAAACCTGCGACCCGGAGATGGATTTCTCTAATAATTCAGGTATTGTTCGTTGTTTCTTGTGGCCATGAGACAGAGTTGCGAGAGTTCTTCTGATCACCATAATATATCGCTTCTACGCGTTTTCGGTGGTTAGCTTCTTCCCTCCTTTCCTTGGATGTCAGATGTTTACACTGAGTTCAGTTCAGTTTCTCATTTACAAGTTAAGATCACGAGGAAGGAGTTAAAAGATGGGTTTAATATTTAAAACATGATGGGTCCGCAATGCTCGCTTTTAAAGTTCTGCACTTCTGCTACTTTTGTGCTTGTGGACTGTAGCCAGTCTCATCTAATGTAGTCATATATATGGCTTGTTAACAGGTCAAGGAAAAACGGTCCTAAAGAGGGTCTGCACAGGATAGTACCCCATATTTCAAGCTTTATATTTCCATTTACTACCAACAAAATTTCATATCACAATTATAATCGTTACACCGCATATCTCATATTCAGATAATCAAGTCTTACCTTCTAGGCACCATTCAATATTCATATATCATTCATCCTACACGAAACATAAACAAAATCCGTCCCGTCCCTCCTTGCTGAATCTAAGAAAAGAAGAGGAAAAAGAGAAGAAAAGGGTAAAGATAAAAAATGTCAACTGAAGGACGGAGTCAGCGGGCATCTGGCGTCAGGAACCACATTATCATTTCTCTCTGGGTGATTTCTACCTGCCTCCAAACAACAGCCCTGCGTCCAGGGCATGATCAAGGAGGCCATAATATCCTTCTCTGGTTCAATCTGGCCGTCGGATATGTGCTCGCCATGGCGTCGATATTTGTGCCGAACGCGAAAATGAAGGAAGTGACAGCCAAGCTGAGTGTTGTGTCAGCTGCCATTTCTCTGGTTCTTCTGATGACCGGAGAACTCACTTGCACATCTACATAGGCCGTAAAAGTTCAAAGATGCCACTCTGCAATTGGTGACTAGTTCTTCAGATGGTTTGGCTGTTGCAATGCTACCCGCAGAAGGAACCTCTGTACTAAATTGCCGATATCCATGTTCTAGGAAATTTAGTTCGACTTTGTATTATGCTAAAGGGTCAGTGTGGTATGTTCGTCCGGTTTAGTATTTCTCTATTGTGATAAATGGTTCAGTATGTGAAGTTGTGAGGATTGAATAATATGTTCTGAAAATTTGTTGGCGTTTTGGTCTCAAAGACAACAAATTTTATAGAATCAGAATCTATGCATGAAAAGAATTTTCACAGAAGTTCTCCTTGATAAAATCGAACCTGGTTGCTTTCACAATAAGATTCCACAAACTGAAGGCATATGTACTTTTAATTTCTACAGTGCAAAGACAATGAACAGAACAGAGACCTGAGAAAGCAAACCAGAACAAGCAATCTTCAGGTATACACCAAACATAAGCAAGGTTTTGAAAACAAATTGAACCAATTTTATATAGGAGAGCAGCTTCCTGTTAGTGATATACTCTAGAGATGATCATGAAGATGACTATATCACTTCTATATTTATGATATTTTGAATAATATGTTATTTTGTCCCCTGAATAAATGTATTTCATATTGATCAACAAGTATGTGACTTGTTCGTGGAATTCTTTATTTATGTTTTGATGTTATTCTAAATTATCCTTGATCTTATATCATTATGTGGGACAATTATGATTTATAGATCAGCACATGTAGTGATTGATGATCATATTCCACAGATCATAGATATGAGGATATCATATCAATAATATGAACACATGTTAGAGAACATAACGTTGGATTGACCTATCATGAGACACTACGGGAATTGATATATTCTTAAGTATCATCAATTGGTCTCATACATAATGTATGTAGGATCCTTAGACCTAATATCATCATAGTTTCCTACATGTGTAATAGTTTATTTAGGGGTTGTCAAACACCGCTCCGTAACTAGGTGGTCATAAAGGTAGCTTTTGGATTTAATATAAAACATGTGAAGGAATGTGAGCGATCAAGATGGAATTTGCTCCTCTTATATAACGGGAGAGATATCTCTGGACCCTTTGATGTGGTTGGATTAAAAAAGTGCATGGCCACGCCGAATGTGTTTGAGGAGTCAATCACAACTGAGTAATCCACTACAGGTTTGAGTGAAGGATCGAGCTATCAAAGGAAGACACGTTTCTCGCATTGAGTTCGATCTGGTATCGTGAGGCAAAGGGATCAATACATAAGCATTATATAGATTCGCCCGATATGATCTTTATGCATATTTGGGTGTCGCTATGTCCTGTTAGGGACCGCTACTGACTTATGGATCGAAAAGAAGTTTTCGACCCATGACCGAATATACATAAACCTACAGGGTCACACACTTAACGAATTGGAACAATAAGGGTCGGAACGATAGTCACCGAGTGAGATACGATCTCTACTCGTATCGGATAAGGGTCCGATTGGAGGCTGTGTAAAGAGAGACGCGGGGTTGAAAGTGTGATCCCGAGACACCCCCATTGAAACTCTAGCCACCACCTCTCAAAACCCCTGTCGTGCGCGCTAATGCTAACACACCGACGTGCGGCTTTCTATCCCTAGACGTGTGGATTTCGGTAGAGGCACTGCTGCGACTACAACGCTGATCAGGTCGATCGCAAGGAGACGGTTGACCAGAGGACGATCAACTACTTCCACTACACCAATACGCGCTACGTTGAACCGGCCACTTCAACTCTACTTCCACTGTACTGTACATTTAGTGGTAACAATCTATAATCTCTTACTTATTCGCAGGGTTTCCTAGTTTACGCGGTAAATTTTTTAATCTGCGCTAGTATAACCTACCCGTATTCCTTCACTTCCAAAAAGCTACCAATTGTTGACAGTACCATATTTGATAAGCCCTGGATTAGCTGCAGCCATGACTCAAGCCAAAAGAAAAGAACAAAAACCAAATAATTTGCGACAGATATAAGGAAATTAAATAGCTTCTCCTTATATTTGTATTTACATATATAAGCTACGCTAAATGTGGAACTTGTACATAACTTGAAACACTACAAACATAATTTGAAATCCCTGAGTAAGCTGCAAGCTTCCTTCGAGGAATGATAACTCAGGAATTCAAAATGACAAAAGAGAAAAAACAATGATGTGATGCATGTTTTACTATTAGCAACAACCAGCCAGCTATAATCAGTAATAATTGCGTCAAGCACACACCTGGGAATAATCCTCTTATCATCTGTCTTGATCTCTATAATTACTCTGAAATGCTCTTAATTTTGTGAGCAGCCACTACAGGCTTCAAAGGTCAAACAACAAATCAGAACACTATTCTCAAGAAAAACAACACAAAAGATATAACCAGCTCCAGCCTTATGATAACCAGAGGGTAAACCTTGAGGCTTGCTCCAGTGTCTCAAAGATTGAAGACTGTTAGTTCAGATACTTGCTGATAGGATGCAGAATCACTCCAGTGGTGTGATGACCTAGTCTCCCAAAATTGATCACAGAATGAGATCACTGTACAATTCCTGTAGGCGTAGCTGTGAGCAAGAAGTCTTATGAAGGAACATCTCCAACGCGTATTCTTACAGGTAAGGGTCTAGCAATCAGACCATCCATCACCCAGCCACCATTTGAACCATCATGTTTGGCATGGCTAAACTCCCTCTGCATATAATCCAGTGATACTTCAAGCCTTCCACCTGGCCTACACTCTGAGGCAACATTACTTGGTTTGAAGCCCATATACTTCTCCAACCAGTAGAGATAGTTAACATGGAATAGAGATTTGAGCATGTCTTCTGGAGAAGCTCTCTCTTTAAGAACAACCTATAAACAACATGTAAAATGTTAATAACTTTGTGAAGTTATAACGCACTGACATTCAGGTAATACTTGCTTCAAGATGAACTCACACAAAATTTTCCCTTGTAATCCGTAAGCAGGTATTGCTCATTTTTGTATAGATCAAACAGTGCACATGCATCTTCCTTCTTCTCAATTATTTCACTAAGCTTCGAACCCAACTGTAGCCGTCGACAAATTCTATCTGCGGCATCTTTTGCTTCTGCAGACAAAATATTGCTTTGCTGGTGCGAACCAAACGCAGTGAGAACTGAGAAACATAAAAATAAAATAAAAGCAACACTACTACAAAACAAACTATAGAAGACGCCTCATCACAGACGGCTTTCTTAGAACCGTCTGTAAAGTATCACAGATGGAACCAAACGCAATGAGAACTGAGAAACATAAAAATAAAATAAAAGCAACACTACTACAAAACAAACTATAGAAGACGCCTTATCACAGACGGTTTTCTTAGAACCGTCTGTAAAGTATCACAGATGGTTGTATTTAGAAACCGTATGTGATAGATCCATATCACAGACGATTCCATAACGGAACCGTTTGTGATGACTTATCACAGAAACCCTAAACCCTCATACCACAGACGGTTCTGCTATGGAACCGTCTGTGGTATCCCTTTATTTAAGAGGGAATCGATAGGGTTTGTGCACCCTTCCTCGTCACTCTGCCTTACTCTCGTCCCTTCACCTCCCCAGCGCCTTAGCCCACTCGTTTGCCTCTAACCTGCGCTCCCCGACACCCGAAGCCTCCTCCCCGACGCCAACCTACTACCCAACCGACGACAAGTCGGCGACCCCCTCTCTCCCCGACCCCAATGCCCCTGCTACTCCCCACCTTCCCGATGCCCCTTCTCCCCGACCTCGACCTCGACACCGCTCGGCCTCGACGCCACTCGGCCTCCTCCCCCTTCCTCCCCCGAAGCCACCTCCCAAGTTACGTATCCGCCATCCGAAGCCACCTCCCAGGTACGTCTCCGCTCCTCGCGCCGGTAAACCCTATCTTGACTGACTTATCACACAACCGCATGCTTATTCCTATTCAAACACATATACCGGTAAACCTATTTCTTGCATTACTTAGTAGCTAGCTCTGGTAGCCCTGATCTATGTCTAAAAAACAGATGTCTACTTTTTGCTTCACGCTACTACTTTATCTCGTGCTTGTATACTTGCCTATGAGCTCTATTATACCTATCACATATCTATTATTTCTTATACCTGGCTATCTGTGAATAAACCCTTGTAAACACCTATCCAAACATGCTTCTCCCTATACTCCAGCTAGCTCTATTATTCTTGGCTGACCTCTAAGGCCACAGATGAATCGACAAAACTATGTCTTTTGCAACTTTTTGTGCAATGTCATATTTTCTTTACTACGTATCCTATATTTAAGTTCAATGGGTAACTTCTATTTGTTTATGTAATTAATGTGTTTACAAGGCAATTTTAGTTAATTGATTGGGTAACTTCCATTTTTTATGTATAAAATATCAACTTGTAATCCATGAAATTTTAGTTCATTGCGTATGTAACTTATATAGAAAGCAAGTAAGCGAGATGGCAGAGGCACTGTCTTCGCCGCCATCATCGACGTTGCCGAATGCGTCTGGATCTCCGATCAAAGTGGTACGTAAGCGAGATGGCAGAGGAATATCGAAATTGCTCGCGGGCCGAATGAGTATCATGGAGGTCAATGACGTTGGGATCCCTCTGAGTCCCAAGAAAGCAGCGGCGAGATTCCGGACCATCTTTGCATGTCTGGTACATGTGGAAGACCCAAGAGAAGGGGTGCGATACTGGAATCAACGTCAGATACACGAATGAGCATTTCTTCCACGAGCCGAGCCACTTCGTCGTGGACTTCAACGACTTATTCGACCTCACTGCCCTCGACACCTCACTTCTACGATGCTGGACATTGTAAGTGTGTACAATCAAGTTCTACACTAACGTAATACGATAAATATCACAACTCATTGCTTATGTATAGATACATGATGAAAAATGTCCGTCGATGGAAAGAACTGGTGGGTTTCCTCGACCCACACGTAATCTCTGAGCAAACCATCAACCAAGACGCATCCTACGTCGTGAAATACATAACGACGGGATTGCTTGCTCAGGACGACAAGGATTACATAATGGTGCCCTACAACCAGAAGTAAGTGCTTCACCACTTGTTATACAAATTTTATTTGTACTTTATACGTAGCATGAACTTAGGTTTATGACTATAGCGACATACATGAGTAGGTTCCACTGGATCCTTTTAGTCGTTATACCAAAGAGGAACGAGGTAATATACCTTGATTCCCTACTGAACAAAAACCACAACTTCACCCTTGTGAAAGGAATACTCGACAGGTATGCTCATTTCCTCCATACATAACTCTATTATAGTCTTTCTTCTTTTCAAACGGCCGAGGATAACTTTTTGAAATCATGCAGATTGTTCATCACCTATGTTACCAAGGGAGGGCTATATAACGAATCGAGCGGCACACTGCAACACAGGACGCGATTTCCGGTACGCACAACAACACAATAATCCTATATCATACTTCGTAATAATGCGTCTCGAACTGATTGTACCTATATATGTAATTCTATTTTTGCAGTGCCGCCAGCAAAAACAAGATCACCTACGTGCATTCTACGTTTGCCATCATATGCGGCAAATGATGAGTGCTAAGACGAAGGATCCCGAGGTTTGTCAATCTTGCAATAATTATTCCCTAATTATAAATTTATATATATATATATACTTACTACTTTACTCTTGCCAGCGACAGGGCTTGAACATAGATTTAGATGCACTCGTTATGAACGAGGTCTGGAGGTTCGAGGGGCGCTCTGCGCCTTCATCAAGACAGAGATCGTTAACGCCGACAGAGAGTTTCACTCCGTCGACATCGCTGAACGACCTTGAAACTATTGATTCAAGTGTAATTGATCACTTTGAGTAGTTGTAATTAATTGTAAATCTAGCGACAATACTTGAACATAATATTTTGTAATTGATTTTGAGTTTTAAATGATCACTTTGAGTTGTCAACAATTGATTCATCTGTGATGTATCTGTTTTCTGCTTGCTAGTTTTTAGAGGGCATGGCTAGCAAGTCCTGAGGCTAGCCGGAAATAAAAAAAAGGGTATAAAGAACTATCACAGACGGTTTTTGGTTGGAAATGCAGGGAATACTATCATAGGCGGTTTCAACAAAACCGCAAATGCGTGGCCACTATCATAAACGGTTTCAATCAAGAACCGTCTGTGATATCCGACATATCACAGATGGTTTGTAAATAGAACCGTTTGTGATATACTACATATCACAGACGGTATTTGGTTGAAACCATCTGTGATAGTGGCCCTTTATAGACGGTTTCAACTAAAAATCGTCTGTGTTGACCAACTGTTATCACAGACATAAAAATTCAGACGGTTTAAAAACCGTCTGTGATGACGGTTCCGAACCATCTGTGATGTACTTTTGTATAGTAGTGCAAGCACGATCATATTTTTTTTAATTAAACATGTACAATTAAGTAACTTTAGTCTTCTCAATTAAACAAACTTAGTCTTCTCAATTAAACAAACTAGTTATATCTAATCCCAACACAGAAGGGGCGATCATATACTTGGACATTACCAAATGCTCCTCACTCTAAATGAAATAAGAAATTTTTTTTGAAGGGGTGGAGGCCTGCAGGGTTAGTTTCGGTATTGGTTGATTAGAAAATGTCTTGGAAAGGGCAAGCTTTAAGGGTTTGGAATTATAACAGTTGGGGAGAAGGCAAAAATTTGTAAGTGATATGATGTGTATTATTGACTTACTTTACGTGAAGCACCAATGGACATATTCAGGAAAAGTGGTTCCTCATCATTAACCTCTTTGACTGAAGGAACTTGTCCACTTAATAGATATTCACTAAATACCAAACCTACGGGAAAAAGGATTAGATATCACTTCCCTTGAGCATTGTCACTATAACATAGAATGCTGAAAGTCCAGGGAAAAAAATATATGTACAGCAGTTATGGAACGATTAAGAGCGATGTTACATTATGCAAATATGTGCTGACATAATATGCACAAATATACATGTATGTTAGCATGCTTGTCAGACATGTAAAAAGTAAAGACAAAACACCCATAATATGTCATACAGTGAAAACCTGAAATTTCAGAGTAAAAGAAAAAAAACAGTATCTATGGAAAACATCGTTAACAAGCCAAATATAAGGTTCCAACATTCGAGGTTCTATACTAAATGCATTAACCAGCCTGAAAGTCAACATTCTACAATCTACATTTTCCTCCGAAACAGTGGGGGTTCATCTAATCAAATGGATTAATGTTTTCCATGATGAATTTCTACCATACACAGAAAATATGAATATTTTCCGTGTTTTTCATCTTATCCAACCATCTATTGGACACTAACTATTAACCTGTTACTTCTGTAAATTTTTTATATTCCACATTTTCAGTTCAGAAAAGAGGTTATAAAATCATCTGATTAAATACAAACATTTCTACTAGACATGTTAGTCGATTTCCTAGCTATTCGCATGTCACCTAGAGAAAGAGTTCCAGCAAATACACCTCTCAACCTGACCAAAACATCAAGTTTTTCATTTTAAAAATATTTTTGTATTTCTACATAATATTTTTAAAAGATGTTCTTATTTGCAAGAACAATAAACAACATAAGTTACTGCAAGCATAATTAACGTATCATGGTATATATTGAACTGTCACATTTGTACCAACATGGCAGTTTATCACTATCTAGTCCAAGTTGAATTGGGTGATATTGGCCTATTTTTGTCATGCTGCCATTGCCAGCAGGAACTTTTTAAGGTTTGTCTTCTATCAAAAATCACTTTAATTTTTGTCATGCTGCCACTGCTAGCAGGAATTTTTTAAGGTTTGTCTTCTATCAAACTCACTTTAATACCATATTCTTAGAATTGATAAATTTGCAAATGATACAATACCATCATTACAAGTTACATTTCAATATTTGCACACAAAAAATGTTGGCGAAAATGTGAACACTAAACTGAAGTTTGGCCTAGTTCAATCAAGTTCAAAGGCCTTTTTATGCATTATGAAGATATTGATCCATCCAGCTAACCATTTTAACTTTTAGCCTTACTGACAAAATAATATCACTCATAGAAAGGTTGTGACCATATGAGCACTATAAAAACACAGCAGAATGGAGATAAGCAGCAGTGGAGAAATTTACTTGCGGTAAGGATTCAGCGTCCTCAGCTGAATTGATTGATAAGACTTAAGGTTGCAATACATGTGAACTGCGGTAACTCCAGCAAATGAAATAAGAGCTAATGGTACTGATGAGCCAATGTGGTTAGCTAACACTATGCCTAGCATTATGCCAAGGAACTTGCTAACCATTCCCTGAGCTTCACCCTTCGCAATGACCTGAAATGTCAGAATTAATTGATTTCAGTCACTCAAATGCAAAGTGAAACACAGAAGTTGTACTGACCAAAATTTAAGATCTTAAGGGGTACAAGTTATACATCCAGTTCCTTTAAAGATTAGAAATGACAGGAGAGCAGAGTAGACAAAAAAAATAAATAGTACTATGCAGCTATACTTATGGAAGGTGGGGTTTATAATTCAAATATCAAAACAAGCAGAAATATCCGTCCACACCATACCATGTGTTCCCTAACATCGATGATGAAAATATATAAAAGAGCAGCAAAATCCGAGATAGATAAATCTTGCTTATAGGATTCGATATAGCATCTTGTACTATAATTTTACATGGATAAATTAAGTGAAGAAAAACAGCAAGGTGTCATCCTACAAGACATCAACTTACGTACGACATTCTGATAAACTGAATGACTGATGCATGAGTAAACAAAACAATTCCAACAGGGCCAAATCCAATGCTCAGCGAAAACTGTTCACAAATAAGGATAGTTTGACTTCACCTCGGCAAAGTTTCTTTGGACTGCAAAGCCAGCATAGAAACAACTTCTCGTGGCAGCCTGGATACATATAATTATATAAATGATTGAACATACTCATGATAGGCAAACTTCCAGAATTAAATTCTTTGCATTATCTTACAAATCAATAACAGATAACAGTATCAAAATAGTCCGTCATATCAAAGTTGAAAGATGATGTGATTTGGAATAGCAGTATAATAGCATAGGGTAGTGTTTATTTATTTTACTCTATTCGAATGGACAGATAAATATTCCAAGCATATACACTACCATACAATCATTTGATAGGCAGTTAAGGTACTATTATATATGGTCATTAATTTGCTCAGAGCAAAACAACTTCCATAGCACTCAACAAATAACACAAAGAATCAGCATTCAGCAACAATTACATGCTGACATGGTGCCATCAGAATTACCCAAGCAATTGGGTTCTCATATTGAATCCAGTAGAGTATCAACCACTTAAGTTTCAGTGAACATGTATGATATGTGCAGAAGCAGAGTATCTTTAGTTATTATGCTTTTTCTGTTTTGAGAAAGCTTCAAGATAGAAGATAAAGCAAGGAAATATTAGAGGAAAGACAACAAGCTCACAAGCACTAGAAGACCGCAGTCAAACACCTATCAATATCAGTTTCTGGGGGAGATGTTATATTTGGATATAGCAGAAAAGAATACCCCCACGAAAATCATATTGCAAGTTCATTTCATTGTTGTGATGAATGTCAAAATACATGACATCTGCAACTACGATGATCTAAATCTTGTCATATTAGATATAGGTGACAAAAGGAGAATAAAACAACACAAGGCAGCAGATCATCACAGATAAAGTAGTAACGATGTGTATGGTTTCTGGAACTATGTATCAAATGGACAAGTTTACCCAGTGGTGTGCACATCACAAGTAAGAGACACTGTAATGCTGAAAATCCATACCAAAAGTAACAGTCCTGACCTGTATCAAAGCAGCTGCTGATCGACCAGCTCCAGCAGCAGCCCCAATAGGAACAAATAGGTGAG
This sequence comes from Hsuehochloa calcarea, assembly GCA_036346395.1. NCBI lineage: Eukaryota > Viridiplantae > Streptophyta > Magnoliopsida > Poales > Poaceae > Hsuehochloa > Hsuehochloa calcarea. The sequence goes on along the minus strand of CM070599.1, from coordinate 16,234,793 downwards.
GGAACACCGGAGTCAAAATTTCCAGCCCATAAGCTGTGTTCTCCAGAAGATCCGCAAACAGCCGCCACCCCTTTGGATTAACATCGAAATGCCGGCCAAATTTCGACAACAATATCTTGCTTAAGTACCCCAATCCATCCTTCAGCACCCAATTCACTGCAGCTGCAGTCGGTATAGCACCTTTCCCCAATCCAACTGCATACAGCAATGCCTGAACAACACAATTCACTCAATAAAAACGCTACATTTTACCTAGGAACCGGACAATTGCACATGAATGTACGCAATCGTCACGATACCTGCGTGGAGAGCACGCCGCTGATCTGGCTGGCAACGCCCTGCACTCCGCGCCACAGAGAGTACTGCAGGTAGTCGCTGCTAACGCTGTGAGGGTACCTATCGGGGAGCAGCAACTGAACACCAACATCGGCGCACCGCCGCCATGACCGGTCCAGCTGCCTCCGCAGAGCGGCTAAGTCATCACACCCACCTCCCACCTTCTCCACCTCTTCTTGCTTCGGCCTCTCGTCTCCCGCAACGAGGTAGGAGCTCCCGGTCGGGTCCGGCACGAGCAGCGTGCGCGCGCCACCCCTCACCTCCCAGACGCTCATGCCCTCGCCGCCGCCGCTAGCGCCGAGGGCCTCGGCGAGGGCGGACGGGATGGGGGCGAAGGCGTCGGACTGGAGGAGCAAGAACAGGAGGAGGTACCCAGGGTGGAGGGACTGGAGCCACCGCCGCCACCCGTCTCCGGGGTCGGGAGGGTCTCTTCCCCCTTGCCACCACCACCCTCCTCGTCCATCGCCACCACCACCGGTGTTACTTCCATCGCCGAAGCCGCCAGGGTGGAAGGTTGCAAGGGGCGGAGTGGAGGGCTTGGCGGCGAGGCGGGGGAGGTGGCGGAGGCGGCGAGCGGTGGTGAGGGGCGACGAGGGAGGGTGCGGGGCGACGAGGCGAGGAAGGGGTGGCGGGGAGAGGGTGCAGGGGAGGAGGAGGAGAGACTGAGACGAGGACATATCGGAGGAATGGTTTGGTGAGAAGTGGCGGCGGCGAAGGCGGGGTTTGAGACGACGGCGCGGGGGTGGAGGGAGGCGGCCGGCGTCGGCGGCTTGGAATTTGGAATTTTCAAGCTTGGGGGCTGAGGTTTAGCTGCAGTCCGTAGGGAGAGGTTGGAATTGGGCTGGACTATACATTGGCCAACGGGCCAAATATAATTATTCTAGAGTACGTTGGATTGAATAATTTAGACTACAAATCCTCTTCACCTCAATGTTCAAATCACTATCAAGTCACGTCACCTTTAAAAATGTGGCCCTCGGATAAAATTAATTAGCATACAAACCCTTGGATCTTAACCTAAATGAACGGTTTATGTTTGATAATTCCCATAGATAGCCATAGATAGACTTGTCGAAAATAAAAATAGGAAAAAGCGTAGAATTAATCTGAAGCCTGTTAAATAAATTAATCGCCAGTAGAGGTCACTAAGCTAGACAAATAGTCTGATGTGTTAGAAATAATTTAATCATAATAGAATAATTAAAATAAACAACCCCGAGTCTATTTAAAATAAATAAATGTGTACACACCTAGATAAAATCAATTAGGCATATTTGCATGCGTAAAATTAAATAAACATGGTTGCATGTGAATATGAGTAATAATTTTATTTTTGTGCGATAAAATGTAAGAATAGGAAACCTCGATCCTAGAGCCGGTGAGTCCAGTAGAACAATAGTAGTTGGGAGATGCTAACTTATCATTTAATTAAAACCTCTTAGTTAAGTATGACAAGACATCACTAAAAGGTTTTAACACATTCTTTCAGAAAAGAGAGGCATTAAACTTCATTATTCGAAATAATCCAAAAAAATACATAAAGCCATAGCTCTCACTTTTTAACGAACTTGCAACAGAAAACTTTCTTTGTCCAAAATATCAAACGAATAAACGTGTCATGTTTTCCAATAAGAAAAAATGGAACAACCATCGAGATAACAATCTCGTCAATGAACAATGTTCATTAGTATCAAAGCAACTCAACAATCGAAAGAGCCAATAATTACTCTATAACACAAATGGAGACCAAGTGAAATCCCAACAACTGCCTTGTAACCAATATCCTAAGAAAATTAATCATCTGCAACTATTCCTATAATTGGCTTAAATCAAGCTCAAAAAGAGAACAACTTTTCTAAAGGAATTCACCCTCAACATTTGTAACTGTGGTACTCGGGGTAACCACTTTAGTAAACTCATACCACGAACGGTGGTGTAACCTAGCAAAGCCCAGGATCACAACCACGATCTCAACCTCTCAACAGTAACTATCATCACACATAATCATCATATTAATCAAATCACAAGCACAATCAATTCATAACAGCATTCTCAATGCGACATAACGAAAACGTAAATGCAATGCTTGACCCCATTCCCATATTACTGTGCACAGTGTGTCAATTTAATAATTCAATTACCACGGATCTAATGCCCGCTCTAATACCAATTGTACGCTCTAATACCAATTGTAACACCCCAGACCAGCATAGGGCCTAAGATGCTACTCAGCAACTTTACGACAACATTTTACTTCAACTACGAATGACTTAATTTAAATCAACAAGAACTAATACAAGCTTCAAATAGACAGAAATATGACTACGACAAGTCAACTAATGAATACTTAGGCATAGCTCAAGCTATTTCTCATCCAAACCGAACTAAAGGGATAAAGGAACATAATGATAGTAGCTCTTTATCAATTAAAACTAAATCATCAAGACTCGTCAGAAAAACAAGGGTAAAACTAATTAAGATATTCATGTTATTCTATCAAATGGAACTAACAAATCAAAAACAAAGATTAAAGCATCAAATGAAACATCCGCCACAATTTTTGGCTACTACAAGTACAAATAAATCCATCACCGCGAAGGGTGAACTCAGTCCGAAATATAAAAGTACTACCAAGAGTACGAGACTTGGGTAAACAATCTAATTTATTTGCTATGAGTAAATATAAGTGAAGTGCACCAAACTACCCCTTCCCATACATGTCGTTGCCTCGAGAGGTACCTAAAAGAAAAACAACAACAAGCGTGAGTTCATGAGTCAACAAAGTACAACCACTACTACACAAAACCTCATCACAGACGGTTCTAAACCATCACCACAGACAGTTTTTGAACCGTCTGAATTTATGTGTCTGTGATGACATGAGATCATCACAGACGGTTTTTGAACCGTCTGTAAAAAAGGCCATCACAGACGGTTCTGAATAAGAACCATCTGTGATAGCTTTTTCTATTGCAAAAAAAAAACAAAAACGGATTTTCACTTCGTCTGGAGCCTCCCGAGCCTTGCGAATGAATCTGATATGGATTTTCGAATTGAACTTTTCATTAGCTTTCCCACAATAGCCACAGCATCACAGTAGCATCAACTCAATCCATTCACAGAGCACTAAAAACAACACGGCATCACCCACATCACAGTAGCATCAACTCAATCCATTCACAGAGCACTAACACATCACAATAGTAATACACATCACATAGCAAAAGGGGGGAGTAGAGAGAGTGAGGTCGTGGGAGGCTGGGGTGATGAGACGCTTATCACAGACAATTTTGTATAAAACTGTCTATGATACTTTTGCTTTGTTGGACGGGAAAACGAAAATTTGCACTTAATGGGCGGGCTGCCGAAAATCTCTTTATATTAACAGAGTCCTCAATCTTCTCCTTTGCCATCTCCATCTCCTCCTCTGCCATCTCCGTCTCGCCCTGACCTTGCGCTCCGGCCTCCCCCGAGCTCGTCTCCCGCGGCCTCCTCCACCTCGCCCCAACCTCGTCGTCGTCGGCCTCCTACGACCTCGTCGCCCCCGGCCTCCTCTACTTCGTCGTCCCGTCCTCCCCTGAGCTCGTCGCCCGTGGCCTCCTCCACCTCGCTCCGGCCTCATCGTCGTCGGCCTTCCACGACCTCGTCGCCCCAGCCTCCCACGATCTCACTCTCTCCACTCCCCCTTTTGCTCTGTGAATGGATTGAGTTGATGCTACTGTGATGTGCGTGATGCCGTGTTGTTTTAGTGCTCTGTGAATGGATTGAGTTGATGTTACTGTGATGCTGTGGCTATTATGAGAAAGCTAACAAAAAGTTCAATCCAAAAATCCATATCGAATTCATTCGCGAGGTTCCAGACGAAGTGAAAATCTGTTTTTTTGCAATAAAAAAGCTATCACAGACGGATCTAAACAAGAACCGTCTGTGATAATTACTGTTCAGAACCATCTGTGAAAATAGACTATCACAGACGGTTCTATTCACGAACTGTCTGTCATAGTCATCACAGACGGTTCGTGAATATAACCGTCTGTGATAACCTTTTTCACAGACGGTTCAAAAACCGTCTATGATGATCTTATATCATCACAGACGCATAAATTCAGATGGTTCAAAAATCGTTTATGATGATAGTTTAGAACCGCCCGTGATAAGGTTTTGTGTAGTAGTGCATGCCAAGGAGTACGCGCAATAGCGCCTTGCTGACTGCGCGCCCCAACGCTCACTGTTCTACTTCGGTGAGAACTAGTTCGTCGGCAAGGGATGGCACTGGAACGCGACAGCGTTGGCCACGCAGTGGGTGGCGGAGGAGCGGTGATACAACCACGGAAGCAACTCGTGCCCGGCGCCGGACGGGGCGGCGGGGTGCGCGCACTACACGCAGGTGGTGTGGCGCAACACGACGCAGCTCGGTTGCGCCAGGATCGTGTGCGACTCCGGCGACTCGATGCTCGTCTGCGACTACTTCCCGCCGGGCAACTACGGCACCGGCCGGCCGTACTGATCGTCGTTATATAGTACATGCGTATGCGTTAAGATAATTAACTGTGCATTATGCGTATGCGTTGTTAATCTCCTTGTGAGTTGCAACATACAAATTGTTATGTCCTGAAGTAATTTGGTGTGTTCATCGTTTCGAGAATTAAGCTCTGCCTACCAGTACAAATGCTAAAATTAATTTGACATAGTTAACGCTTCACCATGCAGAGAAATGACATAGTTAACGCTACAAAATATACTGGCATATAAATTCACAACCATGTCTCCCTTCCCCTGCATCGTCGCCATCTCACTGGCTCTGGCCACGCTATCGACCACCGCCGCAGCCGCCGGCGATGTCTCGGCCGCGTCGAAGTTCCTGCTGGCGCACAACGCGGCGAGACGGGCTGTCGGGGTGCCGCCGCTGGCGTGGAACGCGACGCTGCTGACCGACGCCAGGGCCTACGCCAGCAGGGCGCGACGCGACGGATGCGACGTGTTCCGTCACCCGCCGGTCAACACCGACTACGGGTGGAACGGCTTCCTGGAAGGGAAGGCGGACAGGCGGCGGGGCACGGCGGCGGCGGAGGAGGCGGTGGCCTCGTGGGTGGGCGAGCGGCGGTGGTATGACCGCCGCGCCGGCTCGTGCGCGCCCGGCAACGCCTGCTCGCGCTACACGCAGGTGGTGTGGCGCGCCACGACACAGCTCGGGTGCGCCGAGGCCGCGTGCCCGTCCGGCAACGTGCTGGTGATCTGCGAGTATTACCCTCGGGGAAACAACGTCGGGGAGCGGCCATATTGATCTCGGGGTCCTGATGCAGTGATGCATGATGCTTTTCCTGGAACGTCCATGCTTTAGTTCTCCTAAAAAACTAGTCAGACGGTCATGAGTTGATTTTTGGGATTGTCAATGACTCGATGTCTCCTGAAATAAACCCTAGTCCCCTGGCTCACCACAGGGTTGTTTGAATAATTTGTACTGCTTTTGTGTGAATATGAACATCACATGCCTCTGCATTAATGTTAAAGGGATTTTTTTTTGCATGCCACCGCAAATTGCACAAATCCGATATATCATCTCTTGTATCACTCATACGTGGGCCAGATAATGGCATATCTGGGTTTGTAAAAATCTGCAGTGGCAAATAAGGAATTTCCCTAATGTTAAATGCCCTTACATTAATTCTAGACGAAAAAAAACTATAAATTCTAACATTAATCGGATAAAAATTAGCTAAAAGATCCAATAATAATTGTAGAAAAAGAAAAGTCTCTCACAAGGATTCTTGACTAGGTCAACCTTTTTTTTGTCAAAGTTAAATACTATCAAAGTAGACCCACGTGTCATAGACTACCTCTACAATGGTTATAAACCTACAACTAATATTTAAATGAAGTGCAATACCCTTTATTATGGCACAACTAGTTGACAACCAATTGGAGTTATGAAATGACCAGCTGTGGACATCGTTCGACCAGCTATGTTGTTTTGGACAGTTCCCGATCAGCGAAACGGATCAAAAGACATGATATTTTACCACGTGACTAACGAAAAAGTAGTTATGAGCACATCTGGCAACTGATTAGAGGCACCTTTAGTAGCATTAACTGTCACCCCTTCAGTAACTACAAAGGGGTAGCCCACATACTCTGTAATAGGATTCATTCTGTTCTTATGTTTCAATCATGATCATTACGATCATTATGTGACATCCATTGTATTCTTATGAAAATACTTAGTATGTCTATAACAATAAAAGAGTCTTCGTTTTTATAGCGTTCTCATATTATTTTTCGTATAAGTTCAATAGGTAACTCTATGTTCCAATTATCAATGGTTGGTGCTAGAAAGAGGGCACCATAAACCTGATTTTGACTTGGTTTCTTTGTCCATTAATTAGGGATTCTTATTCAGTAGTCTATATATTGTTGGGACCCAAAAATACAATTCTAGACCATCTGTGTATTCTGCACTAGTCCGGGATCACGCTAATGCACACAGTATCAACATAGATGAATACTGATTCACACAAGACAATCAATAGAATAAACGACTAATTTGAATAGTAAATAATGGTTTTGACTTTATGGTCGAGTTTACATTTATTAAGCCACGCAGGGCTGACAATAAATAAAATAGCAGTGGAAAGAAAATAAACTTCAGCGGAATCCCATCAATTCACCAGAGGCAACTGAATGGGATCAAGACCCTAACGATCGACAGCTTCGTAGAACTCCTCTTCAAAAGCAAGCGATGACTCCTTCACTTCTGTTGATTGTTTGAAGTAAGTATGAGTACACAACCGTACTCGCAAATCATACCACAGAATGCAATTTATAGATGATGGTTTATTCCAAAGATATGACTTCTGTGGTTATTTTGCAGAAATACAATATTTATAATTGAATACAAGTAATAGATTGAAAACATAATTCAAAACAAATAAGGCAATAATAAGTTATCATTTGATCTCACAAAGACACACAGTCTAAACAAGTTATTCACACAGCCATATGACTTAGATCACACAGCTCCCTTCCAAAATATTTTATAAAAATCTACCCCCGTGTGAAATCTCCGAGCATGTCCATGACAGCGGACGCGGCTATTCGAATAGATTAATTTAACACTCTGCTGAGGTTTTACACTTTATCCACAAGATATAATCAGTGTGGCCAACACTGACTATAACAAAACCTTTTAGAAATTTTATCTCAACATTGACACTCTCGATGTGCTTTACTGCCGTCCAACCGATACACACAGCGTTTGGGTACGACACACACCATTGGATAGGGATGCGGTGAACCATCCCGCGATGTGATAAACACACCTCCAGCCCATCACACGACAACCTACAACTGAGTTGTCAATGGTAAGATTCCATAACCTATTAAGTTAGGCTCGTCCCATACCAGGCATGTGGTTGTACAGTAAGTCCCAGTTCAATGGCGCACAAAGTTAAGTGCTTAATTGACCAAGGCAAGACTTCTAATTTCTAACTAAGTTATACAGTTTATTATTCCCAGCACACAGCTCCACCAATCACACAGAATCCACAACTTACCTCAGTCTAAATCTTTCCCCTCTGTTGATTAAGTGCAACATATGCCATCAACGAGTAATAGCACACAGCACGCACAGTTTCATAATCACTTAGTCAACTTTATATTTGCAACTCACATGAAATGATGACTCGTAGCATGACTAAGCAATCTACTTATATCTAACCAACCCACGTTGGTGCTACGATAATACTAACTAGTATTGAACCAATCTAGGGTGACAAAAGATCATAGCATACAATATACAAGGTGGACAACAATTTGGATTAATAACTAACCCAGAAGCATTTAAATAAATACTTAAAATAAAATGCAATAATTTGAATCAAAGTATTTTAAAAATTGGGTTCAATATGATTAAATATATAACTTACCTTAGAATAGATCTAGGTACTGGTCTTGATCTTGTGGCACTTCTCCTTCCTCAAAAGTCCCCGAAGAATTAACGTCTACTCGCAAACGAAATAAATAAATAAAATAAATAAATAACAGAGGCAAAACAAACTCTAAAAATTAAATGAAAATCATAAATAAATAGATCTCGAATTTATATAAATTTAAAAATTTGAATGAGCTCAATCAGAGTTCGAATGCAAAAGATATGAGCTTTGGAAAATTGAAATTCAAGAAAATACCCTAAATTGGAATTTCTAAAATTTCTGAATTATTTTTCTAAAGGAAAATGGGATTATTGCGCAATGCTGATGTCAGCGAAGGAATTTACGGAAAAAAAAGAATTAAAAGAAAATTTGATATGTGGGACCCACATGTCAGCGGCTCGGCTCACAGTGAACTTGGTTCACTGAACAGATTGGATCTGGGTTGGTGAACCGGCCACGCACGCCACGACAGCAATGATTTGGCGGACACACGCCTGGGCGACACGGCGGTGATGTGGCTAGCTAGGTGGCGCTCGGGTTCCAAGGGATCCGGCGATGGGCGGCGGCTTGTCGGCGGTGAGTGGTACAGGGAGGTAGAGAATGCCAAGGCGAACCCGATGAGGTGCTCACGAGTGCAAGAGAACAAATGGACTGGCCAGCGGCGAGGTCGGAGCGGAGGTGGTGCCACGGGCTCGACGGAATCCGCTCTCCGGCGGAACCAAGGAGACTAGGACGTAGCCCTTGCCCCGGCGATGCTGAAGGTGTAGACGACGAGGCTCGAGTGGCTCTGGTTGCGGCGGGATTGCTCGTCGGAGCTGGTGGCGACGGGATTTCTTCTTCGAGCTCTAGTGGCGGCTAGGGTTTCACACTTGAGCTCTGGCGGTTAGGGTTGAGGTGCGGAGCTCCAGGGCTACCCCTCCCTTTTTACCTAGCGAATCGGGAGAGTCCAGGGCACAAACGCCCAAATCAGATACGCGGCGGCGGAGTTCAGATCCTAACCGAAACGGAGACGAAGAACAGTGTTTTGGTGGGGCCCACACGTCAGTGACGGCGGCTCGCGCGGGTTCGCGTTGCAAACGGCGTGAAACTGACTGGTGGGGTCGGGTGCGGCTGCGAGAAGAGAGGCGATAGAGGCCCGACAAAGCGGAGGCCATCTGTCGTGAGGAGACGGACGAGAAGAGGAGAGGCGACATGCGGGGCCCGCATGTCGAAGAAACAGGCTTGGCCTGCTTGAGGAAGCCAGGCCGCATAGTGTTGGGCCAGGATTGGAATAGGGTTGGGTTTCGGCCCATTACTGTTCCGAAGGATTTTAAATAGATTTTCTATTTTAGAAAATATAGAAAATCCAAATAGCAATTAGAAAATAGCAAATGAACTTGGAAAAATTCCAGAAAAATCTAAAAAATATATCTAAGCACATAGAATCCAAATAAAATAGTTTTGGCAATTGTTGATGTTGGGATTAACCCTATTAAAATATTTTTATATGAAGGTTTATATTAAGTTTTAAATAAAAATACTAAAAATTAATAGAAATTCAAATATTGTATGTTCCCACAAGTAATTATTCAAAAGTTTTTTAGAGCTCAGAAAATTAGGATGTTACATATATGTACCTCTATAAACGCACGGTTAGACACGCCGATGTTTCCATACTTGTAGTCGCACAAAGACGGAACTCACTATGTGGGTATCTATCCGTGCGACCACAGTGGTGATATATAGGTTAGGGAATAAGAGTCTTTAACGAAGAAGGAAACCTAATCAGAGTCGGTTGCACAATTTAACACCACATTTGGCGCCAGTCAGCCGTGTGCCGCGTTCGGCACAGACACGATTACAAATTGTATCATACTTAACAGAAAATGATGATAAATCGGCCTCGTCGTTCAATCCAATCAACAAATCACGAACAATGGAATGTAGTGTAAACAGTGAACACGACAGACGGTAGAAAACTCCTGGGCCAATGCTTTATTGATATATATTTTTTGGGTACAATGGGGTCTTTATATAAATCCTACAAGATAGAATCATTCGGTTTAAGTTTAGTATTTGCCCACAATTTCTTGTAGTACACGAAGTAAACTATATTTCATAAGACGCCCCTTGGCGAACACCACGCATACACATGTTTCCTTGAAGACTCGCCTCTCGCGGTCATTGATTGCAGATCTCCAACGTTCTACAAGCCTGTTATGAGAGCATCATTCAGTGCAACAACCGTTTGTTGAGTCTTGGGCTAAAATTGTAGCTGTTTCACGGCCAAATAACAAAACTAGCACCCATGAGAAGAGGCCTACTACGTCCTAAGTAGTAAAAATGTCATCGTGTCGTGCTCAAAACTCATTGGAGGTGCCCTACTGGGCCCTGGTACTCAGTAGGCTACATGGTGAGCTCCCGTTCAGCGTCAGCTGGCCTACCGTGTCCCCACAGAATGACAGTAGGCTTGTCCACGCCACCTGCTACTCTCTAGGGTGCGGCTGCTTTTTGCTACAGTGTTTTCATGTTATAGGGATGCTAATTTTGCTATTCTATTTTTTATGAAACTATTTTTACTATTTCGCTTCAAAAACAAGCTAGATGAGGAGAAAAAAACTCAGGCTTGTTAGTTGGCTTCGCCTAATTTATGATCAATTGGAACTCTTGTGTAACCGGCATGCCATCATTTCGTCAACGTGGTGAAAAATGTGTATGACATGGTAGTAGAGGTAGATTCAGAAGTGAAATTAGATCTCTACATTTTCTCTGGTGTCCCACATGCATCACTCATTCGAAATAATTATCAGTGTTAATGCTGTTGTTAAGAATTAAAACTTTAATCTACAAATGTAAGTAAAAGGTAAAAAATGAGAATGTTAATCTACAAATGTTTGTACAAGGTTTCTCTGCCATGAAGCATATGCATGAGAACTGTTCAGCTCTAAGACAACGGACGATATTGTTAATTTTTCAATATCCTAGCTGAGTGCTCATACTTTGCTACGGATAAAAAATATATTACTCTATCATGTCGAGCTGTTTTTATTGAGATCCGTGCCAATCCATATCATGTCTCCACATGTATTGCCGTGCTCAGCGTCTCGGCCTACAACATAGCCTCGCACCGACCACGGCCTTGGTCAAGCTTTGATACAAAGAGGTGCAAGAAAATATGGGTATAATGTTGCTAGTTCGCATTACGTTAGGGACGTCTCTATCTCGAGATATGATTTTTAATAACAATGAATCTTCCAACGTTATCCGAAGACTCGTTGAGTCGTTGCCATGATTTGGGAGTGTTATGTGAATGTTGCTTAGTACGACATCAATGCAAGTAGTTTCAATAGAAGACATGACAAACTTAGTTGTTGAAAAACATATAACCATAGTACGCCGCACCACTATTGCATGGCTTGGCTTGCGCCACATCATCAACTGTCAAGACACTGTAGCGCCATTGTGGTGCGTCGCGCCCCAACAACGTGTTCGTTTACACCGCACCATTGGCTACGTCTCCACGCTCGGGAAACAAATAATAAAATTTTAATTATTTGTAATCGAAATCTGATAATAAGTTTACCACACAAGGGAAATCAATAAATTAGTAAAATGACAATAGGCTTGGTTTGCAACAAATTGCATAAAGAGTAAGCAATCGCTTGACCGAACTTGTTCCATTTAACACTGTCAAACAATTCATTGTATGCATAACCCAAAGCATTATTTATAGAACATATACGCAAAGTAGATTAATAAACTCTTTTGAAACAGATGTAAAGCTCAAAAAGTGAGAGTAGCATCATTTGTATTGCGTATAAAAGATCAGTTAAATCAAATTCTTATGAATCTTTAGTTCAAGTCCAAAACCGCTTTATCGTTGTCTTGATTAAGAAGGGATTCTAGCACGAAGAAAGCCGCTGCTTGCTATTCTAGGCATTGTGCCAAAGCAGCAGCTCATAAGGCTTCAATGGAAACTTTTTCTCCCGAACATCTTGTAGGCAAGATTAGTACAATTCATTAGCGACAAACTTTGTGTTGTTCACAGGGTGTATGAATGGAAAACAATCGCAAAATAACAATGTCTACCAAAGAATAAAATTGGACAGAGGAATTACTTACTTGAACCGGGGATTCGTCTAATTATGGGGCTATTCCTAGGGAGGGGAAGGTAGATGAAAGGTCTAGGGACAACGCTAATTGAGAGGGAAGACGAGTTGTTGTGATTTGTTCAGCAGAAGGGAGCGTCGCGACGAGGAATGCGGGGGAGGCTACACGACCAGAAGTAGCAAAATAGGATGAAGGGTTCACGAGGGATTCAGGAGGCAGCGACTGCGCTCATATAAATTTTTCTAAAGAGAAGGGATCGTGATGGATCCAGGTGACGAGGCTAGGTCCATATATGTAGGACCCCATATTTCTCCATCCAGATTTCTCTGTGAAACCACTGTGCTATTCCCTAGATCAGTAGATATCACTTCACAGGCACATTGCTAAATCAAACCATTCGTGGCGTAAAATCGTTCCATTCATTAATTTACACATCAGAGTTTACATAGACCGCTTCGGGTCAATTTTTACAATAAGGGCTGAACAGACCAAATGAATACATTACAAAAGATAGCGGAAGAAACAACGGAAGCAAACGGGTGAGGGCACATCTCACCACATGCAAGTGACTGGGGAACCCGTGTATACCCGATATTATCCGAAAACCTAGGATAATATAGGAGGCACACAAGAACCGGTAGAGTCAGCTAGACTGGGGTGAGACTAGAACAGCTAAGGACTAAACTACGCTTCAACGATTTACGGGTCTTGGACTTACGGATCCTTATTGCGGTCGACAACTCCAGGGTTCCTGTTTCTGAGGGTTTGGAGAAAGAGCGAGGATGAGCACAACTACCGTGCTCGCGAGCCAACACAACAGATGCAATAATATACATACAAGGTGTAACAAGGATGGCTCGGGTTCTTTTATTTGCGTCCATATTGCCCGCATGTGAAGCATGCTCCACATCTTGTCTTAGTGGAGGACACAATTGGGCAACATGTCACGACTTGCCACATTTGAGCGGACATTTGGCGGGGCTTCTGGGTCTTGTTGTAGAACTTCAGCAGATACAACTTGCTTTTCGCTGGAACCTTTGGGAAATTCTTCGTTCTCAAGGCTGAGGTTGGTGATGATAATGTTCTTTGCTGACTCTTCATGTTTTCGTTTGGGACATCTGTTCTTGCGGTGTCTGGTTGCCGCAATAATGACACTTGATCACTGGATCTTGCTTCCTTTGGGGGCATCTGTTGGCGAAGTGTCCCGGATTCTTGCAATGGAAGCAGATGCCATCCTTCAGGGGTTTTCATGGTACAGTGGTACCATTGTCTTTGAGTAATTCTCGAGGTTGACGGGTGGTAGGGTCTGCTTTGTTGTCTTCTGCACCACTTGTTTGGCGAAGCTTTTTCTGGGGACATCTACTAGCATAGTGCCCTTTTCTCCTTGTTGAAGCGGTGAAAGCTAGTCGCGGGTTGATTATTCTTGGTATCCAACGGAACTACTCCCATTGGAAAGAGGAGTGGAAGCCTTTGGTAGCTGGGTTGCTGACTAAGGAGATGATGAGCTGCGGAGCTTTATTGACTGCTGGGGGATGCTATTTTGTAACCTTAGCGCTGACTTCTTTCTTTTGCAGCTGACACCACTTCCTTTGTGTAACATCCCAACTTTTAGCCTTCAAAAATCTTTTAATTAAGTTGCTAGTTAAAAATCTCATCATTTGCATTTTATTTGAATTTAAATTTAAAAGCTTAATATAGACTTTCTTGACAAAATAATTTATTAGGGTTAATCCCAACATCAACAATTGCTAAAATTATTTTATTTGGATCCTATGTGCTTGGATATATTTCCTATGATTTTCTGAAATTTTTCCAAGTTCATTTGCTATTTTCTATTTGCTATTTGTATTTTCTAGATTTTCTAAAAAGAGAAATCAATTTAAATTCTTCGGAACAGTGTTGGACCGAAGCCCAACACTATTCCCGCGTGCCAGCCCATCTCCCCGATCGCTCGCGCCTTCCTCCGCTCGATCGTCGCCGCGTGTCCCTATCGGATGCCGTGCGTTCGCTCACGCCCGCGTGTCTCCGCTGCCGCTGCCAGGTGGGGCCACCGATTGGTCGTCGTCCCCGACCAGTCTTCCTCCTCGCGTCGACCAGTTTTCCCCCTACCCTCGCCCGCTCGCCGCCATTACCGCTCTTCAGAGCTTCGTCCGACAAAACAGATTCTGTTGAGATTTCTTGGCGACCCGCCCAAATCCGGCCTTCTCTCTACCTTATCTATTCCCAACCGAATCAAACTCCGAATCGGCTTCAATCTCCTAAAATCGGGGAATTCCCGATTGCGTTCGTTTTGGATGCGATTTGGGGGTTTCCAATTTCGGCGTTCCCCGGGCCTATAAATACCCCCTAGGATCGCCCAGTCCTCCGCAACCTAGATTCGCCACCCTCGTCTCCCCGATCGCTCTAGCACCGTGGCAATCCAAGCTTTAGGGTTTTCGGCCGAGCTTCTTCTCTGGCGAATTACGCCGCCGTCATTGTCGCCCTTGCCCCACCGACTGTACCATCGTGATCAGCAAGGTCCGAGCTACCTTGTGCGCCCCTCCTCGTCGCCGCAGCACCGCCGGAGCACCCATCCGACAAAACCCGAAACTCCACTGCCGCTTATTCCTCGCCGTCGGTCGCCACCGTCGTTGCCAGCCACTGGTAAGGACACCCCTGAGTGCGCAATAACATGGGGAAGCCTCTAGTACCCTTCACGGCCGGTGAAGCGCCGCCGATCATCGGAGATCATCAGTCCGGCGCGCCCTTTGCGGCTGTAGCTTTGTCGTCGGCCAGCGTCAACATTTGTGCTGCGTGTCCTCCACGTGGCGTAATCGGTGCCAAGACACTGCAGCGCGACGTAGCCCGATCCACCGCACGGATCTCCTTGGCTCGGTGAACCCAGTTCACCGTGAGCCCAATCGCTGACATGTGGGGCCCACATGTCAGATTTCTTTTAAAATCTATTTCTTTTTCTGGAAATTCTCGGCTGATGCAAGCATTGCGCAATAATCCGATTTTCCTTCATAAAAATAATTCAGGAAATTCAATAAAATTCCAAATTAGGGTTTTATTTGATTTCCAATCTTCCAAAGCCCATAACTTTTGCATCCGACCTCCAATTGATCCCATTCAAATTTGTAAATTCATATAAAATCAAGATCTATTTAATGATGAATTTTATTTGATTTTTGGAGTTTGTTTTGTCTTTGTTATTTATTTGTTTTTATTTCTTTTGTCTCATTTGCGAGTAGACGTCGATACTTCGGGAAATTTTGCAGAAGAAAGAGCACCCCAAGACCAAGACCAGTACTTTGAGCTATTTCAAGGCAAGTTATACCTTTGATCATATTGAACTCAGTTTTCAAAATACTTTGTTTCGATGTATTTCATTCTATTTCAAGTATTTATTTAAATGCTTTTGGGATAGTTATTAATCCAATTTGTTATATCCACATTGTCTATTGTATGCCATGATCTTTTGTCACCCTAGATTGGTTCATTATTAGTTGGTATTATCGTAGCACCAACGTGGGTTGGTTAGATACGAGTAGGCTACTTATCCATACCACAAGTCAACATTTCATGTGAGTCGCAATTATAAACTTGACTAAGTGATTATAGAACTGTGTGATAAAACTGTGTGTGCTGTGTGCTATTACTCGTTGATGGCATGTGTTGCACTTAATCAACAGGGTGGGAAAAGATTTGGATTGAGGTAAGTGGTGGATTCTATGTGATTGGTGGAGCTGTGTGCTATAAACTTTGTGATTTGGGTTAAAACTGGAAGTCTTGCCTTGGTCAATTAAGGACTTAACTTTGTGCGCCATTGAATTGGGCCTTACTGTACAACCACATGCCTAGTATGGGTTGGGCCTAACTTAGTAAGTTATGGAGTCTTGACATTGACAACTCAGGTTGTATTTTAAGCTGTGTGATGGACTGGAGGTGTAATATGTCACATCGCGGGACGGTTCGCTGCATCCCTGTCTAACGATGTGTGTCGTAACCAAACGCTATGTGTATCGGTTGGCCAGCAGGAAAGCACATTGGGAGTGTCATTACTTGAGATGAAGTATCTGAAAGATTTTGTTATGGTCAGTGCTAGCTACACTGATTGTATCGTGTGGGTAAAGTGTACAACCTATGCAGAGTGTTAAACCAATCTATTCGAATAGCGCGTCATGAATATGGACATGCTCGAGAATTTCACACGAGGGTAGATTTTATAAAGACAATTGGGAAGGGTCACTCTGTGAGAAAACTTGTGCATTGTGTGAATAACTTGATTAGACTGTGTGTCCTTTGCGAAATCAAATGTTAAGTTATTAGTCTTTATTTGTTTTCAATTATGTTTCAATCTATTATTTATATTCAATTGTAAATGTTGCATTTCTGCAAAATAACCACAGAAGCCATTCCTTTGGAATAAGCCATCATGTATAATTGCATTCTGTGGTATGACTTACGAGTACGGTTGTGTACTCACTCTTGCTAAACAAATAAGCAGTAGAGTAGTATGCGTGCTTTGCTTTTGAAGAGGAATTCTACAAAGGTTGATCGTTAGGGTCTCGATCCCAGTCAGTTGCCTATGGTAAATTGATGGGAGCCCGCTGGAGTTTACTTTGTTTCCACTGTAGTTTATTTCATTATTGTTAGCCTTGCATGGCTTAATAATAGTAAAACTCGACCTTAAGGTCACAACAGTTATTTGTTATTCAAATTACTCGTTTATTTAATATTTCATTGTATGGAGTTGATATTTCATTAATGTTGACCTTTGTGTGCACTAAGCGTGATCTGGACTAGTGCGAGAATACCAGAGGTCGATTTACATATTTGGGGCACGACACTTTGGTCTTTGGTATCTTTGGTGCCATTTGAGAGAACCACATAGGTTAGGCTAGGAGGATTTATATGAGGGTTTCTTTGGCCCTCTAAGGCACCTGAAGAAACTCAAAACCACGAGGAAAATGATCGAATACATTACAAAGCCTACAATGGCTGCATTGTATAAAAGGGTTAAGTGTTACATGACTTCTAAAGCACAACATATAGGCCATACTAAGCCATGACACGAGATACAAACACAGCGTCTACAAAAGGAGGAAATAAAAGCACTTGCAACCAAGGATGCTAATGTAAGCACGACTAGCTAACCTAGACTAGCCTAACTTCTCCCACACGATGGCGCAGACTTGGGTCGGATTATCCTTCTGGAGAGGTAGATAGTAGTAGAAGGCGACTCGCGAGAAGATCTATGTGCATCTGGCTCGAGGCGTTTGCGAGGCGAAGCATCTTTGCGTCTTGAAGCCGCAAATCACAGCTTGCGTGCGTGGTCTCGAGATATGAAGGTGTGAGCTATGAACTCACCCTCTCGGCATAGAGGAAAACCTCCATGGTCCATGACTCTTGGTCGAGGTTTGAGTCTTTCGTCCTCTGAAGATAGGCGGGCGGTAGAAGTCCAGGTGATCATGAATTGGCGAAGAAGTTCCACGCACTCATGTCCATCTTCTTCGTGAGAATACAAGTCCCACGGTCCATCGGACGAAGGGGTTGCCATCTACAATTTTTGAAACAACCGGGGGTCAGACTGAGTAAAAACTCAAGTGAAATATAGAAAAGTGGAGAACTAAGAGGGGTAAGTAATAGAAAATAGTACGTTATATTTTGTCAAAGCTTTTCTTATGTTTTGAAAATAATACTCAAGCCCTTAGGCTCGACCAGTCTAACTAAGATTCCTACAGTCATATGCTCTGATACCAGCTCTGTAGGACCCCGGATTTCTCCATCCGGATTTCTTTGTGAAACCACTGTTCTAGCAAACCATTCGTGGCGTAAAATCGTTCCATTCATTAATTTACACATCAGAGTTTATATAGATCGCTTCGGGTTAATTTTTACAATAAGGGCCGAACATGCTAAATGAATACATTACAAAAGATAGCGGAAGCAACAACGGAAGCAAAGGGGTGAGGGCACATCTTACATGAGCAAGTGGTGGGAACCCGTGTCGCCGATATTATCTGAAAACCTAGGACAATATAGGAGGCACGAAAGAACCGACGGAGTCAGCTAGACTGGGGTGAGAATAGAACAGCTAAGGACTAAACTACGCTTCAACAATTCCTGGGACTTCAGACTTCTGGATCCTTGTTGCAGTCGACAGCTCCATCGTTCCTGTTTCTAAGGGTTTGGGGAAAGAGCGAGGATGAGCACAACTACCATACTCGCGAGCTAACATAACAGATGCAATAATATACATGCAAGGTGTAGCAAGGATGACTCGGGTTCTTTTCTTTGCGTAAAGCAGCATTTATAAATACAGATATTAGAAAAACCCTATCACTTAGCATTTTAACCAAATTGTATTTTTAAAGAGATTAATTGTGCAATAATTAATAAAAGCAGATGCTACCTCCACCTTCATGCTTATATTTGATGGTGGTCATACCTACCTATTACCAACGCTGGGTAAGAATACCCAGGGAAAATCCAAATCAAGGGCTAGGTGAGCCTCGCACATTTTCCAACCCATCCACAAAAGTTTTTAAAATATAACTATATCTTGTAAGTTCCTACACCCGCCCGTGATCGTGGGCACGACTGTTCGAACATTTTTTATTCTCTGCAGAGATTGTACATCTTTACCCACAAGATATAATCAGCTTGATATGTACACACGTTTTCGTAGACATGTGAATCAAAGGGAGATTACCACAAGACCTTTACAAGGCCCCTCGATATTTGCCACACCCGCTAAGGTTTCACCTGAGTAGGGTTTCGTTCCCGTGGGACCCGACAACCACTGTACCCAAACCCCCTCTTGCGCCATGCAACTTACGCCTAGGGTCCCGCAAGTCACATACCCCAATCCGTAGCCTCGTGGGCTCACGATGAAGGGGAGTCCCCCAATGGTGCAGCGCGTACCGGTGGACACCAATTAGTTAGCTAGGTCGACACCATTATAGACTTGTGGCTGTACTGTTTTGCTATAGGAGGTCGTCACAGGATTAAGTCCTTAAGATCATCTGGGTGGTTCTTACCACATACCAATCATTCTTGTGCTCGACGGTACCCACCACCCTTCCATCCGCCCAGATGAGGTATTAGCAAGTTTTAGAGTTTTGGAGAAGTATAAAATAAATTATCCAACCAATTCAGTCATTCTCCCCAATGACTGCCCAAAACAATTGTCATGATTAAAGGGTGATGATTTGGGGGTAGTAATACCCGGCACTTAAACAAGTCTAGCATGACGTTTAAGTACGACCTATAACTAGTAGGTTACCAGATATTTACTAGGGTGACAAGGACATTGGGAGTTCAATTTTCAAGGAAATGGTATAATAATCATTTAATCATCAAATAGGCATTTAACTACCTTAGGGTGTTTGACATACATTTGCATAGGAAATTAGAACATGCAATTTGATATTTTAAAAAAAATATAATTTGCATAAAATGTAGGATCAATATGATCAAAGTGTTGACTTGCCTGGGCTATTATACTGTGGCCTTGATCTTACTCAAAGCCTGATTGAACAGGGGTTCGAAATCTTGGTCGGCGTCTTTGCTTGGATCTTGGATTTGCTTGAGTCGTCGTTCCTTCTGGACTTCGATCTCTAATTATGTAATAACGATTGAAAAACCACATAAATCCAAAGAATTCAAGAGACCAAATGAAACACAAAATCCTCAGAAGGGTTGCGGAGGGCGAACTTGAGAAAAGGGTTTGGCGACTTTGGAATGTTTGTGAGTCAAACAACCGATTAAGCGAAAGGAGGAATGGTAGATAATTTCTGGGAGGAGGATACAAAGGAGGTAAGGTCGAAGGGGTTTTTGCGGAATGCTCTCTGCAATTTAGAGGATAGCAAGGCTGTACCACTCACAGCGACACAACTTTACTACAGGTTCTATACCAAATCTAGAATACCAGATCAACACACAATCCAATAGCAATTCTATACCAATCTCAGCTGCCAGATAATACTTATTGATTCAATTTCTAGCTACTCAACCTACTACTACAACCTACTGACTAATCGATGCCAGAACACAAATCATTGCCAAACAACACGGATTGATAAAACAATCAATACAAAAAAACAATACTTCCGGCCTACACAAAATACAATTAATTCCAACAATCATTGACCTACTGACGAAGCACTAACCAGCAGCTAACAATTGATTAACAAAACCAATAGACAATACTTCTACTGAAGATCAAAGCCATCCCTAATAATTTAGGATCACAAACAACTATTCAATTTACTACCAAAACATTTATACTGATGATTAGTAAAACACAGGCAATCAATCAACAATTCATTTTATTGCCACAACAACTCACGATCCAGAAACAATTATGAGCAGACATTGATAATTGAAGCAGATGGATAACAATTGATTACAAGCTCTCTGACACAAAATTCAATTGTGAAATTCCAAATGCTAGCACTCAATATCACATACCTCAAACATACAAGCTTTCAATTGCTACCCCAAACAAACTATTGACTTATAGCACCAATATCACAATTGCAAGATTACTAAACATGGTTTCAGAAGACATGGCACAATCTTCAATTGCTAGAGCAATTAGTAACATAGTTCAATCAATCACCAAATTAAAAATAGGGTTCCAAAGTAAGATCTCAAAATGTCTGAACACAGATGATTCGCTACACACATGATCTCTGCAATTGTCATATTACACCAAACATTATCATTACCACTGCTATTGAACACTGAAGACTCGCTAAACCATAGTCAACAATCAAAATCTGGAGAAGCAACACAGATTGAGTCTCTGCTCTCAAAATTGATACTCAAATAACTGATCTGAGGAAGAATTTAAACTAATAATCAATAACTTCAGCTCACAATCAATTGGTTTGAAGGTTCAAAATTTGGTGGCAACAGTGGTCAGCAAAATGGTAGCACTTATCAGGTAATCATAGTCGACAACCAACAATACTAATCTAGGAAGCGACAAACCACAGACAACATTCACAATCCACAATACTGATACCAGGGAAGCAATAATTACAGACAATTCAATGCTCAATCAGTATGAAGAACAACAATTCTTTTCTCATTGTCAACAGCATTGCCACCGATGATTACTTGACCAAAAGCCGCAGGGAGAGCAGTCGACAGAGAGGGGTAGAGCAAGGGGAAGGCTCGGCCAAGGCGAGGATGCACCGAGAGGAGAGAGGGCACGTGGAGAAGGGGAAGGAGGGCTTTGGATCGGTCTGATGTGGCGAGTGGCGGTCGGCCGGGGAAAACAGGAGCACTAGGCGGCTTGGGCGGCGTGGCGGGGAAGAAAGAGAGGGGAGAGCAATGGCACGGGGAGGTGGAGGGAGGCTCACCGGCGGTGGTGGGGCGGTGGAGCACGAATGTGGCGGTGGTGGGAGCTTTGTCGGCGCGGGAGGGAGCTCGGTGGCAGCGGTCATGGGGAGGCGAGTCTGCGGCCCAGTTCTTTGGGGGCGGCACGAGGGCGTCGCCCGGCGCTCGAGCACCGCGGCCGGGCGAGGTGACACGGACTCAATCGACCGAAGGGGAAGAAGAAGGAGGAGTTCTTTGGGGACTTACAGGGAGAGGGAGGAGGCAGGCGGGGAGGAGATGGAGCGCGGGCTTTAAATAGCCGGGGAGAGGGGCGGAGCCGAGGCGATGGCGTCGGGAGGAGGTGGCGGCATGGCGACGGCGTGGGCATCCACGGCGATGGTTGGCGAGACAGCGAGACCGGCGGGCCGAGAGTGGCGATGGACCGGCGGCGCGGCGATGACCTAGGCGGCCTGCACGGCTCGGACCGGGTGCTTCACCATTTGGGTGGTCGGGCCGTGCGCGAGGGCGAGGCTGCAGGTAGTCGATGGAGGCGGCGCGGGCGTTGACGGCGTGAGCAGTGGAGAGTGCGTGTGGTGGAGGCGGCGTGAGGGATGGGGCGGCTCTGGTGGGGCCGGTGGAAGCGGCGTGGCGAGGTGGGGCGGTGCTTGGGGGCGAGTGGAGGTGGGGCGGCGGCTGCTTGAGGGAAGAGGTGGATCTGGGCGGAGGAAGGTCTTTGGAGCCGAGAGAGCGGGAAGAAGGCCGACGGGGAGCACCGCAGCGGCAGCAAGCGGGAGGAGAAGGCGATGAGGTAGGGTGGGCGGAGGAAGAGATGCACCGAGGAGAATTGGGAGAAGCGGCGAGGAAGGATAAGGGAGAGGGATGGGCGGCGGGCGGGCGCGGAAAGAAGCGGTCGTGGGTTGGGCGGAAAAGAAAAAAAACGGGATGTCACAATATATCGGCACACGATTTCTTGAGGGGACGAGAGTTACGTCTTGGGAGAATTGAAGGGGATACGAAAACGCATCACTCACTATTACTAGAGTATTTTAAAGAAGTAAAGATAAAAACCGTGCAATCAGCAGCTGCAGCTAACTTCAAGATGACAAGGATACGATATAAGTAGGAGTACCTTCCGCGAGCTGGGGACCTGAGTGGGAAATTCATTGTGGGTGGGAAATTCATCTGGAGCCAATATTTTTTGTTGCATACGCAATGTGCTGATTTGTTGCTCAAAGGGCAACATTGGTACGTCATAAACCCCACGAACTTAGATTTACAGGTGTGCATTACAATTCATGTGCACTCAAAAGAAACATGAATATGCACTGAGATTTTAAACGCGACATCCTTCAGGTACAACAGCAAAATGAGGAGTGGGAATTTGGCTGCCGTAGGAATTGTTCTTTTTCAAACAAAGTCCTTGTATCACTGAAGAATTTCAAACAACGCTCTCATAAAATGTATGAAAATTTTGTTCACTGAAGATGGCATCGGTCTAATAAATTAGTACTCATATATCTAATAGTCAATGTCGGCAGTAGATGCAATGCGCTACTCAAAGCGAAAATAGGACAACGATTCTTTTTTTTTTTTTTTTTTTAAAAACGTACGGATGGCTGGAGCGCTGCCTATTCATTTTAGAGAGGAACAAAGAATTACAATCACCAACACCTATCCCAGTAGAACACACCGAGAGAAAGGGCACCTCAAGGCATCGAAAATTCGAAATGGTGCAGTGCACTACTCAAATGCTTCAACAGTCTGCTCCAGTTTACTCTTTTTTTTTATAATAAACTTGTCAAGTGGATTTCAAGGAACAATCCAACTTAAGAGCACAAAGTCAACAGTGTTAATACAAATGTTGCTTCAGCATACATGTACAGTTTTTTCATTTAATAAAAGTGTGGCTCCACTTAACAAAGAAAGGGAAATTTCCCACAAAATAAAATGGGAACAAAGGAGAAACGCATTTGGTACAGTAATTTAAAAGCTCAAATGAAATTCTACAGGAAAAAAAGTATATAGTTCGTGGACCTACCATATTAATTCCATTCGCCGTCAGAGTGTCAGACTGGATTGAATCTGCAGACATGGATCAGTGCTTCAGTAGTAAATCATTGGATTACCACCTGACTTGACTGCACGAGTTGATGACGGCATCGCTTGCAACCACGGCGCATTGGTTGTGCTCCCAGTTCGATCTCACTGCTGAGTGACGTACTATTCGTCGGTACCAACTTAAACCATCTACGCTCACAATCCAATTGGTATGCTTTGGAATGAACTACATGGCGGCGGTGCATGGCCCAACAACATCACCGTGCAATACATCTCTTCTTTGCTTTTTGGGAGAGGAATCTGTTGAAATTGATGAGTAATGGTGTGGGAAGCGGGTGGAAACTGGGAACTGCATGCCAATTTCATTATGCATGGTCTAAGAGCATCCTGTGTCAATACGAATTTTTGCAGATCAGAAATATGCATGTTCGCTTGATAATTAGCAGTTATCTGCTAGCTAAATCAAGATATATACAAAGGTCTTCATCGTTGGACTGATATTTCAAGTATTTATGGTCCAAAGGTCAATGATTTATTGATGATGTGGCACAATGAGAGGGTTTAATTTGTAGTATATGCTAGATACATGTAATATAAGAACAAAAAAATTCAATCCAATGCATTTACCAACTGAATAGATCTACAAAAATAAACAGAAAAATGTTTTCTTCACTTCTATCCATCTAATAGCATTCCATTCTCACCTCTAATATATGCCAGCTATTTACTTGTATCTAGTACAACTTCAGCCTATCTGTACTCACATCTAAATCTGATCAAACAAAAAGGTAAAATAGAAGTATACTACTGAACTTAACATTTTCCTAGAGCTAATAAACTCATAACAAATATATACATTACCCATACTAATCAATTCACATTACCCATACTAATCAATTCAATGATAAGATCAATCAAACACACTATAACTAATCTAATAGCCAACACAATAGAGGAGTTGTGAGGAGGTGTATCAACAAGAACAGTGAGTTAGAGGACAGAGCGTGGAGAGGCGGCAAGGTGGGTGCTAGCACTACGGGATACTGGCTATTTACCGAGTGTGAGTAACACTCGGCAAATAGTGCTACACACTCGGCAAACTGTTTACCGAGTGCCACACTCGGTAAAGTGGACTCGGCAAACAACGACTAGGTGAAGTTATTTTACCGAGTGTTTAATATCGGGCTTTTCGGGCATAGAGTTACCGAGTGCTACAATGACACTCGGTAAACAATTATGACTTGACGGTCGTCGACCTCCAAACTAACAGTTAACGGCGAGGTTTACCAGAGTGTCACTAGCAAACACTCGGTAAATAAATTAGCATTTCGTGATTAAAACAATTCCGGAAATAAATTTTTTGAATAATATTTACCGAGTGTCGCTCCTAACACTCGGTAAAAGAATAACCATTTTCGTGATTAAAACAATTCCGCAAATAAACTTCAGGAATAATGTTTACCGAGTGATCCCACTCGGTAAAAAGTAGTCAAAAGGTCAAAGCCAAATAGACATAAGAAAAATTTGGATTCAGATGCATATGGAAATGAGGATGACACATAGCCTGCAAAATTTGCGGGAACATCCCCAGGGAGAGTAATTTCTGCATATCATTTAAAATGAAAAATATGCTCAACAAATACCATATGTACACCGAAGAAATCAGCACAAAGCTCAGATTTAAAAAACTGAATATTGCTCTCAGAATGCTAGTTGCACGAGATAAAATCTTGACCATCACAGCATATCAGTCAATATATCTTCACCAAACAAATTTGATAATTACAAAACAGATCTTGAGCTTAAACTACAGCTTTCCTATTTAAAATGTCAACTTTATCACAAAGTAGTAGATTAAACTTCCTGTCTACAGATTATCAAATGGCCATCAGAGTGAATAAATTCACAAAGAAAACAGTATACACTCTATTATCAAAACAGAACAACAGAGCAAGTGATCTCAAGATAATTCACAAGAATATATCAGGAATAAGCCTAATCTACAAATTGATCGATAACAATGCAAATATCTCATAGAAGATCAACTAGCTCTATTAGTATACAAGGATAATCTATATTCAGATAGAACAGAAAACCAGAAAGTAATTAACAAAGCTCACGATTATAGCGACCACGAAAACAAAAGGATTTAGCTCAAGATCGTTTCCTATTATCAATTTGATTTGATTTGACAATCATCACGAGCAATTCAATGAACCCACCATTACTACTTTGCAATTTCTCCACGGTACTAGAGATTGACAATCACAGAATGAATGAATCACTAGCATAGCACAAATGCAAAGGGCGGAACAAAGTATGCCACAATACTTACAGTGGCAGGAGAGGAGGTGAGGAGGTGGCAATAGGGGTGGTCTGGTTGGGAGTGGCGACGGCCGGGAAGCACGGAGAAAGCCGTGACGGAGCCGAGGCGACGGGGAGCACGGCGGTAGGGGTCCTTAGCGGCGGGAGGGCGTCGGCCGGTGGGGAGGAGAAGGCGCCGAGGGTGCTCTGGTGCAGCCAGTTGGGCAGGCGGCACGAGGACGACCGTGACGGAAGGAGCTTCGGCCGGAGGGGCAATGTTGTGGCGGTGGTGAGCGGATCTTAGCGGAGGAGAGAAGAGGGTGGGCAGCGGGGAAGGAGATGGAGGCCGTGAGCGGAGAAGAAGGCCGGCCGGGGTGGGAGAAGGCGGCCGTGGCGATGGAAAGGAGAAGGAGAGGGGGAGATGATGCGCCGAGGTGAAGGCGGGCGAGGCGGGGGTGTGGGCGAGGCGGCGGCGCGGCGAGGCAGAGCCAGCGAGGCGAGGCGAAGGCGGCGAAGTCGAGTCTGCGGCGTGGCGAGGATAAAGAAAGAAAGGAAATGAGAGAAAAGAGAGAGCGCGCGTGGTGAGGGATAAAGAGAACTTTGCCGAGTGCGGATCGGCGACACTCGGCAAAGTTATTACTTGCCGAGTGCCCTATGGCGGCACTCGGCAAAGTTATTAGTTCCGAGTGCCAACCCTAGGCACTCGGCAAAGTATCCATCATTTCATGCAAAACTAAAAGAAAAAATGCCAATTTAATCATAAAATTCACCAAACTTTCACATGAACTATTACATGTCATCTATTTACTATCTAAAAAATTCCAAGTTCAAATCATAATGTTGAATTTCACTCTTAATAGAAATCCTACTCGTCATTGTTAATGTTTAGTGTCTCTTTGGAAGATGTACCGGTTCGGCAGCGACGAATGTAAATATACTTCCGAAACGTTATGAAAATTTTTCTATAATATAGATGTATGCTTCAATGTTAATTCTTCCAATCTCGTGATTTATCGAGTTCGATTTTAATTATTACAATTAAATTTACACGATATGTACCTAATTTTCATAAAGAATGAAAATTTTGTGAAATATAGTAAATAAATCGAAATAAACACCATATTTTGGAATGGAGTACTAAATATCATATGTGGATAGAGGAAAAAGAATGAATGGAAAAACAAGAAATTTGGTTGAATTTTACCGAGTGTTGCGACAATACACTCGGTAAAAGATAGTGTTTACCGAGTGTTGTGAACTTACACTCGGTAAAACTTTATTATTACCGAGTGTGACACTCGGTAAACATGACATGCCGTGACGCCGTTTGGCGACGGTTGCTATCTAGGTGACGTGGCACCTCAATACAGAGTGTCTGTTTTACCGAGTGCGCCCGTCGGTAAACTTGTAGTTTTAACGAGTGTCTTAATTTACAGTGTGGTGACTCGATAAATCGGTCTACTACGGGTGTTTATGTTTTCCAGTGTTGGCACTTTCGGTAAATCTTATTTTCGAGTGCCCGACTTTTGACACTCGGTAATTGTCGGGGCACTCGGTAAATACACAGTCTCCGGTAGTGTAGGGCGGCGAGGGACCATTTGTGGTGGCCAGGGTCGAGTTAGTCCATGGGAGATGCTAGGGCATAGGCAAATAGAGAAGATGAGAGGTCAATAGTAGCGAGGAGGTGCTCTCCACGAGCTGCTAGGAGTCGAGGAGGAAGAGGCGTCGTGAGCTCGCACCATTACAGATAATTGACATTGTGCGATGAATGATTTGCGCTTAACTGTGTCCCAAGTAAATAGAGTTGGAGGTGGAACTGACTATTGAAGCAGCCAGACACACTACCCCTAGCCCCAATTTATGGGATCCAAACAAGGCATAAGTGATGAAAATATCGAAGTTATTTATCCTTTTCTCTGACTTTTTAATTTTCCTTGCTTGCAAGCATCATACTTCAGTTTCAATCATATTGTAACACAACTATTAGAAGATAGATCCTGATCAGGTTTTCTTTCTCTTCCACACCTCTTGCACAAAGTTGCATAGTACACAAATTTTCAACACTATTTCGGGCTCATATGACATATTTGATAAATTTAAATAAAGAATTATTAATATTATTTTATGTGGATATGCATAAAATTTATAATTATTTCACAATTATAATATTTTTATTGATAATATAAAATTTAATCATTCTATCGGAAATACCCATATTTATGTTTTAACTATACATGGGATATTGAAACATCTACCATTAATTTGGATAACATGTCTACTACATCAAATTCGTATGGCTTATTTAAGAAAAAAAAAATATTTCCAAACACAACACGAAATTATATCCTAACTATGAACTATGCTATAATGGGCAGATTAATTTCTCCTTGAAATTAAGGAATGCCATTTTTATTTATGGACTTACACAAATTGTGTGATCCTTTTGAAATTATCTACTTACACAAAATATCAACGTTTACATATCATTACTTCTGGAGCCGTAGAAAGTTCTAGTACTTTTCTGGAGAATATCCATATTATATACTATACGTACGGTATGTTGCGAAAAAGAACACCTGTACAATTTAGGGAGGGCATATCGTACTTTCCACCCTTTAGGTACTCGGATACCCCCCCTCTAAATTCGATTTAGACATTGAGAAAGGAAAGGAACAAAATTTGCTGAAAAGGAAATAAGAAAAGATAAAAGATAAATAAAGATAAAAGCCATTATTCACTGAATTCTGTCTACTTTGTTGCTCCTAATGTAAGATACCTTTGTAGTTGAATTTTTGCACGATACTTGAGTATGTCATAACATATTTAACTAAATTTGTTCAGAAATTTTCTTGACTAGAATCATGTTTTGCAGAGGGAAAGTATGGGAGTACTATTGGATGGGTGGGGAATACATGATATGTCCTCCAATTTAGGGTATATTCTAGATGAGTTTGTTGCAAACAACTATCTCCACGGTACAATTTCGTGAAAGCACCTTGACTCACGCATCGTAGTTTTTTGTGATTACAAAGAAGATAGTTAACACATGTAAGTGTGCTCTCTTAGCATACGTCTAGAAAAACGAAGATCGGGATAAATTCACGACCTCATAAAATTCTTAATAAAAGCACACTCGTATATACGTAAAGGTGGACACCAAAATTTAAAATCTATTAGATACAGTCATACACTCATAACTACACCACTCCACCGAGAGGTGCTTCCTACACATAGTTCTTATACACGCGTGCCTTTGAACGAAAGGCAGCATACCCGTTTATTCCGTGTTCCTACTTCCCACTAGATCTACATCTCCTTAAGCGCTAGGTTGTGTAATGACTGCAAACGAAACATCCTAGATGTTAACAATACAGATCTTCGTTTACTCGATCGTAACCACAAGATACAATTAAATTCTGGAAAACAGAACTCACTCATATCGAAACATATAACCCCGTAAGATCTATAAAAACCATTAATCAAAGATCAACGCTTCCAATTAACACAAGAACAAGCAACGTAACTCTCACCCTATATAATGACCACACCTTCTCTACAAACTCCATGAAACCCACAATTCACAGCACACAACAACTAACCATGTCCCCCATCTGCTGCTACCTCGCCATCTTCTCACTTGCACTGGCCTCTCTGTCGCCGGCTGCGGCCATTGCAGTGCCTGGCAACAGTGGCATCGCCGTCCCACCACCCACCATTCCCACCTCGCGGCAGTTCCTGCAGGTGCACAACGAGGCGCGCGCCGCGGTGGGCGTTCCGCCGCTGACGTGGAACGCGACGCTGCTGCTGGACGCCTTGCGGTACTCCAAGGAGCTCCGGATCGACTGCAAGGCGCGGCCGCTCACGGCGTGGGGCACCGACGGGATCTACGGGCGGAACCTCTTCAAGGGCTTCGGGAGCCGGAGCGCGGCGGACGCGGCGGCCGCGTGGGTGGGCGGGCGGCGGTGGTACGACCGCGGCGCCAACGCGTGCGCGCCCGGCCAGATCTGCGGGGCCTACACGCAGGTGGTGTGGCGCGGCACGCGGTACCTCGGTTGCGCCCGCTACACGTGCCGGAACGGCATCGACACCGTGGCCGTCTGCGAGTACTACCCGCCCGGCAACGTCGCCGGCGAGCGGCCTTACTGATTAACAACTCTACACACATGCTAAGTTCAGAAATGGCACGGTATCCATTAATAATATACAGTGCCCAGGAGTGCAATTGTTATCCTGGTAGTTCGTAACCTGGTGGTCAATATTTCCTCAGAGCATCGATTTCACCCCACCCTCTGCTTGCTTACGACTGTAAACTCCCGTCAAACGCTCGAGACTTGCAAGCAGGAAAACTCTCTCATTTTTTTTAAAAAAAATACGTTAGGGGGCGAAATCACCATAATTACAGAATTTCAGTTGAAAATTTCGGTGAAATGTTCAAACACATGTTTAAATTTTGGATAAAATTTGGCCGAATTTGGATGAAATTTGAACAAAAATAGACCGAAATTTAGTTCAGAAATAGGAAATCAGGGTACAAAAAGAGGGAAAACAATTTGCAAGTAAGAATTTAAGGCAAACAATAATTGGAAAAAAAAGGATGGTTGCAGAATCAGGAGTTCATGACACTGAGATGTTTCAAATACATGACATGCTTATTACAGTAAACAAAATCAACTGCCATTTTGTCATTAAACTGTTCTCCGTAAAAGACAATTCAATGCATGAGTAGCATGTACGCATCTTTAATCCCATGAATTCATGCGCATTCAACGAGAAATTATTAATGAGAAGCTGATAAACAGGGATTGGCATTCTCTGCCATTGCATTGGCAATGGTAGAGGAGCATAGTATTCTGACATTCGGCAGATCTGAACTGTCCATTCTGAAAAGAACAGTTCAAATCAAACTGCTAAAGTAATGCTACAGTGCTCATGAATAGTGTATATGCTACAGTATTTTCCCTGCGCTTTCAAAACACGATCTCATCATTTCCTTTCCGATCAGACAGGTGCTACGTAATATCATAGTACTGTAGCACTATGATATTACTACACAACGTAAGAGGATGTGTTTCCGATTCAAACCATGATTCTTTATGTCAGCATGAGTACATGACACATGACAAGGATTGTACAATTCATAATTCCTGTTCAGTGTTTGATATCCACTATAGTCAATTCCTCAACACATACAATCAATCTGGTATCAGCTAATTGAGTTATTGAGCATTTATCTGCTATGGGCTTATGGCATATATTAATCCAGCAAAAAAAATGTATGGTCTAATTGTTAGTTTGAAACTGATCACATGATAGCTAGGCAAGCGTGACAAAAAGTAAAGAATGAAACAGAGTCAAGGACATTGCAGTACGTATAGCACAATGACGATTTGGTATCACTACTACAGAGAAGGCTATACTGAACGTCTCATCACAGACGGTTCTCCAGAATTCGTCAGTGTTGTAATTATCGTGGACGGTTTTACAAGCGCAACCGTCTATATTACTAGCGAAGACTAGAACCATCTATGATACGTAATTATCACATACTTTAAAAAAAAAATAAAAACCATCTGTGATAATTTACAAATGGTTCTTATTAAAAAAGGTATGTGATAATTATATATTACAAACGGTTTGTAGTTGGAAGTGTCTGTGATATGTATCTCTTAAACGCATCAATGCCGCTTCGGCTCCCTGATGCGTCTATTCGTCTCGTCCTCGATGCATCTCTTCGTCTCATGCGCCGAATTTATTCATTGTTTTATAAAAATAATTATTCACCACCGAACATGAATCTCCACATCACTCTACTCATTTCTCAAGCACAAACAATTTTCAAGAAATGACCCCCTACTCTTTTTCCATATCGTCAGCATTGATGACCTACCTGACCATCTTGTATGAGCACCTCTTGGTATATACTTTGGCGGATCTTTGCGCGAAGGACAACGTGCCATGATGTCACCCCCTCCGACGGAGGTTATGCGAGAACGCGTGGCGGCGATGTTTATTGTCTAGACGACCTCCTCCGCCGTGTCTTCTAGGTGGTCTACAGCTTCTGGCGAGCTAACCTCGCCATCGACGTAGTCCTCCAAAACAACGTTGCATGTCTCCAGAAGGATTACTGTCACTTGGAATGCTACATCGCGGCGGCAAACGACTAAGTCTACCAAACCGAGACCCCACAATCAAGAAAAGAGATCCTATGGGTGCAATTCGACTTAATTCTTTAGTCGAAGCGTCTTTGGCCAACTCTCAAACGACCGCGTCAATGGTTGGATATGTTTCAGGCTACCTACGCTGATCCTGAACCCTTCGATGCCGATGACGTCGCCTATGAAGTTTTGAAGGCGGATGTACGTTGAGAACTGTGTGAGTGAAGAGTACATTGATGGCGTGTCTACTTTTAGAAGAGTTGTCGAGCGAGATATGTTGAAGAAGGGGATAAAATTTATGTACCGTGCATGCATTGATTGTGATAATCTGAAGATGTTTACCAACTCAACGCAGATCGAAACGCACTTGATTTGAAGGGATTTCAAAAATGGGTATACATGTTGGACCAGTCACGGTGAAGAGCAGATTTGCGGTGCCCCGTGTCATTACCACAGAGTGTAATCACACTTAAGCAAACAAATTACTATTTGTTTACACGGTAGGACACCGCTCTGATGAATAGTAAGCCTTACCAGAGTTAACGCAGTAGAACAATAAGATAGAAACTGTACTTTATTGTACAGTTAGCCACGCAAGGCTAAAGTCTTTAATACATTTATTTTCTTACAATGGGGAAAGAATTCCCCTCGCTTGTCTACCTCGCTCCATCGATCGTCTACTCGTCCCACTCGCCGAATAAGGCGTCCACCTCGCCCGGCTCCTCGTAGTGAGTGCCCTCGCCTCTTGTGGCCTCCTCGGTATCTGTGTATCCTTCATCCCAATCGAGATAGTTCCCGTCTGGACTTGGATCTACAAAGGAGAGTAACAGCAAGATTGGGTACTAATGTACTCAGCAAACATGTATTAGCAAATATGCACTTGATGACTTATCTCTGTTCGTTATTACATTTTCTAAATCATCTCTTCCTCTAGAAAATAAGTTACCAATATTTTCATGGCAAATTTTAATTATGAAAAGACTACTTGTCACTCGGAGAGAAGATAAACCCCTAACAGTTCCCGTAGACTCCAATCCAGGAGACAGGCATGAATTAATGATTTTGTTTAGCATTGCGTTGGATCTGTACCACTTTACCTATTGCTATTCTGATCTCTCTTCAAGTTAGGTCACCCGCATTTCCTTTGATGCGGTATCGAGTTCAGAATACAGAACGTTTTATAAGTTATGTGATTAATTTCTCCACCATTCCTTTCCGTCAGTGCTAACCCTGTCATCCACCGAGTTCCAGTAATGTTGGTTGGGGAGGCTCTCCTCTGTTCCCAATACTCCACTGTGCGCTACTATCCTACCCATTGTGGATAACATAATTACATAACAAGGTAACATTTTGTGCTCTAGGATCGCGGTTTCCTATTCTTGCATTTTACTGTACAAAAATAAAAATACTACTTGTATTCACATGCAACTATGTTTATTTAATTTTACGCATGCAAATATACCTAATTTTATTTAATCAACTCATGACCGTCTTACTAGTTACTCAGTCCACTGTTTTTTAGGAGAACTAAAACATGGACGTTCCAGGGAAAAGCATCATGCATCACTGCATCGATCAGGACCCCGAGATCAATATGGCCGCTCCCCGACGTTGTTTCCCCGAGGGTAATACTCGCAGATCACCAGCACGTTGCCGGACGGGCACGCGGCCTCGGCGCACCCGAGCTGTGTCGTGGCGCGCCACACCACCTGCGTGTAGCGCGAGCAGGCGTTGCCGGGCGCGCACGAGCCGGCGCGGCGGTCGTACCACCGCCGCTCGCCCACCCACGAGGCCACCGCCTCCTCCGCCGCCGCCGTGCCCCGCCGCCTGTCCGCCTTCCCTTCCAGGAAGCCGTTCCACCCGTAGTCGGTGTTGACCGGCGGGTGATGGACCACGTCGCATCCGTCGCGTCGCGCCCTGCTGGCGTAGGCCCTGGCGTCGGCCAGCAGCGTCGCGTTCCACGCCAGCGGCGGCACCCCGACAGCCCGTCTCGCCGCATTGTGCGCCCGCAGGAACTTCGACGCGGCCGACACATCGCCGGCGGCTGCGGCGGTGGTCGATAGCGTGGCCAGAGCCAGTGAGATGGCGACGATGCAGGGGAAGGGAGACATGGTTGTGATCGTGTGCTTCGTCATACACATGTACACGGAACTGGGTGTGAATATATAGGCCAGTACATTTTGTAGCGTTAACTATGTCATTTCTCTGCATGGTGAAGCGTTAATACTTGTTGATCCGTCGCTTACTAATTAACGGCTTCTCAAATTAATTTTAGCACATGTACTGGTAGGCAGAGCTTAATTCTCAAAAAGATGAACACACCAAATTACTTCAGGACATTACAATTTGTATGTTGCAACTCACAAGGAGATTAACAACGCATACGCATAATGCACAGTTAATTATCTTAACGCACGGATAATTAAATTAGCATGCACCACGGGAATATGTGTACTATATAACGACAATCAGTACGGCCGGCCGGTGCCGTAGTTGCCTGGCGGGAAGTAGTCGCAGACGAGCATCGAGTCGCCGGAGTCGCACACGATCCTGGCGCAACCGAGCTGCGTCGTGTTGCGCCACACCACCTGCGTGTAGTGCGCGCACCCCGCCGCCCCGTCCGGCGCCGCGCACGAGTTGCTTCCGTGGTCGTACCACCGCTCCTCCGCCACCCACTGCGTGGCCAACGCCGTCGCGTTCCAGTGCCGTCCCTTGCCGACGAACTGGTTCTCACCGAAGTAGAACAGCGGCGAGCGTCGGGGCGCGCAGTCGGCGCGGCGCGATTGCGCGTAGTCCTTGGCATGTCCCGCGATCCCCGCGCTCCACGTCAGGGGCTCCACCCCGACAGCCCGCCGCGCTGCGTTGTGCACCGACAGGAGCTCGGCGATGGTGGCCGCGGCGCGCGCACGGCGGGCGGCGTCGGCGGCCGTGCTGTTGTTGCCATTGGCAGTGGCTGTGGCCAGTGCTAGTAGTAACAGGATGGTGAGGTAGGACAGGTGAGAAAGCATCCTTGTGTTTAACATTTGGGTGTGTTCTCTAGATGTTTGGTTGTTTCGAGAGGGGATCAATGCACGCATGGGATGGATTGGATTGAGAATGTGACGTGATTTTATAGGAAGATTTTTCTGTCGATTCCTCCCAATTCTAAGTTTCATTTCGTGCATTTGGGGTGTGATTAGTTGTTGATTTCTTTGAACGCTCGCATGGCGGCTATCTTGTTTGTGTGTTCTAGGCTTCTAGCTAGCTGGTTCTTGCCTTCTTGGTATCCAAGGTACAAGAGAATCTCTCGTATTGTTTATAAGATAAATACATTGGGATTGCTCAAAACCAAGATAATGTGCTTGACCAGATGCGCAATTGAACATGTTTGTATATTGTTGTGTACGCATAGATGCATGGTTGCTGGTTTCAGGGACTGATGATGTGGTGTTTATGAAGCCGCGCGTTGGGATCCTGTCCAAACTCAGAGCAAAGATTAAGGAAGAAGCAAGAGCAGCTGCACGGCAGTTCGTGCCGCCACACGGCATTATCTCATCAATCGGTGCGTTGTTTTAGACCTTAAGGTCACAAGCTCCATTTTAGGTCAAGCAGTTTGTGACATTTTGGGTCACCAAGTTTGAGCTCAAGTTCCATTTTCAGTTGGGTTCTAGCTGAAATCCTCTGATTTTTTCTTCATTTTTGACAGAAAGGATAAAACCTCTCTTTTTTCGGAAGAAGATAGGTCTTTTTAGAAAGAAAGGTCATCTGGATTTTATTATAAGCATATTTACTACTAAAAAAGACTCTAGTGGTGGCGAGTGATGTTTTCTCGGTTGTCCCACCTCACAAAATTTCGGTGCCGACACCTGGGCCCAACTGCGCCTCCCCCGATTCCCACTCAAGGGCCGCGACACACTTCGTCCCTAACCCATTTCTCATCCGTTCCCCTTGCCCCTTCCACAACCGTTGCCACCCACCTCTACCGCCTTTCCACCACCCCGTCATCCTCCTACTAGCATATGCCGGCGGCCAAGCCAGAGCCGCCCCCTTACTCTACGAAATCGGGTGCGCCGACATGTGGGCCTTGCCAGTCGCGCGATTTCCTCACGGCTTCCACACCCTGTCGATCTCGGGCACAAATGATCCCGAATTCTCTGTGTCTCATACACTAGTTCTGGAACAGTTAGTGTATACAGTCAAACAAAAATGGTAGCAAATCCATATCACATATTTTATTGAATAATAATCAGAGTTTATTACAACTGGGCATAAGGCAAAATAAAAAGATACAGTGGAAAGCATAAGTAAATATCTAGGCCATACGATACGCCGCATGCAATCGTTTAGGGGCGTAGCCTAGTCGTCCAATTCCTCACCGTCTTGGTAGTATTCTTCTCCTAAACAACAATTTATTAAGCAATGGTGAGTACAAAATGTACTCCAGAAGTTAACTCAATAACAGATTATAATGCATGCAAGGATTTATCAAAGGAAGATGTATAAGGTTGAATTTGCATAAAGCAATGTTTTCCTTAAATATTTGTACTAAGTTCCAAAGCAGTTATTTGATAACTAAAATTCATTTTCTAAACTCTCAAGTTTTATAGTAGCATAACCTTAATACAAAATATGGTGAAGGATACTCTCCTATCACATGGCTAATCGCCTAATTTTCCACAAGGATTAGCCATCCCGAAGCATTTGCTAGATTTATTTTTAAAACAAAACCAAAGTATAATCCACGAAAAGCTTTGTTCAGCACGTCCATGGCCATAGACATGGCT
The DNA here is from genome assembly GCA_036346395.1 of Hsuehochloa calcarea. Taxonomy (NCBI): domain Eukaryota; kingdom Viridiplantae; phylum Streptophyta; class Magnoliopsida; order Poales; family Poaceae; genus Hsuehochloa; species Hsuehochloa calcarea. The sequence goes on along the minus strand of CM070599.1, from coordinate 16,197,848 downwards.
ATTAGAATAGTTTTACACTCTGCAAAGGTTGTACAACTTTACCCACAAGAGATAATCGGCTTAAACTGTTGGCCATGACACGCTTCCGAAGGCGTACGACGAAGTAATTACCACAATGTTGTTACAATGCTCTATCCTAAGGTAGTTATGCCGGCTAAGGTTTCACCTCCATTAGGCCACCAGCCCGTCGAATGTCTCCCTCTTGTGCAAAGTGAGAATTTATATCTACCAGATATCTGTACATCTAAATGGCACAACTAGCAGAGGAATGTTGCAAATTATTTAGCTAGGTGCATCCCATACTGACATCATGCAGTAGTGCTGAGACGACTTTACAAGCCACAACTTGTGGACCGGTCCTTAACTGACTTAGACAACTTCCAACAAAACCTTGGTCTCGATCATTGAAATGAATCGAACCCGTCCATCAACTTGCACCAACCTTAATAACCATTTCACCCAAGTCTAAACTAGTTTTCATTTAATTTTGCTTTTTAAAAAAATTTACAAAATTTTTATGGCATACCAACGCCATAGACTCATTTTTAAACAATAGTTGAATATTTGGCTAAAATTCTCCAAATCAAATATTTCAGGTATAAGCATAACTAAGCTTAAGTTTTCCCTAAGTGTTTAGTTCATATTATTGCATAAACTATATTTTCATCTAAGCTGTCAAGGTATGTTTAATTTATTGTCAACGTTGGTCGTACAATTGTAATGTCAATAACTATAATTTCAAAACAGGGATTTAAATTAAATTGAATACAAATAAGCATGCAGTAATAATAAAAAATAGAAGTTAAATAATTTTAAATAATAGGATCAAATATGATCAAAGGATGTAACATGCCTTACTCAAATGACTGTGGATCTAAGTCTTCAAAGGATTCAAGCTCTCTGGAGTCGTCAAAATCTATACGCGAAAACGAATCAAATTCAAATAAAATCAAATCAAATTCAAATGAACTCCTAATTGATTAATTTTAGTATAGTTAGCTAGATCTTGATTTGAGATGAATTTAGGAATTTGAATCGTTGAAATTGGAGCTCACATGAAGGAGAACAAGTTGGAGCGGGAGAGAGGGTGCGACGGATTTGCCAGTGACAAGGAAGAAAGCGGCGAAGACGTTCGGGTCTTGACGGCGATGAATCTCTGACGGTCATCTGGTGTCGTTGAGGAGCGCTTGATGTAGAATGCAAGTCAGCGATGGCGATTAGGCGTTGCTGACGGCAACAGAATTGGCGGTGCTAGGGTTTGCGGTTGACAAACTCTAAACCCAAATTCTGACGGCAGGATGCGATGGGAAGCTGGTTGGATCGCAGGGATGGGATCAGGTAGAGGGGGTCCTAGGGATCCCTTTTATACTGCAGGGGGTGTGGCCAAATCAAAGTGTTGCCGTTGGAGTCCGTTTCGACTGCACATCAAATTCGGTATCCGGTGACGTTATGAGATAAGATAGAGTTGGAGTTGGTTGCGGAGAAGATAAAGATAAGAATGACAGCGTGCGTGCGATAAAATCGGCTTGTTTTGCCCTATTTCAAAAGAAGCTCAAAAGGCATGAATGGCGGCTTGGCTCTCTGGTGCGAGGAAGGAGACTACAGGGAAAGAGAATGTAACACCCTGGCTATTCGGAAGCCAAAATGTCATGCAAACCCATCAAACTACTAAGCATAGCATTAAAATTAGATTATCCAGATTCAATCGACATAAATTCCTAAAGAATGACAATGAACGATCACTAGAATCATGGTAAAGAATGGATAAACGGTCATAATACCACAAACAGTCAAACGATACCAACATAGGGTTATTACAATCTGGAACTTATTTCAACAATTTGGCTTGAATGAATGGTAATAATAATTGTTCTGATTGGATAAAAGTGAAGTGTAGTGTGCCGAACTACCCCACCAAATCATCTTGTCGACCTCCTCAATTACCTAATTAAAACATACAAAGCAAGGGTGAGTCGAAGACTCAGCAAGTACTAAACATGAGTAATCAAGCATGGAGTGGACAACACAATTCAGTTGAATTACGAACAATTATTGGAACACATACATGTGTGTATGGAATGAATACATGAATGGATGAAATGTAAGAATGCATTGAAGGTATGGACTTATCATTTGCATATACGGTATAGCGAGTGAATCACCCGTCGGTGTTCACTTAAAGTTACCGTATGAAGAACGTTTCATACGGCAGTCCAACGTGGCCCACATTGGAATGGTGGATCACACGTACCCATTCTGGAATTGATGGGTTTTCAAATGCACATACTGGAATTGATGGGTCTTTCAAATGCCCATACTGGAATTGATGGGACTTACCAAAAAGATTCCACTCCTGTGGTCATAATGAATTTTATGAATGAACATGATGATTTTTCATGGTATGAATGAATATCACACATTAGTGGAAAAGACACATGGCATTCAACAACATATGTAAACAAGTATAAGTATGTATTCACACTCAACATAATGTACTAATAAGGCCAATCTGGTCACTTGCAGTATATCAACACCATGAACAAAGCACAAGACAAATCATGTAAACAACATATCATTATGCATTCCTTTGAATTCAACATCAGTTAACATACAGTACTTGCCTTTCGCGTTGTGACTCGTTAGTAGGCAACGGAGGTGTTCCCACACATGATGCCTCGCCGCCTACACAAGCATGTTCCCAAAATAAGAACAATGATATAACACTGCTACCGGTGTTCTACAATACTCTCTAATCAACCCACACGCCCAAAGGTTCAATTTGACTTCTACACTAAAAGTCCATATTACCTATCTTCTGGCAGTCGTACGAGAAAATTCACCATTAATTATCTGTAACTCTAAAAGACCTGAAACCAGTGCTCACTGAATCTTAACAGATCAGGCTACAAAACATTAGTTGGCAGAATCCCCTGATTCGGCCAAAACAGAGGGCTAATTATCAGCTAAACACAACCCATCTACGTCTGTCCAGAATACAGATCAGAGATAAAGCAAATGACGTAACTTTCAACCTATTGATCCAATGAGAATGATTCTTATCATCTTGGAAATATAATTTTAAGGGCTAAAATAACTTAGTTGGGTGAAGGTTATGATTCGGCCCCTAATTTGAACAAAACTGAGGGACAAACCTACTGACCTCAGTTTTCAGACAGACCGGATAGTTCGTAATCAAAAATTCATATCTCCCAAACTACAGATCGGATTTTCCTGATCTCAGTGCCAAAAGAAAGCTAACGTTCCCAGGAATAAAACTCTAGAAGGGCAAAACCCCACATTCGGCTTCTACAGTAGTCTAAACAATAGATGAAAACACTAACATTTATCTGCCCAGAATTCAGAACAGTGGTAAAGAAAATATCATAACTTTCATTATACAGATCCAATGGAGATGATATTTATCAGCTTTGCAATATAATTTAAAGGGCTACAATAACTTATTTGGGTGGAGGTTCTGGAAATACCTCTAACTAAATCAAAACCTAGGATCAAGCCGACAGATCCTTCTCGTCAGACAGACAGAACAGCGCGCACTAAACAAATCATATCTCCTAAACCGTAAGGCGGAATCACGTGATCTCGGTGGCTATGGAAAGCTAAGAACAATATCTACAACTTTCTAAGAGATGGACAGGACATAAAACGAACGCATCTTACCCAAATGCGATGTACAAGGCGGTGCACAGCAAGGGGGAAGGGGGGCGCGGCTCCAAAGGGGAGGAGAGAAATGTGGAGTTTAGGGTTTGGGGTGGGAACCCCCTTATGGCCGGCCACCACATGGGCCCCTCCTGGGCCGTGGCCGAGCCCAGTTGTCGAGTTTATGGAAAACCCGTTCTATTTTTCAGGAATTTCTACTCCTTTCATTGTCTTTTCTTTCCCCGGCTTCCATTCAAATTACTCGATTCGATTCTTTACTCTTTTCGTTTCCGGGGTATTACATTCTACCCCCCTTAATAGGATTCGACCTCGAATCTACGTGCCAATCCACTCGAACAAAAACTACGCTGGAAATTATCAAGGATAAACACGTGCGAAACAAGCAGTGCGGATATCGCGCACATGCGAGACTCTATCTCAAAGTGGCCTCTCTCGGAATAGAGAAACCACAAAGCAAAGATGTGAAGCGGCGTCGACCTAACAATCAACTTGAACTTTCTAGGTACACTCATCGAAGAGGATCGAAGGTAAGACCTTACTCGATGGTCAGCGTTTTTAACTTAATCTCCAACTTTGAATAGTCCTGCCGCTCACTCGGCCAAAGACGCACCTTACGTTGCGTGCTTGGCGTATGTACCGTGGACGGTCAAAGCGATAAGCCGATTCCTAATTTCTTCTCTGCCGAAAATGAAGAGAATCCAATGAAAAATAGAGAGTTCTCATCGCAACCACGCAATGTTAACTCTTCACCAAAAAGGTTAAATCCCAAATGTGACAATTCATCAAGAAAGCAATTCCACTTCCAATGAATCAATTTGCGAAAGAACACCACGAAACTAAAAGAGAAATTTGCTTGAATACTCAAATCAAATATTTCTTTTACTCATTGGCTGGAAAGATTCAGTCATGCCAACACGGCCCCAACTCAAAGTGCGAAAACACTTATCAACAAACACAAAACCCAAGCGAGAAGCAAGAAGCGTATCATTTTAGAAAACATCCTTTCTTCGCTTCTCTCTTGAGGAGTAAAACTTCTCCAATATTGGAATTGAATTCATCGCATACCTCAAGAGATTAAACCTCTTAATTGAACATTATCAAATTATGCTCAAACTGAAATACATCATCCACACCATGGTGGAGAGACTCCATTGAATTTTTTTGATTGCTCTAGACATCTCGTTCTACTATTCAACCTTAATTTGATTAAAGGCACCCAAAGCGCCACAGGATAGATACCACACAATCACATTACCCCAAATTTTCAAGAACAACTCAGAATCGTCAGTACACATGCTAATGTACTGCTTCACAAGGGTCCTAGCATAAACATGCTCGGGAAACTCATTTATTCCACCCTCTATACACACAATCAGTAGGTGACCAAAGGTCTAGCATAAACAAATGCAAAGCCCAGATTTAACTTCCAAAACCTCTACAATGATTGATCTTATAGCGATAGTGAAATCATCGAATTAAATCTCCAACATTACCACCATTCTAACATACTCACTCATTGACATCATCAGAAATCACCCACACCATCTCGCAATGCTATCCAATTGCGTTACTCTAAAAATTCAATGAAGGTTTCCATACCTCCGATAATCACCAACCTTTCAATCCTGAATTGAAGTTCTAGAATTTCATTATACCAGGTGTTAATCAGCCGTAACACTTTTCAGACTTACTTCGAAGTCAAACATCTCAGGTGAATCAATTTCCCTCCAAGGGATACAAATCAAAACCATTTCACATTCTACAACTCCTCCGATAACTTGGTAGCAAAATATCATCGCTACGATTACTCATCCACCACCAAACAGTTGCCAAGCTTTCACCTTGCAAACACTTCGCAACACAAAACTATGATCCTTTCTCAAAAGGAAGAGGCGAACAAAAACAAGTTCGTTCATACCGGAAAGCGTTGCTCACCCCGGCGGCCAAGAAACCAAAAGAAATATTCTGCTAAAGGTGATCTTGGAAAATGAAAAACTAAGTTCGTGGTTGAGGGAACACATTCCTCAGAAGATAATAGCAAATAACAACCGATAAGAAAACGGTATTACGATTGAAACTCGAAATCTTTTGAGTGAAAAGGGCAGAAAATTTAGGCAATGAACTCATTGAACCTAGGTGGAGTCCACAATTGAAAACATGAGCCTCACAAGAAGAGAATGTCGGATCTTTACAGATAAGAACAACGAGTATTCAAGATCAAAACGCTCGCATCCCTGAAGAACCATTATAACTCTGCAACAAATCGTTTTACGTGGCAAACTTCGTTTATCATAAATAACTGGGACCTCCAATAGGTCATGAACACAAAACTCGAACTCGAATCATTTTGGAAACATCAAGAAAGGTGATCAAACTTCTTTCGCTATAAAAGAATCAACCTTACTCTCACATTACTGATCGTGTCAATAAACCTTCTAAAGGGAACATGACAAATCGGGTCATAAAAATTTTCAGCATCAAATGGAATTGTAATAACAACTTATTCTAGAAAAGAATTCTGGTATGAAAACCACAAAGTTGAACAAACGTCACACCCAGCACTACAAAACTATAGAGAAAGGAGGTTTCGACACTTTTCTTTTCAAAGGGAGGTTCTAAACTCCAACACTCCAAATATTCTAAAGAAATGAACATAGTCGAAATTTTCTTCAATGAACTTTGTGAAAGGAAATTTTCATTCTCGAATATCAAGCGGATAACCGAGCTGCCCTTATCAACAAGAGAGATAGGGCTAACATAAAGAGAACGATCTTATCAAGAATAACGTTCACAAACAACAATGAGAGCTCCATGACGTAAAGGCAAGAAACTATTTTGAAAAACAAATAGGGTCTAATAGAAACCCGTAGCCCATAATCTTTGTTTGGGTGCAACCCCGACTTAAGCATAACCAAGCACTCCAAAAGGGTTTTAACGCTTTTCTTGTAAAAGAGATGCATCAAATTTCAACAAGCAGAGGGTTCCAAAAGGAATACATTGAGCCAATGCTTTCTCGTGTTAACGATCTTGCAACAAGAATTCTCATTAGGCAAACCATTAAACGAGTAAATGAGTCGCTCTTTTCCCAATGAGAAAGAAAGAACAACCATGAAAATATCAATGTTGCCAATTTACAAAGATCATTCGTAGTAAAACTATTCGACAATCGAAAAACAATAATATTTTTGAGTACCATTAAAGGCCTATTTAAACTCGTCTACCAAAATCATGAACACAAGAGAAATTCATCAATCGCCACCGGACAAGAATTTGTCAAATTCGGAAATCAAGGAAGAGAACGACTTACTAAAGCAGCCCAAGAGAAATATGCAATATCAATACACACTTGATAAAGAACTTGCAAAAGAAGTCTTCCAATACCGAGATTCCAAGCGAGCGAATGAGTTAAATTTCCCCAACAGGTAAAACAAGTCTTTTGTGAAAAGAGGAATCTTGCATTTGAACTATGCTCACGTGGAGCGAAATATCACAATAGTCGAAAGGGCAATATTTGTTTCAAAGAACGAGTCGAGAAGCTATGGAGCTTGCCTTCTTCATTAAAACCCCAATTTCAAAAGAATTCACGAACCGCCAGAACCACAACAGAAACCGGATATCGGTTCGAGAAAGGCAACAAGTTCATCAATGAGTTCATGCTCAATCTGAGCTTATGGACAGAGGTAAGAAGTTCTCTAATATCATACTACAAGCAGTGGTGTAGCTTTGGCTAAACCTGTGACATCAACCACGAACTCAACTGATCAACGCCCGCTAGCGAAACGCATAACTAATGCAATCAATAATGAATATATATATTTATATCGGATCATCTCATGACGATCATAGAGTAATTTCATAGATAGAGGTTATCACATCATATCATGGATTAACACATGATAGCACAACACAATTTAACAACGACTCAATACTCGAGTCACCACAATTGAAATGCGAAAGCAACAGTTTACCTAACCCCTCTTAATGTGCACAGTGTGTCAATTTAATATGTTTGAATGAACCACGGACCTAAAGCCCGCTCTGATACCAACTGTAACACCCTGGCTATTCGGAAGCCAAAATGTCACGCAAACCCATCAAACTACTAAGCATAGCATTAAAATTAGATTATCCAGATTCAATCGACATAAATTCCTAAAGAATGACAATGAACGATCACTAGAATCATGGTAAAGAATGGATAAACGGTCATCATACCACAAACAGTCAAACGATACCAACATAGGGTTATTACAATCTGGAACTTATTTCAACAATTTGGCTTGAATGAATGGTAATAATAATTGTTCTGATTGGATAAAAGTGAAGTGTAGTGTGCCGAACTACCCCACCAAATCATCTTGTCGACCTCCTCAATTACCTAATTAAAACATACAAAGCAAGGGTGAGTCGAAGACTCAGCAAGTACTAAACATGAGTAATCAAGCATGGAGTGGACAACACAATTCAGTTGAATTACGAACAATTATTGGAACACATACATGTGTGTATGGAATGAATACATGAATGGATGAAATGTAAGAATGCATTGAAGGTATGGACTTATCGACTGCATATACCGGTATAGCGAGTGAATCACCCGTCGGTGTTCACTTAAAGTTACCGTATGAAGAACGTTTCATACGGCAGTCCAACGTGGCCCACATTGGAATGGTGGATCACACGTACCCATTCTGGAATTGATGGGTTTTCAAATGCACATACTGGAATTGATGGGTCTTTCAAATGCCCATACTGGAATTGATGGGACTTACCAAAAAGATTCCACTCATGTGGTCATAATGAATTTTATGAATGAACATGATGATTTTTCATGGTATGAATGAATATCACACATTAGTGGAAAAGACACATGGCATTCAACAACATATGTAAACAAGTATAAGTATGTATTCACACTCAACATAATGTACTAATAAGGCCAACCTGGTCACTTGCAGTATATCAACACCATGAACAAAGCACAAGACAAATCATGTAAACAACATATCATTATGCATTCCTTTGAATTCAACATCAGTTAACATACAGTACTTGCCTTTCGCGTTGTGACTCGTTAGTAGGCAACGGAGGTGTTCCCACACATGATGCCTCGCCGCCTACACAAGCATGTTACCAAAATAAGAACAACGATATAACACTACTACCGGTGTTCTACAATACTCTCTAATCAACCCACACGCCCAAAGGTTCAATTTGACTTCTACACTAAAAGTCCATATTACCTATCTTACGCAGTCGACGAGAAAATTCACCATTAATTATCTGTAACTCTAAAAGACCTGAAACCAGTGCTCACTGAATCTTAACAGATTAGGCTACAAAACATTAGTTGGTGGAATCCCCTGATTCGGCCAAAACAGAGGGCTAATTATCAGCTAAACACAACCCATCTACGTCTGTCCAGAATACAGATCAGAGATAAAGAAAATGGCGTAACTTTCAACCTATTGATCCAATGAGAATGATTCTTATCAGCTTGGAAATATAATTTTAAGGGCTAAAATAACTTAGTTGGGTGAAGGTTATGATTCGGCCCCTAATTTGAACAAAACCGAGGGACAAACCTACTGACCTCAGTTTTCAGACAGACCGGACAGTTCATAATCAAAAATTCATATCTCCCAAACTACAGATCGGAATTTCCTGATCTCAGTGCCAAAAGAAAGATAACGTTCCCAGGAATAAAGCTCTAGAAGGGCCAAACCCCAGATTTGGCCTCTACAGTAGTCTAAACAATAGATGAAAACAGTAACATTTATCTGCCCAGAATTCAGAACAGTGGTAAAGAAAATATCATAACTTTCATTATACAGATCCAATAGAGATGATCTTTATCAGCTTTGAAATATAATTTAAAGGGCTACAATAACTTATTTGGGTGGAGGTTCTGGAAATGCCTCTAACTAAATCAAAACCTAGGATCAAGCCGACAGATCCTTCTCGTCAGACAGACAGAACAGCGCGCATTAAAAAAATCATATCTCCTAAACCGTAAGGCGGAATCACGTGATCTCGGTGGCTATGGAAAGCTAAGAACAATACCTAGAACTTTCTAAGAGATGGACAGGACAGAAAACGAACGAATCTTACCCAAAATCGACGTACATGGCGGTGCACAGCAAGGGGGAAGCGGGGGGCGGCGGCTCCAAAGGGGGGAGGGGGAGAGAAATGTGGAGTTTAGGGTTTGGGGGGGTGGGAACCCCCCCCTTATGGCCGGCCACCACATGGGCGCCTCCTGGGCCGTGGCCCAGGCCCAGGTTGTCGAGAGTTTATGGAAATCCCTTCTATTTTTCAGAAATTTCTACTCCTTTCATTGTCTTTTCTTTCCCCGGCTTCCATTCAAATTACTCGATTCGATTCTTTACTCTTTTCGTTTCCGGGGTATTACAGAGAAGGGCTGACAAGATGGGGCCACATGATAGAGATAGAAACAGGGAAAGAAAGAGAAGAAAGGGGCTGCCATGCGGGCCTGAATGTTAGGGGGGAGAGGGGGAGAAAAGTGTGGGCTAGGCTGGGCACATTGGGCCGCACAGGCAAAGGAGAATTGGCCGGAGAGATTCGGGCAAAGAGGTTTTCTGGATTTTTAATACTTTATCAATTTCAGAAATTGAGTTAATTCAATTAGGCTTTTAAAAAATAGCAAATAAAGTTCAAAAGTTATGGGAAAATTCAAAGAAAATCCCTGAGTTATTCTGGACTTAAATAAAATATTTTCAACTTAAAATTGGCTTTTTTCATATAAATTATTTTTAATTTTGGAAAATAGAAAAAACCTTTTTAAAATGAAGAAAATTCAAGAAATTATTTTTTTAATCTCTAAATCCAAGAAAAACCCAGAAAACTCTATAAATTCCATTTTGACATTTAAAAACTAGGAAATTCAAGAAACCAAGAAAACTCTTTTGAATTGTATTTTTTGAAGCCGAATTTTGGGATGTTTCACATCCCCACAAAGGAAGGAAACCCTATCCTCTTCGTGCGTCTCCCCCTATGCCGCCCAACTCTCCCCACCTGTGCTTCCTTCCTCTCCCATCTGAGCCGCCCCGTCCCCCTACAAGTGCTCCCTGCCTCCCCTTGCCCGCGACGCCAGCGCCCCTACGATGCCCCACCCCTACCGCATCCGTGTCGAATCTGTAACATCGTCAAAAATGTAAATCTGGGATAATTATACTAAGAATAAATATGAAAAGTATTTTAATCATATTTTTGAAATTTTCCTCAAATTAATGATTGCATTTGCATACAAATAGTAGACCGAAAGAAATTTTGAGAAAAATGCAAAAAAAATAAAATTCTGGAAAAAATATAAAAGAAACTACACTGTGTGAGGAGCCTACACAAAAAATTTATTAATTTTTTGATTCGAATTTCTATGTTTAAAAATTGGTCAAACCCTCAACCTTTTTTTTGGAAAATTTTCAAACCAACTCCATTTTCCTGCCGCCTTATTGGGCTGAAAGCCTAGCGGCCCAGCTCCACGCGCTCTCACCTACTTACCTCACACCCCACTCCTCTCTCACACTAACGTTGTGGCCCCACCCATTAGAACCCTTTGTCCACCTCGTGTCGCGCCTGTGCACTCGCACCCGCTCCGCTGCTCGCCCGTGGAAAACGACCGTCGCCCACCATTTTGGAGTTTACCTGCTCCCGTCGCCTCTGTGTTGCGCCATACGTCACCGTGCCCATCCCAACCATCACCTATCACCGCCTTTTTCCCCAAACAGGAGGAGAGCCAGAATGCGCTTGTGTTTTCTCGCTGCACCTGCCGCGATGGCGCCGCCATCTCACGTGTTTTTTTCATAGTTCTTAAGCCGTCCAACTGCATCATCATCTTCGTCAGCTTTCCCCTGTTTATGTGTAAATCCAAGTTTATCACTCCTTAATTTAGTAGGAACGTGAGCGTCATTCTCGACGCTGGTGAGCACGCCTCCACACCATTGCCGCTGTAGTGAGCCTCTCCTCTCACGATGTGCACATCATTATACTCCTTGAGCTTAACTCATCCTTCTTCTTTGCTCAATGTAGCCCCGGGAGCTGCGTACCGCAACCGCACTGCCTTCATCTTCGTCTCCGACACGCACCCATATCACAGTTACCGCGTTCCTACCTCTTAACTGAGTTAGAGATCATCACGAGTGCGTCACAACGTGTTCCACTCTCTGATCATGCTACCCTGAGCTTAACATTGTCCATCTCGTGGTGAATTAGGCCCCTCACCATATTCCCCAAATCCGACTGTGGCTGTCATTCTTCACTGTTTCTCATAAACCGGTGAGTCCCCGGGCGATTCCTTATGTCTTCACCATCTTTAGCATGTCTTTGAGCTATTGCACACCTTCTTGTAGCACCTTGAACACCGAAACGCGTCATAACCATCAACCTCTCCGCCGCTGCCACTTCCATTGACGTACTCTCCTCCCTGGTGAGTCCCCGACCTCATCAAGGTCATCTACCTCATGCTCATGCCCCCCTAAACACTTTCCCGTGCTCCATTTCAGCCCCAATCCACTGTTGAGCTTTGTCCCTTTGAAGCTTGCCACCGCCTCCTTTGTTCATCACCGTCTGGCTGGTACATGCCTTCCACGATTTCAGCAACACTCCTCGGCTAATCATGGTGAGCAACTAAGCATGATGTGCCCTTTAGTTTGCCTTGGGCGAGTAGGTTGTGCCGATACTCTCGTAGCCGTCCATGGCATCACCACGAAAAACACCACTGGCTCGCCTCCAACGACCCTAGGTCCCTGTGCCCGATCCGTTAGCATCGTCTAGACTCACTGAGTTCAGTGTACCAAGCCTTTAGCCCAAGGGATGTCTACCTCACAAAAGCCCCTGTGAGCTCGAGAACCTCTGCTGCTTCTTGTCAGCGTAGCGCCACCTCTGACCACCTTTTTTGTCGCTGCTGCCACCCCAAGTGATGAGGACATCAACCCTGAGGATGCAACCACTTCAACCCTCTGCACTGCATCCTCTACTTCAACCACGTTTTCTCTGATAGGACTTTCGGCTACTGTACTTCCATATTCCCCAATTAGACTGAGCTACTTCTATTTCTACGAGCCGAGCTACATCTACATGCCATGGTGCCACATCACCAATTGTTGGCCCATGGGTTATGTAATGAATGGGTTGATTTGGTCCATATGACCCATATGACCGGCCACCTAGGGTTTTCGGGCACAGTTCATGCGCACTGTTATACCGTATTAAATTTGGAAGTTAAATAGAAAATAGCACTATGCACTGGTAAGAAAGGTATTTAATGCTTTAATAAATTCTAAAATAATTTATTGTTGAACTGAAAAATCATTTAACTTGAAAAATACATAAATAATTCATTTTAACTCCAAATCCAATGAAACCAATTTTGGTAATTTTCATTTTTAATGAATTTTTTATGGTATGATTTTCGTACCTGTTACAGTCCTAGAAAAATTAGTTTTTAATATTTCTCTCAGAATAAGATTATTTTTACACTTGAAAATACTTTAACTTCAAAACTTCATAGAAATTTCATATGAACTCCAAATGAGGAGAATTAATTTATTCTGGTTATAACTTTTTATTCTCTTTCCATCCATATAATCCTTATCTCCACCACTACTCTACAATTTTTTTTTTGCAAAAAACATATTTTTTAGATGAACAGTAACCGAGTGTTTTTTCCTAGAAAACTGATTTTCAAACTGTTATAACTCTCACATACAAACTCCAAATAAAATAACTTTTATTTATAATTCATAATATACCTACTGTAAAAAATTTATGCATGTTGGATAAATTTGAAATTTTGTATATATTTGGTGTTATGTGTTCTTATTGGCTTTTCGTATTCGAACGTTAGATTACGAACATTCGAACGAGTTCGATTACGATCCTCAACAGCAGCAAGCAGATTATCTTCAACAAAGCGAGCAACCCACTTTGATCATATTGATCCTATTACTTTCATTATAAAATATCTTGTTTGCAACTTGTATGTATGCATGTTCTACTTAAATGAGTATTTTTTGTTAGAGGTAGTTTTTCATATTAGATGCATGTGCCGTAGCAAATGTTTATCCCTTGCCACTAGCCCTAAGTTATTATTCCCGCTGATGTTAGTGCTCGGTGGATGTTATAGAGTCTATACATGTTTATGTGAATTGATGTTTAGTCATGCTTAGATTCCGATAGAATTGGGCGGTTATCGACTTTGTCGATAATCTTGATCACAAAAATACTTTTATCATGCTATGTCCAGCACTATGTGGTATGTTAATTTGAAAACTAAAAATGTAAACAAAACGATTTGGACTCAGGCAAATGGTTGTTGGTGTGGTTATTGGGTGTATGGCTCGTGCCCGAGTCAACAAGGACCGAATTACTTGTGTCACTGATCCAAGCACTTTTGCGTGCTAATCACATGAGAGGGATATGGGACCTCTCTTGACTTAGTTGTAACACCCTGGCTATTCGGAAGCCAAGATGCTACCTAAAGATACAACATACCATCAAATTGCGGAATAAGGTTTAATATGCCTCTAATCAGACAACAATACCATGGTAACGAGATGAAAATAACCAATTCATCAATGGTGAATAATCAAGGAACTAATCATGGAACGACATGACATGAAATCTAAACATTACTTATTACAGTTCATCTCTCATCAAAGATTAACATAGTTGAATCCATTAATGAAAATATAATGTAATGAACTATGTGGAACGTGTTGGTCTACTCCCTTCCATTAGCATTATCATCAACAAGGTTCACCTAAATAAACACAGAAAAACAAGGGTGAGTCGAAACTCAGCAAGTACAGTAAGCAATTCAACATACCAGGTTATGAACAAGTCAGTCACATTACAAATTAAGAATTAATCTCTGAAAACTTATGTATATGAATGGAATAAATGGATGCATTGAAAGGAATGAACTAACACATGCTCATACCGGTATAGCGAGTGAGACACCTGTCGGTGTTCACTTAAGCCCGTACTTAACAAAGTCCGGGGACCAAATTACCGCATGAAGAACGTTTCATATGGGTGTCCGAAACTGCCCACATTGGAATGGTGGGTCTTACATGCCCATACTGAAGTTGATGGGTCTTTACAAATCCACTCCTGTGGAATGCATATGAACAACACATGAATTGAATGAACATATGCAATGAATTTTATCACTTTCTTTCTCATGGATTATCAAATAGGAACGGAATGTACATCATGGAATATGAACATGGATCATCAACTCATCGGCACAACAACCAACAACGAGCGTTCCACATAAATCAATATATCTTAACACATTGGAATTGCATGTAATGGAATATGAATATTGATTAACATCTTTGATTGAAAACATGGATCATAGAAATATTAGCATGAACACAAACACACATCATTCATCAATGTAAAGAATTTCAATGTACTTGCCTTTCGCGTCGCGACGCGTTAGCAAGCAACGAAGGTGTTCCCACACGCGATGCCTCGCCGTCTACACAAGTACATATTTGGAATAAGGATACCGTGGCACGACTTAGCTACAGGAGACCTACACTAACCCTCCGACTAACCAACACAATTAACGGAGTTAAACTGACATTACACTATTCAGCCATCTACCCATCCTACTGAACAGCAGCACAAGAAAAATCATAATTAATTATCTGGGACTCAAAACGACATGAAACCAGCGCCCAATGAAACTTAACAGATAAGCCTTAAAAACACTAGGAGACAAGATTTCCTAATTATGCACGTACATAAGGCTAATCTGCAATTGAAAGTGCCTGACAGACATCTGACCAGACTACAGAACAGTAGCAAGGAAAAATGACCTAACTTTCATTCTACATATTCAATGGAGGTGATCTTTATTAACTTGGAAATATTATTTAAAGGGCTACAATAACCTAGGTGGGTGCAAGTTCTGAATCTCACTCTAACTAGATCAAAACCGAGGAGCAAATCGTGGTCCCAAATCTCGATTGCATGACGAACAATAGCGGTTAAAAATTCATATCTCCTAAACCGTAAAGCAGAATCTCATGATCTCGATGCCAAAAGAAAGAAAACGACCTCAGGAACAAAAATCTAGGAGAAGAAAACCCAATATTTGGCCTCTAAAGAATCGAAACTGGCCAGACAAGACAATCTGCCAAATCACGTCAGCTCTCCTGGACAGTCGCAGTAAAACTATCATATCTCCTAAACCGTAACTACAAATCAGATGATCTTGGTGCCTAAAGAAATCTAAGACCAAGGGCTACAACTTTATAAGAGGTTGATAAATCATAAAATGTACGGAACTTACCCAAATCTGACGAATAAATCTGGCGCAGGGGGAAGGAGAAAGTGGCGCAAGGCAGGGAGGAGGGTGGCGGCTCCAAGTGGGGGAAAGGGGGAAGGGGGAAGGGGGTTTAGGGTTTTTGGGGGAAGATCATCCCTCCTTTGGCCGGCCCCCTCTTGGGACACATGGGCCGTGGCCCGAGGCCCAGGTTGTCGGGAATTCGCGGAAACACCCTTGTGACCACTGAAAATTGCAATCACTGTTTAATTCTTTCTCCCGAGTACTCTCCTATTCACCCGAATAAATTTCAGGGTATTACATTAGTACTTTGGCGTGTGTTAACTCTGGGTCGCATGGTGGTTGTTGTACTGTTAAAAAAAATATTCTGGTGTTGTCGGCGTGCGGTTCATGTCTAGGTTCCCTACCCCAAGGGGCATCATAATTGTCCAAGGATTTATCCATGAGGGGTAGTTGATCGAGGCTTTACTGTGACTCCGACACAACGTAAGGGTTTTCATCCATACAGGCGACTCGTAGTTAATACATTACATTGGAAACGTCTCGTGGGATTTAGGCTTGCCGGCATACCTAAGGAAGTGTGATAGATAGCTTGGCAAAAGAGGTGGTCTGGTATGTGGGTACATTGGTACACCTCTGCAGGGTATAATCTATTCAAATAGCCTCATCCTAGGTTATAGACATGCTTGGTTAGGTCGTGCAAGAATTAGACTCAACATTTTCATTAAAACTTGGACTCGGGTGGTACGAAAGGGTAATTCGTGCTATGTTGTGAGCTGCGGGGCAACCACCTGTTGTTGTTTAGATGTTGTCTAATATTGTTTACTCGCTACTATTTAAAGTATAAAAAATGTTTACTCACTTGCCATTTCAATCTGTTACTTGCACTTCAAATGTAATGTTGCTTTATGCTGAAAATTGCTTAGTGTAGTAGCCTTCTTTTGATACATGAATGCATCTAAATATTCTTTTGCTTGTAAGTCTTGCAAGTACAACTTTGTACTCAACCCGGTTGCTGAAAATTTCAGAGGAGGTTGACCCCCAAGGGGTTAATCATTGTGAGACTGTCTTCGAGGACGGCGACTTGCTCGGTGGGCTTCCTGTCAAGTTGCCTTGTAGGTGAGGGTAGTTGGTCGGCTTTCTTTTGTTCCATCTTATGGCTTTTGGTATTCCGTTGCATACTTAACTTTTATTATTGCTATTTGGCCGGTCGGACGTATGTATGAAAACTGAAGTTGTATAATGATTATGGTGTAATCTTTTGAGATTACGGTATTGTAATATTGTTGTATAGTTTTACTTTTGATATTGTTTTGTGAGGTGTATGTGTACCGCTCTTGGAAGGTACACAATACAACGAGGGTGGGATATTTGATTTGTAATGCTAGGATCAATAGGATGGTTAAGTATTACAAGTTAAATACGCTGGGTCCTCACATGTAGTCTCTACTTTTACAAAGATGGTCTTGTTGGAAAATGTTATTATGATGGTTTTGTTGTTGTTATCATGAGTGCCATGTCTATGGCTGAGGATGAGTCGATGGTCGCAACCGAGGAGGACTGTGATTTTACTATTATTAAGTCACTTATTTGTTTTTTCATTATCTGTCAATTGCTCTTTAAAATTTTCGTTGCAAATTATTACATATCGATATAACAAATTAAACTTGCTTAACATTGAAAATAAGTTGTAGTGTAGAGCCTTATCCTTTGATAGCCTTGTATTTATATTATGTTACGATACACTACGAGTCTTGTTGAGTACAAAATGTAATCAATCTTGCTTAAAATTACTGATCAGAGTACGAGGATGAGTCAATGCCGGACGATGCGTTCTTTGTAGCCGGTACCAGAGGGTACAGTGATGGGTCTTGCTATGGCCTTGTCCTTGTCGGTTGCCTAAGGTTATGGATGGGCACAACACTGGACATTTTGGGTTTAATTGCTATGCTTCCGCTGTTTATTTTGCTACTCGAATTTGAAATTGGCCGGTCGACCGCGTAATATAAACTTGTCATGTAAACGCTTAAGTTTACTACTCTATTTGTTTCATGTTGTATGTATAATATATATGGATGTGTGTGCTAGACATTGATCATGGGACTAGTACAGTACACATGAGGGCTTTAGGTATTTAAAGCCTGGGGGTCCGACAGGATCTGGTTGCCTCCGACCTTGTCGAAGTCGGCGAGGGCGGGTGCTACGTGTGGGTGGTGAGCACGGGATCATGCCGTCCCGACCTCTCCTACGCCGGATTGTCGGACCCCGGGGATTCACACAACCCCGAGACCCTCTGTGCATACCAAGCTAGTCCCATGATCAGTAGCTAGCTTGCACAGTTGCAACAATGATGCATTCATAACCATTCAACGACGAACTAATGAAGCGGCATAAAGTAATATTAATTAAAACAAACACCTTATGGTCAAGGTTCTTACAAAAGTCGCCTCACGAGGGCTTAGCAACAACAGAGTATCCGCAATGAAATCTCAAAAATACGTGGAGCCCAATTGACATGCCCACAGGCAATCGAGTGGAGGACGCGACCTAGTTCGCAAAGTCTTCAAAGTAGCCTTCTTCATAGGACTCAACATTTCCTGGTTCTTCTCATGGGACCGATCAACAAAGGGCATGAAGCCGTGAGTACATAAAGTACTCGAAGAAGTCGAGAGAAAAGTATGCACATAGTATTCATGACAAAGCTTAAGCAAGGGTGGCCTTATGGTTAATTTGCAGAAAGCAAGTTTAACAATAAATACATTAATTAGATTGCAAAGGTGATTTTAAAAGAATAATACATAGATAACCAAGTTCTTTTGAATCAAAAGTGAACATCCGCTCACTTCCCAACCATTCCAACCAAACCTTTCCATCGAACCAAACCACATTTTGAAAATGCTACCCTTGCGCGAAATCACTGTGCATGTCCGTAGCCGGGACACGGCTATTGAATAGATTTTGAACACTCGCAGAGGTTGTGCGACTTTACCCACAAGAGATAAATCACTTGTAATGTCCGTCGACACACTTCCGAGGGTGTGCGACTAAGTGACTATCACAAAGCCTTTACAAAGTTCCATTTTGCCTCGGCTCGCGCGCTAAGGTTTCGCCATCACGGCCCTCTCTTGCGCCATTAAACCACCACAATGAACCGCTCAAAACTTCCCTAATTAGTTGGCAGTCCGTCCCATACCGGACTTGTGGTTGCACGAGGTGACCCAGATCAATGACTTGCAAAGTTAAGTCCTAAGTTGGCTGCTCAGACAAGTCTACCACAACCCAATGTGCATCACACACCCACTCTAGCTTCCTACCTCAAGCCCGAGCATAAATCATTTTTGTTCAATCCCGACCAAATGGCAATCCTCGCCATGGCACAACATCTTTAATAAAAGTGGCCTCACACCACTGTTCCATAGTTCCATTAGTCAAATTTCAATAATCATTGAACATGTGATCGAAAGTACCGCGGGTAACTAAAGCATGTCTAAGCAATAATACGCTCCCAAGTTGGTAATACAACTATGTCCAACTAGTATTAACCATCCTAAGGTGTCCAAGGATATATGTCATTCAAGGAGACATTTCATTTTCAATTTATCAAGGAGGCATAATGGCATTTTGGTAAATATCTACTCCCAAAACCATTTTTAATAAAACTAGCCATGCATGATAATCTAATACAATATACATTTGTAAAATGGGTTCAACATGGTCAAAGGCCCACGACTTGCCTTCGTTGACGAGGAGAGGGTCTTCGGTCGTCGGGTCGAAGAAATCTTCCGAAACGCCGGAATCTACACGTGCGAGAATAGCAACAAATAAATAAAACAGCACCAAATGAACTCCAAAAATTACAAAACCAGTACCAAATGAAAGAGGATGAATTTATATGAATTTAGAAATTTGGATCACCCAAATCGGAGTTCGGATGTGAAAGTTATAGCCAAAAGAAGTTGAAAATCACATAAAATGATGGATTTAGGGTTTTCGGATTTTTCGGAATTATTTTTCAACTGAAAAATCGGACTTTGACGTCGTGCACGCGCAAGCGCATACGTGTGCGCTACGTGGCGCCCACGCGGCAGAACGCCGACGCGGCGCCGACGTGGCGCCACGTGGGTGGCCACGTGGGCTCGGCCCACGGTCGAGAGAGAGAGAGAGAGAGAGAGAGAGACGCGGCGCGGTGGCGGCGGCGGGCGAGCCGGGAAGACGGCGGCGACGCTCGGGAACGGCGGCGATAATGCCAGAGACGGCGGCATGGAGGCGGCCGGAGGCGGGAAGAAGGGAGGAGCGGCGGGCGAAGCGACCGAGAGAGAGAGAGAAAGAAGAGAGGGAGAGGAAGAGGCGCGGCGGGTTTTATAGAACTCGCGGCGACGGACGCGCGGCGTGGCGCGCGCGGGCGGAGGCGGGACGAGACGGCACGGCCAGCGGACGCGACGGAGGCGCGGCGACGCGACGGACGGGCGCGAGATTCGCGGCGGCGCGATTCGCGCGGACGTGGGAGAGAGAAACGGCGGCGCGGCGGAGACGATGAACGGACGCCGTCCGATTCCGATCGGACGGTGGGGAGCGAAGGAGACGCGGCGAACGGAAGGCCGTCCGATTCCGACGGACGCGGGAGGAGAAGAGGCGCGCGGCGAGGAGACGAAGCGGCGCCGTCCGATTCCGACGGACGGTGGGAAGCGGAAGAGGCGCGGGCGCGCGATGGCGTCGGATCGCGATCCAACGGCGGAGAAGAAAGGAGAGCGCGGGCGAAAGGAAACGGCCCGATCTCAATCCAACGGCCAGCCGTGGGCGACGCGCATGAGCGAGAGTCACACGATGGGGATCGGCACGAGGGCGAAGGGCAGGCCAGAGCGGGCGGAGGCGGAACGATGGTGGGCGGCTAGGGTTTCGGCCCACCCACCAAAATTCATTTTAAATGCGTTTTTGATTTCAGCAATTCAAATAAATCAAAAGGCAATTTAGAAAATAGCAAATAGACTCCAAAAATTCTAGAAAAATTCACATAAATTACTTGAATTATTCTAGACTTAATAAAAATACTTTTAACTTTAAATTTCCTTTTTCTTTTGCAAATAAATTAATTTTTAATTTCGGGAAAAAGGAAAATGAATTTCTAAAATCCAATAAATCCAAGGAAATTCTTAAAATAATAAGTTTTGATTTTAAATTCAAGAAAACTCAATTAAACCAACTTTAATTTAATTGAAGTTTGATTACTCACATTAAACTGCAATTAAATTTTAAAATTTCAAAATTAAGCTTTGGGCAAATAGAAGCAAATGGTTTTCTTTTAAAATTTTTCAAAACTCAAAACGGATGCTACAAACCTACCCCTCTTAAAGGAATCTCGACCCGAGATTCAGCCGACTAGAGAATAGGTGGGGAAACTCACCTTGAGTCTTCTTCTCGTTCCCAAGTGGCTTCTTCTTGGTGTGGTTGCTCCATGGACCTTGCGTAAACGGATGATCTTGCTTCTTGTCACTGCTCGCTACTTCCAAGATCTTGGTGGGATGCTCCTTGTAGGTGAGGTCTTCTTGCAGGCAATTGGTTCCACGGCATCCGCTCTTGCACACGCAAACACTTCTTCAATCTGCGACACGTGGAAGACATTATGCACATCCGATACCGAGGTGGAAGGTCCAAGCTGTAAGCGACTTCTCCTCTTCTGCTAGGATCGAAAGGTCCGATGTACCTTGGTGCAAGCTTTCCGCTTACTCAAACGACGATCCTTTGAGAGGCGACACCTTCAGTACACATGATCTCCAGTGCAAAAGCTAGATCTCGCGACGGTTATCGCATAACTCTTCTCGCTCGGTTCATCTTTGTTTTGACCTTTCTCGATTGATCGAACTTGCTCTTGGCTTTTTCCAAAATATCCGCCCAAACACTTGCCTTTCGCCTACTTCATTCCAATACAACGGTGTTTCGCATTTTCTTCCAAAAGAGCTTCAAATGGAGACATCCGAGGCTTGACTGTAATCGTTGTTATAGGAAAACTCGCATAAGGTAGCATTTGATCCCAATCGTCGATTTGCTAAGGCACAAGCCCTTAACATATCTTCTAGGATTTGATTTACTCTTTCTCGTCGACCATCCGTCTGGGATGATAAGTCAGATGAAATTTAGATTAGTACCCAAAACACGTGCGGCAACTTCGCCAAAATCTTGAGGTGAATCGGGTTCCTCGATCGACACGATCTTCTTTGGCACTCCATCTTTGGCACACTATCTTTGCCATGTACAATTCTGCGAGTCTATCACGAGTAAGTGGTCTTGATCGGGAGAAAGTGAGCAACTTTGGTTAGACGATCCACAATTACCTGTGATAGAATCATAGCGACCTTGTCCTTGGCAAACCGGTGATAAAATCCATGCCAATTTCTTCCCATTTCCATTCGTGCACTTTCAAGGGTTGCGGAGTCCAAGAGTCTTTGATGCTCGGCTTTAACTCATTGACAGACATCACATTGAGCTACATACTCGGCAATCTCACGCTTCATGCTAGGCCACCAATAAATTTCTTTAAGGTCTTGGTACATCTTTGTGCTTCCAGGGTGAATGGAGTACAAAGTTTCATGAGCTTCCTTGAGTATCAGCTGCTTAAGCTCTTTCTGATCTGGAATACAAATTCGCTTGTCAAACCAAATGGTGCCTTGCTCATCTTACTCAAAATCTCGTGGCTTTACCTTTCTTCATGTTGCTCTTGATTTCCTTAATATTGGCATCTTCAACTTGAGCTTCCTTGATCTGATTCCGCAAAGTGGGTTGAACTTCTAGGGCAGCTAGATAACCTTCCTCAACCAACTCTAACTTGAGCTTCTGGAATTCTTCATGAAGGGCTGGCTGATTTTCCTTGATCGTCGTGGTATTGCAAGAGACTTTTCTCGCTCAAGGCATACGCCACAACATTAGCTTTGCTCGGGTGGTAATGGATTCCAATATCATAATCCTTTATTAACTCTAACCACCTTCTTTGCCTCATATTAAGATCACCGAGTGAAAATGTACTTCAAGCTCTTATGGTCAGTATAGACTTCACAATGATTACCAATAAGGTAATGACGCCATATCTTTAAAGCATGCACTACTGCAGCCTAACTCCAAGTCATGAGTGGGGTAATTCACTTCATGAGGCCTCAATTGACGGAAGCATAGGCTACTATCTTCCTTTCTTGCATCAGACACAACCAAGTCCTTGCCGGGACGCATCACGTAAAATCTCAAAATCCTTAGGACATCGGGCAAAATCAACACCGAGTCGTTGTCGACGCTTCTTCAACTCTTGAAAACTTTGCTCACAACTGCTGTCCAAGCAAATTTCTTTTCTTTCTTCAACAAATGAGTGAGGGTCTTGCTATCTTGGAGAATCCTTCTATGAATCGACGATAGTACCGCCATTCCAAGAAAACTTCGACTGAGGCATCGACTTGGGTGACTCCCAATTAAGCACATCCTTAACCTTGTGGGGTTAACAGATACTCCTTCTGCGCAGACATGACATGTCCCAAGAAAGTAACTTCTTCCATCCAAAACTCACACTTGCTGAATTTAGCATAGAGTTGATGATCTCTAAGCTTATTCATGACCAAACGGAGGTGCTCTTCATGCTCTTCTTCACTCTTTGAATACACCAAAATATCGTCAATGAAGACAATGACGAACTTATCCAAATACTCCATGAATACTTTATTCATCAAATTCATAAAGTGTAAGGGCATTGGTCAATCCAAATGACATGACCGTGAACTCATACTGATCCATACCGGTTGAGAAAGTCTGTCTTGGGAATATCTTCGGACGAATCTTCAACTGGTGGTATCCCGACCTCAAGTCTATTTTGGAGAACACTCGGCTCCTTTCAACCGATCAAACAAATCATCGATCACAGGCGGAGGGTACTTGTTCTTGATGGTGACCTCATTGAGGGCTCAGAATCCACACACATCCGTTGGGTACCATCCTTCTTTGCAACAAAGATCACTGGGCTCCCAAGGTGAAGAACTTGGCGGACAAAACCTTTCTCTTGCATTTCTTCAATTTGCTTCTTTAGTTCAACCAAATCATTGACAGCAATCAGAGGGTCTCTTGAAAATAGGTGCAGTTCTGGAACAAGATTGATGACAAACTCCAAGTCTTGGTGCAGCGGCATTCCGTAGGTCATCGGGAAAGACAGTGAAAACTCTCGACCATCGGCACTTCCTCCAAAGACACAACAGCGCACTGCAGACTAAAGATCCGGCTAGTTTCTCCGGGAGGCTTCAAACTTTACCTTGGTTCCATCCGGATGACCAAAGTGATGCTTCTACCACCACAATCCAGAGGGCTTGGTGATTGGCAAGCCAATCCATTCCCAAAATCACATCAAGAGACTTGGTGTCTATGATGATGAGATTAGCAAGGAATTCTACCCTTCTATGGTCACTTTAACCTTAGGGCAACCTTGGTTCGTACTCAATTCCGAACCGGGAGATTGAACCAACAAAACACTTTTAAGAGGCAAAACTTCCAACTGGTGCCTTTCAGCAAAACTCCGAGAAACAAACGAATGCGAAGCTCGTAATCAAACAAAACATGGCGGTCTTTGAATTGACAAGGAACTTACCCAAAGACGACGTCCGGTCATGCTCAGGCTTCCTCCACAGTGGTGTGGTTCACACGACCTCTTCCAAAAGGCGGAGGAGATTTGACCGTGCGCTTGAGTCCGAGGGCTCCACGTGCGACTCTCGGAGTGGGGTCCTGGTCGGGTAGCTCCCATGTTGAAACGAATCGGAGAAGGGCCTTGCCTCTCGCGGCAATCACGCGAAGTGCCCCGGTGATGGCACTTAAAGCGTATGATCCGTGGCAGGTTGACATTCCTTGGCGCCGTTCTTTGGAGCCGTTGAAGCCGCGGTTACCGGAATCGCCGGGCGAGGTGTCGCCACAGAGCTCAATGTGACAGTGGAGCAACACGGGCGGAGGCGGCACATTCATTACGCTCTCGGGAGTGAGACCGATGGGCACCGTCTTTGCATCATCTTTCTCTTGGGATTCTTCAAGCTCACGCGGGATTCTTCGATGAGCATGGCCTTGTTCACCAAGTGCCGGAAATCTGCATAATCATTCCCAATGACTTGCACCTTCAAACGGGGTTGAGTCCTCTCTTGAAGCGCTTCTGGCGGGCATCATCTGTGGCAACGTCCTCCGAGGCATAACGGACAACCGAGTGAACTCGTTAAGGTATTCACTCACCGACATGTTGCCTTGCCGCAACTCACGGAACTCATTCTTCTTCATTTCCACCTTTCCATCGTGGATATGGGAGTGGCGGAAAGCTCTCAAAACTCGCCCAAGTGATACTCTCGGGTTTCCATGGGCGGCACAATAGTTCTCCCACCATTTCGCAGCAGTACCTTCAAGCCGGTGGGTGGCATCTGAGTAACCTTCTCGCGATCATCACAACGGGTGATAGCGAGCTTCTTTCCATGGAACGTAACCGGTCATCTGCGCCCAATGGCTCGTGAGGAGCTAGAGAAAGTGGGCGGATGGGTCCTCAAAAACTCTGCCAGCCTAGACTGAGGAAACACTGGGGGTGGAGCAGGCGTGGGCGTGGCGGTACCGCTTGATCTGCTCGATTCATCATTGCGAGGAGGGCAGCAGCGGTCTGGTTCTGCTGATTCATCATCTGAGTCATGTTCTGCATCAAAGAGCTCATCAGCTGCGTCTGGGCTGCCATGAACTGACTCAAACCCGGATCTGCACTGGCGGCCTGGGAAGACGGGGCAGAGGCGCTTGGAGTCTCATCCTGGCTTGCGGAGTTGCGGGTCTGAACCATCTGCGACAAAGCTTCACTGGTTTAGTAGACGAGAAGAAGAAAGCAATTTAGATGCGAGGGAAAGCACGGAGATGAGCGAGGAACAAGGGAGATAGATGGATCAACCTAATGCGGACAAAGTTGGTTTTACCCAACGAACGGACAGCCGGAAAGCTATCAAGAAGCAAACAAAAAGGGACACTCAAGCACAAAAGCACTATTACGCAGACTAAACGAATCTAAAACTAGGGAGGGCAACTACCAATCTAATCTTTACGGAGGGTCAACTTGAAACAGACTGCGGAACTTGAACTTCCAAAACTTCCATTGCTTGATCTTGAAGGGCTCGATCCTAGGGATAATCCAGAGACGAGGGAGTCAATTTAAATTTGGAAAGCCAAGTTTCAGAAGAGATAAGATGAAAGAACTCAAGAATGATATAAGAGGGTAAGATGATAAGAAAAGAATAGAATAAGATAAGAAAGAACAGAATAAGATGAGAGAAGAATATCTAGTCAGGTTAATTGGTTGGTTTGATTTAGAAAATATATTTTGAATCTTTGACTAAGACGACCAATCTAGCTAAAGGTTACGTCCTACAGTCGATATGGCTCTGATACCATCTCTTGTCGGACCCGGGATTCACACAACCCCGAGACCCTCAGTGCATACCAAGCTAGT
The DNA here is from genome assembly GCA_036346395.1 of Hsuehochloa calcarea. NCBI lineage: Eukaryota > Viridiplantae > Streptophyta > Magnoliopsida > Poales > Poaceae > Hsuehochloa > Hsuehochloa calcarea. The sequence goes on along the minus strand of CM070599.1, from coordinate 16,171,374 downwards.
CCCATGATCGAGAGCTAGCTTGCACACAGCAACAATGATGCATTCATAACCATTCAACGACGAACTAATGAAGCGGATAAAGTAATATTAATTAAAACAAAGAAAGACCTTATGGTCAAGGTTCTTACAAAAGTCGCCTCACAGGGCTTAGCAACAACAGAGTATCTGGCAGCGGAAATCTCAAAAATACGTGGAGCCCAATCGACATGTCCACAGGCAATCGAGTGGAGGACGCGACCTAGTTCGCAAAGTCTTCAAAGTAGCCTTCTTCATAGGACTCAACATTTCCTGGTTCTTCATGGACCGATCAACAAAGGGCATGAAGCCGTGAGTACATAAAGTACTCGAAGAAGTCGAGAAAAGTATGCACATAGTATTCATGACAGGCTTAAGCAAGGGTGGCCTTATGGTTAATTTGCAGAAAGCAAGTTTAACAATAAATACATTAATTAGATTGCAAAGCAGGATTTTAAAAGAATAATACATAGATAACCAAGTTCTTTTGAATCAAACAGTGAACATCCCGTTCACTTCCCAACCATTCCAACCAAACCTTTCCATCGAACCAAACCACATTTTGAAAATGCTACCCCTTGCGCGAAATCACCAGGCATGTCCGTAACCGGGGACACGGCTATTCGAATAGATTTTGAACACTCTGCAGAGGTTGTACAGCTTTACCCACAAGAGATAAATCACTTGTAATGTCCGTCTGACACACTTCCGAGGGTGTGCGACTAAGTGACTATCACAAAGCCTTTACAAAGTTCCATTTTGCCTCGGTTCTGCCCGCTAAGGTTTCGCCATCACAGCCCCCTCTTGCGCCATTAAACCACCACAACAGAACCGACTCAAAACTTCCCTAATTAGTTGGCCAGGTCCGTCCCATACCGGACTTGTGGTTGCACGAGGTGACCCAGATCAATGACTTGCAAAGTTAAGTCCTTAGTTGGCTGCTCAGACAAGTCTACCACAACCCAATGTGCATCACACACCCACTCTAGCTTCCTACCTCAAGCCCGAGCATAAATCATTTTTGTTCAATCCCGACCAAATGGCAATCCCTGCCATGGCACAACATCTTTTAATAAAAGTGGCCTCACACCACTGTTCCATAGTTCCATTAGTCAAATTTCAATAATCATTGAACATGTGATCGAAAGTACCGCGGGTAACTAAAGCATGTCTAAGCAATAATACGCTCCCAAGTTGGTAATACAACTATGTCCAACTAGTATTAACCATCCTAAGGTGTCCAAGGATATATGTCATTCAAGGAGACATTTCATTTTCAATTTATCAAGGAGGCATAATGGCATTTTGGTAAATATCTACTCCCAAAACCATTTTTAATAAAACTAGCCATGCATGATAATCTAATACAATATACATTTGTAAAATGGGTTCAACATGGTCAAAGGCCCACGACTTGCCTTCGTTGACGAGGAGAGGGTCTTCGGTCGTCGGGTCGAAGAAATCTTCCGAAACGCAGGAATCTACGTCGAGAATAGCAACAAATAAATAAAACAGCACCAAATGAACTCCAAAAATTACAAAACCAGTACCAAATGAAAGAGGATGAATTTATATGAATTTAGAAATTTGGATCACCCAAATCGGAGTTCGGATGTGAAAGTTATAGCCAAAAGAAGTTGAAAATCACATAAAATGATGGATTTAGGGTTTTCGGATTTTTGAATTATTTTCAATGAAAAATCAGACTTTGACGTCGTTGCTGCGCAAGCGCACACGTGTGCGCTACGTGGCGACCACGCGGCAGAACGCCGACGCGCGCCGACGTGGCGCCATCGCAGTGGCCACGTGGGCTCGGCCCACGGGTCGAGAGAGAGAGAGAGAGAGGCGCGGCGCGGTGGCGGCGGAGCTGGGAAGACGGCGGCGATGCTCGGGAACGGCGGCGATGCTGGAGACGGCGGCGGAGGCGGCCGAGGCGGGAAGAAGGGAGGAGGCGGCGGGCGAAAGCGCGACCGAGAGAGAGAGAAAGAAGAGAGGGAGAGGAAGAGGCGCGGCGGGTTTTATAGAACTCGCGGCGACGGACGGGCAGCGGCGTGGCGGGCGCGGGCGGAGGCGGACGAGACAACGCACGGCCGCGGACGCGACGGAGGCGCGGCGACAGACGAGACGGGCGCGAGATTCGCAGCGCGCGATTCGCGCGGACGCGGGAGAGAAACGGCGGCGCTTGGCGAGACGATGAAGCGACGCCGTCCGATTCCGACGGACGGTGGGGAGCGAAGGAGACGCGGCGAACGGAAGGCCGTCCGATTCCGATCGGACGGTGGGGAGGAGAAGAGGCGCGGGCGAGGGAGACGAAGCGGGCGCCGTCCGATTCCGATCGGACGGTGGGAAGCGGAAGAGGCGCGGGCGCGCGATGGCGTCGGATCGCGATCCAACGGCGGAGAAGAAAGGAGAGCGCGGGCGAAAGGAAACGGCCCGATCTCAATCCAACGGCCAGCAGCGAGGGGCGACGCGGCGGAGCGAGAGCCACACGATGGGGATCGGCGCACGAGGGCGGCGGCTTGCATGAGCGGGCGGAGAGGGAACGATGGTGGGCGGCTAGGGTTTACCACGCACGTAAATTCATTTTAAATCGTTTTGATTTCAAAGAATTCAAATAAATCAAAAGGCAATTTAGAAAATAGCAAATAGACTCCAAAAATTCTAGAAAAATTCACAGAAATTACTTGAATTATTCTAGACTTAATAAAAATACTTTTAACTTTAAATTTCCTTTTTCTTTTGCAAATAAATTAATTTTTAATTTCGGGAAAAAGGAAAATGAATTTCTAAAATCCAATAAATCCAAGGAAATTCTTAAAATAATAAGTTTTGATTTTAAATTCAAGAAAACTCAATTAAACCAACTTTAATTTAATTGAAGTTTGATTACTCACATTAAACTGCAATTAAATTTTAAAATTTCAAAATTAAGCTTTGGGCAAATAGAAGCAAATGGTTTTCTTTTAAAATTTTTCAAAAACTCCGAAAAACGGGATGCTACACGGATCTAGCCACCCATGATACCACCAGGACGTCGCCCCACTGTGCCACGCACCAGATCTCCATGAGCCCTGATGCCATACAGCCGCCTGATCAATCTACATGTACTTCCTTGTCCGCAAGTGAGGCCACCATGGACTCTTGCACCTTTTTTCTCATGTAGGTTTCTTCAATTCCAATTTCCGGTTTGCACATTCACCGCAGTAGTTAAGTAGTAATGTGATTTACTGAAGTTGAACATTTACATTTATTTTGCAAATTTGCTACTTTTCTCATTTCAATTTCCGATTTTAGCATGGCATAAGGTATTCTTTCCAATAGTTGCGCGCATGTACAATCTTTCAGTTATACCAAATTTCTTTCGGTATGAGGGCAAGTGCTTACCTAAAATTTGTGCTGAATTGGTGCATGCTACCAGCTTCCTTTTTATTTCTTTTTCTTTTGGTTTTTCTAGGGCTAACTTCTCTTCCTATATCTGTTTATTTATTTATGCATGCATACATGATTAAGTATCAATCGAGCAATCACAATTCTAGATCTGCTAGCTCTTGACATTCATTTTACTTTCATCAAAAACAGGTAGAGAATCTGTAAAATCTACTCACTTGCATCAAAATTTCAGTGGCATGTTTTACTGCTCGCCTATTTTGGCCTGTTTGAAGTCTTATCGAGGGAGTCCGGTAAGACTGTATGATTGATTTTTGGCCTGAACAAATAAGCAAGGGAAACATAACCAGGTAAGTAATCTAAAACAGCACCAACCTAATGAATCCGAAGCAGTGAAACAAATAGACTAATCCAAAATATTGTCCTAAATTTGATTCAATTTCTAACAAGTTCTGGTGTAAACCAGTAATAATGAATAAAAATGTTCTCATGACAATTTCTAACAAGTTCCCATGTGCCATATTCACTCTCAATCGTGGCGCCCTCGAAGATCACCTAAAAACAACAGAAGAGCAAGGGTGAGTCTATGACTCGGCAAATACATGAATATAGGACGAACAATGATAAATCAACAGCATTCAATAACTTCATTACCATCACATGTACTTCCATTATTATTCTCATGTTGTTGTCTTCTCTTTGTTTCACACTCAATCATCTCATATATCAATGCAACTCTAATCTACACGTCCACATGTACTTCTTTCGCATATACCGGTATAGCGTAAGTGAATGCTCGCGACAACATTCATTCTCAAGCCCGCTCCCCCTCAAGGATCGGGGACCTCCTCCACTCCCGTGGAGTTGTGATAAATCATGATCACCTGCTCATATGCAAAGATTCTTATGAATACAAAAGTGCAAAACTTGGTCACATTCATCATATCTAACTTTCCTCATGTTCATCCACAATATATATTCAAACCATTTAATTGCTTGCAGTTAAATAAAAATAAAAGCACAATAATAATGGTAATGAAAGATAAAGGCACACAGTGATCAATCATTGATCGCTGTCTACTATGCACTTGCCTCAACCGTGCGAGGATGGAAGACGCGAAGAGTGCGCTGCCCCCGGAACCAAACTCTCAACTGGATTAATTTAACAAGCACTCTAAGATAGTAATTCTGGACAAAACAAATATAGGAGAAAAGACGAACTCGCTATAACCTCTAGCACCAACCCAACTCCAAAACCCTAAATAGATATGTCCCCTCGACAGACAGTCATAATAAAAAATTCATAACTTTTTGACCAGAGACCCAAATGAGGCATTCTTAGACCATCTAGATAGCTTCTCAAATTCCCCACCTAAACCTAGTTGGGGAGACTTTTTAATTCGGCCATATACTATGCCTTATAAGCAGATGAAACTCTGTATCTAAAATCTGACAGAGATTTTTACCAGTTTGGAAAGCTTAAGAAATTTCCTACATCAATCATGTTGGATGAAATCCCTGAATCGGCCTCTAACTAAATCATATCTAATTAGAAAAACGACTGCGCATTCTCGTCAGATTCTCTGGACAGCAGTAAAGAAATCAACGTAACTTTCAGACCATAACTCCGAATTGGGTGATCTTTACGCCTGTGGAAAGCTGAGAACGAGCCCTACAATTATCTACGAGACATAGTGGTCAGATTCCTCCGTTTACTGCCCCAAAACTTACAATCTCTACCGACTGCTAGAATCGATATGCTACTTGTATCGCCTAAACACAAAATTTAAACACCAATCCAAAGGGATTCGGGGACTTACCCTTGGAGACGAGCTTGATCAGTGTGCTCCCAGCGAGGTGCTGGACCAGGGAGGGGAAAGAGGAGGCGCCGACCAAGTGGGGAGGGAAGAGGGAGAGGGGGGTGGCGGCTAGGGTTTGGGGGGAGGACACCCCCTTGGCCGGCTCCCCTGGGCCTCTTGGGCTGTGGCCCAAAGCCCAGGTTGCCAGAAAAACGCAGAAACCCCCCTCCCCCGAAAACTGAAATTTTTTATTTTCTGTTTTGCTCCTTCTCCCGAATTCATTTGTAGTTTCTCGATTCAATTTCAGGGTATTATATTCTACCCCCCTTAAACGGAATTCGACCCCGAATTCTACTAGTCATCCTACTCGAAAGGACACCAAAATCCAAATCAACAATCATTAATACATACCCGACGTAATCAAGTATGGATATTGCTCACGCATGCGAGACCCCAACTTCTAAGTCGTCTCTCTCTCGGACTTATGCGACCATAGCACCTTGACATAAACTAACGTCTTACTCCTCAAAACTCATTTCAACCTTTCCATGTACACTCAACGAACAAGATTCGAAGGTAAGGTCTTAATCGTTGGTCAACGGCTCTAACGAAACCCCACTCCAGATATCTTAAGTACTCCCTCAATACCGGGTCTTACAAGACGTTGTGTACCCCGCGCCTGGACTCGAGGCGGTCTTAGCGATACGCTGTCTTCCAAAATCCCCGTAACTTCCAGAAACAACCTATGTATCTTGGCTAACCTTCCCTTTGGTACCAAACCACACAACCTACACGTAACATATGACACTCTTGTTCTATTTCTCAATCTATCTCTTCCCCTTAACAAGAAGCACCTCCTTTAACCAGGGACACACAAATGAACTCATTTTAAACAAACTCTTTGGAAAGCATAACCCTACCAAAAACAAATGATTCACGACGCAACCATCTCATAACCAACATCCTCCAAAAGACTCAAATCAAAAGTCGAAGACTCATCATGATTTTTTCCCCTCCATTTTCTAGGTAGGCAGTTTGCAAATAAACACCACATAAGCCAAAGGCGAAAATCACTCGAATGTTCAAAACAACCATTTCCTTCTCTCTATTTTTTTCAACCTAAAAAGACTACGTACCAACATAAAGCCACTCAATTTGCAACTGGCAGTCCCTGTGCTAGAAGGCACAGGCATGGGTATGCATCGACGGATGCATACTCCGCATTACCGGTAAATGCAAAGAGAAAAGAAAAGATGCATTTGTTGGCATTTGCATTGCAAATACATATGATCTGTTCTTGAGATGGTTAATGTGATTGATTGACTGTGATAAAGTTGTAAATTGTATTATTGAGTTGTTTTCACTTGCTGAGTTATGGACTCACCCTCGCTAATTGTTTGTATTTTAGGTAATTCTTGCATGGACATTATGCATGGGAAGGGCTAGTGATATGAATTGTTGCACACTTCCACGAACTTTCATGAATGAATAAATTTGGAATCTGAATTCACATTTGAGAAAACTGTTAGGATGTTTTATTAGATATGCCATCATGCTTCTGTTATTTTGTAATGGAGTTAATTATGGTATTTTGAAGACCTTTATGTTTATGATCCAAGTCGGAAGTCTAAAATATTTTTTTACGCGATTGATAGTTGATACAATCTCCTGTATGGTTAAATATACAAAGGAGGTTCTGTCAAAATTTAGTGTAATATCTTATATTTTAAATTATTACCTTGCTGTTTTAGTAGCATTCCAGGCTCATGTTGGGCTGGGTGTTTGTAACACCCTGGCTATGCAGAAGCCAGGATATTACCTAAAGTCTAACTCTAAGTGTAATACCCCGAAGGTGATTCGGCTTATTAGAAGAAGTTTCGGAAGAGGGAGCTAATCGAAAAACCAGAATCATCTTTTCACCGGGGGGTTTTCTGTGATTTCACGGCAACTGGGCAGGCCACGGCCCAGAGGGGCCCATGTGGTGGCTGGCCATAAGGGGGGATTCCCACCCCCCAAACCCTAAACTCCACATTTCTCTCCTCCTCCCCCCTTTGGAGCCGCCGCCCCCCTTCCCCCTTGCTGTGCACCGCCTTGTACGTCGATTTTGGGTACGATGCATTCGTTTTCTGTCCTATCCATCTCTTAGAAAGTTTTAGGTATTGTGCTTAGATTTCTATAGCCACCAAGATCACGTGATTCCGCCTTACGGTTTAGGAGATATGATTTTTTTAGTGCGCGCTGTTCTGTCTGTCTGACGAGAAGGATCTGTCGGCTTGATCCTAGGTTTTGATTTAGTTAGAAACATTTCCCGAACCTCCACCCAAATAAGTTATTGTAGCCCTTTAAATTATATTTCAAAGCTGATAAAGATCATCTCCATTGGATCTGTATAATGAAAGTTATGATATTTTCTTTACCACTATTCTGAATTCTGGGCAGATAAATGTTAGTGTTTTCATCTATTGTTTGGACTACTGTATATGCCGAATCTGGGGTTTTTCCCTTCTAGAGGTTTATTCCTGGGAACGTTAGCTTTCTTTTGGCACTGAGATCAGGAAAATCCGATCTGTAGTTTGGGAGATATGAATTTTTGATTACGAACTATCCGTCTGTCTGAAAACCGAGGTCGAGAGGTTTGTCCTCGTTTTGTTCAAATTAGGGGCCGAATCATAACCTTCACCCAACTAAGTTATTTTAGCCCTTAAAATTATATTTCCAAGATGATAAGAATCATTCTCATTGGATCAATAGGTTGAAAGTTACGTCATTTGCTTTATCTCTGATCTGTATTCTGGACAGACGTAGATGGGTTGTGTTTAGCTGATAATTAGCCCTCTGTTTTGGCCGAATCAGGGGATTCCACCAACTAATGTTTTGTAGCCTGATCTGTTAAGATTCAGTGAGAACTGGTTTCAGGTCTTTTAGAGTGACAGATAATTAATGGTGAATTTTCTCGTACCGCTGCTCAGAAGGGCTGAAATTTGTCTGAATAGTTTATTTTCATTTTGGGTCTATGCGGTATATTGGATAGTTAGGGGTTATTGTAGAACACCGGTAGCAGTGTTATATCGTTGTTCTTATTTTGGAAACATGCTTGTGTAGGCGGCGAGGCATCATGTGTGGGAACACCTCCGTTGCCTACTAACGAGTCACAACGCGAAAGGCAAGTACTGTATATTAACTGGTGTTGAATTCAAAGGAATGCATAATGATATGTTGTTTACATGAATGTTCTTGTGCTTTGTTCATGGTGTTGATATACTGCAAGTGACTAGTGTGGCCTTATTGGTACATTATGTTGAGTGTGAATACATACTTATACTTGTTTACACATGTTGTTGAATGCCATGTGTCTTTTCCACTAATGTGTGTTATTCATTCATACCATGAGAAATCATCATGTTCATTCATAAAATTCATTATGACCACAGAAGTGGATTCTTTTGGTAAGTCTCATCAATTCCAGTATGGGCATTTGAAAGACCCATCAATTCCAGCATGGGCATTTGAAAACCCACCATTCCAATGTGGGTAGTGTTGACCACCATTCCAATGTGGCAACTTGGACACTCGTATGAAATGTTCTTCATACGGTGATTGGGTCCCCGTACTTTGTGAAGTACGGGCTTAAGTGAACACCGACGGGTGTATCACTCGCTATACTGCGTATATGCAATGATAAGTCCATACCTTCAATGCATTCTTACATTTCATCCATTCATGTATTCATTCCATACGTACATGTATGTGTTCCAATAATTGTTCGTAATTCAACTGAATTGTGTTGTCCACTCCATGCTTGATTATTCTTGTTTAGTACTTGACTCACCCTTGCTTTGTATGTTTTAATTATGTAATTGAGGAGGACGACAAGATGATTTGGTGGGGTAGTTCGGCACACTACACTTCACTTTTATCCAATCAGAACAATTATTCTTGCCATTCAGTCAAGTCAAATTGTTGAAATAAGTTCCAGATTGTAATAATCCTATGTTAGTATCGTTTGACTGTTCGTGGTATTATGACCGTTTATCCATTCTTTACCATGATTCTAGTGATCGTTCATTGTCTTTCCTTAGGAATTTATGTTGATTTAATCTGGATAATCTAGTTTTAATGCTATGCTGAGTAGTTTGATAGGTTTAAGTGACATTTTGGCTTCCGAATAGCCAGGGTGTTACAGTTGGTATCAGAGCGGGCTTTAGGTCCGTGGTTCATTCAAACATATTAAATTGACACACTGTGCACATTAGGAGGGGTTGGGTAAACTGTTGCTTCCGCATTTCAATTGTGGTGACTCGAGTATTGAGTCGTTGTTAAATTGTGTTGTGCTATGATGTGTTAATCCATGATATGATGTGATAACCTCTAACTATGAAATTATTCTATGATCGTCATGAGATGATCCGATATAAATATATATATTCATAATTGATTGCATTAGTTATGCGTTTCGCTAGCGGGCGTTGATCGCTTGAGTTCGTGGTTGATGTCCAGGTTTTGCCAGCTACACCATTGTCTGTAGTATGATATTAGAGAACTTCTTACCTCTGCTCCATAAGCTCAGATTGAGCATGAGCTCATTGATGAACTTGTTGCCTTCTCGAACCGATATCCGATTTCTGGTTGTGGTTCTGGCGGTTCGTGAATTCTTTTGAAATTGGGGTTTTAATGAAGAAGGTAAGCTCCAAAGTAGTTCTCGATTCGTTCTTTGAAACAAATATTGCCCTTTCGACTATTGTGATATTTCTGCTCCACGTGAGCATAGTTCAAATGCAAGATTCCTCTTTTCACAAAAGACTTGTTTTACCCCTGTTGGAGAAATTTAACTCATTCGTTCATTTGGAATCTCGGTATTGGAAGACTTCTTTTGCAAGTTCTTTATCAAGTGTGTATTGATCTTGCATATTTCTCTTGGGCTGCTTTAGTAAGTCGTTCTCTTCCTTGATTTTTGAATTTGACAAATTCTTGTCTGGTGGTGAATGATAAATTTCTCTTGGGTTCGTGATTCTTGGTAGACAAGTTTAAATAGGCCTTTAATGGTACTCCGAAAACATTATTGTTTTTCGATTGTCGAATTGTTTTTACTACGAATGATCTTTGTAAATTGGCAACATTGATATTTTCATGGTTGTTCTTTCTTTCTCATTGGAGAATAGCGACTCATTTACTCGTTTGATGGTTTGCCTAATGAGAATTCTTGTTGCAAGATCGTTAACACGAGAACGCATTGGCTCAATGTATTCCTTTTGGAACCCTCTGCTTGTTGAAATTTGATGCATCTCCTTTCTGAAGAAAAGCGTTAAAACCCTTTTGGAGTGCTTGGTTATGCTTAAGTCGGGGGTTGCACCCAAACAAAGATTGTGGGCTACGGGTTTCTATTAGACCCTATTTGTTTTTCAAAATAGTTTCTTGCCTTTCTGGCTGCGGAGCTCTTATTGCTGTTTGTGAACGTTATTCTTGACAAGATCGTTCTCTTTATGTTAGCCCTATCTCTCTTGTTGATAAGGGTAGCTCGGTTATCCGTTTGACAGTTCGGAGAATGAAAATTTCCTTTCACAAAGTTCATTGAAGAAAATTTCAACTATGTTCATTTCTTTGGAATATTTGGAGTGTTGGAGTTTAGCACCTCCATTTGAAAAGAAAAGTGTCGAAATCCCCTTTCTTTAGAGTTTTGTAGTGCTGGGTGTGACGTTTGTTCAACTTTGTGGTTTTCGTACCAGAATTCTTTTCTAGAATAAGTTGTTATTACAATTCCATTTGATGCTGAAAATTTTTATGACCCGATTTGTCATGTTCCCTTTAGAAGGTTTATTGACACGATCAGTAATGTGAGAGTAAGGTTGATTCTGTTATAGAGAAAGAAGTTTGACCACCTTTCTTGTTGTTTCTAAAATGATCCAATTTCAAGTTTTGTGTTCATGACTTTTTGGGGGTTCAAGTTTATTTTGGTAAACGAAGTCTGCCGCGTAAAACAATTTGTTGTAAAGTTATAATAGTTCTTCAGTGATGCGAGCGCTTTGATATTTAATGCTCGTTGTTCTTATCTGCTAAGGTCAGACATTCTCTTCTTTTGAGGCTTATGTTTTCAATTGTGGACTCCACCTATGTTCAATGAGTTCATTGCCTAAATTTTCTGCCCTTTTCACTCAAAAGATTTCGAGTTTCAATCGTAATGCCGTTTTCTTATCGGTTGTTATTTGCTATTATCTTCTGAGGAATGTGTTCCCTCAACCACGAACTTAGTTTTTGTTTTCCAAGATCACCTTTAGCAGAATATTTCTTTTAGTTTCTTGGCCGCCGTGGTGAGCAACGCCTTCCTGTATGAATGAACTTGTTTTTGTTTGCCTCTTCCTTTTGAGAAAGGATCACAGTTTTGTGTTGCGAAGTGTTTGCAAGGTGAAAGTTTGGCAACTGTTTGGTGGTGGATGAGTAATCGTAGCGATGATACTTTGCTACCAAGTTATCGAAGGAGTAGTAGAATGTGAAATGGTTTTGATCTGTATCCCTTGGAGGGAAATTGATTCACCTGAGATGTTTGACTTCGAAGGAAGTCTGAAAGTGTTACGGCTGATTAACACCTGGTATAGTGAAATTCTAGAACTTCAATTCAGGATTGAAAGGTTGGTGATTATCGGAGGTATGGAAACCTTCATTGAATTTTTAGAGTAACGCAATTGGATAGCATTGCGAGATGGTGTGGGTGATTTATGATGATGTCAATGAGTGAGTATGTTAGAATGGTGGTAATGTTGGAGATTTAATTCGATGATTTCACTATCAGTTATAAGAGCAATCTGTTGTAGAGGTTTTGGAAGTTAAATCTGGGCTTTGCATTCGTTTATGCTAGACCTTTGGTCACGTACTGATTGTGTGTATAGAGGGTGGAATAAATGAGTTTCCCGAACATGTTTATGCTAGGACCCTTTTGAAGCAGTACATTAGCATGCGTACTGACGATTCTGAGTTGTTCTTGAAAATTTGAGATTGTGTGGTATCTATCCTGAGGCGCTTTGGGTGCCTTTAATCAAATTAAGGTTGAATAGTAGAACGAGATGTCTAGAGCAATCGAAAAATTCAATGGAGTCTCTCCACCATGGTGTGGATGATGTATTTCAGTTTGAGCATAATTTGATAATGTTCAATTAAGAGGTTTAATCTCTTGAGGTATGCGATGAATTCGAATTCCAATATTGGAGAGAAGTTTTACTCCTCGAAGAGAGAAGCGGAAGAAAGGATTTTTCCTCGGAAAATGATGCGTTTTCCTGCTTCTCGTTTGGGTTTTGTGCTATTGATAAGTGTTTTCTGCACTTTGAGTTGGGGCCGTGTTGGCATGACTGAATCTTTCCAGTTCAGTCGGAGTAAAAGAAATATTTGATTTGAGTATTCAAGCAAATTTCTCTTTTGGTTTCCGTGGTGTTCTTTCGCAAATTGATTCATTGGAAGTGGAATTGCTTTACTGATGAATAGTCACATTTGGGATTTAACCTTTTTGGTGAAGAGTTAACATTGCGTGGTTGCGATGAGAACTCTCTATTTTTCAGTTGGATTCTCTTCATTTCCGGCAGTAGAAGAAATTAGGAAGCTGGCTTATCGCTTTGACCGTCACGGGTACATACGCGAAGTACGCAACGTAAGGTGCGTGCTGGTGCTGAGAGAGCAGCAGGACCATTCAAAGTTTGAGATTAAGTTAAACACGTTGACCATCGAGTAAGGTCTTACCTTCGATCCTCTTCTGATGAGTGTACCTAGAAAGTTCAAGTTGATTGTTAGGTCAGACGTCGCTTCACATCTTTGCTTTGTGGTTTCTCTATTCCGAGAGAGAGGCCACTTGGGAGATAGAGTCTCGCATGCGCGAGCAAGATCGCACCGCTTGTTTCGGTGCAGGTTAAATCCGTTGATTTCAACTACTTGGAAATTCGTTCTGGTATTAGTTGCCGGTTAGAATTGAGGTCGAATTCGTTAAGGGTGTAGAATGTAATACCCAAGGTGATTCGCTTATTAGAAGAAGTTTGGAAGAGGAGCTAATCGAAAAACCAGAATCATCTTTTCACCGGGGTTTTCGTGATTTCACGGCAACTGGGCTCAGGCCACGGCCCAGAGGGGCCCATGTGGTGGCTGGCCATAAGGGGGATTCCCACCCCCCAAACCCTAAACTCCACATTTCTCTCCCCCCCCCTTTGGAGCCGCCGCCCCCTTCCCCTTGCTGTGCACCATCTTGTACATCGATTTTGGGTAAGATGCGTTCGTTTTCTGTCCTGTCCATCTCTTAGAACGTTGTAGGTATTGTTCTTAGCTTTCCATAGCCACTGAGATTACGTGATTCCGTCTTACGGTTTAGGAGATATGATTTGTTTAGTGCGCGCTGTTCTGTATGTCTGACGAGAAGGATCTGTCGGCTTGATCCTAGGTTTTGATTTAGTTAGAAGTATTTCCAGAACCTCCACCCCAATAAGTTATTGTAGACCTTTAAATTATCTTTCAAAGTTGATAAAGATCATCTCCATTGGATCTGTATAATGAAAGTTATGATATTTTCTTTATCACTGTTCTGAATTCTGGGCAGATAAATGTTAGTGTTTTCATCTATTGTTTAGACTACTGTAGATGCCGAATCTTGGGTTTTGCCCTTCTAGAGTTTTATTCCTGGGAACGTTAGCTTTCTTTTGGCACCGAGATCAGGAAAATCCGATCTGTAGTTTGGGAGATATGAATTTTTGATTACGAACTGTCCGGTCTGTCTGAAAACTGAGGTCAGTAGGTTTGTCCCTCGGTTTTGTTCAAATTAGGGGCCGAATCAGAACCTTCACCCAACTAAGTTATTTTATCCCTTAAAATTATCTTTCCAGGATGATAAGAATCATTCTCATTGGATCAATAGGTTGAAAGTTACGCCGTTTTCTTTATCTCTGATCTGTATTCTAGACAGACGTAGATGGGTTGTGTTTAGCTGATAAATAGCCCTCTGTTTTGGCCGAATCAGGGGATTCCGCCAACTAATGTTTTGTAGCCTGATCTGTTAAGATTCAGTGAGCGTTGGTTTCAGGTCTTTTAGAGTTACATATAATTAATGGTGAATTTTCTCGTACTACTGCTCAGAAGGGCTGAAATTTGTCTGAATAGTTTATTTTCATTTTGGGTCTATACGGTATATTGGATAGTCAGGGGTTATTGTAGAACACCAGTAGCAGTGTTATATCGTTGTTCTTATTTTGGAAATATGCTTGTGTAGGCGGCGAGGCATCATGTGTGGGAACACCTCCGTTGCCTACTAACGAGTCACAACGCGAAAGACAAGTACTGTATGTTAACTGGTGTTGAATTCAAAGGAATGCATAATGATATGTTGTTTACATGAATGTTCTTGTGCTTTGTTCATGGTGTTGATATACTACAAGTGACTAGTGTGGCCTTATTGGTACATTATGTTGAGTGTGAATACATACTTATACTTGTTTACACATGTTGTTGAATGCCATGTGTCTTTTCCACTAATGTGTGTTATTCATTCATACCATGAGAAATCATCATGTTCATTCATAAAATTCATTATGACCACGGAAGTGGATTCTTTTGGTAAGTCTCATCAATTCTAGTATGGGCATTTGAAAGACCCATCAATTCCAGCATGGGCATTTGAAAACCCACCATTCCAATGTGGGTAGTGTTGACCACCATTCCAATGTGGCAACTTGGACACCCGTATGAAACGTTCTTCATACGTTGATTGGGTCCCCGTACTTTGTGAAGTACGGGCTTAAGTGAACACCGACGGGTGTATCACTCGCTATACCGGTATATGCAGTCGATAAGTCCATACCTTCAATGCATTCTTACATTTCATCCATTCATGTATTCATTCCATACGTACATGTATGTGTTCCAATAATTGTTCGTAATTCAACTGAATTGTGTTGTCCACTCCATGCTTGATTATTCTTGTTTAGTACTTGCTGAGTCTTCGACTCACCCTTGCTTTGTATATTTTAATTATGTAATTGAGGAGGACGACAAGATGATTTGGTGGGGTAGTTCGAGACACTACACTTCACTTTTATCCAATCGAACAATTATTCTTGCCATTCAGTCAAGTCAAATTGTTGAAATAAGTTCCAGATTGTAATAATCCTATGTTAGTATCGTTTGACTATTCGTGGTATTATGACCGTTTATCCATTCTTTACCATGATTCTAGTGATCGTTCATTGTCTTTCCTTAGGAATTTATGTTGATTTAATCTGGATAATCTAGTTTTAATGCTATGCTGAGTAGTTTGATAGGTTTAAGTGACATTTTGGCTTCCGAATAGCCAGGGTGTTACACTAAGCAACACTATGAATTAACTCCAAGAACCTTTCAACTAATAACATAAAAGAGGAACATTTTATAGAATGAATATATGAATTGAATCAGAATTCAATAACATCTCAAAACTCTAGTTATCCAATCATATTGAATTATTATGATAAATCTGTCATTAGACTATACAAAGATAATTAGGCAATTAGTAATTCAACCATTTCATAATGCAAGATAATATCAACCATCAACCTCCATTTATTACAATCCAAAAGTTATCAAATGAAAGGCAATGACAAGTTCATCTAATATAAAAAAAATGAATAATGTGAAGTGATTGAAGTGATCCGTTACTAATCCCTCCCAAGCATACCATCCTCATTGTTTACCTAAACAAGTAAACACGGCAAGAATGAGTCCACGACTCAGCAAGTACAACAGAATAATATGAACGACAATGAGTAAGAACCTGACAGTCACAATACAAAATAAGAAGGTGGAATGGCAGAAATCATATGAATGAATGGAATGCATAATCTCTTCTTCTGCTTATATCGGTATATGCAGTGAGCACCCGTCGATGTTCACTCAAGCCCGCATTATCCAAAATGAGGGGATCCATGGCTCGTTTGAAGAATATTTCATAACGGGGATCCACGTTGCCCACATTGGAATGGTGGGTCTTATATGCCCATATTGGAATGATGGGTCTTTACATCCCACTCCCGTGAGTGAAACATGAACAATGATTGAATGAATGAATGAATTCATGAATATGAAAGACATAATTTTAGGAAGCATGGATTTACACTCATGAAAAAGAACAAGAATTACTGGAATTATTCACAATTCATAGAATTTAACCAATTCAATAGCATCACAAACTTTGAGCGACCAAAGGCAATTATGATAATTTCAAATGTACTTGCCTCAACCGTGCGAAGACTGATGACGTGATAAGGGTGCTGCCCCCGGAACCACACCAACGCCTGAACAATTTTAACAACCCTAACAAGAGAGTAATTCGGGACATAACATTACTAGAAACAAATATTGACATACTACGCTCCCTAACGTAGCCCAAAACATCCACTTTCAAAAACAGCGAATTGTCCCAAAATGGGACATTCCCCTTCTAAAATTCATAACTTTCTACAGGATTATCCAAATTCAGTGATCTTTAATCCCCTGAAAATCTTACAAGTTTTCCCATAAAAACCTAGATGGCAAGCTTCCCAGATTCTACCTTATCCGGCCCCTTCTAATCAGGTTAATAAACCTATAAAAATCTCGCCACAGGTTCTCGATAGCGAACTAAAACTGACTTAACTTCCAGTGCAGACATGCAAAAAATTAGCTTTTTATAACCCTGGAAAGCCTAAGAAAATATCTACAACTTTCGTGTTGGTGCAATCCTCTAAAAAATTCATTATCTAATTCTTATTAAACAAATTATACAATCTGTCAGACTCCTAACATAAACCTGGAACAACATCAATAAAAAATTCATAAATCGAGATCCCCTACTACAAATTGAGTGATCCAGGACTACATGGAAAGCTAGCAATGAGACCTACAATTCTCTAGGAGACCCTAACCTCGGATTCGGACTCTAGCTAAGCGAAACCTGACGAACAAACAGATTATAGAATTCGGAACTAACGCGCAACAGCACAACAAAAATCTAATCAGTAAAAACTGAAGATCAAACTGGCCTCAACCAGTGGGGAGATCATTGTTATCCCTTGAATACGTGGCCGTGGCTCACTGAAGATCTCACACGAAGAACCCCGTCCTCCCGGTCCTCCTGCTTCTCACCCTCGATTGGTGCAACCCGTTTTCTCCCTCCTTTGCAGCCCTGGACAGCAGTGAGGAATAAGCACCGCGGGAGAAACACTGCATTGGGGGACTGCCGAACCAGGGAGGAGATGGCTTGTTGGGATGCGCAAGGGGGGAGGAGAGAGGGGAGAGGGGTGGCGCGGCAAAGGGGGAGGGAGGGGCAGCTAGGGTTTTGGGGAGTGCCCCCCCTTTTGGCCAGCTCCCCTCCCCACCTGAGCCACCTGGGCTGTAGCCCAAGGCCCAGGTTGGAGAAGTTTTGCAAAAAAACCCCGTAGAAAATTCTTTATTCTCTCTTGTTGTGGCTTTCCTCTCTTAAAATTAATTGTACTACTACAGTGTTACATCGGGAAGATGAGGATTCCGGTGGTGACGATGCTCCAGAGGCTTTAAGAGTAGCAGCGGTGTGAAGGGGATGAACAAGGGTTACGGTGTGCAATTTATAGACTCGGGCGAGGAGTGGAACGATGGGAACGCAAACAGAATTCACGACGGTGGTTTCAACCGGCATTAACCGGCGACGGGAAATGGGAAAGGCATGGGGAGACGAATGGGACAGTAGTGATGGCGTGAATGAATGCGGCCCGGGCATGACGTGGGTGGTGGGAGGGCGCATGACGCGGCCGGGGCATAGGTACCACATGGCCACCCGGGCAGCCGGGGCGCGGGCGGCATGGGGTGATGGGGACTTGGAGGTGGCGCGGTCGGGAGCGGGAGGTGGAGGGGGGACACGTGGTGCACGGCTCTGGTGGTGCGGCTCGACATGACTCGACGCGGGTGTAGCAGTGTCGTGGCTAGGCATGGGCGGAGCAAGGAAACAGAGAAGAAAAAGAAAGAAAAGAAAGAAAGAAAGAAGAAAGAAAAGAAAGGGAAAAGAAAGTGGGTCGGAGAAATGGGCTTCGGCCCAGGAGAGAATTCGCATAAAAAATCAAATTACAAAATCCAAATTTTGGATTTGGAAACAATATTTGAATTAAAATGATGGAATTTGTATTTGAATTACGTATTTGGAATTTAAATAAATGCAAAAACTCAAAAGGAATACCAACACTTTGAATTAAATAATTTGAAATAATTTTTTTACAAAGTGCAAAATTTGGGATGTTACAGTCCACAAATCAGCAAATATTAATAAAAAAATTAACCATTCATTAACCATTACCAATATTATTGTTGACATCATTCGTTTATTTATCTCCAAGCTCATACTCAAATTAACATATCATTATGTTTTCATTCATGCAATGCAACTCTATGCTACATGCTTATTTGCTCATTTCATCGATTATATCGGTATAGTATAAGTGAACACCCGCGATAAGTTGTTCCATCTTCCTCCAAACTCGTCCTTAAAAGGAATGGGGACCTCTCCACTCGTAAGTACTCTCTACCAACGAGGTAGATATTATTTGATCACCATGATCACTTCTCTTTTATGCAATGATGCACATGATACAATAATTCAATTTAAACTCATCAAATTTCATTATCAACATTCCATGTCTTCATCATTAATAAGAACCATAGTCATTCTCAAGACGTTTAATTAACTAATTTAACAACATAAACAACATCATGGCAATGAATATTAAAGAAAACATCAACCAAACCATTTATCACTATTCTACCACGCACATGCCACTTATCCTCTAGGAGTCGGGTGGCACAATGGGGGAAAAGTGCTTGAGGAACCACTCCCTGGAAAAATAATTAAAATACACTAAAAAACATACCAACATAGCACCAAAACATCAAACTAACCACCATCAAACCTACACGCAAAATCGACGCCATTAACTCAACTTTACCGGATGCACTACCCACTGTACCGGTAGCAAGATGACCCTAACTCCATCCTCTAAACCCTAAACATAGCAAAATATATATTTTCTGGAAACCCCACAAAATTATCTACAATATTCTAGGTCTGCAAAACCTCCGAATTCATTGTTTACATTCCCATTTCCAACACCAAATATTATTATCCCACAATATACCAGAACTGTCTACTTCACATTTTCATATCTATTTTTATATAACATGAAAAGTACTAAACAATGGTAGTTATGGAATCTACTAAACATTATCTAGCTTATTCAAGTTATGGAAATAATTAAATTATTTCATCTGCTATATGTATTTAGCCCATCTACGCAACAACTGCCATTGACGACCATTTTTAAGACAATGACCTTCCAGAGGCCATAAATTTACGCTCACAACCCCCAACTTAGTGATCTAGACCTTCCTGGAAAGCTAGTGAAATTCCCCACAACTTTTATAAGTTGCCGAAACCCTAAGACTTAACATAAATGCCTTTCATTACCCTCGCAAGGTTCTGCAGCGTAGTTCGATGAACAGGGGTTTCCCGAAAGCTATACTTCCCATAATCCAAAC
Organism: Hsuehochloa calcarea; assembly: GCA_036346395.1. Taxonomy (NCBI): domain Eukaryota; kingdom Viridiplantae; phylum Streptophyta; class Magnoliopsida; order Poales; family Poaceae; genus Hsuehochloa; species Hsuehochloa calcarea. The sequence continues at coordinate 16,151,641 of CM070599.1, read as the reverse complement.
GACCTACAATCTGAAAAACGACTAATCTAGGACGAACTAAAGGCTACCAGATTGTTACAACTAAATAAAATCAATGATGAACATGATGCTTGTGTCCTTCTCTCCTTTTTTCCTTTCTTCCTTCCTCTTCCTTGTTTCTCCCTTCATGTGCCTTCTTGCCTCTTTGTTGAACCATGGCAACACCACCACCACCAACAGCAACCTCGGCAATAGGGCAGCCAGCAGGAGGGGAGGCGCGGCAGGGTGGCTCGGCCAGGAAGGACGGCGAGGTGGGCGGAGGGTGGGTGGCAGCAGGGGTGGGGGCTATGGTTTGGCCAGCCTGCCCCTATCTTACTTAAGTGGTGGCTGGCCCTCCCCTTGGTCCATGGGCCAACTTGGCCCATTTTCCTTCCGCAACCCAAAATTTTGAAAAAATCCACACCTAAATACCTCTTCTAATTCCTCAATTATTTATTTAATAGAACGGGATATCACATTCTACCACCCTTAAATAGAATTCGACCCCTAATTCTACACGCTGTTATACTCGAAAGACCACCCAAACTAAAATTAACAACAATTAACATGTACCTGTCGTGAACAACTCTGGATACATCTCGCATAAGTTTAGACTCGAATTCCAAGTTGCTTCCCTTTCGGTTTGACGCGACCACAACACCTTAATATAAACTAACATCTTATGCCTCAACACTCTTTCCGACCTCAAAGGTGAGGTCTTGCTCAATGGTCTGCGGCTCCGAAGAAATCACATGCTCTGGATCTCTCAAGTACTTTCTCAATATCGAAGCATAAAAGATGTTGTGTAACCCACGTATGGACTCGAGTTGGTCTTAGCAATACGCCAACTTCTAAATACCTGCAACTACCGGAAACAATCTAATATACCTTGCCTAACCTTCCTTTTGGTACTAAACCACACCACGTGCATAAAACACACAGAATTCTTGTTCCCTCTGAATCGATCATTTCACATTTGCAAGGAGCATCTCCCTTAACAAGGGACACACAAAGACCCAAGCTGAAAAACGAAGGTTTCGCAATGCAACTATTCATTACCAACTCCCCTCCAAAACATTCCAATCCAAAATCAAAGGATTCACCATGAAAACCTTTCCTCTTTAGATGTAGGTAATTTGCAAATAAACTGCACATAAGCTAAAGGCCAAATCACTCGAATACTCAAAACAACAATTTTCTTTCTTTCTTTCTTAATCAGAAAGAACCACGAATACCAACATAAAATCAACTCAATTTGCAATTGGCATCCAACATAAAAGACAATGCTCAAACAAGATCCAAGAGGGTATTTCACTACGCGAGGAGACATACTTTTTCTCAATATTTATTTTAGAAATAAACTTTATCTTTAATCATGGGATTGCAAATCATTGCATAACACACTAATTCAGTTCTCTTAAATTGGAAACTTCAAAGCTATACTCAAACCAAAAGCAACATCCGCACCAATCTGTCGATTATACTAACCCACAAAATATACTGTTGAGAACTCCTCCATCAAGCAAAAGACCTCGACAAACAGTTCCAACCTCCTCAATCAATATTTCACGTAGAATCTCTATCACCTCAATTATTTAAGGATAAACACCTTAAAATCACCAGCATGTATACGCTTACCACAACCAAAAGAATTTTAACAAAGATCATCCCGATTCTTGGAATCCCATTTGTGCCACTACTTCCACACATAATCATGGGCAACTAAAGTTCTAGCATAAAATACCAAGTCAAATTTCAAACTCCCAAGACTCATGTAATCAACTCTCAGTATAATTGATAGGGAAATCCTCCAATCCAATGACTAAAATTCCCCACGATAGAAACCTACTCAATCATTAACATCAATAGGTAATTATATTCCACCACCGATTTATCTTTAGAAATATTCAAATTCCAAGAGGGCTACTCACTAAAATCAAGTCATACCTGGTAATAACTCAACAATCCTCACTATCTCATTAACTGCCATAACGATTAAATTACTTTGCTGATCCTAGACTCTCATTGAACCACACCATTCACTTTCACCTACACAACCTTGTAATTTACACAATTGTAATACTCTTATTAATTCATCAAGATCGCCAAACTTTTTATAAATCTATTATTCCTCCAACATGAACAAAAAAATCTAGATCAACATTCACTATAGGTTCTACTAGATGCAACAACGTAATCAGTTTAGCTCTATCATAGGGGCGGCCTCATCGGCCCCAATGACCCAGCGAAGATCGAGGGGCAGACCCCGCGGCCCGCAAGCACAAAGACCCCCCATTTCGGGGGGGCACCAAACGCCCCTTCGTGGAGGCTTTGGGGAGGACCTAGAGCACCCTCAAAAGGTTTTCGGAGGACACCAGGCGCCCCCTTCATGGAGGCTCCGGGGAGGACCCGGATCCTCCCAAAGGATCTCTGAGGTATCGCGAGGCAGGAAGCAACGGGTCCTCCAGGGCCATCTAGGGGAACCAGAGGGGTCCTCAGCCAACTCCACCTCGGCAGTCCCAAGAGCCCCTTCGGGACGCTCTAGGTCAAGCCTAGAGGCCACTGGAGCACCACAAGTGTCACATTCTCAAATTATTAAATGGGGTTATTATCAATATCATCAGCATGCATCATGTTTTGAAACATTTGCATAAGGTATTGCACTTAGAAAATCTCCAACAATGGTTACAAATACAATTCAAATTGAACTCCCAAACGAAAACAGTGAAAAAACATGTGAACCTCCTCTGGAAATAATTTATTCAAATACTATATTAATTATCATAAATTACTATAATTTTTACCAAATTTTTGGAACCAAATTCAAACCACAAAAAATTCAAACACGGTTAATAACCTATGCTAAGTTCAAATTAGAATTAAGCAAATAACTCGTGAAAAGTGGGTTTTAAAATTCTATGTGGGTACTAGGTCACCCCAGGAACCTCTCTGATTTATTTCATATTTTTAGGTTTTTTTTACTATATTTTGAAGTCCAGTCAAACTAGAAGAAACAAAATTCAAAATCAGTCAAAGTTAACACTGTTCCTCGGGCCGAATCACACCCACAAAAATCGGACCCGAGTCCGACTGTGCATACCGACTTACTGAACCAGCTAATGTGTCGACCGTACGATCAAAATCGTGCGATCCAAATCGAACGGGCCGAACGCACGTCTTAACTTTCGGAGGCGGGATAACCACCGTCCAATCTCGATCGGACGGCCCGCAACCAACCGGTACGTTCGCTCGCGCGCTCGCCGCTCCGTGTCGCCGCTATCCGTGCCCCACCCGCCGTGGTCGTCCTACCTACCGGCGCAAGACAAAAGAGTCGCGCCACGCAATCGCTGCGTTCTCGATTGCGCCAAATGAATGCCGTGACCACACCGCCCCTTCTGACCACTCCTGAGTCTTCTACACTTCACGCCGCCTCCACCCCGTCATCTTCCCGAGCTAAATACTCCCTCCTTCACCTATCATCAGCTCATTCCTTCTCTCAGACCTGAGAAAGAAGAAGCTCGTTTGAGCACTACGCTCGGGTAAATTCCTCGCCGGCGCACCCTTACTTCTCCAGGACCAATGCCGGTTCTATTTTGGCTAATTCCAGCTCCCCATTCGCTTTGTAGCTTCTGGACCTCGCCCGACGCCCTCAGCAGTTCCAGAGCGTGCACCCTAGTGACATCGCCGTGTTTTATTCACCTCCGGTGAGATCCTTCTCAACTTTGCGTGTCATTTCGAGTCCCTGAGCTTGCTTAACATTTACCCTGATCTAATTTTAACAATGCATGATAGGAGTCCATGTATTTGATATTTGAACCATTTCGGTTGGAGAGCCAACCCTTCATCTCCCACCTTGCTCAGGTAAGCCATTCTTAGATTCCTGACTGCTAGATCATACTCTAGTGATCTATGAGCTATCCCGAAGCTTCAATGTCTTTCTTGTTGCTCAGAGAGTCTTCCCCTCATCGAACTGAAATCGCCGCCGTGGACCTCGCCGTCGCCAAGCCAGCTCCGGCCATCCACTCTTCTCTCCAGTGCTCAGGTAGCTTCCTAGTAGTATGTAGATGCTCGGGCACCTGCTTCTTTGAATGCTGCAGAGCTTGTTTGTGATGTGCACGTTTGCTGTGTTTACACCACCGCGCCACTCTGGCTCGCCGCCGGCAAAGTCCACCTCAGCTTTTGTAACAACATCCAGGAGGTGTGCATATCTATTGCGCAGCTGCCCAAGCCCTTGGCCGGCTCCGCCAAGGTGTGTAGCGCCAGCGAGACGCCGAAGAGCCCAGATCGGGTTGTCCGACACGCACTGTAGTAACACTATTAGGCGTTAATACGGTGCTTTAATGGCTAACCAATGATTACTGTAGTAATGCTGTCTTAAGGGAATAGATAAGTCTATTACATGTGGGCCCAATGAACAGAAATCGAGGCGAAATAACGGTTTGAAATCTGAGATTAACATGCGGGCCCGGGAATTTAGTGCACAGTCATGGACCGGTGGGCTGACCCATGGACTTTCAGTTCATGCACTGTGCTGTGAGCCGGGACACTGACAAATAGGCCCCACATGTCAGGCGAAAAATTAAAATCCCCGGGTAAATGAAAAATGGTAGTGTTGGTCTGGCCCCACTGGTCTAATAAAGACTGCTGGTAAGAAAAGTAATAAAGACTTAAAGAAATTCGGAATACATTTATTTATACACTGAAAAATATGATTACCTTCAAAAATACATAACTAAATCATCTTAACTCCAAATTGGATGAAATCAGTGCTAGTATTTTCCATTTTTAATGAAATTAATTTCAAAATAGGTCTCAAATTTTTATCTATAATATAGAATATAGTTTGGGAGAATAACCCATAAATCTATTATGGTTACAATAGAAAAAGGTTGATAAATTTAGAAATTCATAACTAAATCATAAAAACTTCAATTGAGATAAACTCAACTATTTTGGGCTTATAATAATATTATCTATTTATCTATGTAACCCTTTGTCTCCAACTACTCTATGAATTTTAGCCAAATTGTTAAATTGAATAAATTGCATTTTCGGGACATTAAAATTCAAAATGTTGTAACACTCACGTACTAAATGCAAATGGAATAATACTTTCACCTAAATTCATCTAAAATATGGAACTAGATACTTTAAAAAAATCATGCATTTTTGAGCACTTTGATTTTGTGGTATTTCTCGATGTTTATCGGTATCTTTATTCTATAGAGCCCGAAACGATCGACGTAAACGCTTACGCCACCGAGAGTAAGCAACTAAGCTTCTAACAAGGCAAGCATTATTTGAACTTTCTTTTTGCATCATATTGATCCCAGTTTTGATACACTAGTGTTTAAAATACAATGATATTGCTTGCATGCTATTTTCGGTATATCATTATGTTGTGAGTAGTTAGCTATGTCCTACACTTGCTGGTTATATTTGATAATTCCCTTATAATTATGCTTAAGATAGATGCTTGTGATGATGTGAGGGTTGTGTGTTGAATGCTTAGCCCTTGCGGTTCTAGAAAACACAATAGACAAATTGACGGGATTAGCTTGTCAATTGTGGGAGACACATACCAATTCTTATTCTTTTATTAATTTTTGTCCAGATTGTTATATCTAGTTATTGAGTTCAATATTAGTTGTTGTTAAATGGTTTTGGGTCTGGACAAATAGTTGTAGTGTGGGTGCTGTTATGCACAAGACTCGGGTTTGTGGTTGTCTTGTCCGGACCATTAAGGACCGAGCCATGGACTTACACTCCAAGTACTGATCGTGCTATCACACGCGGGATATGGGAACCGTACGGTTAAGTAAGGGGAGAGTTTTATTGTGTTAAGTCCCATGGTGGTGTGAGGACATTTGTGTTTGATCATTTGTTCGGAGGAGCCGATGTAATTTTCTATAGTGTGCATGGGAGCACCAATTTTGGTTATTTACATTACATTGGTATTATTCCAATGCAACTTGTGAGCCGCTTAGCAGGCGCTATCTGTAGCTTGTACTAAGTATGGGAATAACTCATAAGGGGGGCTTATCTCAATAGGGTTTTCTTGCTAAAAATGACTGTATCTCGATTCTCCCAGGCTGGCATACCTAAGGAAGTGTGTTATTTTTTCGGAGGCATCCGGAGGCTTACGGGCTAGTCGGATCGTGTGGGTAAAGTTGTACACCTCTACAGAGATAATCTATTCATATATTGTCCACGGTTATGGACAACACTTGGTTTAAGTATGCTTCATCGTTAGACTTGAACATTAAAAGTTAACATGGTTACAAATGGGTTACGGCATGAATGGGATGTTCGTGCACTTTAGTTTATCAAAGTGGATAGCCACTTTGATATTGATTGATCTATACTATTACATATGTCTTGTGAAACCTTTCTCGAATAATCGATTTACAACTTGGCTTTTGAAAACTAGATGGTCTAGGAATGTAAGATGTTGCATTTTATGCAAAACTAGAACCACTAATGCTATCCTTTGATTGCTCAATATGCATAACTAATTTTTTTTCTTTGTGTAAGACTTGCGAGTACCCTTTTGTACTCAGCCAGGTGTTTGCCGGCTTTTCAAGTGAGGACAATTTCGAGCCCGATGAGCTCGTCAGTGCTGATTTAGGCGACACTGATGAGTGGTGCTGTTATTTAACCCACAGTCGGTTGCCAGGGATTATGGGGCACACCATATTGGACTTTTGGTTTATTTAACTTGCTTCCGCTGCTACATTATGTTCTTATTTGAATTTGGTCGGTCGGCCACTTGTAATAGTTGTAAACTTGACTATTATTGATGTATGTCTTTTGAACTATCAATGTATGATTGTTGTATGGATGTGATCAATGTTGAAGGTGAGTTTGGAGCATGTTGGTCACTGATCTTGGAATTCAACATGGTCTCATCCTCGCTATTCATGAATTCCCTTTTTACTCGTTTAAGTGGGTGCTTGAACCGTTGGAGAACCGATCATCATGTAGTGTTCGCAGAGGAGCAGCGTGCATGATCACCAGGGCTCTAGTTTCGGTTGAGCCTCCCACTTAGATGGAGTAAACTTGGAATTCATTTATTTGAGGTACAGAGTTACTTCCTTAAGATCGGGATTGCCTCGGTCTTACGGGATTAACCCTGGGGTCCTCACAACAAGACTAGGAGCTGCTGTTCGTCTGGGCCACCTCGGGAGAAGCGAGGGGTGCCCAGGGCCTCCTCAGACTGGAGGCATTCTAGACCCTGTAAGGTGCCTCAAGCGTCGGTGGACCAGGTGCACCAACCAAGTGGACCAAGCCCAAGAGGGTCCACTATGGGTCGAAGGCTACACGTAGGGCAGGATAGTAAGATCATGTAGCATGTTAAGGAGTATATAAATAGCCACCTTCCCCAATGTAACAAGGCAGATCCAGTTTTTTTGGAACAAGTAATATGCATACATTTTCCTGGCAGCTGGTCCCTCATCTTGAGGATTCTCTGGTCACTCCAATGACACCGGAGGTCCCCTCCTTTTATAGTCTAGACTTCTTTTGCTGTGATAGTTAGCACCGTCCGTGGGGACCAACAGGAAGGTCACGACGGCGGCCACCGCCCTAGCCACGGAGGAAGAGGCACAAAATTCCACGCAGGGGAACATCATTGAGGGAGACACCCAGCACATTGGGGCGTCCACCCACAGAAACGTACCAGCAGGCTCGTGACACGGAGTGGTAGGCATAACGCGAAAGGCGTAGGAAGCCCTCCGCCAGGAGATGCTCGACCTTCGGCAGCCATAGGGAGGGTCCCTCATGGCACCACTCAGGCTCGCACAAACCGAGGCCAAGGGAGCTGCCCGTCAGGCACCAGTGACCATGCTTCTGGCTCAGATACTTCGGGGGGGGGGGGGGCAATTCCCCCTAAAGCGTCGGACTGGAGACATCCCATTTGCCCTTCGAGGGGTGCACGGACCCCTCGGAGTTCCTCCATGTATACAAAATGGCCATCAACATAGCCGGGGGAGACGACACAACAAAAGCAAAGAGCATCACCCTGTCACTCAAGGGCATGGCACTGACGTGGTTCTTCACCATCCCAGCCCGCTCCATATACGCATGGGAGTTGTTGCGAGACCTGGTGCGCAACAACTTCTAGGGAAACTACACAAAGCCAAAGGATGCGGGACACCTGTTTGCAACAAAGCAGGCCCTAGGCGAATCCCTCCGCAACTTCTTCAAAAAGTTCACGGAGGCAAAGTGCAAGGTAAAGGGGGTCAATGAAACATCCATTATAAACACCGCAACTTGCGAACTCCAGAATGGCCCCCTGTCAGAAAGGCTGGCACGCAAGCCCGTTCTCTCAATGGCAGAGCTCTTCGACAAGATGGAGGAGTACACCCGGGCGGAGAAAGATAGCGCCCGGCAAGTGGGGGGCTCGACCCCCGCTACCCCGACTCTGGCACTAAGCGGGCCACCCAGAAAGGAGGGACTCGCGGCCACCGCAGTGGGGGCACCAGCCAAACTGTAGGCCAATAATTACCACCAAAAAGGGTGGAACGTCTACCATGTGGATCCAGGATAAGCCCTTGTAGGGGCGACATGAGGAGGCCGAGGAGGCCATGGCTTAGGCCGCGAGCGGAATTGCAGAAGACAAGCAGACACCCAAGGCGGTGCCGAGGGCACCCTGCTCTTTTGTGGCCTACACAGGGAAGGGTGTCACACGACCCAGGAATGCTGCACCATCACGGCCATGTAGGATTACATGAACCGCAGCTAGCAACCGGTCGAGCGCGAAGACAGGAGGGACCGGGCAGTCACTTGCCCGCGCCGCTACCAAGGCCCCGCATAGAGGGAACTCAACCAGAGCACCATCAGAGGGTCATAAACATGATCACTTGATGCTCATCATCTGGCATGTCATAAAAAAGACAACCGTGTGCATACGCTCGACAAATCACAGCCATCAAGTCACAGACCTTAGCCGACTTCGTGGCCGAGTGGACCCCGCAGGTTGAAGAGCAACCGTCAAGCAACATTAAAGCACCCTGGATAATATACACTGATGGATCATGGTGCGCAGCAGAGGCTAGCGCCGCAACCATCTTGGCCACCCCGGACGGGCGGAGCGTCTCCCACGCTGCCTACCTCGACTTCCCAACTACAAACAATGCCTCGGAATACAAGGCACTGCTGCTAGGCCTAGGAAAGGCAAAGACACTGTGTGCGAATGCGACTCCAGGCTCATTGCAGGGCACTTCGACAAGTCATTTACGATGAGGGATCTGAAAATGTCCAGATACCTAGCGGCAGTCCGGGTTGAAGCCAAACACTTCCTCAGCATCACTCTCCAAAACATCCCACGAACCAGCAATGAGGCGGTGGACAGACTTGCAAAGCTAGCAAGCTCTAACGAATGCCCTCCACCATAGGCACTCTATGAAGTACTGTGGGCCCATCAATTGCCCCCGAAGCACAAAGGGCTGCCCTCGGAGCACAAGGGCCTGCCCCAAAAGCACAAGGGACAGCCCCTGAACGACAACACACCACTCGTGTAACAGCCCAAGACACTTAAGTTGGATTAGTTAAAGCATCTAATATTCATTTGTAAAATTTTGGGCTTGTTAAAACTTTTGTTGTGTTTGAAAATATCAAATTCAAGTCAAACTTTTAGCTCAAAAGTAGATTCCAAAAGAAAACTAAAGTTAATGCTTCTAAAGAACCTTGGAAAATAATTTATCCAAATACTAGAATAATTATCATGAATAATATGATTTTTTTTTAAATTTTAGAGGTCATGTTGACCTTGAGAAAAATCTATGTTCTTTATTTAAACCTATTCGGCTAAGGATTTTAAATTAAGTATTTAAATCATGAAGAGACTTCAAAATTTATATGGGATCTATATCATCCCAGTAACCACTCTGAAATTTTTTAGATTTTTATAAATTTATTTGCTATTTTAACTCACTAGTCAAACTAGAAGTGTTTGAATTCTATTTGGTCAACTAATCGGACCTGACCCAAACCCGTTCGGACTATTCCGACTCAAGCCAATGGACTTGATTGAACCAAACATGTGCTCGCATGCACCTTAGTCCGACCGCACCACACCACTCTCTGCCACTGATCTACGGGCCCCCCTATCGCTAGTGTCTTCTTCTTCAAGCGACGCCGCCTCGCTTGAGCTTGCGCTGCACCCTGCCACGCAGCAGTTCCAACGCGCCAGCGCATGGCCACGTCTCTTCCTCCTCGTGCTTGCACCGCTCAAGACACCCGGTGCCCTGGCTTCATCTTCTTGCCCCCTCCATCTTCACTCTTCCTCCCGGCTCAAACCGAGCTCTAGTGCAAACCGTCGCACCGCTCAATGTCGTCCTGGACGCTCCGACGAGCCCAGACCGCCCACAACCCCGTTATAGTGTGCCTTCAACTCCAAGGAGCAAACCCCTCAACTGATTTGGAGAAGCCGTCACCGCAAAGCTGCGCGCTCGGTTTCTTCTTCACCACCGCGTGCCACTGCCATTTTCACCGCCCTTTCTTCTCCGATGACTCCCTCTTCAAATCTTTCCCATGGGAGCACTCTTGGACCTTCCTCTATTTATCTCTGCCACTCACCTACCCTCTCATCCTCCACAGGTCGTCTCCATCTAAGAGCACCCCGCGTCGCCCCGGGTCTCCGCTGTCAGCATGCATCAGCCACTCCCCACCTCTATTCAGCGTTCCAATGACGATGATTTGGGAGTGCAACCAAAATGATCATGAGAATGTCCAGAGTACCAGCAAGTAAAGGCAAGCGCCCATTCCATCGATGCATGTTGATCCTATTATATTCAAAATTATTATCTTGTTTTGCAACTGTATGTATGCATGCTTTATTTGTCAAGTTAATTTTGTCAATTAGAGGTAGTTAATCATGTTGCATGAATACCCTAAAATTGTTCATCCCCTGCCACTAGCGTAAGATAATTATCCCGCTGGTGAATGAGAGCCCGGTAGATGTTATATGGTCTATTTAGGTTTATTCGGTGTCATGCTTAGCAATACTTAGTTTCTGGTAGATTGGGCGGTTATCAACTTGTCGATAACCTTGATCACACAAATCATTTTTATTATGGTATAACCAGCACCCTGTACTATTATATTTGGAAAACTAAAAATAAAAATAAAATAATTTGGACTTGGGCACATGGTTGGTAGGTGTGATTATCGGGTGTGTGATTGGTGCCTGAGTCAACAAGGAACGAACATCTTATCCCACTAAACTAGGCATTCTTGCATGCAAGCACATGAGAGGGATATGTGACCTCTCTTGACTTAGTACTTTGGTGAGTGTTAGCTCCGAGTCGCAGGAGGTTGTGTGAAAAAGGAAATGATCTGTGTGTTGGGTGTGCGGGGGTGGAATTCCGGGTAGGCTCTCCACACTGAGGGGCATTGTAGTTGTTTGAGGCTTTACCCTGAGGGGTAGTTGACTAAGGCTTTACAATGACTTTGACACAATGTATGTGTTTCTATCCATACGGGCGACTCGTAGTTAATACACAATATTGTAAAACGTCTCGTTGGACTTAGCTCTGTAATACCTCATTTATCCAGCTAGGTTGTATCGTTTCAATTATCTGGGAATTTTATTCGAAAACGAGATTTACAACTTTCTGGAAGCGAATCGGTAAAAAGAAAGAAGTCGGAGGGAGTAAAAGAAACATCTTTCGACGGATTTTCCAAACAGCGGGGTAATTGTATTTAGACGTCAACCTCGGGTCGCAGTCGCGCCTGTGGCCCAAGAGGGCCGGCCAAAAGGGGGCACCACTTCCCCAAACCCTAGCCGCCCTATCTCCTCCCCTCCCCTTGGCCGCCTCCTCCTCCCCAAGCCGGCCTCCTTGCTGCTCCATGGCGCCTCCTCGGTGATGGTGCTATCCTCGTGATCCCCGCCGCTCCTCCTCAAGGGCCCTCCATCATCTCCATTCCCGCCGCCGTCGACGTCGTGCGTCGTCATCGGGTGGCCGTTCTTTGGAGAAAGAAGGGAGGAGAAGAGAGGAGGATCTTCGGGCAGCGGATCATCGTCGTCCCACGGGTCTTCAAGGGTAACGAAGGTTTTTAGTGGTAGTTTGATTCGGTTTTATTGTTTATTGATGGATTAGATCTAAATCGGGTTCTGTCCTGGAGATTCCAGAACGCATCTGTCTTCTTGCGCGGCCAGTTTCGACCCTTTAGAGGCCGAATCTCGGGTTGACCTCTCCTAGAGATATGTTTCTGGTTTCATTATCTTTCTTTTGGCACCTGGATCACGAATTTTCACTCAGTAGATTAAAAGTTATGACTGTTTTACTACGTGCTGGTCTGTCTGCCAGAATTGCTGGGTATAGTCGGTTGCACCTAGGTTTTGATCTAGTTAGAGTCAGAATCAGGTCGGCCACCCAACTAGGTTTATGAAGATAATTTCACCATGTTTCCAGGCTGATAAAAATCACTTTATTTGGATCAGTGGTTTAAAAGTTAGAGCCTTTTCTTTCGGGCTGTTCTGAATTCTGGGCAGACTGCAATTATAGTTTTTCATTGGATGATTAGACCTCTGTATTGGCCGAATTAGAGTTTACCATAAACTAGAGTTTTGTAGCCAGTTAAGTTAAGAAAATCTGGGCACTGGTTTCGTGTCGTTTCGAGTTTCAGATAATTAAATATGATTTTTCTCGTACCGCTGCTCATAAGGGCTGAAATCTGGCAGAATAGTTTATTTTCAATTTGGGTCTATGCGGTATATTGAATAGTCAGGGGTTATTGTAGAACATCGGTAGCAGTGTTTTATCGTTGTTCTTATTTTGGGAACATGCTTGTGTAGGCGGTGAGACATCCCGTGTGGGAACACCCCGCTGTTCGCTAACGAGTCACTACGCAAAAAGCAAATCTCGTATGCATAATGATATGTTGTTTACATGAATGTTTTGTGCCTTGTTCATGATGTTGATATACTGCGAGTACCTTGTATACTATGTTTGATGCAAAAATGTGATGTGTGAGTGAATGATTATACTTGTTCGTACTTGTAGATGAATGCCATGTGTTTCTTTTCAATTATGAGTACTATTCAATATTGCCATGGGATCACATCATGACATGCATAAATTACATTTGTAAGACCCATCAATTCCAGTATGGGCACTTGAAAATCCCATCAATTCCAGAATGGGTACATGAGTCCACCATTCCAATGTGGGCCATGTTACGTGAGTCCACCATTCCAATGTGGGCCACGTTGGACGGTCGATGAAACGCTCTTCATACGACATTTTAAGTGAACACCGATGGGTGTTTCACTCGCTATACCGCAGATATGCCGCAATATGTCCAATTCCTTCAATGCATCATTCCACTTCATCCATTCATAAATTCGCTTCAAAGATATGTTCAAATGATGATTGTGATATATTGTTCATGGAATGTTTGATTGTTACATACGCTATTTGTCGAGTCTTTGGCTCATTCTTGCTTTGTTGTTTTATTTAGGTAAATGACAAGGAAGAATGATCTTGTGGAGGGTAGTTCATCACGATGCACTCACTACCATAAACCAAACATTTTGAGGACTTTTACTGTCGTTAATTATGACTTGTGATGTATTGTAATAAGCCAGTTTGGTCATAACTACCTTATCTCTCAGAATTGTTTATTTCTATTCCATTGATTAAACCTGATGATGAATTCTTGTTTCCGTATAATCTTTCTACTTGATTAACCTGGTCATGTGTTTTGATGTTATTCTTCTAAAGAGTAGTGGTTGTAGGTGACATCTTGACTTCCTTATAGTCAGGGTGTTACAAGCTCTGCCGGTATACCTTCGGAAGTGTGCTTTATCGCATTGCAAAAGGAGCGGTCTGACATGTGGATAAAGTTGTACACCCCTGCAGGGTTAAATCTATTCGAATAGCCAAGTCCTTGGTTATGGATATGCCTGGGGAGGTCTTTCGAGAGTTAGACTCAACATTTTAGAATTTAAACTTAAAACTTGATGGGTGGTATTGAGAATGGTTTCTCATGCTATTGTTGTGTGCTGCCGGGGCAGCCACTTGTAGATGTTTTAATATTGTATAATGTTAATCACTCATTGTTATTTAAAGTATGAAAAATGTTTGCTAACTCCTTTTAAATCTATTATAGTGTATTCAAATTCAAATATTGCTTTGCGCTGAAAATAAACTTTATGGCCCTCTCTATTGAGTATAGCTTGCATGTAGCTATGGATAGGCATGGTAAAGTCTTGCGGAGTACATTCATGTACTCACTGTTTGCTTTTGTTTATGAATCTGGACAGCAGGTGTTGAGGTCAAATTGGGTAAGGAAGTTTGCGCAGGAACGTCGAATGCTAAGGTTTGAACACCAGCCGGTTGCCCTGCGGGTTATGGCAAGCCATTGGGACTCCATCGCTGATTAATTTAAGGTTTAATTTCAGTTTATTTATTATTTTCTGCTGCGTACTCGATATTTTATTTGGCAATATTATGACTACCATGTGAAAAATGCTTAGAGTCTAGCAAGTTAGTTGCCTCTGATGTGGTTGATCCTAGCCTTTGCACTTTCTACTTAGAGCGCGAACATGAAGTTAAAGATATCTTAGAAGCAGCTAGAGCTAAATATGCTAAGCTTAAGAACAGTATTGAATCTTCTACATGTGCTTCATGTCCAGCTCTTAAACTTGAAGCTACTTTATATAAGGGGAAATATGCTAGAGTCATTAAGGGTAAAACCTGTGAATCATGTGTTAATCTTGAAGAAGAAAATGCTTATCTTAAGAATACGTTAGAAAAATTCTCTAAAGGTAAGAAACAATTATACATGATTCTAGACAAGTCTAAAACTCCTTATAAGAAGCAAGGATTATGATACAATCATGTTCAAAGTAATTGTAACCCAAAAGTTACTCAAGTCTTGGAAAATAGGTTAGTTGAATTCAAAACTCAACCTGCAAAAATTGTCTTTAAATCTGCAGGTGTTGTCCAACCATTGGTTAAGTCAAAGGGTACTTCTCCCAGTGGTATTAAGTATCATTGCACCTATTGCAAAAAGAATGGGCATTTAGTTGAGTTCTGTTGGCGTATGTTGAAAAATGATAAGAAAAAATTTACTAGAATTTCATCTAATCAACCTAGAGCTTCTATGAGACATGATAACATAGAAAAGAATAAACATGGTTTAGGATTTGTGTCACATGCTCATCATTATGCTCCTAAACAGGATAACTCTCATGTTAGTTTAACCATTGCTCATAACAGAACTTCAAATAAAATCAAGGATAGCACTTCTACTTTGCATACTACTCGCAGACGTGTGTCTCAGTACTAGGTTTCTAAGTCTTGTTTAGCTAACCCCAGTATTGAGACACATCGTTCTTCTTTGCCTTGATTTTTAGG
Organism: Hsuehochloa calcarea; assembly: GCA_036346395.1. Lineage (NCBI taxonomy): Eukaryota > Viridiplantae > Streptophyta > Magnoliopsida > Poales > Poaceae > Hsuehochloa > Hsuehochloa calcarea. Next base: position 16,136,279 of record CM070599.1, on the reverse strand, counting down.
ATTACCGCGGAAAGAGGAAGGGCACGTGGTTCGTCGACTCCGGTTGTTCACGCCACATGACCGGAGACTCAAGATGGTTCACCTCCTTCACGCGGTCGATAGGTGATGATTTCATCACCTTTGGAGATGATAAATAAGGGCGGATTGAAGGAACGGGATCGATCAGGGTGAACGACAATTTCATCCTCAAGGACGCCGCCCTTGTGGACAAGCTAAGATTTAATTTGCTTTCTGTCTCTCAACTTCTTGATGATGGATATGAGACTAGATTTAAGAAAAATACTTGTCGGGTGCTTGATTCAACTGGTGAGCTTGTTTTTGGAATTACTAGAGTTGCTAGTATCTTTGGAGCTGACTTTTCTGAATCTCTTGCTGGTTCTCTAAAATGCTTGATTTTATCTTCTTCTTCCGAAGTTCGCTTTGCATCGCTGCTTGGGGCACATTGGTTTTGATCATCTGACGCGAGTTAGCAACCTTGAGCTCATGGGAGGTTTGCCCAAACTCAAAGCCGTCAAAGATGCTGTTTGTGCGCCCTGTAGGCATGGCAAGCAAGTTGCCGTCTCACACCCTTCAGTGACTATGGTCATGACTGACGGACCGGGACAGTTGCTTCATATGGATACTGTTGGTCCTGTTAGGGTTCGGTCAGTTGGTGGAAAATAGTACATTCTTATCATAGTCGATGATTTTTCTAGATACACTTGGGTGTTCTTTCTTGCTTCGAAGGATGAAGCTTTTGATTATTATCATGATCTTGTTCTGCGTTTGGTTTCTGAACTTCCGGGTGCTTTGAGAGCGATCCGCAGTGACAATGGCATGGAGTTCAAGAATGCCTCATTTGCTTCTTTTTGTGTTGAGCGTGGAATTGAGGATCAGTTCTCTTCTCCACACGTCCATCAACAGAATGACGTTGTGAAAATGAAGAACAGGACCCTGGTGGAGATGGCTAGGATGATGCTAGATGAGTATAGCACACCGAGGAGGTTTGAGGTCAAGTCATTGCTATCGCGCATAATATTGCTAATCGTGTCTTTGTGAGACCTTGTTTGGGTAAGACTGCTTATGAGCTTCGATTTTGTAGAAAACCCTCTGTCTCGCACTTTCGAGTCTTTGGATCCAAGTGTTTTATTCTCAAAATAGGAAATCTAGATAAATTTGAGTCAAGAACTTTTGATGGTTTATTTCTGGGTTATCCTGCACATTCGAGGGGTTTTCAAGTTTTTAATGCTGAAACTAATCTTGTTCAGGAGACATGCAATGTCACTTTTGATGAGACTAGCCCTGGAGCTAGATCAGATATTTCAGGTGATACACAGGTGACGGAGAGCATATTTATAGAGGAAGATGATGAAGGACTCGATGATGTTCTTCCACCTGCTGCTGTTGACACTCCTATTTCAGCACAAGAACCTGCTGTGACTACTTCGCCTTCAGATGAGGCTCCTGCTGCATCTTCATCACCAGCAGTACCTGCGGAGGTTGAAGAGATGTTTTCCTCTCCGGGTGCACCACTTCACATTCAAAGGCGCAGACCTCCTGGATCGATAATTGGTAATCTTCATGAGCGAGTCACTCGCTCCAGGTATCATGATCCAAATCTCTACTCTCACTCTGCATTTGTTGCTTCTTTTGAACCCTACGATATATCACATGCTTTATCAGATTCTACCTGGGTTAATGCCATGCATGAGGAGTTAGAGAATTTTGAGAGGAATAAGGTTTGGAACCTAGTAGAACCTCCTAGTGGCCATAATGTATAGCAACCCGCTAGGTTTTCAATAACAAACAAAATGAGAATGGTTCTGTAATTAAAAACAAGGCTAGGTTGGTAGCTCAGGGTTTTAGCCAAGTTGAGTGGTTGGATTTTGATGAGACTTTTGCTCCTGTTGCTAGACTAGAAGCCATTTGCATTCTGCTTGTATTTGCTGCATCTAAGGGCTTTAGATTATATCAGATGGATGTTAAAAGTGCTTTTTTAAATGGTTTCATAGATGAGGAAGTTTATGTTAAGCAACCCCCAGGCTTTGAGAATCCCAAGTATCCACATCATGTATTCAAGCTATCCAAAACCTTATATGGTATTAAACAAGCCCCTAGAGCCTAGTATGATAGACTTAACACCTTCTTGCTTAAGAATGAGTTTGAGATGGGTAAGGTAGACAAGACTTTGTTCATTCTTAGGCGTGGTAATGACTTCCTGCTTGCCCAAATTTACGTTGATGATATTATCTTTGGTGGTTCTTCTCATGCTCTTGTTTCCAGCTTTTCTGAGACTATGTCCATGGAATTTGAGATGAGTATGATGAGAGAGCTCAATTACTTTTTAGGCTTCAAATCAAGGAATACAAGGAAGGGATATTCATCCATCAGACGAAGTACACCAAGGATTTGCTCAAACGTTTCGACATGGGTGACTGCAAGCCAATCTCTACTCCCATGGCAACTTCGACTGTTTTGGATCCAGATGAGGAACGAGAAGCCGTGGATCAACGCGAGTACCGCAAAGATGATCGGTTCCTTCAGACTGACGGCCTCGAGACCGGACATCCACTTCGCAGTCTGCCTCTGTGCGAGGTTTCAGGCGTCTCCGAGATCTTCCCATCGCCAAGCCGTTAAGAGCATATTCAGGTATTTACACTCTACCCTTCTGTATGGCATTTGGTATTCATGTTCTTCATCTTTGTCCATTCGGGGGTTTTCTGATTTTGATTTTGCAGGCTGTCGGCTAGATAGGAAGAGTACCTCAGGCACTTGTCACTTCCTAGACACTTCTCTTGTATCTTGGTCTTCTAGAAGCGTCTTCGTTGCACAATCCATCTTGTTGAATATGTAGCCCGCTAGTTGTCAGAGTCGATTTTGTGGATGTTAACCACTCTTAAAGATTATGGGTTAAATTTTGCTAGTGTTCGTCTTTTCTGTGATAACACTTCTGCTATTAACACTGCTAAAAATCTTATGCAACACTCTAGGACCAAACACATAGATATTCTCTATCACTTCCTTAGAGACCATGTCGAGAAAGGTGATATTGTGCTGCTCTTCGTGGAGTCCGAGGCTCAACTGGCTGATATCCTCACCAAGCCTTTAGACCCAGCTAGGTTTGCCACCTTGAAAAGCGAGTTAGGGGTAATTTATCCCTATGGGTTGGTTTGAGGGGGAGTTCGATCTTTTCTGATCTTACCTTGTTCTTTTGATCTTTTCTGAACTTATTGATCTTTTTGAACTTTTTAGGTTTTTAGGCTTTTATTGCATCTCATTGTATCATATTGCATTCATATGAAAAATCCAACAAATCCAACAAGTGGTATCCAAAAAGATGCATTGTAATATAAGTTTTTCTACTTATCTTTTAAAATTGATGAAGCTTTGCCTATTACCCTTTGGAGCTTTAGTAATTCTTACTCAATGCCATGTCTAGTTCTTTGACTTGCTAGAATTATCATGCTTTCACATATACAGATAAGTATTTGCTGTATGAGCTAGAACTCTAAAACCACTCGAACTAAAAATTACAATTTGTGGATGTTTTAGCTAGTTGTGCAATTAGTGCTCCTTTTGTGATATTGGCCCTGTCAGAATTGCTTTGTTAGCTCTTGAATCTAAAATTGACAATTACTTGAGCTTCTTGTGTTCTTGAGATTCTAAAACTGCTCTTATGAAACATGAAAAATCAAGATTGTCTTATGCTTAAATTGTGCCAAACTACTCTTACGAGACTGCTTGTCAAAGACATGAACTTGGAGATAGTTTGATGATCCAGACGATCTCATGGGGACTACTTGTCAGAAATGACATGAACCTCAAGATTTGTCGCCCTGGTAAAAGCTTAGGAAGAGTTTGTGGATGGCTCCTAGTCCAGGATCTTCTTCACTAAGATATACCTTTAATCAACTTCTGTTCGAAGCTTAGGATGAGTTTGTGGATGGCTCCTAGTCTAGGATCTTGTCACTAAGTTAGATCATTAGTCAACTTCAATATTCAGTGCAAATGAGAAAACTGTTGAAAAATAGCATTTGAGAAATTTGAGCAAAATGATTCAATACAGGACCTAATTGACTCTAAATGTGGTCTTTGTTAGATTTTTTTATATCTCACTTTGACATTTTGACATGGCTAGTTTCACTTTAGGATCCCTCTTGATGAACTTGGTGAATTTGTAGCTTTGCTTAAATTGATCAAATCTATTACTTTACTTTTGAGCCTTCGTGCTTAGCTTTGATATATATGTCTTATCATGATCTTGCTAGCATTGTTTGGCTTGATATGCTGTTTGTGCAATATTAGAGATGCTAGCTTGTTCTTTTGGGTAATCTCTAAAGCTTCTTGTAATCAAAAATTAAAAAATACAAAAAATGAAGCTACTGCATTGCACTTCATGCATACTCCTTATGCTTCTTTCTTCATTCTGCATTTGTTATCTCTGGATGAGAGGAAGGCATGATTACTTGATGACTCCATTGTCAAAGGGGGAGAAGATATTTCAATATTGGGGGAGAAGATATATCATTATTCTACAAAGGGGGAGAAGATATATAAAAATGATAAAAAGGGGGAGAATTTGGAGAAATTAAAATTTTCTAAAATCTGTGGATCATAGTGATGGGGAGTTTTTGAATTGCATTCTTATTGTCTTATTGACTTTTCTGAACTTGAATTGCATTTATTTATCCTCATAATGATCATAGGTCAATTGAACAATTGTTCTTTCATATGGACCTTAAGTGAGATTTTTTACTCTTTTCTGGAATTTAAAGTTTTTATGCTTTCTTTTGCCTTATCTCACATGCCTATGATATTCTGATGCCAGCTTGGTCATTTCTATGGCTTTCTCTTGCTTATGGACCAAGTTGTGTCTTTGTGCGAAAACGAAAGTATTTTACTTTTCAAATCTACAAATTACATTTTCTGGATTATTGCCAATGTGTTCATCAAGGGGGAGATTGTGGATATCATGGGGATATGCTCCAGATCTTAGGATGATGTGAGAATTGGCAATGGTGTTAATGGTTTGTCGTTTCACGTGTTTTCGGCAAAGAAACAGTGCTGTCAGGCTTCAGGCGGTCTGATCGGCTAAGTCATTACTGGCAGTCTGACCGGCCCTAGGGGCGGTCTGACTGGTTTTCACTTGGTTCGTCACCCATCGTGACGGCGATATTCGATTGTTAGGTCAAAGTTATGAGTTTCAGGACATATATGTTGCATGATGCATGTTTTGACTAACATGGGTCAAGTTGTGAAGAACTTGTTCCTAAATTCGGTTTACTTGTCTATTGTTGTGCAGGTTGCTTGGTGGTCAACGACGGTCAACGGCGATGATTATCGGGACTAGGCTTGAGAGCTGAGGTCCAGAACGATCGACAATGCCGGGTGAGGTCAATGTACTCAAGCATGGTGCAAGATGGACAAGGGTGACCTACTGGCTAATCTGAGGCGCAAGATGGCGCAAGGTTTAGCTAGTTAGGTCAAGAGGAGATAAAGACAGCGTATTAAAATACGTGTGTATGTATCCCGTTTGTTTTGGGCCTTAACGGGAGCCCAATTGAGTCAAACTTCTAGAAGGTCTAAGGCTCCACTATAAATAGGGGAGGGAGGTGGTTGCACCTCTTCTTCGTCTCTTTTGCTATTTTTGTAAACCCTAATTTTCTTAGAGAGAGCTTTTGTGGAGGCTAGGATTCTTGATAGTTTGATGTGATTTTCGTGCTCTTGGATTGAGCATTGTCCTCCATTGATGGAGAGGCCGTAAGCCCATATCATATCAAATCAATCTAGAGAAAGTTTGATCTTGTCTTGTCTCTTTGCGTTCTTTCTCTATATTTGATGATTTGGAGTCTTTCTTTGATCCGCGAGTTTTTGATTGAATTCTTCACGTGATCTAGCTTGCTGTGACGTGTGGGAACCTATCTAGGATCATCTTGATCATCAATCACCCACGAGCAAGATCTTGGATCAAGTTTTTGTTTTGACCCAATTTTGAACCCTTCTTCAATCAAACCGAAAAGGATCGCTATTATTCTAAGAATTATCAAAATCTTCGATTGGAATAGGTTCCTGATATCATAGAGAAGGTGTGTACCAAGTTTCATCAAGTTTGGAGTTGTAGATCAAAAGTTTCATCTATTTACAACTTCGTCATCGGGCTGGTTTTGTTCTGTTCTTCAGGCCAGATGTCAGACCATCCAAGGCCAAAGTTCAGACCGCCAGGGAATCGGCCAGACCGCTCAAGTCCAGAGGTCAGACCGCCAGTGCTTTGAATTGTTTTAATCTTTGTTGATTTTGTCGTATTGCTTAAGGGTTTGAATTGGATTCAATATTAGTCTTCCGCTGTACTGATATACTGATCTTCATAGCTTCCATAGCTACTGGAGTGAAATATTATTGAATCAATTATTTGTGAAAAAGTGAGCGTGCTCCTATTCACCCCCCTTTAGTCGCCTTTTTGGTCCAACAATCGTATTGTCATTTTATCAACTTTTCAGAAAAACTATCGCTCTAGTTGCGTTTGTGCGATAATCGCACTGAAAACTTCCCAATTGATATTACATAATTCCTAAGCAATTTTCTAATGGTTAGAACAGTAGGGGATCAATATTTCAAAAGGATAATGCGAAAAATAGGATTACAACTACTATTTTTTCCAATAATAGCATTTTTCATACACAACATACACGCATGCATAATAGGATTTACAAAATGAATACAATAATTAAAATATTGGGATCAACATGATCAAAGGGGGTGCTTGCCTTGCTCTTGTTGTTCTTGAGGTAAAGTTGATTGATCGTCGCAATAATAACCTGAATAATCGACGTCTAAAAAGAGCCAAAAACAAATTAAATAACATCCAATAAATTCAACAGTGAGAAAAAATTAAATATTTTTACATATTCTAGTAGATTCTAATTTTAGACAAATTTAGAGCTAAATTTTATTTAATTTGGAGTTTTGTAGTAAAAGTTACTACGGTTTCATTTTGGTTCGGTTTGATAAATCCAATTTCGAGTACACCTGGTCGAAAGGAAGTTTCGACTACACGTGGTCGGAAAGATGTTTCGACTACACGTGGTCGAAAGGAGGTTTCGACTACACGTGGTCAGAAGGAGGTTTCGACCACCTAGTCGAATGGAGATTTCGACCACCTGGTCGGATGGAGGTTTTACTTTGCACTTAAGCCGTGGGGCCCGCATGTCATAGACTCGTCTACGAGAATGTTTTGATTTATATTTTTCATTAACTTTTGGTCGGGTTCCACATGTTAGTGAATCATTAGGGCTAACTCGACAACTAAACATTGATTTAATCTTAATGGCCATAGGTAAGACGCTAACGACGAGCTATAATGCTCGTTCGGCAAAGAACCACGGTGGCCGCGCGCCTGTGTCTTGCCATGATGTGATACTCGTAGGGGTCGAAGATTTCCCAAAATAGAATCCCCATACCCTTGCACACCCGCCGGCACCAACGGCAAGGCAGGAGGTGGCCTGACGCGGCGGTGTGCCGGTGTCGTGCGGAGGAGCTGCTACGACCATGAGTGAAGTTACAAACGTGCTATGCCCTTAACTATCTATTGCGCGCATAAGAATCTAGGGGCTACTAGGGGCATACCAGAAGCGAGAAGGAGTCTGGAGATGGTTGGAGTTGACTGGTCGATGGCGAGCCGATGAGGCGAGGTCGGTCGCACATGCAGAAGAGGCTTGGGTGGAGGAGATCGTAGTCCAATGGTTGGAGAAGCTTGGCGATGGTATTGTGATGCTCAAAGCACGAGGAATCGGCTCGGGATGCAGTGAAACTTCAACGACGACCGGAGCGGTGGTTCTGGTCGGAGATGAGGACGAAGGGTCAATTCAGCCAAGCCTGTGGATCGGGTACGAAATCGACTGAGGGGATAGCATCAGTGGTCACATGAACATGACATGACACGGTAAGAGTAATACAAAACCCTTCACAGTGTTGAGGATGAAAGTGGCGGCACACGACCGAAACTATGGTTGCGTTCTCCGAGCTCTAGAGCTTGTTTGAGTGGAAGAGGAAGGAGGAGATGGTGCGCACTGAGTTGGAAAAGATGAGACACGGCTCGGGGTGGCTTTTATATAGGCAAAGGGGCGGAGATCAATGGGGAAGAGCCTCAGCAGGTCAGCGGAGCTCTCAGGAGTCTTTGGTGGTGTACGAGCAGGATCGAGATGCTACCAGGGCAAGGATGGGCGCGGCTTGATGGCGAGGTGACGGGTCAGGTGTGGCCGGTGGGGAAAAACTGTGGGAGGCGTGGAAACCACGGCGGCAAGTGAGGGCTCATGCGCAGCTTGGCACTCGGCACCACAAGGTGGAACGCTGGCACTCGGCACCGCAAGGTGGAAGATGATCCCTTTGGGAGGGGCCCACAGGTCGGAGAGAGAGAGATTTGGATTTTTTTTTATTTTCTATTGAATTATTTGTTGATTTTATTTACTAGTCAAATTACTTTAGATTTAATGAATATTTTTTATAAGCTCCAGATCTAATGTAGTTTCTCCTGTAAATTTTTCAGAAGATGAAACTTTCTGTGAATTTCTATAAAATTCACACAAGTTTCTATTTTGCTCTTTTGTAAATGCTTTTCTAAATAAGATTTCATACAAATTCTTTTGTGAATTACTTCTGGGATATTATGCCTGAAATAATTCTCTCCTCTGATACTTTTATTTTGTATTATCTATTTCCTTTTTAACACCTATCTGTTTGTAGTTCATGTTTAGCTTTTAAAATCAAAAACCAAAATCAACATGGTATTTTTCATATGCAAATGGTCAAAGTATTTCCACTAATTCATTTATAGTACATAATCTAAGAATTTGGATTTTGGGATGTTATAGGAAGCAAATGGGGAAGGCACATCTCGCCACAAGTAAGCGGCTGGGTAATCTGTGTGCGACCGGTTTTACCCAAGACTTGGATAACGTTGGTGCGCGCAAGCACCGACTTAGCCGGCTAGACTGGGGTGAGACCTAGACTACTAGAGCCTAATCTAATCTCCTCTGTCTTCTTTGCCATCAACTCCTTGATCATCGTAATATGCGTAGTGCCCTTGGTCCACGGGTTCTGAGGGATTTGGGAAGTGAGAGTGGGCACAAGAAAACAGCGCTCCGCGAGCCAACAATCAGAATGCAATAGTTATACATGCAAGGTTTAACAATAATGGCTCGGGTTTTTTTATTTGCTGAAGGCAACAGTTTTTAACTACCCTACTTAGAAACTCTTATGACTTAGCATTTTAACTAAATCATATTTTATTAAAGATAGTAAAAGTGTGCAATATTTAACAGTGCAGGTTCCATTCACCTGTTAATGGTTCCCACCACCGTATGCTTAATTTTCTATTATTACGGTTACATCCACCCAGCTAGCAATATTGGGTTACATCCACCCAGGAAAAATCCAAAATCAAGGTTACATCTACCCGATGAGTTTTCATCCCACCCACAAAGGTTTATAAAATAGAAACTGGCTTGAGAAAGTTTCCATGTCTGCCCTTGACCATAGGCACAGCTGTTCGAATAGTTCATACTATGCAGAGATTGTACACTTCACCCACAAGAGATAATCAGCTTGTTGTGTTTCACATGTTTCCTTAGACTTGTGAATAAAGGAGATCATCACAAGGCCTTTACAATGCATCCCCCAGTATAAGTTACACCCGCTAAGGTTTCATCTGAGGATGGTTAAGCCTACCACACCCAGACCCCCTCTTGCTCCACATAGAGGCTTACACTAGCAACATGACCTGTGTCCACGGCGGCTTAAAACCAATGACACGACTCACAGGTCACTCCAATGGTGCAACTCGTATTAGTCGATACAAATTATTTAGCCAAGTCGACAAAATTATAGACTTGTCATTGCACTATTTTACATTAGGAGATTACCACAGGATTAAATCCTTAAAGTTATTTGGGTGGTTCATACCACATACCACCATTTCTCATGCTATATCCACACCAATCATCGTACCATCTGCCCAGATGTGGTAACAGTAAGTTGTTAGGGTTTTGAGAAGCATAAAACTAGGTTATCTCAAATATACCAGTCATCTCCCTCCAATGACTGCCCAAAATAAGTTTTATGATTAAAAGATAATGATTAGGACAATTATTGCCCTAATACTTAGGCAAGACAAGAATGACGCTTAAGTACGACCTATAGCCAGTAAAGTTATCAATAAACTAGCTAGGGTGACAAGGATCATGTAATTCAAACATCAAAGGATGATATAATAATACTAAAGTATCAAGTCAGCATGTATCTACCTTGAATTTTGACATACATTTGAATAATGAATTAAGCATGCAATTTGATAAATGAAATGAATATAAATTTGTACTAGTGTAGGTTAAATATGATGAAATGTTGACTCACCTAGCTCAAAAGTAGGCGGGTCTTGAAATTCTTCCACTTGCTCGATCTGGGGCTCTTTCGCGTCCTTGTACTCTACTCGGGCGATCGCATAGGAAAACGAATAAACAAACGAGCAAAGAAAATAAATACAAAATAAAGTTGAAATGAACTCCAAATTAAACAAAACCACTACCAACAGGTAGATCTTGAGTTTAGAAAAATTTAGAAATAAATTTCATTAAATTTGGGGCTAAAACGAGCGAGAGCGGGCTCTCCAAATTTAAATTTGGTTTGAATCCAGAAATAAACATATGAGAGAGAAATTCTCTCTCTGACAGGTGGGCCTGGTATTTTATTTTCTTTTTCAATTATTTTTCTAAAGAAAAAGTATTCTCTAACAGATGGGGCCCATCTGTCAGCGACTTGGCTTACAATAACAGTTCATGGACCGAAAGTCCACATGCATTGTGCTGGTCTATGAGGTAGGTACACTGTGCATTGAATGCACTGGGGCTGCATGTTAGTCTAACACAGCATTAATCAACTCAAATTTTAACTACTGCTTAACCCTAATGACTGGGATTTTGGCTTTAATGACGTAGCTATGGAAGATGTCTGGTTCCTACCAAACAAAGGAGGCTATGGGCTGTTCCTTGCCGTGCTCGTCGCTGGTGAGCTAGATCATGGGGGTGGCCAGTAAGGCTAAAATTGGAACCCCCTCCGCTGGGCGATCCTATGTTGGCCGGCGGCGAGGGCCAAGGTGGCTCACCGCGACGACGCTTGGCGGCGGTGACTCTACAGGCTCTGGTGACCGCGATGACCCGGTGGCTCCCTTAGGCAACTAGCGAGCACATGAGCATCTACAAGGTATAGGGAACTCACCGCACTGAAGAGGGAGGACAGAGGTGGTCGGAGGGTGGCCAGCGACATTCTGAGGCAACGTAAGGAGCTTCACGCGTCGGCGTGGACCTAGGAGGAGAGGGGAACCATGAGTGGTTGGAGGAGAACCCAGGGTGCAAGGAGGTGAGCGGAGAGGAAGAAATCGAAGGGAGGCTAACTAGAGACGTTGCGACGGCGGGATTGGCAAAGTTGGCCGGGATCGAGTAAGACGAAGGTGCCGCGGTTCTCGTGGACAAAGGGGAAATCAAGTAGAGGGGAATGTTCGTCAAGCTATAGAACATGAGGTGACGTGGTGGTGGGGAGAGGAGCTCACCGAGGCGACAAAAACAGTGACAGCGACGCGGCGATCAAAACGAGGCTTGCTCTCTTTCAGTTGTGCTTGGTGAAAGAGTGGTTGAGGAGGAGAATGGCGAGGTGGAAAATTAGCTCAGGAAAGGCTGGCACGTCTTATAAAGCCGTGGAGGGGTGAAGTGGTCGTTGAACGGCACTAACGGATGCATCGTGTCACTGTGCTTGCACAGTGGTTTCGTCGTGCAACGTGGTCGGCATTGAAGGCACGGATGCAGCGGAGCCGGGGTAGAGGTGCTACGGTGAGGCGGGTGGCGCGACACACACGGTGGGCGCGGGTCGGGACGTGCGGCACGGATAAAAGGGGAGCTAGGGGGTCTGAGCGAGCTGCGGACGTGATGGAGCTAGGTCGAGGCACGGGGCACTCTAGGCTGGGCCAGTGCAAGGCTGGGCTGGGGGGAAGGCAGGGGTGGGTTGGGCCAAGCCCAAGAGTGTTTTGCAAACTTGGAATTTTGAATTTTTTGGAGAATTTTTGAGTTGTGCAAATTGAATTAAAATTCAATTCAAATTTTGCTGCTGAGAGAAAGAGAGAGGGTGGCACTGGGAGAGGGAGAGGATGACGGATGGGTCCAGTGACCCAAACATTAGTAAAAGTGCAAGCGTATTCACTGAAAATACGCTTTCTTAAATCGAAGACATAAACACGGTGGTGGCTTGGGAGAAGACATTGTCATGCTAAAAATTATGCCAGAAGTGAAGCTGGGCTGGGCCTCTGCTACCGTTTTGGCCCATTTCATGTTAGTTGTCTTAAGATGATTTTTTATTTTTGAAATTTCAAGATGTTCTTGAGCTCTAAAAATACCAAACAAATTCCATAAACAATCTCACAAATATTTTAGAATATTTAGAACCTAATAAAAAAATTGCCACACTTTTAAACTATCTTTACAATCCTACACAAATCATTTTATTATCAGGAAATATGAAAAAGGCATTTATAAATTCTAGAAAAATCTAAAAATAACTAAAAACAATAATGTTTAAAATATTTTTTTTAATGGAATTTAAAATTGAGGCTGTTACAACATTCCTACCCTTTTCACCCTAGGAATGATTACCTGCATATTACAAATAAGTTAGTGGGATTGAGCAAATGCTTAGCCAAGCAAAGTACAAAATTACAAAAAATACTATATTTAGGATGGGACATTTTCAAAATTATTTATGAGCCATGTTGGACTTAGATATACTTTTGGAAAACTTATATTGGAAAAATGGAAACAATATGATTTTGATTGGGTGAGTGGTAAGTAGTGTGGAATTGGGGTTTGTGGTGGTCTTACCCGAGTCGACTAAGGACCGAACTGAAGTGTCATTGATCCAAGCGTACCATACAACCACATGTCCTATGAGGAGGACATGGCTGAAAATTTACTGAGTGCTAGCATTATACCTGCAGGTGGTAGTTGTAGGTCATTTTGGTGTGCAAACGATGGTAACAAGTGTCCATGTTCGAGGGCACACTTGCAATTTGCAAGGCTGCCCAACACAACGATGAACCTCATTGTGATGGTAAAGGGCATCCATGCCTTAAGGAGTCATCGGGCAGGTTGATGTTTCGACTTATTATTGTAAAGTTGTGTTGTAGTCATCTTAGTCGCACACTATAATGTTACATGTGAGCGGACAGTATGAGTTGATTACATCTTTTGGATAAAGTTATACATCCTCTGCAGAGTGATATTGTTGGACCGAAAAGGCGACTAGAGGGGGGTGAATAGGAGCACGCTCACTTTTTCAACTTCGATTAGATTCAACACAAATTTCACTCCAATAGCTATAGAAGCTATGAAGATCGATATACCAGTACAGCGGAAGACTAGGATTGAATCCAATCAAAACCCCGAAGCAAAACAACCAAAAACAACCGAAACTGAATTTCCTAAGTGTGGGGCGGTCTGACCTCTATTCAAGGGCGGTCCGACCGGTCCTATGGGCGGTCCGACCTCTGATGAGGGGCGGTCCGACCTTCAAATTGATGAACAAGTGAAATCACCAAAAACGGTTGCAAATAGATGTAACTTTTGATCTACAACTCCAAACTTGATGAAACTTGGTACACACCTTCTCTAGGATGTCAGGAACCTATTCCAATCGAAGATCGTGAAGATCTTTGGAAAAGTTCAGACCTTTTTCAGTTTGAGAGGTGGAAGGTTTGAAACCGAGTCAAAACGAAAACTATATCGAAAAACTTGCTCGTGGGTGATTGATGATCAAGATGATCTTAGATGTGTTCCCACATGTCACAAGCAAGCTAGATCATGCAAAGAAATCAATCAAAAACATGCGAATCAAAGAAAGACTCAAAATCACCAAATAGAGAGAAGAAGGGCAAATGAACTCATCTTAAAGAGAACTCTTCTTGGATTGATTTGATAATGTATCGACATACCACTCATACGGATACGCATGGACACAAGATCAAAACATCTCTCTCTCTAGAACCCTAATCTCCACTAAACCTTCCCTAAGCACTTAAGCCAAAACTAGGGTTTCAAGCATGAAAGGGTTGAAGGGTGCACCACCTCCCTCCTCTATTTATAGTGGAGACTTAAACCTTCTAGAAGAGTCACCCTAATGGGCTCCGTTAAGGCCCAAAACAAACGGGTCACACACGCACGCCTCTCGGCGCCGCCTTCATCTCCTCTTGACCTACTCCGCTTCTCCACGCCATCTTGCGCCATGAGTCGTCAAAGTCACCAAGGCGGTATTTGGTATAATTACAAAATACCCTTCTCGATCTTTTGCAAAGACCGAGTCCCATCTTGTGAAGCACTTCCCATGCTTCGCCACGTAGGTTGATCAACGGCTCTCAACATGTCGGCAAGTCTCTCCCATCCGCTCCCACCGTAACCACCATGGCACTTGCACCACCCCCGCCGCTTGATCCAACTGGGCCGCACCGAATCGCCTGCTCGGTCATCCTTGTCTATTCGCACCACACTTGAGTTCATTGACCTCACCCGCATCGCCGATCGCTCGACCTCGCTCTCCAAGCCTAGTCCCGATCATCCTCGCCGCTGACCGTCGTTGACCACCAAGCAACCCGCACAACAATAAACAAGCAAATCGAATCCGGAACAAGTTCTTCACAACTTGACCCACGTTAGTCAAAACATGCATCATGCAACACATATGCATCAAACCCATGACTTTGACCTAATAAAACATCATCGCCACGGTTGGCCGATGAATAAATCGAACCGTCGACCGCCTCGTGGGTCGGCCCGATCGCCAACCGCACGGCCCGATCGCCACCACAAGGCCGGCCGATCACCAGAGGACTTAGCCAATTTTCAACCCCAAAATCCAAAACCTATCGGAAACTTTAAACCAATAGAACTTTTGCTTGGGAACTCCAAAAATATGAGACCAAGTGTATTAGGATCCTCACTTGTCTACAACACCTATTTTTGGCCCACCATTCTCGACCATTTTGTCACGGCGGTCCGATCACGCACATGGTCGGTCCGACCGATTTGGGACCGGCCGATCGCATGCTATGGCGGCCGACCGCCCGCCCGTAATGCCCGAACAGATCTCAAACTTTGTCGAAAACCCGTGAAACGACAAACCGTTAACGCCATTGCCAATTGTCACATCATCCTAAGATCCGAGCATATCCCCATGATATCCACAATCTCCCTTGATGAACACATTGGCAATAATCCGTAAAATGTAATTTGAAGGTTTGAAAAGTAAAATACTCGCTGCACAAAGGCACAACTTGGTCCATAAGCAAGAGAAAGCAATGGAAATGACCAAGTCGGCATCGTAATAGCATAGACAAGTGAGATAAGGCAAAAGAAAGCATAAAAACTTTGATTTTTTAAAAGTCAAAAATCTCACTTAAGGTCCATATGAAAGAACAATTGTTCAATTGACCTTGATCATTGTGAGGTGTAATAAATGCAATTCAAGTTCGTAAGAGTCAATAAGGCAATAAGAATGCAATTCAAAACTCCTCACTATGATCCTCTGATTTTAAAATTTCAAATTCTCCAACTTTCTCCCTTTGTATAAACTTCCCAACATTGAAAATATCTTCTCCCCTTTGACAATGGAGTCATCAAGGAATCACGCCTTCCTCTCATCCAGAGATAGCAATTTGCGAATGAAGAAAGAAGCAAAAGAAGAAGTATGCATGAAATGCAATGGAGTGGCTTCATTTTTGTATTTTTCAATTTTGATTACAAGAAGCTTTGAAGATTACCCAAAAGAGCAAGTCAAGATTTCTAATATTGCACAAACAACATATCAAGCCCGATAGTGCTAGCAAGATCATGGTAAGACATATATAACAAAGCTAAGCATAAAGGCTCAAAAGTAAAGCAATGGATTTGATCAATTTAAGCAAAGCTTCAAATTCAAAGAAGTTCATCAACAGGATCCTAAAATGAAATTGGCCATGTCAAAATGTCAAAGAAGATCAAAATCTAACAAAGACCACATTAAGAGTCAATCAGTCCTCAGATTGAATCATTTTGCTCAAGATTTTTAAAAGCCCATTTGTCAACAGTTTTTCATATGCAATGAATATTGAAGTTGACTAATGATCTAACTTAGTGACAAGATCCCGACTAGGAGCCATCCACAAACTCATCCTAAGCTTCACCGAAGTTGATTAAAGGTATATCTTAGTAAAGAAGATCCCGGACTAGGAGCCATCCACAAACTCTTTCTAAGCTTCTACCGGGGCGACAAATCTTGAGGTTCATGTCATTTCTGACAAGCAATCCCCATGAGATCGTTTGGATCATCAAACTATCTCCAAGTTCATGTCATTTGACAAGGGCCTCGTAAGAATAGTTTGGCACATTTTAAGCATAAGACAATCTTGATTTTTCATTTTTTTACAAGAGCAGTTTTAGAATCTCAAGAACACAAAAGCTCAAGTAATGGTCAATTTTAGATTCAAGAGCTTACAAAGCAATTCTGACAGGGCCAATGTCACAAAAGGAGCACTAATTGCGCAACTCGCTAAAACATCCACAAATTGCAATTTTTAGTTCGAGTTGTTTTAAAGTTCTAGCTCATATAGCAAAGACTTAGCTACACATGTAAAAGCATGATAATTTTAGCAAGTCAAAGAACTAGACATGGCATTGAGCAAGAATTGAAATACTAAAGCTCCAAAGGGTAATAGGCAAAGCTTCATCAATTTTAAAAGATAAGCAGAAGATCTTATATTACAATGCATCTTTTTGAATTTTTCATACCACTTGATGTATTTTTCATATGAATGCAATATGATACAATGAGATGCAATAAAAGCCTAAAACCTAAAAAGTTCAAAAGATCAATAAGTTCAAAAAGAACAATAAAAGATCAAAAGAACAAGGTAAGATCGTAAAAGATCGAACTCCCCTCAAACCAACCCATAGGGATAAATTACCCTAACTCACTTCTCAAGGTGGCAAACCTAGTTGGGTCTAAAGGTTTGGTGAGGATATCACCAATTGACCCTGACTCCACAAAATGCAAGACAATATCACCCTTCTCGACATGGTCTCTAAGGAAGTGATAGCGAATGTCTATGTGCTTGGTCCTAGAGTGTTGCACAGGTTCTTAGCAATGTTAATAGCGTATGTTATCACGTAAAAGAGGAACACTAGCAAAATTTAACCCAAAGTCCTTAAGAGTGGACACCATCCACAAAATCGACTACAAGAGCCTAGCAAAGAAGCTACATATTCAACTTCAAGAAGGATTGTGCAATGTAAGACCGCTTCCTAGAAGACCAAGAGACAAGAGACGTGCCTAAGAAATGACATGTACCGTAAGTGCTCTTCCTATCTAGCCTACACCGCAAAATCGTAATCAAAACCCCGAATGGACAAATAAGAAGAGCAAGAATACCAAATGCCATCATCGAGAGTAGAATGTAATACCAAGATGCGCTTAACGGCTTGGCGATGTGAAGTCCTCGGTGACGCTCAAACCTCGCAGAGGCGCACCGCGAAGTGGATGTCCGGTCTTGAGGCCGTCAGTACTGGAGGGAGCCGATCATGTTTGCGGTACTCGCTGATCCACGGCTTCCTTCCTCATCTCGATCCAAAGCATCGAAGTCGCCATGGGAGTGGCGATCGCCTTGCGCCACCCATATCAAAACGCTTGAGAAGATCCTTGGTGTACTTCGCTTGATGGATGAAGATCCTTCCTTGCATTGCTTGATTTGCGGCCTGTAAAGTAGTTGAGCTCGCCCATCATACTCATCTCAAATTCCTCGGACATGGTCTCGTAAAAACTGAAACAAGAGCATGAGAGGAACCACCAAAGATAATATCATCAACGAATCAACAAGCAGAAGTCATTGCCATGCCTAAGAATGAATAGAGTCTTATCAACTTTTCCCATTTTAAAATCATTCTTAAGCGTAAAGGTCTTAAGTCTATCATACTGTGCTCTAGGGGCTTGCTTAAGACCATACAAAGCTTTGATAGCTTAAAGACACGATCAGGTGCTTGGGATCCTCAAAGCCGTGGGGTTGCCTAACATACACTTCCTCTTCTATAAAACCATTCGTAAAAGCACTCTTAACATCCATTTGATGCAACCTAAAACCTTTAGATGCAAATAATGCAAGCATGATGCTGAATGGCTTCTAATCTAGCAACAGAGCGAAGGTCTCATCAAAATCTAACCCTCAACTCGCTAAAACCCCGAGCTACCAACCTAGCCTTGTTTCTAACCACGTAACCATCCTCATTTTGTTTATTTTAAACACCCAACGGTACCAATTACATTATGACCACTAGGAGGTTCTACAAGGTTCAGACTTTATTTCTTTCAAAGTTCTCTAACTCCTCATGCATGGCATTGACCCAACTAGCATCGATAAAGCATGTGATATATCTTTGGGTTCAAAAGACGCTACAAATGCAGAGTGAGAGAAAAGACTTGATCATGATACCGAGCGAGTGACTCGCCATGGAGACTACCAATCATCCGATCCAAGGGTGCCGCTCGATGTGCAAAGGAGCGCTGGGGAGATAGTATCTCCTCAACCTCCGCAGTATCGCGATGAAGAAGATGCGCAGAGCCTCAATTGAGGTGAAATAGTCGAAAGGTGTTCGAGCCGAATCGAGCATTAGCAAAGAAGTGGAGGAGCATCATCAATTTCATCCTCATCTTCCTCAACAAATATGCTCTCACACCGTAAGTCACCAAACATCGGATCTAGCCGCAGGCTAGTCTCATCAAAAGTGACATTGCATGTCTCTCGACAATGTTAGTTTCAACATTAAAACCCGAAAAACCTCGAATGAGCGGGATAACCTAGAAATAAACCATCACAAGTTCTTGATTCAAATTTATCTAGGTTCCTGTCTTGAGAATAAAACACTTCGATCCAAAGACTCGAAGTGCTAAACCGAGGGTTTTCTCGCCAAAACGAAGCTCATAAGAAGTCTTGCCCAAAGACGGTCTCGTAAAGACACGATTTGAAATATGGCAAGTCAGTAGCAATAGCTTCGCCCAAAACCTCCTCTGTGCTATACTCATCTAGCATCGCCCTAGCCATCGAGACTAAGGTCCTGTTCTTCCTTTCCACAACGCCATTTTGTTGAGGGACGTGTGGAGAAGAGAACTGATGCTCAATACCGCGCCAAAGACAAAAGAGGCAACGAGGCATTCTTGAACTCCGTGCCATTGTCACGCGGATTGCTCTCAAGGCACCGTGAAGTTCGTAAGCCAAACGAAGAACAAGATCATGATAATGATCAAAGACCTCATCCTTCAAGCAAGAAAGAACACCCAAGAATATCTTGAAAAATCATCGACTATGACAAGAATGTACCAATTGCCACCGATCGACCGAACCCTAGCAGACCAACAGATCCATATGAAGCAACCGTGTCGGTCCGCTACCATGACCATAGTCAATGAAGGGTGTGAGGCGGCAACTTGCTTGCCATGCCTACTGAGGAGCACATACAAGATCTTTGATACTTTGAGTTTAGGCAAGCCTCTCATGAGATCAAGGCCGCTAACTCGTGTCGATGATCAAAACCAATGTGCCCTAAGCGCCGTGCCAAAGCCGATATCGTAAGAAGATGCAACTAAACATTTGAGAGATCCGCAAGAGATTCGTAAAAATCACCCAAATATTCTACCAACTCTAGAAATTCCAAAATGAGCTCACCAAAAGAATCAAGCACCCGACAAGCGCTCTTTTTAAATCTAGTCTCATAGCCATCATCGAGAAGTCGTGGAGACGTAAAGGAGATTGTACCTTAGCTTGGACACAAGAGCGACATCCTTGAGAATGAACCCGCTGCTCACCCCGATCGATCCAGCCTTCGATCCGCCTTGTGAATCATCTCCGAAGGTGATGAAGTCATCACCGTCGCTCGCGTGAAGGAAGTGAACCATCTAGAGTCTCCGGTCATGTGGCGTGAACAAATGAGTCGACGAGCCACGTGTTCTTCCTCCTTCCGCGACGATCCCGAAAATCAAGGCACAAAAGATCGATGTGTCTCAACATCAAGTTAGTTAAAATAGACTTGGGAACCCAAGATCGAGACACATGTCCGCGAGTAGTATGCAAAGCGTAATGAGTGTCCTTGATCCTAGTTGAAGTCCTATCATGAGCAATGGTTACAAACACATGAGATGCATTCTGCCTAGGAACATGATGATGATAAGCATGTGTAGTATATCCTAGACCGGTTTCTTCTTCTTTTCATGACCATGTTTCACACAAGCTCTAGGTTGATGAAATAAAGTTCTAGCATGATTAGCATTTTTCAACCTACGCCAATGTAACTCAACTAAATGTCCACTCTTCTCATAATAGGTGCAATGGTATTTTGTACCACTGGGAGAAGCACCTTTGACTCAAAAGAAGGTTGGACAAACCCGCAGTTTGAAAGCAATTTTTGCAGTTGGGTTTTGAATTCAACTAAGCCATTTTCCAAGACTCAATGACCTTAGTCTTGGATTTGTTCTCAGGCAGAGTTGTATCCTAAACCTTGCTTCTTAGAAGGAGTTCTAGACTTGTCAAGAATCATGTTTAATTGTTTTCTCCACTAGAGAATTTTTGCAAGGTGTTCTCTAGATAAACATTATCTTTCCTAAGATCAACACATGATTGACAAATTTTAGGTTTATTAACCTTTGCAAGCCTCTCCTTATAATTAGCAATTTCAAGCTTAAGAGCAGACATAAAGTACAAGTAGCGTAATTAATATCGCCCTTAAGCTTGGCATATTTCTCTAGTCGCTTTTAAAATGTCTTTAATTTCACGCTCATGTTCTAAGCAAGAGAGCAAGAGCGAGACTCTCATCGTTCGTAAACATCCAACTTGCTAGACTCTAAGCATTTAAGACATGGAGCAGATTTGACCTCAACTAGCCTGGCCTAGCATTTTCAAGTTGATGCAAAGCAAGATTAAGAGCAGATTGCGCTTAGGCAGTTCGGAGTGCAAAGCATGGCAAGATGAACATTCATCAACGTCTAGACTCTTAGCATTCACAAGTTCCAATGTCAAATTTTCAACTTGTGACTCTAGATCCTTGTTCTTAACCATGATGAACTTTAAAGCCTTATCCTGACTAAGCAATTGCTCATACATGTTCTCGCATCTAGCAGAAAGGACATCATAAGATAGGGATACCTCATCATCATCATCGACGTCGACGGAGTCAGCCATGAAGCACATGCCGGTGAAGTCCTTGGCCTTCCCTTTCTTGTCTTGAGGTGGCTCCTCCTCCTCCTTGTCCTCCTCGCTCCCAGAGTCCACATCGCTCAAGGATTGATCTCCAAAAGCGGCAAGGACCCGGTGAGCAGCCTTCATCAGCTTGGCAGCATCAAACCTTGATTTGTTCCCTTGAGGCTTCTTCCAAGCTGGCTTTCCCTCCTTATGGTTACCCTTACCCTTCAGCTTGGGGCAGTTAGCCCGAATATGGTAAAGCTCACCACACTCGTAGCAAGTCACTGTGGCCACTCTCTTTTGTTTCTCACATTGTTGTAAGCCCGTGTGACTTTCTTGACTATGAGGGCTAGCTCGGGCTCAGAAGACTCTCAAAATCCTCTTCACGAATTGTGGATAAACAGCAAGAGAAAACCCAAGAGGACTCTTAAAACCATCGAAGCTCTTGAAAGAGGATCACCACCAAAGCCATTTGTCCTTCTTAGGAAGACTACCTCTTGATCTCATGAGTCTTGAGCTTACTATAAAGCAGCTCCAAGGTGAGAGTAGAGAGATCGACGCTCTCCTCTATGGCAAGAGCCTTCATCTCCCACTCCTTGGTGTTGATTGCAGCCAAGAGGTGAGTGGCATTCTCGATTGAGAGTACTCAATGTCAACAATTTTCATCCGATTGACAACCTTGTTGAAGCAAGTAAAACGCCATCGATGCTCTCCAGACGATCTCGAATTTGTTGTACTCGCTTATAGACCGTCTCGCGACTTGTTTAACTGGGACGATCCTCATGGTAAGTTTCGAGGGTGTGCCAAATTTCATGTGCGGTCGAAGATTGCAAATCGCTGTCATACTCTTGTCTACCAAGCCCAAAGATATAGGAGATTCTTTGCCTTGTTGTTGTTAGCCAAAAGTATTGCCAAGCTATGCGTGGCAATCTCAGTAAACGAGCGGAGCTCGAACAACCTCCCATATAGCTTGTCCTTCGCTCAAGGAAGACTCGCATGCGATTCTTCCAATAGGCATAGTCGAGCCCATTGAAGACATGCTTTGTCGAGTACTTATCCATCGCCAGTTCAAAGGACCTGTTAAGATCAAGATTGAACTAACCGGCTCGATACCACTTGTTGGACCGAAAAGGCGACTAGAGGGGGTGAATAGGAGCACGCCACTTTTTCAACCTCGATTAGATTCAACACAAATTTCACTCCAATAGCTATAGAAGCTATGAAGATCGATATACCAAGACAATGGAAGACTAGGATTGAATCCAATCAAAACCCCAAGCAAAACAACCAAAACAACCAAACTGAATTTCCTATGGGGCGGTTCGACCTCTATTCAAGGGCGGTCCGACCGTCCTATGGGCGGTCCGACCGATGAGGGGCGGTCCGACCTCCAAACTGATGAACAAAGGAAATCACCAAAAAACGGTTGCAAATAGATGTAACTTTGATCTACAACTCCAAACTTGATGAAACTTGGTACACACCTTCTCTAGGATGTCAGAACCTATTCCAATCGAAGATCGTGAAGATCTTTGGAAAAGTTCAGACCTTTTTCAGTTTGAGAGGTGGAAGGTTTGAAACCGAGTCAAAACGAAAACTATATCAAAAACTTGCTCGTGGGTGATTGATGATCAAGATGATCTTAGATGTGTTCCCACATGTCACAAAGAAGCTAGATCATGCAAAGAAATCAATCAAAAACATGCGAATCAAAGAAAGACTCAAAATCACCAAATAGAGAGAAGAAGGGCAAATGAACTCATCTTGAAGAGAACTCTTCTTTGGATTGATTTGATAATGTATCGACATACCACTCATACGGATACGCATGGACACAAGATCAAAACATCTCTCTCTCTAGAACCCTAATCTCCACTAAACCTTCCCTAAGCACTTAAGCCAAAACTAGGGTTTCAAGCATGAAAGGGTTGAAGGGTGCACCACCTCCTCCTCTATTTATAGTGGAGACTTAAACCTTCTAGAAGAGTCACCCTAATGGGCCCCGTTAAGGCCCAAAACAAACGGGTCACACACGCACGCCTCGGCGCCGCCTTCATCTCCTCTTGACCTACTCCGCTTCTCCACGCCATCTTGCGCCGCGAGTCGCCAAAGTCACCAAGGCGGTATTTGGTATAATTACAAAATACCCTTCTCGATCTTTTGCAAAGACCGAGTCCCATCTTTGTGAAGCACTCCCATGCTTTTCACACGTGTAGGTTGATCAACGGCCTCAACATGTCGGCAAGTCTCTCCCATCCGCTCCCACCGTAACCACCATGGCACTTGCACCGACCCCGCGCCGCTTGATCCAACCGGCCGCGACCGAATCGCCTGCTCGTCATCCTTGTCTATTCTCGCACCACACTTGAGTTCATTGACCTCACCCAGCATCGCCGATCGCTCGACCTCGCCTCCAAGCCTAGTCCCGATCATCCTCGCCGCTGACCGTCGCTGACCACCAAGCAACCCGCACAACAATAAACAAGCAAATCAATCCGGAACAAGTTCTTCACAACTTGACCCACGTTAGTCAAAACATGCATCATGCAACACATATGCATCAAACCCATGACTTTGACCTAACAAATCATCATCGCCACGGTTGGCCGATGAATAATCGAACCGGTCGATCACCGTGGGGGCGGCTCGATTAGCCACTACCGGCCCGATCCGCCACCACAAGGTCGGCCGATCGTCAGGACTTAGCCAATTTTCAACCCTCAAAATCCAAACCCACGGAAACTTTAAACCAATAGAACTTTTGCTTGGGAACTCCAAAAATTATGAGACCAAGTGTATTAGGATCCTCACTTGTCTACAACACCTATTTTGGCCCAACCCATTCGACCATTTTGTCACGCACGGCTCGATCACGACATGGCCGTCCGATCGATTTGGGACCGGCGGACCGCCATGCTATGGCCGGTCGGACCGCCCGCCCGTAATGCCCGAACAGATCTCAAACTTTGTCGAAAACCCGTGAAATGACAAACCGTTAACGCCATTGCCAATTGTCACATCATCCTAAGATCTGGAGCATATCCCCATGATATCCACAGATATCAAATCTATTCGAATAGTCGTGCTCCCAGCCATGGGCATTGCAAGAAAAGACCACACTTGGTTAGACTTTGGTCTTAGAAAATGGATTTCTAGAAAACTGATTTGAACACAATGGGGTGAATGTATATGGTGCGCTAATGGGGGTCGTGCCACCATACTAGTGTAGGTACATGGATAGTGCCTTTGTTATTCCATTTGACTATCATTATTTGTCATATTTACTATTTGTTAAATTTCTGCTTTTACAAATATTGTTTCGAAATTACTATTATCCATATTTGAACTGAAAATTTGCTTTTTGTGACAATATATTGTAGCCTCGCTTGAATACTATTGCATGTAGTTATTAGCATTTGTGAAAGTCTTGCGGAGTACAAAAGTACTAACCTTGCTTGTTGAACAATTAACAGTTGAAGAAAACGATCTGGCATTGGGTTACTTCTATTCTACTAGATTTTGAGAAGACGATGAGGCCGAACACTAGAGGGCAACCCAGTCGGTTGCCTAATGGTTATGTCAAACCACATGAGAACTTGATGAGGATATCCCAACTACTTATAAGGCTGTTTATGAAGCAAGAGCTACACTTCTCAAACAACATGTGCAATTGTTTCTTAACAAGTTTCTTTGTGTTTTCCGTGAGAATTGGATACTACGTAAAAGCAATACTTTGTGCATTCTCAGGTTTGACAAGTTTAAAGTCTTTCGAACCGAGAGGGAGGCCAGAGCCAAAGAAATAGAGGAGCACAAGGAGGAGGGTACCCGTATTTGTTGCCTAGTGATGAAAAACAAGAAAGTCAAAGCGGTTGGGAAGGAGAAATTCAAGCTGCCCATGCGGCTGATCAAGCACAAAGGAAGCCGTGTGATGGGAGAGCAAAAGGGGAGGAAGCTCAAGAACTTAAAGCTCAAGTTTTGCATAAGATTTTCAAGCCCAAATCAGATCTCCCATAACCCCAACCGAAATCAAATTCGAAATCAACTCAGAATCAAATTCGGATTCGGAATCAGCAGAATAGTCCGAAATAAAATGGTCATAACTTTCACAAACAGAGTCCGATTCGAGTGTTCTTGGGCTTGTTGGAAAGATAAATTCAAGACCGATCCAACGGATCCTCCCTCACTCCGAAATTATTTCTGGATCAAAAGATATGATAGAATCAATGTGACGGTTGTAAAATCAAAGTTTCTTTTTTTTGTTTTGGAATGTGTCGGAATTGGAGTAGGACTCCAAATCCGAATTAGAATAGGAGTAGGGCATCTTGGCCAGCCATGAGGAGGAGAAGGGGCACTATATTTTGAGGGGTAGACCCCCATTGTAACCTTAGACCACGTTTAATATATTTTCAAAGCTTTTGCTTGATTCTCCTGTTGTGCTTAGAGCCAAAACAGAGGGAATTGGGCGTTGAGAACAAGGGGTTGTTCTTGCTTTTCCGTTGGGAATTGAGGGTTCGACGATCTTCGCTTGTGGTCAGCGAGGATCCAATCAAGTGTGTGTTTGGGCGAATTTTCCATAGAGTTGCAAGTCCGTGCATTGGTGCGGGGATCAGCTGGTGGTTCGTCATGATACGCAAGTTATCGAGAGGTTCTACGTCGAGAAGATCGGGCACCCCGTATCAGGTGGTATCAGAGCTCCGTTGACTCGGTAGGATCTTTATCCAGTTATTTTTTCCCATACACGAAAAAGCCATACAAAAAAAATTCACTCGTAGTATTTAATTTGTTATTCTAGTGAGTTTTGTTAACTTTTTGTCCATTAGAATCAAGTTTAGTTTGCTAATCTTGAATTTTTTGCGTTGCTTTTTATTTCAGCCTAGTTTGATTTTTTTTAGCTGTGTCTATAAAAAGAAAGAAAGAAGTGAGACATCAATTTATCCTTTGAGAACCTTTCAATCCTTTGCGAATACTTTGAACCTATTTACCATGCATTGGCGCAGGGGATCAGCTGGTGGTTCGTCAGGATACACAAGTTATCGAGAGGTTCTACGTCGAGAAGATCGGGCACCCCGTATCAGAACTATCTTCTACTGCATACTTTGTTTTATGGTATATGGCCCAGTTTGTAATACTTGACAATTATGATCTATGTATGACTGCTTAATACTATCGAAGTACCCTTTTATTTAAATTATGTATGGATATTGATGCTATTCTCTGAGTTACTGTGTATACTAGCCATTGATCGTGAGGCTAGTACAGAAATACATATGAGGGTCTGGATCACTCAACCATCCCTCATTTCCCCCAATCCCATGGTTGGTGCCACCGCTGCCTCACCACCGCCAGCCCTCTACCACCCCAGCCTCCCTCTAAATCTAGGCCCCAGTGTTGAGGATTAAAATATTCATATATTATCTTAATATATGATAAAGACCATATGTCTTCGTGGTCGTAACTTCTAAGACCACCGACCTAATCGGGTCGTGAGATACTCTGTGGTTATATAATAAATACCCTGGTCGGACAAAGTTCCAAACCTAGTCCACGACCAGGTAAGTGCTCGTAAAGCTATGAACAGGCGTCTGGGTCGAGTCACGACCATGCCACTCACTATGTGATGAATGAACCACGTGTTTCATATTCCTCATAATACAACACTATCCCGGTTGATGGTGTAACGTTTCTTAAAACCATTAACCGCAGTATCGCTTGATATCTTCACCAACCGCTTTGCGGCTGGTGGAACTGCAAACTACGCCTCTTCCCGAGCCAGCACGCTGGCCGCTTCCTCAACGGATGTCTCTTCATGGGATAACTGCCACCGCTTCATCAAGTACTTAAGGAGGACCATAGAAGGCCGGAAGAAGGGCACAGGAGACGAAGACACGAGATAACACATCACAACACAACCGATTAGAAGACATTGAGAGGTCAAGACAGACATCAGCAACAATCCTATAGAAGCACATCAAGCGAGATATAGCAAAGTGTTGTGTTTTTAGATACTCGGTGTTTGTAATCGTGAGTTCATAGCAATAAAGAGCAAGTCGATCCACTCCTGTGAGATACGCACATTTTTCCTCTTTTCATTTATATATTCATAAGATCGGCGATTTGATCGTCGACAGCTGGCGCCGTCCGTGGGGAAGATAGTGCAAAACTTCTGAAGAGGTTCTTTGCTCAACTCATCCGTTTTCTTCATATTTATAATTGTAAGTATGGCAGGAACATGGGATGAGGAGAACTGGTTCGACCTGGATGACTACTCCAACCTTGACATGGAAGCCTGCATCCAGGCCATGCAACATGGGGAATCTTCATCCTCCTCCGATGGTTCGCAAGTCGTCGACGACGTTAATAACTTGGGCGGATGGATGAAGATACACCGTTGCGCCAAGAGGCGCTTCGAGGGACAAAGTCGTTCAGACCGCCTGGAATGTCCGAATATTTTTCCAAGCCCGCTTCCGACCGCAAGTGGGACCAACCGACACTGTAACGGTGTCGATGAGACCTCACCGTGAATGGGCCGAGCGGGACGATAAAACTCAAGATCCGACGGCAATCCGCCGAATCAGGAGGTTCTCATCTCCGATCGGTCTCCGTCATGGGAGTCTCTGGTAGAAGCACTGAGAAGTTCTCCACTAGTTACAGTGGAAGCTCCTCAGAGGATCATTGCTGGAAGCATGAGGTCAACGCGATCGGAAATACTGATCGTGATGCCACGCACAGTCCTGCACACCCTGCCTCGCCACCACCTGCTGATGGAGATGGCGCGGGCAATCAAGCACCACCTACCAGAGGCAACGGAGCTGATGGACGTCCATCAGTTAATACGCGTGGTGCAGCCCCACCAAGGATGACAGGCCTGACGGAGTTAGGCCAAAGGTCCAGAGGAACTTCGGGTCTCCGAACGCCAACATCTTCGATGAATCCTCTGAGACCTTCTAGAATAGCCGTAACTTGTGTCGATTCAAGATATTCTTAATAATATCGACTCGCTCGCCAAGCTCCGGCTTTACCCAATTGGTGGAGCAGGTATCGAAATTCTTCAACGAATTGCAAATGCAGCGCACGGAAGCGGGCAGGGGGCAAAGGATGTCACAAAGTCTAACGGTGACTTCATCTCAGCGCTCCTCCCTCAGTAGAGGGCATGGTTATCCACCGGCATCTAGACCTCCTCGGCGGTTTCGACTAGCAAGTCATGAAGGAAGAAGGCTATTCAACAACGACCTCTTCCTCGCCTGGGGAGCACCACCGCCCAGATGATCTCTCGTCATCATCCGAGTCGTGCTACATCAAAGACGCCATAATAACGCCTACGATCGGATCAGACACCGA